>CM077349.1:78575895-79775895 GCA_039655645.1 Ammopiptanthus mongolicus | reverse complement strand
TATGAAAATCATTGGCTCAAGGTTCTCGAAAACCCTAAGATAGCTCGAATCGTCTCTTGGAACGATTATCGGCCTGAATATAATAATATTATTTTCATTTTCGAACGTCAGGACGAACTTTTTCGAAAATATAGGAAACGTGATTCTAAGACTAACCGTCTCGTTCACGGGTCCAAATTAGGTCTCGATAGCAATAAAGCACTACTGTCAAGCAAAAACGCAGACCGGGCTCCGTCTGAGTTTTCGACCCAAAACTTAACCATAGCTTCCTACGATAGCGTAGAGCGTGACTATGGCCTTGGAATAATTTATTTAATTTTCTAGACTCTCTAATAAAATAAAATTACTTAAATACTAATTAAACAAAAGATAAAAGAAAATTGGGGTGTTACAGTGCAAAAAACAACACCCTTAAAAAAAAAAACAGTTCCATCAACATCTAAAGGAGAAGAAAAACAACACCGAAGGAGAGGAATAGTCAAGCCATCATGGGAGAAGTCGAACCGCAGCGGAGATGCTACATACGTCCACGATGGCTGCAATAGCTGCCGTGACACAACAGCACCCTGCGTAACACCATGCACGTCACAGGATTTCGTCATTTCAATCACAAATTAACACCTAAAACATTTACTCATTCCATTTCTCCATTTTATATTATAGATCAAAGATACCAACAATGCAACATGCGATACCGTATAATCTCCTACATTTTACCACTAAGCCATTACTAGCAAGCATCATGCTGAACAATCCGATATACTGCATCTTACAAATCAAGTACTTTTAAATCTTTTCTCCAACCTCTAGCTAAACATTTCTTCACTCTCAAACAATGTTGTTAAAGCCGGACCAGACATCAAACCAGAAAAAGTTCTGATTTAGGTTCAACCGATATAACCGATTCAACCGGATGACATATATAACATTCAATACTGTTATAATATGTGTTGAAAACACAAACACAAGCACTAGCACACACATAGAGAGAATATTGAAAGGAAGGAGAAAGATACACTTGAATGAAAAAATTTATTCCCATCACTTATACACTACTCATCACAACAATAAGTCTATTTATAATGCACACTATAATAGCTATTCTTCACTAATAAACTAACTACCATCTAACCACTTCACTAATTAACTATATCAATACTAACTAATCTGAATTATTTTCAACACACACCCTTAATTCAGATTAGCCAAAAAAAAAAACACCTTTTCATGGATCCTATTGTCTGCAAGATGTAGATTTTGTCTTCCTCACTAATTAGGGTTGTGACCCAATTTTCACAGAATCGTGATAAATGGGCCTTGCACAACCAGCTAGGGGTGTGCAATTTTTTTGGTTAACCACCCCAAAATCATGAACTGGATTGCACCATTATAAAAAAGTCCAGACCATTTATATAGTTTGTAGACCAACCCACATTTTAAAATATGGGTCAGTAGCCCAACCCACTTTCTCAAAACCCGGTTAGTAAACTCTAATCACCCAACACCTTGTTATTCATTTCCATCATCACCCAACACCGTACAAGCAGAGCAGGAGCAGCGAGCCAGCGAGCGAATCAGGCGATTGCTCAGCAAAAAAATTGCACACCATTCAGCGATTTTTCTTCTCCTTCTTCTTGCGATTCTTGCCTTAATTGCAGCTTCTAATCTCTGCTTTTTTCAATTGGATCTGAGTTGGAAAAAAATTACTCAAATTTGTGAATTCATCTTCACCGTACAAGCAGCGATTGCACATCCCTAAATCCTAATCACCGAACCGGAGATTGATGTGAGTAGTTGCTTCCATTTCCTTATTTATCTTGAATTCCCTTTTGAACTGTCTGATTATTGATGAGGTTTCCATTTGGGAATTTAGAATGTCTTTTATGTGTAATTTTTTTTATAAGGAAAATTACTTTCCTATTTTATGATGTTACCCAGTTTAATATAATGCTTAAAATTAGGCTCAAAGTTAAATCAACACTCAATATTTTTTTCTGACCCTTTGTGCGATTTAGTCTTGGACTTTTTCTTAATAAAAAGTTGACCCCTGCAATTTTCCAGTTATTGTCATGACATTGTTAGTATTGCTTTCTTCAAAATAATACAATTGAGATTTGGACTGTGCACATATGTAATTAAAGATATACATATATGGCTCTCTCTAAATTAGCCTGTGTTCCTCTAAAGTTTACATAATAAATTTCTTGAAGTTTTGATACTGGAGTCTCATTTCAAATCATTTGAGTAAAGAAACATTTAGAGCACCACTTCCAGTGACCAGATTATATCTCAATCGCAAGTAAAAAAACATAAATAATTTTAAAAAAGAAAAGAAAAGAAAAGAAGAGCATTTAAGCCATAATAAATAGAAAAAGTGTGCCCCCAGCTTCCACTTTTTAAGTCAATTGGTTTCTAACTTTACTTTCATTAAACTAAAATGAAAATTCAAAGTGAAAAAATTCAAAAAGATGATTACTGGCTATTACCATTGGCAAGATCAAGCAAGAGATCAGCTGGATTGACAGTCACACATGTAGAAAAACCAATTGATGAAAAGTACTCCAAAGCAGTTGAAGCAGGACCATAATAGATGGCAGAAGTGACCAAAGTTGGCTAAAGTTGCACAATCTAACTTATGCTTAAATTATTTATGAGCTGAAATTAATGAGTTCTTCTTGCTTGTTAAAGACTATTATGCTCTATTTATAGTTGCTCAATTCATGCTCTATTTAAAATTTGAAGTTGCTCTATTGCAGTGCATTAGTTACTAGAGTGCATTAGTCTACCCCTGATTTCATCTCCTAAAATTTTAAAAAATACTGCAGTGCATTAGTTTACTGGAGTGCATTAGTTTACTGCAGATTTCATCTCAGCAACTGTTAACTTATGGTAATTTAGTTACTTTTGTAATGCAAAACAGGAGCAACATCAATATGGATGGTCATGATGACATAATGACCTCTGAGACAGCAGAGCATTTTGTTTCTACTCCCCCACCTTCTGTCTCAAACACCGCCAATGTGATGCCGGCTGCACGTAGAAACCGGTCTGATGCTTGGAATCACTTCACAGCAGAGCCTGGCACAACAAAGTCAGCCAAATGCAATTATTGTGGTTCCATGATCAAGTACAATAATGGAACAAGTGCGATGCATTCTCACTTGGGAAGATGCAAGCACAATCCAAAAAAAGAGGTGAATAAGAGGCATGCATCGGCTTCATCCTCAATGGCAAATGTGGAAGGACTTGTTAGTTCATCCCCATCATTCCCTAAATTTGACCAAGAGGCAAGCCGAGTCGACTTGATGAACATGTTCATTACTATGGAGATCCCGTTTAGACAAGTGGAACATCCATATTTGCATAAGTTTGTTTATGGTTTACAACCAAGATTCAAGGTCCCATCACGCACTACACTAGCGCGTGACATTTTGAGGCATTGGGACGTAGAGAAGATAAGGTTGAAGAAGTTTTTGTCACAACACTGTCGAAGGGTTTGTCTCACAACTGACACTTGGACTTCTTCCCAAGACTTTAACTATATGTGTCTGACAGCTCACTTTATAGACAACAATTGGAAGTTGCAGAAGAGGATTTTGAATTTTTGTCAAGTCACGAGCTCCTCAGGAGAAAATATGGCCAAGACTGTTGAGCAGTGCCTAAAGGGTTGGGGGCTAACTCGTGTGCTTACTTTAACAGTGGACAATGCCTCATCAAATGATGTTGGGGTTCAACATCTAAAAAGGTGGCTTCTATCTCGGAATGGTCTAGTTATGAATGGAGACTACATTCATATGCGTTGTTGTGCGCATATTTTAAATCTAATTGTGAAGGAAGGTCTGAAAGACATTGATGCTTCTGTTTTGAGAATTCGTGCTGCTGTTAAGTATGTAAGACGTTCTCCTTCGAGGTTTGATAGATTCAAGAAATGCATTGATCATGAAAACATTGGATATAAAGGTTTTGTTGGCCTAGATTGTGAGACTCGGTGGAACTCAACATGCACAATGTTAGATGCTGCATTAAAACATAGCAAGACATTTGAGGAGCTTTACTTCCGAGATCAGAAATATGTAAACGAGTTAAGAAAGGAAAAAGGTGTGCCTACACATGACGATTGGGAGCATTTTCGCTTAATTCTTCCATTCTTGAAGATGTTTTATGAAGCTACATTGCGCATTTCTGGTTCTTCATATTTGACCAGCAACATTTATATGTTTGAGGTTCTTGGTATTGGAAAGAAAATCGCGCAAATGTGTAGTTCTGAAGATGAAAAGGCAAGTTCAATGGCCAAAAAGATGAAGAAAAAATATGATAAGTATTGGGGAAAACCTGATAGTCTTAACATGTTGTTGTTGATTGCTCTGGTATTAGACCCTAGGCGCAAATTGAAGTTTGTGCATTGGATGGCAAGTCAGGTTTATGATAGTGGTGATGCATCTTCTTTGAAAGTCAAATTAGAGTCTTGTTTGAAGTCTATGTATGAAGAGTATTATGGTGGGGTGGTGTCTCCTCTAGGTAATTCTACCAATCGGCAGGGTGCTTTTGAAGAAGTTGATGATGATCCTTATGACTGTTCTGAGTTCTACCAATCAGCCGGGTGCAGCACATCAGAATCTGAATTAAGTAAGTACTTTCAAGAAGACTTAGAAGAGCGTCGTTCAGATTTTGATCTTCTAGAATGGTGGAAGGTAAATTCAAGCCGATTTCCAATTCTTGCAAGCATTGTGAGAGAGGTGTTGGCTATACCTATATCCACGGTGGCCTCTGAATCTGCTTTCAGTACCGGGGGAAGAGTGCTTGATCCGTATCGCAGCTCTTTAACACCAACAACAGTGAAAGCACTTATTCGCACCCAAGATTGGTTCGAAGGAGCATCTTCATCCATTCTTACAAGTGAGGATCTTGAGATTCTTGAACAATTTGACCAAGGTAAGACAACAAAGATGTATTTTGTGGTGTGTTATATTACTTATTATATTATTACGTATTATATTATTACTTGATACATAATGAGATGTCTTTCTTTGTTTTGCAGAACTACTACCTACGCAAGATGTCGCTAGTTGTTCGGCCTCTGTTGCACTTGATGATGATTGAAGGTGAAATAACCTATTATGGCTCTGACTTCTTTTTATTTGGTCATAGTGTCAGCACTTAGCACCAAAAATAAGTAAACGTTACACTAACAATATTTTACTAAACGTATTGTGACTTAATCGATGCTTTACATATAAAAATGTATATTGATAAATTGTTATTCAAACCTAATCCAGGTGGCATTCAAAGCGGGATTTTGTCTTCTCTAGGCAATGGTTTCGTGGACAAGATGGAACATACAGTAAGAATAATATTTTCTTACTCCTCTGATTTCAACTGACTAAAACCTTTAAATAATACTTATCAAAACTGAAATCAGTCCAGAAATGAAGTTTATCTAAATAAGCTTAGCACCCATGCTGCTTAGTTTTATGAAAACAAGTTATCGGTTCTTTAGTTCAGCAGTTTGCTATTGCTATGGTGGTGGTGGTTGTAGCCTTGGTTAGCATAGATCATCAAAAGTGATTATTGGATTAGTTTTTTGGTTTAGTTGGAATTAGTATTGACTTACTTGGCTGATATATGTTGACATATTTTCTGTTTAATTGAAGTTTAGGATCAGTTTGTGCATGCAGAATTGTAGTATATGCAGATTTATGTTTCAATATTTATGAATCTCGTTATCAAAAAACTTATGTTATATGATTCCCAAGGGTCCAGGCTGCAGTGCCTGAACCACAGTTTTCATCTCTTGCTCAAGCTGTCTGTTAGAAATAGAAAGTAGTCTTGCATAAGAAATGATAGACTGCATCTGTTATAACAAAAATAGAAAAGTCTCAAGAAAACTGATAGTATTGATTTCAATCAAGGCATCTCTCATGATCCCAAAAATAGAAAAGTATCATGAATTATGGTGGGGATCTTTTAACTTGTTTGATTGTTGGATCATACAAACCGGCATTTTGAATTGTATGTAATTATGTTTGTAGCATTCTAAATTCTGAATTATAAAAAACTGAAGAAGTTTTTTCTGCTTGTGGACAGTAGGAAAAGGCAAAACAAATAAGTGGAGGCAAGCAAGCAACAAATACTGCAGGCAAAACAGGAGGGAATTCTGATTGATCTAATGCATTTCATAGCCATGACATTTGAAGAGGAATTTTGGATTAAACTTCCCTTCTTGTAGTGTTCAACTTTGTGGGTGTTGATTTGTTTTTGTTTTTATTCTCAACAAATGACAAAGAACTGTTATATTGTGGGTTGTCTACTAAACTTGAGAGTTTGTGTAAAAAAAAGTGCTGATTTTTGTTGCTTGACATAAGCAATTCACTGCTTAACTTAATATTTATATATTTTCATGAATCTTGCACAAAAAACCGGATTGGTAATGTAGTTAAACCGGATTGCTAAAAAATCGGATTGGCAAAAAAGTTAAACCGAATTGTTAAAAAATCGGTTTCAATAGTGGTTCACGTCTAAACTGGTTTTGAAAGTGGTTTTTAGTTAAACCGGTTTATAAGTTATAAACCGGTTCTAAACCAGAACCAAACCGGTTCAAAACATAAACCGGTTTTTATCAAAATGGATAGTGAAAACTGAACCTAAAAGGGGTTTGGTCCAGTTTGGTGTGGTTCATTGGACCATGCACACCTCTACAACCAGCAACTCTTTTTAAAATTTGGCCCAAGCACACATCAATTTTTGTGATACACCGCTGAATCTTTTTGTAGAATTGGGCCTGGCCCATTAGGGTAAAGACTTGACTCACTTGACAAATTTCCAAGTTTACCCTTGGTTTTTCCAGCTTCTCCCTCGCGATGGCCACACACAGAGGCACCTTTTCGGCGCTGCACCTTGACTGCTCATCAGAAGACGCTGCTCCGACCACCATATGTGAGTTCGCGCGTTCGGTGGCTCCTTCTCCGTTAGCTCCACCATCACACGCGAACCGCCGCGGGACCCCACTGCCCCAACATCGGACCAGATCTGCAAATCGTTGACAACCTTCCCAGGAGCCGTCGTTTGTGGGCTCGCGGCGGGTAGCTCCTCCTCCACCATCACCAAAACGACGCCTCCATGTCTAGAACGTGCATCACCACGAAGTCTGCCTCCCTGTTCATCACCTATCACAACCGCTGTCACTGAAAAAAAAAAAAAAAACCACTGTCTCCACGCTATACCACGTTGGCTCGTCGGAAAACGACACTCCATCCACCAGAAACAGGTTTGCGCTTGGCGTGGACGAAGACGATCCCTTTCTTGCACCCTTTTCTCTGCCCGGTTCCATGTGGTTGGAGAGTGCGGCGAATACACCTTTGGCATTCAGATGAACATCATTCCTCGTCACTGCATCCCATTCATCTTCTTCCACTCCATCCTCTTCAACAGCTTCAGAAAGTTTCACCTTGTCCTCCACCTGTATCGACTCCACTTCTTCAACCTTTCACCATTCATCTTCAATCTCAGTTGGAATTTCCTCTTCTTGGATTAAATCTAGTATCAAAATTTCTGGTTGCCACTGTTTCTTGTGCCCCTTTCGATTTCTTCCAAAATCATTCGATCCTTGATTCTGCACCTTCTTCACTGTATCAGCACCACAATATGCCTTGTATAAGATTTCCCATGCTTCTTTAGCACTCTTTGCTGTGAAAATCTTTTAAAATAGGCAAAATCCACACATTGATGGATGATAAAGAGAGCTCTAGAATCTCTCTTATAGGCTGCACTGTCAACCTCATCATGCACCCCATCAACCACCACATCTGATACATCTTGGAAGCTGAAGATCACTTTCTTCTTCGCGACCCACTGATCAAAATTCTTGCCATCAAGAATTGGCAAGGAAACCGAAAAATCCTCATCAAACTCAAGCACAACAGTAATGGACACACCCTCATAGGTCCCTAATCGTGTAGCTCTGGATACTATGTTGAAAACATAAACACCAGCATACACATGGAGAGAATATTGAGAGGAAGGAGAAAGATACACTTGAATGAAAAATTTTATTCACATCAGTTGTAAACTACTCATCACAACACTAAATCTATTTATAATGCACACTATAATAGCTATTCTTCACTAACAAACTACCTACCATCTAACCACTTGACTAACTCTATCAATACCAAGTAATTTGAATTATTTCCAACAATATGTATGCTTAATGAAGTTTTTGATCCATGAAAATATAGAACTTTTCGATTTTAGTCCCTATCTTTTATATGTTTTACTTTTTGTATTTGTAACTTTTAAATTTTTTGTTTTTGATCCCTACCGTTAACTCCAAACGTTGACTACTAACATGACAGACGAAATCCACGTCAACAGTGACCCGTGACAAAATAATTATTTTCTATTCTATCTGTCTAACATAACAGGAATTAAAAACAAAAATTTAAAAATTCCAAACACCAAAAACAAAGAAAATAAAAGATGAGAACTAAAACTAAAAAGTCTTATACTTTCGAGTATCAAAAACTTCATTAAACCTAATATGTAATACTAAAAAAATGTAAGGAAATTAACCAAAACACCAAGATCAAAGTATTTTCCTATTCAACATTGTTAAATGAGATAAATGACTAGATGGACCATTAACTTTTGTTATGCACTACCGCATTTCGTTAGATCTAAAATACAGAATTAGCCAACCAAATAAGTTTTATCTTTATTGTTTTACCTTTTCAGTTCTAAAATTTTAAATTTTACTCGCTAAAAAACCGATCAAATCTGATTTATTTCGATTCAACCTGATCCAACCGGGTTTTTAACCAATTCAAAATGATCTGACCGTAGAAACAGTTAACTCCTGACCAAAACCGAATAAGAAACCAATTCACGATTCAATCGATCCGATCAGACAATCCGATCCGATTTTCATAACACTCCTCTCAAGTCTCACTTGTCTCCATCATATGCAAGAAGCATGCATTGCACCACCTATGTAAACAGGAGATGTAGCGTATGGACCCGACAAAATTTTTATTAACTAGAATATTAATTATAAAAGAAATTAAAATTGACACCTCAGATGCTACCGTTACCGTAATCTTGTAGTATCCAAGAAATAGAGCAAACAGTAAATCCAAAACTAAATGATCCGACATTGCTAATACTACAAGCAAGAAATGAAAAATGGAGAAAAAAAATACATAACAAGCTTCAATAGTACTGACTGAGATAAAAAGCTAGGGAAGGAGTAGGGTAGGAATTACCAGAAAATCCACACCCAAACAATCTAGTAATGTTGATGAGGAAATAAAGCAAACATTAATTCCATAATTAAATGATCCAACAGTGCTAATCCTACAAAGCAGAAATAAAATATGCAGTGTACAAAACACATAACAAGCTTCAATAGTGATTACTGAGATGATCAATATCTAAGAGACTAGGGGAAAGCAGGAGGGGATAGGAATACCAAGAGTGCGGATTCCTATCTACTGCTTACAGAATCTAAGACACAAGATTGTCATTAAGAGAAAGTGAGGCTAGTTGATCAGCAGGAATGTTGGCTTGCTGTTGAGCAACA
Source organism: Ammopiptanthus mongolicus (assembly GCA_039655645.1). Lineage (NCBI taxonomy): Eukaryota > Viridiplantae > Streptophyta > Magnoliopsida > Fabales > Fabaceae > Ammopiptanthus > Ammopiptanthus mongolicus. Next base: position 79,766,321 of record CM077349.1, on the reverse strand, counting down.
TTTCTCAACACATCCATGGCTTCAGCAACTTTTGCCTTCAGAGCATCTGGCGACTCAATCAGATGCAATACCTCAGGCTGGTCCATCTCCAAAAGCATGCCTGTAACCTTAGCTGCTGCATCATGTTCCAGCTGATCTACTAGCGGGTATAAAGCTTCACCAAGCATCTACCAAACCATTCATGAAAAAAAAAAATCAATAGATAAAACAATTCTAGTACACACAAAATATTAGCACTGGACCCAAATGTGCCGGAAAAAAGACAGGAAACAAAACAGGACTTACAGTGCGCTGCTGTTCAGGAGGAGCATTTGCGAGGGCTGTAGCCAAGGCCTGGATGGGCATTGGCTGCCCTACACCCTCCCGGATTGGCAGACCACCCATGTCATACGGGACAGACAACATTCCGCCCGCAACTCCTGGCAGTGGGACATCTTGCATGTTGCGACCAGGAGGGTATCGATAGACACGTCCCCTTGGAATCATCTGGGAGAAAATAAAAAAGTACCTCACCATCAAGCACACAGAACAGCAAAGTTGGGGGGAAAATCATAAGTTGTGTATGAGCAAACCTGCTGCTGCATCAACGGCACTGGCTGCTGGGGTTGTTGCACAGGCCCTACTCCTCGGCGTCCACCTGGACGCTGGCCTTGTTGGCCCTGCTGAACCATTGGAACAAAGAAGCTTGGCATGGGACCACCACTAGGTCTCAACCCAGGAACAAGTTGCTGCTGGTAACCGAATCCAGCCTGCATATATTGGTGAAGGGATAATTACAGCTATTTATAAATCTAACCTGAATAATTAAGCGTAAAATGAGAAGACATAATGTTCATGACATAGATATTGTTTCTATGGACATCCACAAACAACATATGCAGCCAGAATAGAATACAACGAAAACTGACACATTTGCAAAAGGTTTTATATTAACAAACAGGTAGGCCAAAAAGCAAATAATATTTAGACCAACCGATGGGTAAATAATTGACCAGCTAGTATAAGACATCCTCTCGAGGAAACAACAATAGATGCAAAATTAGAACCAAGGAGATTGAATCATGTAATAGTATGATGATCTCTCTGCATGAGCATAAAAATTCAAGTGTGACTGAAAAAATAAACATATCCCAATGAAGTGTAACGGTATAAAGACAAAGGAAGTAGCCTTAAAAGTTTAAACATTTCTCTCCGGTCATAAACACCATAGAACTAGAAAGACTGAACATTGCCACAGAATACATGCAATCGACAAAAAGCGAAAGTCGACAATTACGAAAATAACTAGTTACTAATTACTTGAGGAGGAATCATGGCTGGAGGTCCTTGACCATACAAAAATTGCTGTCCAAGACCAGGAGCACCAGGAGGGTAGATTGGCATACGAGGTGCAACAGAAGGAGTAATAGCAACAGGCCTCATTTGTGAAAATTGTGCCTGCATGAAATAAGTAATTGCAGTGAAAAATTAACAACTGCACATATAAAACAAAGGCAAAATAACCTCATTTATGTAACAATTTAACTAAAAGAAAAACACAGACATGGAATTACACAAAATAACTACCATCATGCACCAAATGTGGGGATTTCTGTTCTAAAAAGAACCAAAGTGTTATTAACTAATTATAAAGCAGATAAGCAATTGCTGACCCACCATTATGAGAGGATTACCTGTAACCTTGCTCTTCTCTCTTCTTTTCTCTGTGCAAGAGCAACATATAGAGGTTTGCCAGCAATCATTTTACCGTTCATCTCCGCAAGCTACAAGTACCACAAATTTGTATATGAACAATGTAGTTAAAAAAACAAAAAACATAGCCCGAACAGTTTCGAACTTACAGCTCGAGATGCTTCCTCAGGAGCTGAAAATGAAACAAATCCTGATCCTCTACTGATTCCGTTTGGGTCTCGCATAATCTGTGTGGTCAGATAACAAGAAATGAAGTGCTCAATACCTGCTACCGAGAAGATGACGATTTGGCCATTACAAATACCAACAAAAGGAATCATATTTGTATACCTTGCATGAAGTTATTGTACCAAACTCAGAGAATATTTCTTTTAACTTTTCATCACTGATGGTATCATCCAAGTTCTTGAGATACAAGTTCACACCTTGATATTTGTCAACAGCTTCCTTTATACTCTGTTCAAATCGTCCTTTGAGTTCCATCTCTCGTTCAGACTTTTTCTGGGCTTTTCCAACATACCACTCCTTGTCATCGAATTTCTTCCCATTAAGTGCCTCAACAGCTTTAGCTGCATCATCTGGGTTTTCAAAATTGACAAAACCAAAACACTTGGATTTCCCATCAGCGTCTCTCATTACTACAGCACTAGTAATGGTCCCATATTCTCCAAAAAATTTCTTCACGTCATCATCCGTCATTGACTCTGATAGGTTTTTCACATACACATTATTGAATTTTGCCTTACTGAGAGCATTATCTCTATCTTGCTTTCGTAGGAAATGACCTACATACACCTGCTTATCATTGATCAGCATGCCATTTAACTTATCAATTGCATTCTGTGCAGACTCTTCGGTTTCAAATTGAACAAAACCATAGCCTTTAGACTGTCCAGAAGCATCGGTAGCTATTTTGCATGAAAGAATATGTCCAAAGGAAGAAAAAGTATCATGTAAAGCTTTGTGATCAATTGCCTTATCCAAATTCTGCACCACCAATAGCATCAAGAGATTATAAGATTTAACAACTCAATGGTAACAATAACAAGATTAGGCAACATAGTCCTTGAAATTATTCTCCACTCACAGTTCAGTCCCTGATTTTTATGTGTATGAGTTATTAGATGTTTGGATGAACTTACTTTATATTCAAAACAACTTACAACCAAAATCTTAATGAAATAGCTTTTGGAGGGGGAATACCATTTTTCCTTAAAAATAATCACCACCAAGCATGCAAATATGCAATTAGTGCCTGAATTTTTATAAAACTTTATAGCATGTTAGTCTCGCTAGATACTCATTTTGTAAATTTAAGAACAAACTTCTAGTCTCATACACATATATAAATGATTTTAATTTTGATATGTGTGACAAAAGTATATTCTCGCACCAACAACCAATCACAAATTATTATTCTATGTGTAACTTCTAGTTATAATCAAACATTTTTAATGATATGACATATCAATTAAATCTTATTTAAATTAAGCGGTATATCCGAGAATGAATGATAATTCCACGAACTAAGTTGCATATTTTCTCTAATAACAATAAAAAGAAAAAAAAGGATGTAAGAGAAAAACAGAGGCACCTTGATAAAAATATTTGCAGTACCACTCTTGCGAATACTAGGATCCCGATGAGAATACATGATCCTAATGGATTTGTTGCTCAGTGGAGTGAAATTCAGCACATCCAATGCTCTTGCCGCTGTCAATATTCACATTCATATTCATATATCATACAATTACCTATAATATTAACCATAAAATGCATTCATCAAAAAATAAATAAATTACTAACCATCCTGAGGGTTACTGTAGTTAACATAACCGTAACCGAGGGATCGATGTGTGGTCAAGTCTCTACAAACCCTAACCGAAACGACTTGACCGACCTGGTTGAACAGATCGTACAGCTGCGAATCGTTGACAGTAAAGTCAAGATCTCCAACGTACAACGACGTCGTCACGAACTGGTTCGAGTTCGGAGCAGAAGCGACGCCGTTTTGAGGAGAAGCCGAGACGGGACTCTGATGCTGAACCTGAATCTGCGCCATCACCACCACCTCAGATTGAAATAGCTCAACTCTGATAAACTAAAAAAAAAAAAAAAAAAAAACCCTAAGCACAGATAACTTAGAATTTTTTTTTGCCTCTGTTTTTTTTTGTGATTTTGCTTCTGTTCGTAAATAGTATAAGGATAGACCCGCCGGAGATCCGAACGGAAGCGGTGGCGTAGGTAAAAACGGCGGAGGAGAAACCGAAATTTTTTTGGGTTTTTTTTTTGGCTTAGGTAATAAAAGAGGCCGGAGGGAGGGCAGAGGGAGCTGCACCGCACCAGCGTACACGTAAGAATGTGAGTTATATATTAGGGGATGGAAAAGGTTAACCCTAGTTTAATTCGTAGGTCAAAGTATATGGGCCGTTGGATTGTGTAACCCAAAGGGCCCACGTCATTCTTTTGTTTAGATTGAGTTGAGAGTAAGAAGGCCCAGTCAGATACGAAAAGAAGGGTTATGAGGCAGGATTTCAGTATTTCCTACGTAATATGAGGGGCACGTGAGGACACGTGTTTCTAAGTTGAAAGTCATAACCTGACACGCAAAACTTGTTGAGGGATTCTTGCTCACATCGGTAAGCTTTTTATTTTTTTTCTCTTTTCTCTTAATAAAATTGAAGACTTTAATTGTTATATATTATCAGTGTAAAATTTTTTACATTATCAATCACAATTAGAAATCATGAAATGAGTGTCTTTTTAGGTAGTTTGGATAAGAGTCAAACATTTTAGCTTATGTGACAATTTCTGATTGGTTTATTGTGTAAAAAATCTTTATATTGACATTGTATATTAATTAAATCCATAATTCAATCAAGAAAGTAAAAGAAAATAATATTTAGAAAGCAATTTTCATCGACTATTAGTTAAATATCTATATTCTTTGTATAGTTGTTGTGGGATGGATTGGGCTTATGTTTCTTTGTATAGTTTTTACTTTCTGTTTTTTCCATACTCACCAAAAAATAAAAACAGAACAACATCCGGCGGGTATTACACCAGCTTCTCATATATCAAAATCTTAAGAAAGGAAGCCTATAGGTTCTTTCCGATTTTTTTTCTAATATGACACTTTTTTTTACTCACCCAATTCACTTAAAAAACATTTAAATTCCTAATAACAATTTCTCAATTCTCAATCATTGTAAAACGATCATTAATCAATCAACAAAGTTGTAGAAATTACATATATCATATGTAACATGTTAGGTAACAACCGTAATTCCTTCCAATTCTAATCAATAACCATAGTAGTCGATTATATATATGAGTTTGATCGATGATAAAATGTATCTGTAAATGGTCAATCATAATAATTGATAATTTTTATTTTAATAAAAACAATATATGCATATACATATAATATTGTGGGTGGCTTTTAGGATGGGGAACCAATAATGTGATCTATTAGTGAACCCCGATTTCTTGGTAGAATAATAGGTTATTAATATTTTTTTACCAAAACTCATAATTTCTACCCTCACCCGGATCCGGATTCCCTGCATTAATAAAAGCACACATTTACACGCATTAAACAATCTCAGTCATTGATTTAAGATCCAACGGCTTACATTATATCTTTACAAAATTCACTTTACACATTATTTATTACTCTACACTAACTGCGGGTGCACCAAATCCAAATCCCCTCCACCATCTCAATTACATTGCCATATTATTTGCTTTGCAATCTCTCTTCTGTCTATTCGTTTTGGAACTTTTTCATCAATATACCATGGGTTCAATGCTTTTTTCTGCCACCGCAACCCTGGTACTCGTTCAACACACAAACAGAAACACTAGGCATGTCCATTCGCTACCCCTACCACCACTTCCACCGCGAAACATATCTGGTGCAGATTGACGTAGGTGGTGTCGTTTTTGCCTTAATGGTTCCGGTCGTTTATACACCTTTGTCATTTATGTCATGACCTGGAAGCTTCCATTTTTATTGAAGAAAAAACTATTATGAGCTGCAAAATTAAAAAGAGAACCAAATGTTTTTGAACAAATCTGACATGGAAAAGGTCAAAAACTGACGGTTAGTGACGACGGATTGTTAATTGAGAACTGAAATTATGAAGTCGCAGAAGAAACGTGTAAGCATTTGGGCTAAATAGAGAAGACGAAACTGCAGAAATTATTTTAATCGACATTTAATATTATTGTGAATCAAATTATTATTTTCATTTTTTTAGGAACCAAGTATATCTTCGTATTTTTTTTTTTTTGGTGCGGATGAGTTTGGCGTTTTACTCTATTCCTTTAAAACACACCTATTCACTAATCTATCAAAATGGGTTTTTGCCTTCACGGAAACTAGACAGGGACTTCTGGTTTTTCACCCATCTAAAACACTTCCCTGTACATTCTGTAACGACACATTTCATCATCTTTTTGTTCATGTTCCTATACAATATCTTCTGCACTTTCTTTTGAATTTGTCCTTTAAGCAACAAATACGAAGGGTTTAAGTTTTAGATTTTATTGCAAATTGATCTTGTATTGTGAAATTGCCATGCCCTCCTAGAATCTTGTTTATGAAGTAGCTTCCATCAAGGTTGAGCTACTCAACAAATCATAGCCTAATTAACTCTTGTGCAGAGGAGAGTAAGGACAGAGTTGTCATTTGATTTTTTATTATCTATTCAGCTATTACCTAATTTTAATCTCAAACATTAATTTATTTTATTAATTAATCTAACGACTAAAAAGAGGGGGTTGTTACGGTACCCCCGTAAAACTAAGGGTTTTGGTATCCTATAATTGGGTACCATTGTTCAAAAGTATTAATTATTCCAAATATTTTTCCATCTTGCCTTTTATATCAAGAAATACATGCTAATCTTCTTTTTGCTTTAGTAAGGATTTCTTGCTCTATTTCTTTAAGATCTATATTTTCTTCGTGTAATATAATTCCTTCAAAATGTTTTATTTTCTTTCTTAGATAATTCATTGCTTCCTTAATATCATATGTTAAGATAACATCAAATTTTTCTATAAGGGTAATTATTCTTCCTGACATATGTAATCCTAATTCTTCTATATATTCTATCATTTTCTTAATTGATTTTCTAAAAGGATCAATCTATTTTCTCTCCAAAGTATACTTTTTTCAATTAATTTTCTAACTTGTTCATCTAGATAATCTTCTTCTTTATTTTTTAACAAGGTAGAAAAATAGGTATATTCATCTCTGAGTTATAATTTTATTATTTGTATTGTTTCTTTTATTTGAGTTTGGTTCATGCTGCAAAATTTTCTAATTCGTTTTTTATTCTTTTCAGCATTTTTAACTTATAATCTATTATACATTCGTCAATAAAATCTCCGATTTCTTGTTGTTTCCAATATTTAATTTCTTTCTTGATTTCTTCCATCCATTCTTTTAACATAGTGATAGTTTTCATGCGATTAGTCTTTCAAGTCTCTTTTTTATCCATTTTTCTAATTTTAAATGATGTTCTAACATACTTTCTTTCAGCCAATAGCCTTGTAACGTTGTTGGTTTATCTATTTGCCAATAGATTATCTTTTTACGATTAGTTTGTAGCTATTCCTTTAGGGTAAGATAAGTTTTCATGCTATTATTTTTTCAAATCGTTGTTTAAAAATCTGAATACGTATTTCAACTCGTCTTATTTGGTCTTTTTATAGGGTTAGGATTTTCCTCATCTAATTCTTTTAAAGTTTTACAATAATTTTTTAAATTATTGATAGTTATTTTTATGTAGCTAGCTGTTTTCACTATCTAGCTCTGATACCAGTTTTGGCCCAGAGTTGTGAGTTGTGTTGTGAGTTGTGTTGTTTTGTGTTGAGTTTTAATTTGTTGCTTTATCATATCTTATTTTTGATATATAGAGTTAAATCGTTAACTTGGTTTACTAATTTATTAATATTCTCACTAGTACTTGCACTTTTTTCAGGTTCTAATAATTGAATAGGTCTAGGAATATAAGGTATTCTTAATGATTCTGGTTTCTTTAAAAAAGTTCCTAGTTCTGTTATTTCGTTTCTTCGAGGATAATAAATTTTTCCAATATCTTCAAATAATTGAGGGACATCTATTCTATCATTATTTCTAAACGTAATACTGTGATGGGAATTTGTTAATGCATAATTTACACAATATGTTACTGAAAATATTTTATCTCCTGCTCTCATTAAATTATTCCTTAGAAATTTATGTTCTAGCGTTAAGGATTGATCTAATCTTTGAGTACTTAATGGGATTTCTATATTAGGATGAATTTCAAATTTTAATTTAAGATATGCTAAGTTTCCTTCTATAACTCCTAATATTTTATCACGGACATCTGTTATACGTTCATCTTTTAAGATTAATTCTATTGGAGAATCTATTCCTTTTTGAAAGGTTGCTTTAATTAGGATTTGTACTGCACCTATATGAATATATCCTATTTTTCTTCTATGTGCTTCTATTTTTAAATTTTGACTTAATTCTGAAATCTTTTTCCGACTTAAGAGTTGGATACTTGTGCTACCTTGTGCTTCCGTTATGTCTATGGGAGTTTCAGTAATTATTTTTCCATAATAAATGATATTTTCTTTTTGAACAAATCTTTTCATTATTCCCCCTAATCTTTCTTTTCCTTTCATATTTGCAGTTTTAGAAAGATCTAATTCTTCTTTTTGTATCTTTTGAAATAAACGAGGATTAATAAGAATACTTCCTTGATAATTTCCATCTTCTTCAGTGATTTGAAGGTGTTCTATATTATCATTAGTTTCTCTTATTTCAGATTCGGAATTCATAATTAATCTAAGTTTATGAAAGCTAGTCGAGTTGCACCATACCTGATTGGGTTTAATGAGCTATAGTGCTTTTTGATCCGCTGCTGCTTCCGCGTTCTAAGTTGGTCCACTGCTGCTTCCATGTTCTGAGTATATGATGATGTTCTGAGCTGATGGATCCCTTGAGTGTTTGAATGGATTTGTGCATGCTTATGATTGAACTTTGTAAAGTAAGTGAAAATAAGTGAAAGTAAGTAAAAGAGTAATTTTATTTGATGAAAGTATTTACAGGGTGGTATTCGCAGATACCTAGTTTCCTCTAAGAGGAGACTAACAGCTTTCTTCAACTTGGGAAGCTCGGGTGAGAGTTTTCTCCAACTTGATTCACTCTGCTTTGCCTCAGCATAAGAGGGCTTACTTATAGGCTAAGGGATTATTGACTATTTACATTATTGGCCCTAGAGCACGTAAGTGCTTACATCAGAAAACTAATAATTCACATGCTGTCGTCACTGCTTACATCATTCTTCAATTATTGCTTCGTCTTCGGAATCTTTCCCTTGTGGCTGACAGCTAGTAGTGGCTTCTGTCGTGGCTTGCTTTATGCATCTTTCACATGCATGATTGCCGTTTTCTTTAATTAATAAGCATAATTTGTGGAGAATAGTTGGGCAATAATTCATAGCGGGTCCCTCTAGTGCATAGAATGGCATCTCGAAGTTTGTCAGTAAGTTTAAGTCTTTTTCTCTGATGAGCCTTCCACTTGTCTTAGAAGCAAAGTATTTGGTCCCTTGGACAAGGTTTTAATGAATGATTCTTTTTCGATAGTTTGACATTGAGAATATATGCTGGCTAATTGATGAGTTATGAAGTTATTAATTTGGTCTTCATCATAATCTACTTCAGTAGGTTCATCCATCAAAGGGAAATTATTATTGCTGATACCAATAAAGACTAAATGCTTGGCTGGTTGTTTGGTAGTGAAGTCTGGATAACAGTTGGACTGCTTCCCTGAAGTAGTAGGGAAATAAGTTAATTTCTTCAAGATTGGGACTTAAATAAAGACATTCAATGAATCCGAATTGGAATAAATTGAATGTTAAAATTGATGGTGCTCCGGGTGTAAGTACTGCTTTGGTAGAGAATAATTTTCGGTCCAACATATATATGCAATTGCTTTTTTTCTTTTTCTGTCCAGTGGATTAATCTCTTGAGGTGTTCATAAAAGTTTTCTTTTGAAAATTGGACTTGAAGTTCATGTTCTTTTCTGGTAATTATTGAGAAATTGTCCAGGGAAGAAGGGATTCTTCCTAGAACCTTTAGTGCCTTTCTGGGTTCTGGGTTTGAAATGGTGGTTTCTGCAAAAGTTCTTGGTCCAAGATAAATTTCTTTACCTTTGGCAATTTGAAACTCCTTTAGAGCTTTTTCTGCTTCTTTCCTTGTTGCATAGGATTTATGAATAACTCCTGGAACTTTCTGACAATGGGGAGCTGCTTTGTGCCACTCGTCATAAATTCCGGGAAATGGTCCATTAAAAATAGCGTACCATTTTTTATTTCCTTCTTTTTGTGCTTGCACTTTAATTTCTGTTGGAATTGCTTGTTCTAAGAAACCTTCAGTTTCTAATTGTAAATCCAATACCTTGATGTCTGCTTCGAGCAAATCTAATTCTCTTAATTTTTGATCTTTTAGTGCTTTCTTGAGCTCTCTTTGTCTTTTTAGCATTTCTGTTATTCCGCGCTCCATTCTCTGGATAGTATATCTGCAAGAACATTCTTCTCTCCCTTAATATGGGATATTGAATAATTGTATTCAGATAATTTCATTTGCCATCGGATCAGCCTTCCTTGCTTATAAGTGCCTTTATGATTAAAATTTTTAAAACCTGCCACATAAGTGGAATCGGTTCTAACAATAAATTCTTTATCCGGCACATAAATATGATGTTTTTCCAACATCCGAATAAGTGCTAAAGTTTCTTTTTCATGAGTAGGATAATTAATTTTACTGTCTGTAAATGTTCCAGACATATATCGACAAAGTAATTCTTTCTTTTGTCCAGGGGGTTTTGCTTTCATAACACCTCCCCAACATTCATGTGACGCATCTGTCTCGATAATAATTAAATCATCATCTGCAGGATGATATAATTCTGGAAGCTGTTGACATAAGTTTTTTAGTTTGGTAATAATTGCTTCATCCTCCTCTGTCCAAGACCAAAGGGCATCTTTCTTTAATTTCTGTTGCAGTATTTTGCGTTTTGTTGCAAGATCTTTGATAAAACCTTCATTTGAAATGTAGGTTAGTAGTCCAAGAAACCTTTGTAATTCTTTTTTATCTTATAAAGTTACAGGAAAATTGCTAAGTTTTTCTAGCACGTGTTTCTGCATTACTAATTTTCCCTTTTCTATTTCAAGACCTAAATAATTGATTTTGTTTTGAGCTAAAACTATTTTCTTTTTACTTAATACGACTCCATGTTTTAAGAGTTTATTAAGTATTAAAGTTATTTTACGATAATGATCTTCTAAGTCCTTATTGGTAAACACTAATATATCGTCGATATAAATAAGGCAAAAATCATTATATTATTTGAGTATTGAATCCATGTATCTTTGAAAGATTCATGGGGATTGCTTCATTCCCATGGGGAGTACATTCCATTCATATTGCCCTTGAGGACAGCTAAAGGCTGTCAATGCTTTAGATTCCTCAGTTAATTTTAGCTGATAAAAACCTGATTTACAGTCAAAAGTACTGAACCAGAGCATATTCCTAATTTGTTCAATAATTAAATCTTTTCTAGGAAGAAAGTATGCATCTCCTTCCATGGCGTTTATTTGTTTATAATTTATTACCATTCGTCGTTTACCACGCTTAATTTCACTATGATTTTCTACATAAAAGGCTGTGTCTGAGTGTTTACTTTTGGATGGTCTGATTAATCCTTTGGTGAGCATTTGCTTAATGTCTTCTGCAAATTCATCTCTATCTTGTTTGGTGTAGATCATAGGTTTACATTTTACTTCTTTAGTGGGATCTTTTAATTTTAATGTTAGTTCGGTGTTTTTATTATTTATGTTTGGATCTAGTGGATGTTCACTACATAATTGTTCTAGTAAATTTTCAATATGAGCTGGAATTCTTCTATTTGGTTCTGAATTAAGTAAGGCATAACGAATTTTTTGACAAAGAATAGTAAATAGGTCACCACGTTGTAGCTTGCTAAACTCTGATTGTTTTGTAGAATAAGTACATTGAGAGGAATGAAGAATTGGTATAGAAAGGATTTCACGGGTTTGACTATTCCGTATATATGGTGTACGAAGTGTAATGTATTCTAAGTATTGACAGAAAGGTGAATAAAGTAGTAAGAAGTTATTGCCTAGGATGACATCTATTCCTGTTTCTTGTTGATAGATTGTTGGGACAATTAGTCTTTTTTGTTGTATTTGTAAGGTTATACGGTTTACTACCCAGAATAAAGAGTGGATAGATTCATCCGCTATTTGTATTTTTAATGGCTTTTCGAGGTATTCCCAGTTGTCAAATAATGCTTTTGTTGCTAAACAAATGCTTGCGCCAGTATCTATGTAGGCTTCTGTTTCTTTATTACTTTTTTCTATTCGAATTTTAATATAAGTACTATTCGGATTATGTTTTTTCTGAAGATAGTTCATCATATTCAGAATATTCATAAACACTATAATCAGTAGTACTTAGTTCTTCCTCTAATGGTTCTAGATCATGTATTTTATAAACTTGTTTTATTATTTTAGCTTTTTCTTTAAATTCTTTTTCTTTTTTCTGAGGACATTCGGTTGCATAATGACCTTCTTCATTGCATATCCAACATACACACTTCTTTTTTCCTTTTGGGCAATACTTTTTAGGTGTACGTTTTTTCTTAAAGTATTTTTTCTTTGTATCTTTATAAGCTTTTTTCTTCGGGTAGGTTTTTCTTAATCTTGGTTTTTTCTTTTTATAATATTTTCTCCTTCTTTTAGTGGGATTACATCCGTAATTTCCGGATAATTCTATTTCTGGTAGTTCACAACAAATTACATTTCTTCCTCTATTTAATTGTCTTATTGTTTCTCTATTTAGACATTGATCTCTTAATTCCTTTAAAAGTACTTGAATAATTCCTTCCAAGGTTTTAGTCGTAGTTAATGGATTGGCTAACCAAATAGTTTTTATTTTCTGATTAAGTGGAAAGGGTAGTTTGTCCATAAAAATTTCTTTATATGTCTCTTTAGTTTCTGTATCTAGTTGGTAATAGTACTTTTGATATTCACAAATAAAACTTCCTATATCACACATATCACATATTTGCATTTTATTTAAATGTACTTTAGCAGTTTCATGTAAATATCTTTTTACTTCAGCACCTTGTTCAATGCTGGCAAATCCTATGAATTCTTCATAAATTAATTCCATTATAAATCTTGCAAAGTCTTGATTTGTTGGGGTTCGCTGTATATATTGTTGCCATTTATCTTCTTTTATTCCATTTAGAAATTTTTGTACATTCCCTGACGTTTTGTAAAATATAAAATTTTTAATTGAGTTTCTATCTAAGTTATTAAATTTATCATCTGTTGCCATAAGTAGAGTAAGTTCATTAATCCATTGTAAGAGTATCTCTTCCTTGTTTTTTGCACAATCAAGATTTAGGATATTTCCTGATTTAATAGATTCATATCTAGGTTTAAATTCATCTGGAATTTTAGACCATTTATTATTTCTTTTGATATATCCATTATTATGCATTGTTTCTTTTTCCATATTTTCCCATATTTCAAATATTTCTTTTTTCTTTTTATTTCTTTCAGGTACCATACTACTACTTGTTTCTCCATGATGCATTCGTATTTCTTTAAAATCTGTTTCATCTGAGGAGGAGCTATAATTTAGTACTACTTCTTCAGTTTCATTTGGGGTTGAATTAATTGGTTCTTCTACTTGTATCTGATTATGTTCTTCTTCAATTATTTTTAATTGTTCAAGAAGTTGTTGAATTTCTTCTAAATTAGTTGATCTTTTTATTGTTTCAATATAATCAGTTTTTAACCTCTCCATGTTGTTCTTGGTGTTAAATATTCTAAATAATGTAGGGTTTCGGGCTTCTTTTCTTTTAGTAATTCTTCTAAATCTCTTTTTGTAATAGGCTTATTATTATTTTCTTCTTCTAATAGGATTTCTAGTTGTATAAGAATTTTCTTAAGTTTCAAATCATCTTCAGTTTCTATTTCTTTTCCTTTGTCTATAGCTTTTAGTGTTTCATATATGTCTGTATATTTTGTTTGTTCGTAGTTTGTAATATAAATATATTCTGCAATTTTGGAAGTAGTTTCTACGACTTGCATTATATTGTTATTTATCTGTTCTAATATTTTTTCTAGTTCTTTATATTTTTTATCAATTCCTTCTAACAGACTTATGGTTTCTATTATTATGAGGGTACCGATACCCTCAAATTTATCAAGCTACCATAGAAATTGCTCTAAAAAGATGGTTCATTATTGAATTATATGATTGATTTCCCATTGTAGAAACCACCTAAATTCCATATGTAAGAAAGAGGATAGAGATGTTTTTATTTTTCCTTTTATTCCAAAATATCATGATTAAAGCTATGGCATAATTTTGATGATGCAGGGTTAACTTAGTTTGTGTGGGATTGAAAAGTATGGTCCATGGACACGTGCAAATGATGGCGTTGTCTTCACCATAATGATGTATTTCCACCGTTTCTTCCACTGCATGTGTGGGATCCATGTCCTATCATGCAACCCAACTTCACCAATCACTATGTCCTCTTCCCAAACCTTTATCTTTGACCGACAAAAACATAGCCAATTTCAAAATCAAATCTCCTTAACATTTCTAAGCTCATGAATTTTCCTAAACGACAAATCGTCCGTGCGCAACGACAACAGGGTCCACAACAGATAGCTAATTTGTGGACCGTTAGCGGAGATTAATCCCCATTGCGTCCACCAGTGTGCTTTCTTTCCTTATAATATTTGCTGCTTCTTCTTTTCGGTTATTTTTTTCATATACGTTTTCGTGTCTTACTGCTTTCACAAGAAAATTCTGCATCCTCTGATATACTAATTTAATTAAAATTATAACATATAACATATGCATGTGAGTAAAAAATTAAATTGTGCTATTTAAGATTAGGATTTCGGTCCCTCAAAAAAAAAAAAAAGATTGGGATTTCGGTCCTGAAAGCCAAAACTTCATTTTAAAGAAAAAAGTAAAGAATTGTAATATTTGATTTAAAAAAAATCAAGAAACTATAATTTAATATGTATTTAATTGGTATACACTGTCAGTGTAAAGATTTTTTTCACAGACAACCAATCAGAATTTGCCACATAAGTTAAAGTGTTTGACTCTTATTCAAACTACCTTAAAAGTCACACACACCATGATTTCTAATTAGTTGTCAGTGTAAAAGTGAATAATAATTAAACTCATTTAATATAATATTTTAAAATACATATGCACATATTTTATCATGATATTAACCGTTAATTTTTACATCAACAATAATATTTACTCAGTTTTTCTTTTTTTTGGTACAAACTCATTTTTTTCTTTTACCGTGAGTTCCCAACTATATTTTAGAGGATTCAAATCCTTAAAATTATATATCTAAATTTTATATTTAAGTTTACACATTCCAATGTTAGAAAAAAGGAATTAATTGGTATGCATTGTTAGTGTAAAAAAAATTACATTGTCAACTAATCATAAATTATTACATTAGAAAAAAATAATTTTTTTGTGCTAAGTAAAAATATTTTACTTTTATTCTAAGTTTTTTAAAAGTTTCTCATACCATAATATATAGAATAAATGTTCAAACTAGTCTCCAAACAAAATACGAGATACTTTTAGTTCCTAGAAAAAATAAACCATTAGACAGTATAAAAAAAACCATTAGAAAATTTAGTGACATGTTCACTGGAGTATGACATAGTGTGGTTGGTCTGACAGGTAAGGGATCCGGACGTCTTAAGCAAGTGGTCAGGGATTCGAAATCTGACTCTTGTGTATGGAGAAAACCTGATTGGGAGGGGAGAACTCACCTTGTATACTTAACAGGTTCCTCAACGGAGATTAGTCACTGCTAACGGTGATAGATATTCCCTACCTATAACATGATTTATATTAAAAAAAAGGTTAAAATACAGTTTTCATCCCTCTAGTTTAGCATATTGGGAAAAATCGTCTCCAACTTTTTTCGAGCGAAAATCGTCCTTAATTTTTTTCACTTTATCAATGTTAGTCTCTCCGTTAGTGGATTGTTTAAATTTTAACGGGACGTGCCCATGTGGCTAACCATCTGACACGTGGCACATCCAACTGTGCAATTATATATTAAAATAATAATTTTAATTAAAAAATAAAAATTAATAATCAGAAAATAATATTTTATAATATCAATTATGTTATTAAAAAATAAAAAATAGCCAATTACCCTTTATTATATTAAAATAATAAAATTAAAAAATTAAAAAAAATGAAATTACCACTCGGACATTTCATCAAACAATTGCTCCTACGCTTGCTTCTTCACGGTGCACACAGTGCCGACCTTAGTTTATGCTCTGCAAAAAGCTTTTGAAGCTCACCAACCTTCATTTTTAACTCATCATGTAACCCCTGATTTCCTTTAGAATACCTTGCTCTCTGAACGTGCTCTGACGGTGCAGTTGAGATTACAAGGGCATTATCCTGACTCCCCAAAACTTCTCTACCATGTGGGCAGGTCCCATTTAAATTTAAACGATCCATTGAGGGAAGGACTAACATTGACAAACTCAAAAAAAATTGGGGATGATTTTTGCTCGGAAAGAAGTTGGGGAATAATTTTGGTCAAAGTACTAAATTAGGAGGATGAAAACTACATTTTAACCTTAAAAAAAAGAGTATGACATAGTACCTCAACAAATAAACTAACCTAACTAATCTCCGCTAATGTGATAATATATGGTAAAGAAATGTTAATAACACACTCTCTTTTCAACATACTCTCTCCTATTGATTGAAATTCATATGGATACTATAAAATTCAAGTGGAATCCACATGAATTAATACAACTATAATAATATGAATGTGAAACCCCAAAAGAATATGATAATACTCTACGTACGTAGCGTTCAAACCTTTGGATCAACAACACAACTCAACTCAATTAAGAACAAATAATAATAAAAAGTACAACAAAATCTATTGTAATTACTTCGACCAACTAGGAAAAAAAAAATGAAAATTGAATGTGAAATTTTGTTAGCTGTCAGCTCCTAGAAATCTTTTACCTTTCTTTTGGCCTTTTCAACTTTCTTACAACATTCCGGGTCATTATTTCGGAAGCAAACGGGGTTGCTCATGATTTAGCTAAGATGATTCCTTTTAATTCGTGTTCTCATTTTCTTTATCATATTCCAAATTATATTGTTTCTTTGATTATTGTTGTGACACCCTCAAACCCAGTGCCACTTTCGTAACTCAAAACCCTTAATGAACGATAAATAAAATTTCGCTGGTTTTACTTTCGGAAAATATATCTTTTGTGTAAGCAGATTCTGGAAATCGTGACCAAAAATTTTCTCATTAATTATACGTATGAACACCACTCCAGATTCTGGAAATCGTGACCAAAAATTTTCTCATTAATCATACAAGTATGTCATGAACCTAGGCCATAGAAACTGGTTTGGTACAGATACGATTTTCCTACAATTTTTCATGGATTTTCAAAGATTTTAGGGGCAAAACCCTAACATCCTTGATCATGAAAATATGAGGAGAGAAAGGAGAGATTGAGAGAGATAGAGTTGAACTACTACCTCTTATGATGATCCACTCCAAGTTTGGTGAAGATTGCTCCACAAAAACTCAAGCTTTCCACCTCCAAAAATGGAGATTTTGAGAAGAAAAGAGAAAGAAGAGAAAGGAAGAGAAAAGAAGAAGATGAAGTGAGTGGAGGAGAGAGAGACCACCGAAAATGAGAAGAGATAAGGGTGGAATTATTAGATATTTAAGGGTTTATTAGTTTAATAATAGGAAAGGTAAATTGGTAATAAAATTAACCAAGGGCAATTTGGTCAATTCACCTCCCGATATTTGGAATCGTCCCGACACTCGTATGAATTCCTCAAATTACTTGATACAATTTTGGTATGAAAAACATCTGATCGTGGGTCTCGAAAAACCCTAAGACAGCTCGAATCGCCTCCTCGATCGATTATCGGCCCGAATATAAAATATTAGTTATATTTTTGGACGTCAGGACACATTTTAGGAAAAAGATAGAGGAATATATTCTAAGACTAATGGTTTCGTTCGTTAGTCCAGATTAGGTCGTGATAGTAGAAAACACTATCATCTGAAAAACGTAGATCGGTTTTCGTTTGAGTTTTCGACCCAAAACTTAACCGAAAGATCCTACGATTTTATAAAACAAGACTATGATCTTAGTTTTCCCAAAATCATTTTCTAAGACACAGATAAAAATATAAACTCATTAATTGAGTTTATCGTCCTTAGAAAGCACGAAAAATCGGGGTGTTACAATTGTCAAGTTTTATTCAGTCAAAAAACTTTCTTACAACTCCATGACACGTGTCTTCAAGCCATCAAACCGCAGCAAAATATGATGCCAAACAGTCTTGAATGTAGAAACAATGATTTTCTTAGCACTAAAAAAACCCATGATATTCAACAAAGCCTGATCCAACCACAACCTAATAATGATGGGATCGGAATCGCCACCAACCTAATATATAAACATAATATAAGAATTTGAACATTATGCAAATTAAAATCAATTTTATAATATATATTTTAAAACAAATAATATCAATATAAATATAGTATCAAATTATTAATGTGACATTTCTACAACTCGAATCTATCCTAGCTTTGGGACAAGATTATTAATTAGTATGACGAGAAGATCTTGAGTACCTCGATTTTTAGAAATCGAACTCGTAACATTAGCTCTCATAGCACTTTCTAGATCAATCACTTCCTATAAAACAAGGCTTTGTCTAAGTTTTTTTTGGTTTAGAGATTTTGTCTAAGTTGCACCTTTGAAAAATTGGTGCAAGCTTGCACTTTTTTCAAGGATCAATGGAAGTGCTTCATTTGTACACATAGGGTCCTCAAAAATTTGACTAGTCAAAGTGTATTTCATTTATATAATGTCTAATAAATTTTATGCATTTGAGCATTAACACTGTATATTGATATATTGACACTGTGCATTGGTGTATTTTGTTTATACATTGTATTTAGATTTGTTTTCTTGTTATTTTTGTAATACATTTTTTTTCAGTTAAATTTTTTTTACTGGTTCTTATATTTTTTTAACAGAAATGAAAATTGCTTAAAAAGACACCGAAATGAAAATGAAAGTATTTGATTTTTATGTTAGTGAATGACTCTAAAAAAAAAATTAATCATTTTGTCTGTGAAAATACAAAAGATCAAAATGCAAATACGAAAAGTATAAAATGTAAATACAAAAATTGATATTTACTTTGACCGAATATAAAAAAAAAAAGTTAACTTAATGTCATGTTGACATTTCTATTAATTGAAAAGGGTTTGATCATAATGATATATAATACATCATTTTTAAAAAAAAGCAAGCTAGAACCTCGGACAAAACAAAAGTTATAAGTATTAGGGAGAGCGCAACTCTTTCTTTTTTTTTTAGATAAGCAATGTTTCATTAAGCGGAGCACAGGGCGTGCCCAGCCTTTTACAAAGGAAAGGGGGAGGGCCTCCTCAAAACCTCCCTGAGCCAAAACCCATTGGGAAAAAGACTTAGAGAGGAAAAAGAGTATCTCGCACGAAAGAAAAGCACAACAGTGGGGCATATAGCCTAACCCACTGCTTCTCCCCCAACTATGAACTTCTCAATAGAAAATATTACAGGATTGGATTACAACATAGAAAAACAGCCCGTCGGGCAATTATACCAATCCGCCCACGTCGCCGTACAATTCCTCCCTCGCCTTGCCTTGAACCAACTCCATGCCGTATCCTTGATTCCGTCTATTTAAACCTGGGAGCAAGCTATACGATTTGACTTACTTCGACCCAAAGAAACCTTACCAAAGCCCAATGTCAGTTCACAGCCAACAAATACAAAGAAAATTCTAAAGAATTTAAGAGAAGTGGCGGATTTTACATATATCAGATATTTGAAAATTGAACAAAATAAAGAAAACAAGATTAATGAATCTGATATAAAAATTCAACTTCTGAGAGGAACATTGAATGAGTCTAAAAAACTTACTAGAGAAAGAATTTGTCAAAGAAATGGCAAGAAAATCGAGGAGGAGAAGGATTTCTACAAGAAGCAAAAATGAAGAAATCTCTAATGATGACCGTTGGAATATTTTATTTAATTATATTTCAATCTAGTAAATATTGTCAATTAATTATATTAACTATTTATCAATTAGGGATCTTAATTGATATGTGATCAAATTAAAAGATAAGACTAATCAGATTTTTAATATGACGATTAATTAATTATTTGATATGGGCAAAATATTGATTGATGTCACTGATGGCTCATTTCGGAATAATGGGAATCCTAATCGGCCATCATCCTATATATAGGCTATGGTTCCCAATACATCGGACACTATACACTCCATCTCTTATTCTCATCTGAAGAGCGACTAAGACATAAAGAGTCTAGGTTGAGGAAGAACCATAAAGTCACCACTAACCATCCATCATCATTGTTAGTGTTGATTGTCAAGATATTCCACATTAGAAGACAATCAACTCTCGGTTCGTGATTCCAGTTCGTGATTGATTGTCGCTCTCCGTTTGTGAAGGTGTCTATTCATTAATAATGAATCTTAGTAATATGATATGATGTTGGTTACAGGCTATATGGTTTATGTGCTTTAGGATGTATATCTATAGATTTAACGCTTCCGCATAAAGAATAAATAAAATAGGCTTCAGGTCCCTTATTTATTTTAATTTATTCAAGTTGGCCCCTCTATTTTAAAAATGTTCAAGTTAGTTCCTTACTTGTCAAAAGTTAATCAATTTGGTCATTTCCGTTAAGTTTTACTGTTTTAAGTTCTGGTTAAATTACTCGTTTGGTCCCTCATTTGTTTTAACTTATTCAACTTGATCCTTATATTTTATTCAGCTCGGTCCCTCATTTGTTTTAATTTATTCAACTTGGTCCCTCATTTGTTTTAATTTATTCCACTTAACAGTGAAACTTAACGGAAAGGACCAAATTACTTAACGTTTGGCAAGTAAGAGGTCAACTTGAACATTTTTAAAATAAAGGGACCAAGTTGAATAAATTTAAAGAAATGAAGGACTAAAAGAGTAATTTAGCTAAGAAAATATCTAATAAATGATACCAGAGCAGTTATCATTTTTAGGTTATTAAGATTTATGAATAAAAGAGAATAGTTTTTTAATTTTATTTTATTGACTTTTAACGTTGTCGCGTTAATAGTGGATTTGCTGTGATGATAAAAGAGAATGGTCATCTTTGCATTTTTCAATTTTTTGTATCTATACCTGATGAAGTTTCCTTTATTAAAAAAAAAAAAACTTTAACTCTCATCATGTACATATATGAATTGAAAGTGAAATGGTTTGCTGCACTTGAAATCAATTTTGGTGGAAGCTTTTACTTAAAGCTTATATGTTGGCATGGATTTATTCATGATATGTATGTATATGGCACATGAATGAAGATCGCACTATAAGAAATTGTCAAAATCTGCTACTATATATTTAAAATTTATAGGTATATATAAAGTTTACATTCACATACGGTTAATTCATCCATTTATTATGATTGATGAATACCAATGATAATTGATTGTCATTATAGGTTTTCCCTACGGTCTACATACTTTTATATACAATTGCATTTGACTGTCAATAGATTTTACCTATACTCCACCTACATTTTGGCCAACATTAATACTTATATCTATAGTTTTCACAACTGTCATTAAAAGTGTCTGTAGATATATGAAAAATTTCTTGTAGTGTTGGCATATAAAGTTTTGGTTTTCTCACACACTTATGAATGTGATCCTGTATCCGGGCCTAAGTGCAACTTGAGATAGAGAAAATGTTGAGTAGTGATAGCCATTTTGGATGTATATCCTGTTTGATTATTTCGAAGACCTACCTTAGAGAAATTATTTTCGAGTGTATTGTCACTTTTGATATTTCACATATGATTGTGGCAAAACCTACTTTGGTAATTTCTACGACTCGCATGGGATTAGTCACCGACTATCATCGGAGATACCCTTCGTGCAAAAAAAAAGATTATCAGGATATTTCTTTCTTGTAATTAATGTTCTAATTCAGTTTAGATTATATTTTCTCAAAAATTTGCACCGGTATAACTAGTTTTCTTGTATATATGTCTTCTTTATATAGTTTAGTGAAAATAATTGAAGACTCGTGAATATATATATGACATGTGGGTTATAACGCGTTAGCATATTTGGCTAACTAATTAGCTGATTAGCTGTCATCACAAGGCCTAGCTACCAAGAAATACATCAACCCTACAATTAAAAAATAATTAACAAATGTATAATGATCTAAGTGGAAGAGACTCTCTTAAACATGTGATACTGAGTTCAATTATCGGATTCATGTGTATAAAAAAATACTATTAAGAGGGATCCTCACTTAAACGTCTTTACAAAATATTAATCTTTCATATATCGGATGAAAAAATATTTAAAAAAAATTATAATAATTAGGACAAATATATAGCCATGACACTGGAGAAAAAAATCTTGTATTGTCGTGATTGAAGGGAGATGATATAAATGTGGTTCAATCGGATGCGAGAACTGTATTATATGAGGCCAAAAAACATCGCCTCAAATTCATAATCTCTATTGTCAACTTTCATATCATTAATTATCGCTTGATTCTGATTTTGACGTTCATATATATAGAACATCTGGCAAAAGAGTAAAAAGGCTAATCTCACCAGTGCAAAATAATGTTTCTACCTGAGGATTTTACTTTTTCACCGATGAAGAAAAAAACAGCTGCGGCATACTTATAATATTTGACACATGTTTTAAGATTTTCTATATCGATTGCTTTAGGAATCAATGTAGAAAGTTAACTTTTTACATCCATTGTAAAACAACAGATGTAGAAAATAACTTTTTCTATCGATTCCTGGAGCAATCGATATAGAAAGTTTATTTCACAAATCAAACTTGCACGAAATCTTTTCCAACTTACACTTTCATCAAACTTACAAACCCTTTCAAGTTTTTATCTTAAACCCTTTCCATCCATTTGGTACCACCACCACCGTTTGGCACCACCACCACCACCCTCATATTCAACTCCATTCTTCCAATCTCTTCATCACAAGCCTTTTTGTTGCTTATAGGTGACCATCGCGCCCTCTTTCTCCTCAAACCTCTGTTGAAACCAAAGTAGTTATGGTCCATAACTCCTTAAAATTTTGATGTTAACAAAGAACTAAGTTAGGTGAACAAAGATCTATAATGGTCTAACAGTTTATCCTAAGTGTGCAGGAATTAATAGTTCAAAGACTTATCAAACCATAAACGATATCGCACAATCCATGGTTTTGCTTAAGACGATAAATGGATGAAGTCCATCTTGGACTAAGTATCTTATTTGAGTCCAAAGACTCATCAGAGTAAAATACACGCTCTTTAATTTTTAAGATCCAATATTTTTACTTTACTTAAAATCTTTCTTAGCGCGAAAATGTAAAAGAATAATAAAGTTCAAATTATTATTCTTCATGTAAAAAGGGAATATCCTTTAGACAAAAGATCTCTGTTTCTTAGTACACTCGAATGCTAAAGCCAATCTGTTCTTGTCAAAAGTTGAAGTTGACTATCTCAAACAGGGAAAGACAAAAGATAACTTTCGGGTACAAAGAAAAGCTGTCAGTACTACTTTCAGCTATCTCTCTGATAGCCTATCTTGCTTTTCAGAAGCTCTCCGCAAGCTATTAGACTCAACAAGTTTTTGCATTTAATGTTCATCAGAACGGTTCTCCTGTCAACCGTTGAAGAGATCAAAGATTGCTCAAGACTGAAGGCTATATATACCCTCAACCTTGAAGAAGCAAAGTTATCGAACTTGAACATATTTCATAAAGCTCACAAACAATCAAGAAAGAAAATAGAAACAAAAAGCTCATAAGCTTTCTCAGATTCCAAGTTTCATATCGCTCTCTGTGCAGAGTTGCTTTTTCTGAGTTTGATCTTAAGTTTTACATCCTCACACATAGTGAGTTAGATTTATCTTAAAACTCTTTTCAAACCAACTTTGGTTGAGCCTGAAGAGGCTTGGTTGTAAAATAATACTTGGATTTTTGCCTGAAGAGGTGTTGAATACTTGTGCCTGAAGAGGTGTAGAATACTTGTTGTAACAAGAGTTTTGTTATAGTGAATAAAGCTATCACATAGAGGGGACTGGGCATAGCTCTTGGGTTAAGAATGAACCAGGATAAATATCTTGTGTTATCTTCTCTCCCTTACTCGTATCTCTAATTTGTTTATAACTAACGTTCGGGATTGAAATTGTTTTCTTAATGTCCATTGCTATGAAAACGTTTTTTTACGTGCGTCCAAACTTAAAGCTCTCACGCTTTCTGTTTTAATTATCCTTTTTACGTCCAACTCATTACGAAAAGATAACTGCTTGTGAAAAATTTTCAAAAATTTAAGAAACACAATTCAACCCCCCTTCTCGTGTGTCAAACAGGTTCCTTCAACCCCACAGTACGCAAACCGTGAGACCACTGTGAGACCGCAAACCGTCTTCCACCACAGTACGCAAACCCTCTTATGAGTTTCTCCTCTTACTTGGACCCCAGTAGGGCTCTAGGTAAGGTTATGAATGCAAAAGTGAAGACATACATCATACAAACGATTCGTAATAACCAAAAGGAGTGTTATTTAGCCCCATACCTCGACAATGATCATTGGCAGTTACTGATCCTTTGTCCTCATCGGACCGAAGTCGTCTTCTTGTGTTCATTGCACCAGGACCCACCTGTAGCTCTCAATTATGTAGTTGATATGTAAGCAAGCTTTCAATCTTAATTTGTAATATTACATTTGCTTTGTGATATCTATGTATTAATATTTGATGTATCAATATTTGTTTATCACAGAGCTATGCAAGCATGTAATAGCTTAGACGGTAAAAGTAGGGTCAAGAGACAAAAGCCTTAATGGATTCGCCCCCTGTAAGTAGTTAACCCGAGATTTAATTAGATGTTATATATATAATAGTAATTATTATTATATGTTTACTCATTATATTCAATGTTGTTTATCATTTGCAGTCTCATCGACAAAGTGACGGCTGAGAATGTGGATATTATGTCATGAGACATATGTTCACTATTGTTTCCGTGAGTATTATTGATCGATGGGCGAATGTAATTAATAGAATTTTGAAGTACAAGAGTTAGTTAAATTATGTTTGTTTTACTTGATGAACAAATGTTTAATTTATCTTATGTTATTTGAACTTGTAGACTTTTAACAATCCGGCCCCATTCTCTAAAGATGAAAATCAGGACATCAAGGTGCGTTGGACAAGCTTATTTATTGACTATAGTAAAGATCATTTATAGCTTAGATGTAATTAGTTTGACATTTATATTGGTTTTTTGTTCATATAGCTGTCTTTATTTTGTTAGTCAATATCTCTATAGGCTTCTGTAGAAATCAAGCACTCTACTCCATTTTTAGAGTTTTTGGAGTTTTATGTTGTTATGATTCTGTTTGTTTGTTGCAAAGGATGTCTGCCAAAAGATTGCTTATAATTTCATTGAGTATTACTACTCTTATTAATGATATATTTGCCTTTTTCAAAAAGAGAGCTTGTATATTTTGGATGTATTATATTTCTATTGAATTGGATCTGAATGTATAAGACTGATTGAAAACAGGGAAAGGAAGAAAGGAAACAAACAAACTAGGTTAATAAAAAAATCACTTTCTAAATTGGTAGGGGGACGTAACCGATGTAGAGAGTGATGTAGAAAGTGACTTTCTACATTGGTTGAAGGACATATATAATCAATTAGAAAGTCACTTTTTACATCGGTTAGCCAACCAATATAAAAAGTGCCCATTTTCTACATCTCCTCTTTTTACATCGATTGACCAACCAATGTAAAAAGTCAAAACCAACCGATGCAGAAAGTGCTTTCTGCACTAGTGTCTTTACCAACAAGTTCCATCACAATTGGTAAATAGTTGAGTTTCTGAAGTGCGTTGTGAGGGATTCAATTTCCGTCATGTATAAAAAAAGTTTTATTGCAAGAGGCAAAACCCACTTCGATGATCTCTATGTCTCGAAAGGGATTAATCTCCAAATTTCGGACGGGTAGGAATACCCTTGTGCACATGAAAAAATAACCTTTTAAACCAAAATTTTCTCCTTAGCCAATACACCATATAAGAATCAAATCAACTTGGCAAGTTTTAAGATGCAACTGATGTTGTCTTTCTTGGAGTAAATTATTTTATGAATTTAATGCTCATATAATATCATCTAATTTTATGTTAATAATTTATTTATAGCAATAAATTACGCTCCACCACTTTTAATTTAATTAAAATAATATCAAACCGCAAACTTGGGCTATAAATTGCATTCTACATCATTTTTAATATTCACTAACTATTGACTTAACACCGTCAGGTTACTAAAAATAAATAAAAAAATTATTTATAATAACTTATTTGATATTTATATATTTAAAAATGTTTTTAAAGGTTAATTTTATGCATTCTTGTTTACAAAATAAAATTTATTTTTTAATTTAAAAAAATGAAATATATAGTTTGAGGATTTTATAAAAAGGATTATAATTCTTATAAGTATTTATTTTTTAAGTCCATTATATATTTATTTTACTCAAACAAATATTATTTTTAGTATACACTCTAACAAACTAATTATGGATATAAAACTTGAATCTATTATATAAAAAATGAATTTTTCATTATATTCTTGTTTTTTGAGTCATTTAGCTCGACAACTTTTAAATAATTATAATATATTCAATTATTTTGTCTATAGAAAATATGAATCACTATAATAAGTGTTATTGATAAATATGATAAAATGTCATTTAAACAAACATATTTGAGTACAAGATTGAATAGAAGTAATTTGTCAAATGATGTCATATAAAGTAAATAGCATGATATTTGTTTAGAAATTGTTGAGCTAAATGACTAAAAAAAGTGATAAAGTTCACGAGTTCAGAGAAAAGAGAGAATGCAAGAAATAGAGTTTTTTGATTGAGTGTGAATATGATTCATCACTTTACAAGTCAGTACAAGAGTGATTTATATAGGGAACAAAACTAGCTATCTAAAACACTTAGCTGTTTAATAGAAATGTAACAATTGCAACTAACAAGGAAACCAAAATTACTGACGGGATACTATCAGTTATGCATACAGTTGATACAATAACATAGACTATACTGAAATAGCCCCCCTCAAACTCAAGGTGAAGGCTTTACGTTATCGTAGGAAGCTATGGTTAAATTTTGGGTCGAAAACTCAGACAGAGTCCGGTCTGCGTTTTTCACTGACAGTAGTGTTTTATTACTATCAAGACCTAATTTGGACTCGTGAACGAAACAGTTAGTCTTAGAATTACGTTTCGTACATTTTTGCTAAAATGGGTCCTGACTTTCAAAAATGAAAATAATATAAAATATTTGGACGAAAACTCGAACCGGGAGCCAAACGGAGCTGAATAGGGATTTACCGGGACCCGCTAACGGATAAACTTGATGTCATATCAAGTCATATCACCTCGGGAAGCGTGACATGACTCGCCACTGTCATGATGACGTTAGAAAATATCTGAACGCGTTTACACTGCAAAAAGATCAAAATGCCCTTGATCTTTTTCCTAAAGGACAATTGTGTCCCTAAAATATCTAAAACTTTACCCCTCCTCTCCCTTTTTCACCTAGCAGCCCTTTTCTTCTCTCCTCCTCCATTTCTCCTTCTTCTTCTTCATTTCTTTACCTCCATTTTTCTCAAGCTCCTCCTCTATCATCTAAGAGGTATAGACTTCTCTCTTGAGCTCTCAATTTTCATTTTTCTCCATTAAAAGTTCATAGTTTCAAGGTTGTTCTTCAAACTTCAAAAATTTCTAGAAAATTGTAAAAAAATCCTTTTAATGCCAAACCTATTTCTATAATTTAGTTTCATCTTCTACTATCATAATCCAAGAGCATGAAATCAAATAAGCTTCCTAGCCTATTTAAATTAAAGGGGCCGAATCTATCCAATTTGGGGGAAAATGAGTTTTGTGTGAAATGATTATTGATTCCACCTATTTCATTCCATGATCATGTAATCCAAGTGATTAGGAAGCCAAATCAAACTCCAATCTATTTTTAATTGGGGTGGCCGAAACCCTATGTTTTTGGTTGAAGGGGTTTTGGTTCAATTCTTTGACAATTGATCATGGATTATGTCTTAGGTATGCTTAAGGATCATTGATCCAAGAGTTGGCAAAATTTCGACACCCCTAACCTATTTAATTAAATAGGGGCAGTACCCTAACCATATGGATTGGGAAAGTTTTTAATTAAATTGTATTGATTTTTTATTGTGTTTTGTTGTAAAGGATCCGACAGTGTTCGAGCGTTTGACAGCACGCACGAGTGACAGTTGTAGAGTCCTAACCGGAGCTGCACCAGGAACATTACTAAGGTGGGAAGAAAGAACTGATATCGTCTGAAATGCAAGCCTAGTATAGATTATATATACATGTGTAGGGAAACCCTAAAACCCTACTAGAGGTTGAACCCTGGATAAAGTGTTTGGACCCTATGTTTAGGTACTTTTGGGCTAGCACCACTAAGTTGATAATATGGATGATGTGATTGATTGAGGCTGATGTGTTGAACTGTTTATTTGATTTTCTGTTGGTTTATTGTGTTGAACTGTTTGTGTGATTTACTGTTATCCAACTTTATGATGATATCTGTACTGTTGTAATATTCTGTTGTAATTTGGCTGATTGAGTGTTGATAAGAGTATGGTGAGTGATGAAGTTGTTCGGGTTGATACCGTTGTGGTTCGGACCATGGAGCTGTGGCTCATAGACGCAAGGCGTCGTGATGCTGATGTTGATG
Source organism: Ammopiptanthus mongolicus (assembly GCA_039655645.1). Taxonomy (NCBI): domain Eukaryota; kingdom Viridiplantae; phylum Streptophyta; class Magnoliopsida; order Fabales; family Fabaceae; genus Ammopiptanthus; species Ammopiptanthus mongolicus. The sequence goes on along the minus strand of CM077349.1, from coordinate 79,737,573 downwards.
ATGATGTTGATGTTGATGCGGTGTGTCGTGGTCGTGGCCGAGTGCGTAGGTGTGAGGTCCCGTTATCAACCTGCGATGGATGTTTCTTGCATATCATAACATTTCATACCACAACATATTTGTCCCAAAGGGGGATGTCCAATTTGGGAAATGAGTTTTTAATCCCGAGGCGGGATGTCCAATGTGTGATGTTATCCCGACGAGGATGTTCAACTAGGGATGTGATGTATCGGCCGACATGCATATAGGGAAGTCAGCATATACATAGGGACTAGTATCCCTCTTATATGTTTATCTGAGAGAATGACTTTTGAGATGGTTGTGGTATATGACTTTAAGATATGGGTGATGTTGTGTTGTATAATGTATATGTGTTGTGTGATGCATGTATATATATGTTGTATCGATGCCCCTCTCCCATATTGATGATATATGTTTCTTATCTCCCGTTATTTTCTTTATGTGTTAATTTATTTTATGGGAAGACCCTATGGAGGAACCACTTGCTGAAGAACTGGATTACATTCTGTATGAGGTAGATGCCGGTGGACGAGCCCAGGATCCTAACCTCGAGGGGTTGGGAAGTGATCGTGGTTAGCCAGAGAATTATCTCTCGGCCTATTTTCCTATTTTTATTTTGATCTGTATTAATATACTCTATATGCCTTACGTTAATGTTGTAGCCCTATTGATGGGGCAAATGATGTATGTACGTATTTATTTATATTTTTAAAAGCTGTGTACTCTGAAACGTTGCGTGCCTTAAATTCGTTTCGCTTTCGGGCTTAATTTTGCGCTTCGCTTCGTAACAACAAGGCGCACTAACGATTATAATACGATTAAGGTTAGTTAATATCTTAAGTTCTCCAATGGGACGGCGGGTCGTCTCAATCTCTATTCGAGTTAAGGTAGCATATTGTAAAGCCCAAACAATAGATCAATACAAAAGAGGATCAGAGCCAATGTCAGATCCAAACTTGGAAAGATTAAAATTGCTAACCATAGAGGAAGAAATACATTTAGCATCCATCATGTGAGCCCGAGTCAATAGCTCTCGAATGTACTTTGATTGAGTTAGTAGCAAAATCCCATTAGACATACGTTTTACTTCAACCCCAAGGAAATAGTCCAGAACACAAGCTGTTTGAGATCAAATTTGGCATGAAGCTTATTAATGAGATCATTGATAAGAGCAGATGATGTACCCGTGATAATGATGTCATCTACATAGATCAAGACATAAAGATAATGGATGTTCTTAGAGTAGTCGAGTAGAGAAGGGTCACAACGACTAGAAGTGAAACCAAGCTTCAGTAAGGTGGATGTCAACCGTTCATACCAGGCACATGGTGCTTGTTTAGGTCCATATAGAGCCATGTCTATGCAAAAAAACAAGATATATATCAGCATGTTCAAATCCAGTAGGTCGGACCATGTAAACTTCCTCTTTCAAATGCTCATTTAGAAAGGCATTATTGATATCTATTTCCTGAATATCCCAGTTATAAGTGAGAGCAAGTGACAAAATTTGGCGGATTGTAACCGGTTTGACGACGGGAGAGAAAGTTTCAGTAGAATCAGATATGGGTTGTTGGTGAAACCTCTTTGCAACCAACCTAACTTTATGCTTGTTTATACTGCAATCAGGATTTTCTTTTATCCTGAAAACTCATTTGCATCCAATAGCTTTTCTATTAGGAGGCAGTGGAAACAGAGATCGAGTATTATAATTCATGAGCGAGCCATATTTATCTTTCATATTAGTAAGCCAATGGGGACTGGACAAAGTTTGTTTGACAGAGGATGGCTCAACATGAGTGAGGAATACCCAAAGGTGATGACAACTTGTTTTGGATCGACTTAACAATGGATAAGAATTAAAAGGAGGTGTAGAAGAGGTTGAAACAAAGGAAGGAACAAAGAGAAATCCAAAGGAATGAGGAAAAAATGTATCAAAATGTTGTTGGTTAGGAGTAAGTTGACCCCAATGAGGAGATGAGACTTGGATATAACAAGGATGAAAGGAAGGAGAATTGGATAATGGAATGTGAGGTGAAGGAGGTGGATATTGAGACCATGTTGAAGGTGACAATGGAAGCAGATTGGACATAGGAATAGAAGAAGGAAAGAAAGAGACAATGGATGACTTCCATGAAGACTGAAAAAGATGAGAATATGGAAATGTGTATTCGTTGAACAAAACATCCTTAAAGACATAGATTCTGCCATCAGAGGACAACCACTTATGACCTTTGTTTTGTGAAGACTAGCTATGATAAACACATTCAATGGATATGAATTGGAGTTTATGTTGGTTGTATAGCCTCAACATAGGGAAACAGGCACAACAAAAAATGTGAAGCTCCTTGTAGTCAGAGATCTTTTTAATAAGAGGATTGTAAGGGGAAGTATGGGTGGAGACAGCTATTGTAAGAAGGCTATTGATTAAGTGAACAATAGTAGTAAAACAATGATCCCAATATTTTAAAGGTAGAGAAGCATGAGCTGAAAAAGTCAAGCCCATTTCAACAATCTGCACGTACTTCTTCTCAGCAGTTCCATTTTGATGAGATGTATGAGGGCACATAGTCTATGAACAATTCCCACATCAATGAAAAATTTGGTAAAGGGTCTTAATTCCCCACCCTAATTTGACGGTACAACTTTATATTTTGATAGAAAATTGAGTTTCAATTAAATGTAGGAACTGTTTAAAGGCTGTGAGAACCTCATATTTATATTTGAAGAAATAAATCCAAGTAAATCGAGTGTGTGCATTTACAAAAGTAAGGTAGTAAGAGTAGCCATATGAGGATAACAATGGAGCAGGGGGCCAAAGGTCACTATGAACTAGTTCAAAAGCTGTAGAGTAAATACTAGAAGAGTAATGTGCGTAAATTTTGTCGGCTTTGCCCAAACAGCAGGCATTACAAAAATCAAGAGTTGGTTTATTATAATATGGAATGTTATTCAATTGCAAAACTATTTTTACAGCATTAGTATAAGCATGGCGTAGTTTGTTATGCCATAGATAAAATGAATCTTTAGCCATAGAGTTTGCACTACCACTATTACAATGATAGAAGATCGAACAATATTATTATTAACAACTAGAAAGATTAGAGACTATGAAGGACAAACAGAAGAGGGTTCCTTGAGTAGTTGGATATTCTTGAAACAGTAGGGACCGTCACTACCAATTGAGCCTTTAAGAAGGGCATGACTAGATCCTTGAGTTTTCAAAAAACAAGAATGGGGATGAGGCGACTATTGAGTGATAGAATTGAACTGAGGTTGTTGTGTGGCCATAGAAGCACAAGGTTCTTGATAGTGAGGTGGCTAAGGGATTAATGAAGCCGAAGATGGAGCAAATTGTCGTGGAGGAGGTGGTGGCTGAACAAACTAATGATTAAACCATTGAAAATAATTGAAAGCATCATGCACATACTTGTAGCAAAGTTGACAAGTTTGCATTTTCGAGTGAGTTTCTGCAATGAGGCAGTGATGGAGTTTAGAATTTGAAGAAGGAAAAAGGAAGGAATAAGGAAGGAGAAGGAGGAGAAGGAAGAAGGGAGAGAAGGAGAAAAGGAGAGAAAGAAATGTGATTTTTAATGCAAAGTAAAAGAGAAAAGAAGGCAAAATGTGGTTTTCGGCAGGCGGGTATATCGAGTTTCCGGTGGTATAATCAAATTCCGATGAGTTAACGTCAGAGTGAAATAGACAGATGCAAACACTGAAAGGGGGGTTGAATGGTGTTTGACAAATTTATGCGGAACTATGAAACTTTTTCTCAAGCACAGACGAGTAAACTTAGACGAGTAAACTATGATAATAGACGAGTAAACTTAGACAGGTCAATCAGACTAATAACTCGTCTGAAGGTTTTCACAGAAAACACACAATCATGCAAGATGAAAATAGGTTTGATAAACACAATTATAAACCCCTTTAGTTAGATGATAGTTAAGATAAATAATCAAACTAAAGAGTTAAGGGAAAGAGAGAGATCACTCAGCAGGTTTTATCCTGGTTCACCCCTTAACAATGAGGCTACATCCAGTCCTTGGCAGCACCAAGTTTTTTCACTATAACTAATTTAGGTTACATGACAGACAAGTATTATTTTCACACCTAGCCTCTTTAGGCTCCACATGAGTATTGTTTGCACACCTAGCCTCTCCAGGCTCCAGACAAGTATTGTTTGCACACATAGCGTCTTCAGACTCAGACGGATTTGTTTGAGAGAAGTTGTAAAATAAATTACAATTTGCAAGTCTTTCACAAGCACTCAGACGAGTGTATTAAATGTGAAGTTCTAAAAGACTGCATAATAACTTCAAATGAATGAAGAATAAATAATGAAAGAATGAAGATATAAATGCGCAGAGTAATTGCTCTTTGATTGCTTTGTTCGTTCTCTTCTCTACTTGAATCTTCAAAGTCTTCTTCATTAAATAGGCTTCAAGGTTTTAAAGCCGTTAGACACAATGTTTGAAAGCTTGGCCTTTTGCAGATCTTCATTAAATGCAATAGAGTCGTTCTGGTCAGCCATTAGAGCATAGGGAACTTCGCTTGTTCTCTTTCATCAGAGTGATAAAGACTTCTGATACACCTTTGGTCTCAGTAGGTCTGTATACGTGCTTTTTGTTTGCAGAGGGAAGACTTTCCCTTTTGGTGTAAGATGCAGTTGTGTTTAGGTAAAACACTTTGTTGAAATTCCTTATCAGAGACGAGACAGCTTTCATCCAATGTATTCTTTAACGTTAGTCACCAGACGGGTGAGTAACTTCATTAGACGGGTTGACTCTTTAACAAAGAGATGACGTCAGTTGCATAGTCTTTTAGACGGGTGAGTCTTCCTTTGATCAGACGGTTGAAGACTTCATTAGATGGATTGACTTTCTTTAGTTTAGACGAGTGAACCTTAGCTAGTTCAGACGAGTGAACTTTAGTTAGTTCAGACGTGTGAACTTAAGTTAGTTCAGACGGGTGAACTTATCCAAGTTCAGACAAGTGAACAGATCATATAGACACTTAATGTTTTAATCTGCACACTAAGTAGACGAGTTAAACACCACAGACGGGTTCAATTAAATCATTGAATAATTGTTTTACTCTCATCAAAACTATAGTAAATGCACGTCAGACATTTTGAGACTTAACACAGCGATCTAACATCGTTATAACGGTGTTGATAGAAAAGACCAATTTAGAACAATTAAAACTTAAAGGACCAAATTGGGATGAAAATTGTAAAAGGAGCCAAATCGAAACCTAAAATAAAGATAAGGGACCAAAAATGTGGTTTAGCCCATGGCTTTATATACCTATGGTAGAACCTACATAATAAAGTGGGACTGTGGGCTTCTCTTGTGTCGCGCATGTCAACCTTTGTGTCAACGTTTCTTCTCCTGATGAAGTTGCTACCTTGGTCTTCTCTTTAGTTTGCATAGTCATGATCGATGCATCACTGTCTGGAAGCTTTTTCTGGTTGGTGTAGTTTTTTGATATTGGGGGTGTTGTCCTGGTTGGGTTTGAGCTCATGTTGGTTTGTTCATTTGGTTTTTTATCTTTTATAATGCATATGGGTTGTGGGTATCCTTTGTACCCTTTTAATAATATCTTTTGCTTATCCGAAACATACTATATACCATAGTTTTAACACACCCTTATGTACTTTAGCAATAAATTAAATTAAGTATTTTTTAAATCTATTTTCGTGGTCTAATTTTTTTGGTAATCATGTTAGAGGTACAAAGTATTTACCACCGTCAACAGTAACTAATCCTTGTTGAGGAACTTGTTTGGCATACAAGGTGAGTTCTCCCATCCCAACCAAGTTTTCTCCATATATAAGACTCAGGATTCGAACCTCTAACTACTTGTTTAAGGTGTCCGAGTCTCTTATCACTCGGATTAACCACATGTTGGTTTTCTTGGTCTAACTTGAAATCACTTGACCGCAAAAATTACATCTGCATTAGTAGTTGTGAAAGATTCAACCAATGCTCTATCTAGATTATATAAAATACTAAAAATGAGTAGATTCCTACAATTCCGAGCTTTAATGAATAAGTATTTATGTAATATTACTCACATATTATTTTTTAACAAAAAGAACATACAACTCTCCCAAACTTTAATCCGTTTGTAAATAGGTATCATCAACTATTAATTTTTTCAATTATTCCTCAAACTCCAATTATTAGTGAAGCTGGTCATTAACCCAAAGTCAAATCATTAATCATTAAAGATAATTGAATCAAGCCGTTCATTTTTATTAAATCTCAACCATTAATTATTATTTTGTTTTATTTTTTAATTTAGAAAAAAACGTAAAAAAAAAAAAGAAAAAACAGAGGGTTTTCTTGATGCCTTTTCTTCTTCTTCTTGCATATCTTTGGTTTAGTATTTTTCTTCTCTTCAGTTGGTCCCTTCTAGTTTTTACGGGTTATAGCATCAAGTGCAAAATGACGACCACGCTCTATATTATAGATAAAGATAGAGGTAGTTCATATTTGATTGATGAGATGTCCACCTTCAATTTTTTTAAATAAAAAAAGGAGCATGGACTTTGGCTTAAATGATAAATCCAATTTAAAGAGCAAGGTAGAGTGAACAAAATCAGAAACTAAGGGGAAAATACAACAAAGAAGTGGTTGTTTGGTTGGCAGATTGGTCATGATCTATTTCTTCTGACTTCTAAGTGTTTGCACTTTGCAAATTACTGCAAAGTCTCTCGTATAGACTTCAATAGGAGTGACAAATTTTCAAAATAATATAGATCCCAAAAATGTAGAAGAGAACAACAAACAAGAAGGAAGGCATGAAAGAGAGCGCTTTCTCTGTTTTTTTTATGTTTTTTTAAACTAAAAATTTAAAATAAATAATAATATAATCAATGGTTGAGATTTAAGAAAAATAAAGGTCTTGATTCCATCACTGTTGATGATTTGACTTTGGGTTAACAAAATGATCAATTTCGCTAATAGTTGAAGTTTGAGGATTAATCGGGAAGAATTAATAGTTAATGATATCTATTTGCAAACGGACTACAGTTTATGAGGGGCTATATGTTTTTTTCCTATTCAGTAAAAGAGCATACAACACCCTAAATTTACATAAAAAATCATATCAATATAACATTTTATTTATATTATCTCATTTTATTTAATAAAAATAATAATAACAATAATATATTAATTTTTTATATAATAATAAATAATTTAAAACAAACAAAGTATTAAAGGTGATAATTATTTTAAAGTAAATAATATCTCTCTCTCTCTCTCTCTCTCTCTCTCTATATATATATATATATATATATATATATATATATAAATAGAACTTATATAAAAATCATATAAATATATCATTTTATCTCATTTTATATTTATCAGCTAGTTCAATTGTTAATTTATCAAAAACTTCAAATTCAGTAAGATAATTTATCTATTATCCGCTATCATCTAACTCATTCATTATCAGCTATAAACTCATCTGCTATCAGTTATTAAATCGATACTATAAATTTAAGTCTTCCAGACAGTGGATATATGAGTCCGTTTGCTGAAGGTAGAACGAGACATGGCTTTTGGTCAACAAAAAAAAGGAGTGCAACTGTTGAAACACGAGCACACACTAGAAAGAAATATTGAGAGTAAAAAGAAAATACTCTAAATTTTATTGATCACACTTTCACTATGATTATACTTTCTCCATATCATATTGATTATGCATAAGTGTCTATTTATATTCCTCTACACATTTAATTCCCACATGGATTATTGATCACTTTTTAGTTATAACTAAATAACTAACACTAGCTAACACTAACAAACTCTATTAACACACTAACTAACATACCTAATCTGAATTATTTTCAACACATCCCCTTAATTCAGATTTGCCAAAAAACACAATAGCTAGTATATCTTCAAGAGCAATTTTCCTGGATTCCATATTTTGAAGCATGACACTCCAACCATCATAAAAATAAAAATACACATATAATCAATCTTGAAATTCTTAAACCAATTCGCACAACCAACCCGAGCGTTATCAAACTCAAATCTTGAAATTGTTGAATCACCCCTCCATTTTTTTTGACCACACTACACTTGTCGGTTCCACTCTGTGGCTTTGCATAAACTTCAGAACCCAACACATTCCTCCTCTTTGGGCACGGTCCCTTCATGCTTCCCTCTTTCACGTTACCTTTGAGACAACCCTTTCCTAGGAGGTCCCATTGGTGACCCCACTTATAATTATTAGCGTTATAGCGTAATGTAGTAGTATAAAATTTGCAGAAATATTAAAACATACAATACATACTGGTACCATAATAAAAGTATATATACATACGAGTATCGGTTCCATCCGTAGAGCCTACAACAACTGATACCAAATAAACAAACTTCAGCGTACGTAGTAAATAAAACTGAAAGCATAGTAGCGGAAATAAAAATACAGACGACTCAGTCTCCCGTACTGGCCATAACAACTACAATTACCAACCCCCGATGTCTATGGTCCTTCAGCACCGGGATCCAGGGATCTCCCGCCAGCATCTGGTCTACGGGTATACCATCAATCTCCTCTGAAAAATCCTCAACGGGATCTTCTCGTACAATCGAGAGTAAAGAGAATATGACATAGAAAATAGAGGGGATAAGAAACAGTAATATGTCATACATGGAAAAAACAACGATATAAATAATGTATATATATAGCAACACACCGAACCACAACAGTGACAACCAAACAACTTCTGGATAATTTTTCCCTTAATTACTGTCTCTCACATTCATGCAACTAACGACTATATGGACGCGATCACGACGCGACATCCCCAACGAATCAAGGTGTCTCGGTCATCACTATGCCACCCCCATAAAGGTAGGGTTTGGTTTAAAGCCCGCGGGCCCAACTCGTCTCATGGGTACGACATATTCCCTCACTCGCAGGCCAGGTCGGAATATTCGCTCATCAACAACGCAGCTTACGGCAATGACATGTTCCCCCGCCCGCAGGCTAGGTCGAAACATTCGCCTGTCTGTTAACAACTCAACTTTCGGTAACGACATATCCCCCCGCCCGCAGGCTTGGTCGAGATATTCGCCCGTCCATCTACAATTCGACTAACGGGTACAACCATCTCCTCACAGGTAAGATCGAAATCGCCCCTACGCCAAACTAATCGGTACGACCATCTCCCCGCAGGTAAGATCGAAATTGTCCGTATGCCAACACAGTGATGAATAACAACTATGCAACATGAATCTCACTGACTCATCTCAGGATCAACACTTAGTGCCTCAACCTTGACTTATATATAACCATGACCAACTTTCATCCGGCTTAACCGGGTATCAACTCACATCAGAACAACAACAGATCAACTATATCACTAGGTTAAGCACTACGACATATATATAACCTCGACTTTCTAACCACACATTCATCTCCCAATTTATCAGAAATCACTGCCTAGTTCTACTCAGACATCAGCAGTCACAACAACATATGAATAACAACCAAAACGGATTTAACAGTAAAATCAGCTTACAGATAAATAACATTTAATCAGTCATAATCATATAGCAGGCATAACACATATATCACATATAATATATCAAGTATCCAAACATAGCACAAACATCCTCAATATATAGTAAAATCAGCTTAACGGTCAAACGACCTCTAGTAGGGTTTGGATCGCCCTACGCATATCAATATATATTATTTAAAGCTTGCCTCCCCGACGATATTGTGGTTCTTTCCCCCACCTTAGAAAAGTTGGCGTGCAGCTCCGGCTACGACCCCGCAACAGTCAGTCGGGTGCGCTATCGAACGTTCGAATCCTGTCCGATTCCATACAACCAAAACACAATTAGAAATTAAGACAGTTAGATCAAAAACTCCCTAATTCCTTAGGATTAGCTACTACCCCTATTTAATTAATTAGGCAAGGGATATCTAAAAATTCCTAACTCTTGGATCAATGATCCTTAGGTATCCCTAAACATAATCAATGAAGGCATTAGCTCAAAAAAATAAAGATTTCTCCTACTGTACTATCCCTAGGGTTCGGCCCTATTGAATAAAAAATATGAAAAATAGCTAGGGAGCTCCAAAAATTCTCATTTCTTGGATAACACCATAACTAAGTGTGATAACCTTAGATATTAACTCAAAATATCAAAAACCAACCAAAAACCCTACCCTACACAAATAGGGGTTTCGACCTCTCCCTGAAACAAATAGCTAGAGATATTTCTTGGCTCTAATCTCTTGGATCATGCAAGTATGTCATGAACCTAGGCCATAGAAATTGGTTTGATATTGAAATGATTTTTTTACAATTTTTCATTGAATTTTGAAGATTTGTGGGTAAAAACCCTAACATTTCTAATCATGAAATTTTGAGGAGAATAAAGAGAGATTGAGAGAGATAGAGAGATCCCGCTACCTCCTATGATGATCTCCTTAAAAAATGAGTGAAGAAGCTTCAAGAAATCTCCAAGTTTCAAGCTCTAAAAATGGAGAAAAATGGTGAGAAAGAAGAGAAAGAAGAGAAAAGGAAGGAGAAGAGGTTTGGAGGGGGGCTGCTGCTGGTCGAATTTTTGGGGTGAGTATGAGTGAAGAATAGGGTATTTATTAGGTGACTTAAGTCTTAAGAAATAGGTAATTAGTAAAAATTAACTAAGGGCAATTTGGTTAATTTACGTCCCGACATTTTATAAAATCATCATGACACTGATAGGAGTCCCCAAATGATTTAACATAGTCCTGGTATGAAAATCATTGGCTTAAGGTTCTCGAAAAACCCTAAGACAGCTCGAATCGTCTATCCGATCGATTTTCGGCCCGAATATAAAATATTATTTATATTTTTGGACGTCAGAACACATTTTAGTAAATAGGTAAAGGATTGAATTCTAAGACTAATGGTTCTGAACGTTAGTCAAAATGAGGTCTTGATAGTAGAAAAATTCTATTATTCGAAAAACATAGATTGGGTTCCGTTTAAGTTTTCGGCCCAAAACTTAACCATAGTCTCCTACGATAGCATAGAGCGTGACTATGATCTCAGAATAATTTATTTAATTTTCTAGACCCTCCAATAAAATATAATTACTTAAATACTGATTAATTAAAAGAATAAGAAAATCGGGGCGTTACAACCTTCGTCGACCACCATCATCTCAACATTGTTGTTGCATGTGGGTTCCAACTCGGAGGCTCCACTGCCATTGCGGACGATTGGGTCGACGGAGGTTCGTTCTTTCTCCAACTTTTGCAAACCCACTTGCTAATCATAAGGCTTTTCTACCTTCTTCACTTTATCAGCACCTCCATAGACTTTGTTCAAGATTTTCCAAGCTTCTTTCGCATTCTTGACCGTAGCAATCTTCTTAAAATTTTCTTCATCCACACATTGATGAAGAATAGAGAGCCATGTAATCTCTCTTCTTGGATTCCTTGCAGGAGGCACTATCCTGCTCTTCTTGGATCCCATCTTTCACTATTTCCAGCACCTCATGGAAACGAAAGATGATTCTCATCTTCACCACCCATTGCTCAAAGTTTTTGCCATCAAGAACCGACAAAGGAACTGGAAGATCTCTTCCATCTACAATCACGGCAGCCATGAACACAACCTCAAAAGTCCCTAATCGTATATCTCTAGATACCATGTTGAAACACAAACACACACTAGAAAGAAATATTGAGAGGAAAAAGAAAATACTCTAAATTTTATTGATCACACTTTCGCTATGATTATACTTTCTCCATATCACATTGATTATACATAAGCATCTATTTATATTGTTTTACTCATTTAATTCCCACATGAATTGTTGATCACTTATTAGTTATAACTAATTAACAAACACTAACTAACACTAACAAACTCTATCAACGCAGTAACTAACATACCTAATCGGAATTATTTCCAATACTAATAATACATTTTCTAATACTCTTTTTTCAACACACTCTCCTGTTGGTTGAAATTCATATTGGTTCCACTAATTCATGTGGGTCCCACTTGAATTTAGTAGGACCCACATAAATTTTAGCCAATAAAAAAGAATGTATTACTAGCATTTTCTTAAAAAAAAAAAAAACGAGACATGGCTTTAGTAAAGTCTCAATTACTACAAGACATTATTGCCCGGAAGAGGAAAGTTTCTGTTCGGACAGTCACGTAAAATCTCAAGTGTCTCATTGTTGGCAAAGTGGCGAGCATGTAGCAAAAGGGCATGTAAATCGGTGCTATAAGGATATTGATTAAAAAATCAAATGTATAGATAATTGTAATTTTTAAATTTTTAAAAAATTAAATACATCACTTTTTAATATATTATTTTTATTTTTATTTTCTTAATCAATGTCCTTAAAGCATCCGTTTGGCATTTCCAATAATCATAACCATAGGAGTGAAAATGGAATAATTCACGCTTCTCCTGCAGGTGCATGATTGTGATGATTGGCGATCATGTATTTTGACTGAAACACGTGTGCGGTGTCTCGAGCGCCCCTGTAGAATGGTACGTGCGAAACTTAGGATTAATTATTCCATTTGAAAAATTATTTTGTCTCAAATGATTCCTCTTTTAGAAAATCAATAAGTATTAATTAATTTTTTCTTCAAAAATACTCCTTGTATCTTAATCAATTTATATTAATGAGTTTTTTTATTAAGGAGTGTAGTGATCGATGAGCAATTATAACTATCCAATCGTACAATTTAATTATGGATGTTTTTATCAAAGAGTTATTTTATTATAAAAATTAATAAACTTAATCATTTTCTAAAAAATATATATAATCAAATGAGATAAGAGTGAATGTTTACCCACTTGATCATTTGGATAAAAGAATTGTGAAACCCAAATTTCCAGCTGCACTCAAGACTCAATCATATGCTAAGTGGTAAGTGAGAATATACTCCCTCCGTCTCATTTTACTTGTCCCATTTGATTAAGCACATCTCTTAAGAAAATGATTAAGTGTACTAATTTTTATAATGAAATGACATTCTTTGACTAAAATACCCCTATTTAAATTATACGATTGGATAGTTGCAATTACTCACCAACCACTATACTCCTTGATAATAAAACTCATTAATATAGATTGGTTGAGATATAAGAGATATTTTTAGGGAAAAAGTAATTAATACTTCTTGATTTTCTAAAGGGACAAGTAATTTGAGACAATATAATATTCTAAATGGGACAAGTAAAATAACCCGAAAGAAGTATACTATATACATTTAATAATAATCTCATTGAATGTTTTTTCATGTGTCAACTTCTAAGAAAAACATCATTTAATTCAATTCCAGGAAATACAACTCAAAGACACAACCCAATTAATAATATTTTTTTTAAAATGGGTTCTGTGATCCATTTTTTCATCACATTAAACGACATTCGGTATAAAATTAAATCAATTTGACATGGAATTAATTCAACCAAAATTTTCTCTTCCATTATTTAATGATGTGAAATTAATTCAAATTGATATGCAAATAATTCAGGATCAAATTTGAATGGTACTATTCAGGTTTACATTCAGAAGGTAATATATGATCAAAATCAATATTGAATATTGACACCATTAATTAAGTGATATATAATCGAATCAGCATTAATTTAAAATGATATGGAATTAATTCAGGTAGAACTTCGAATGGTACCATACACTATTTAAATTTAAAATGTAATATATGGTCACAATTCTATGATATGAATTAATTCATAATCTATAATCTATTTAATTCAATTTTATTAAATGGCAATAATATTATTCTATATATATTCTAATAAGTGTTCAAAAATTTATATTGGGATTTTAAATTCAAAATTAAAGATTTGAAATTCCCTTCTTATTATCATTTAATTCATATAACATTTCCTTTAATACAATAAATACAAATATCTTTTATTTTCTTTGGTACATTAAATACAAATATTTACAAATTTACAATATTAAATTGAATGCAAATTGTTTCAAAAAAAATTATATTGAATGCAAATAAGTTCAAAATTTTGAAAAGTCAATCAACGAGCATATCTTTATATGAACATGCAATACTAATGTGATCATATTGCTATTTATATGCAAAAGGTATTTATATTCTATTTCAACAGACCAATTTTTTTACGTTAAAATTGTATGAATCATTGAATCATTCAATGGAAATATTACAACACTTCAATAATGGTTTGATTGTCTCCCATGGGTGGCATTCAACTTTGATTCTCTCCCAAGGAATCTTTTAATTTGAATATCACTTTAAAAGGTAATAAAGTCTCCCCCAATTTTTATTCACCCCGTTGTTCAGAGCTTCCTTATCGACAATCACTCTCTTTCTTATCTTCTTCCTCTTTTCCCCTCTATGTTCTTATTTTGTATGATTTATTATTATTTTTATATATTTTCAGGTTTGGCGAAAGCTTCAAGACATCATCTGATAAGGAGCATGTTTCTCTTGCCAATAGCATGTTATGAGCTTGTAATATAAGCATTTAAGTTTCATACTTTTTTCTTTGTGGTGAGAATATATGTATAGAGATTCGAAAAGAGTATGTGATTCTTAATTCTTCAAACAACGCATTGACTGAGGTGTTTAATTATTTCTGGGAGACTAGCACCGCCTTTGGTCATCTCTCTTCCATCCGGGGAGCTTATTCTTGGAAAGGTATTATTCTATTCTTTGAATGTGTATTTGTAGGTGAAGAGGATTGTTTCATATATACTTTACTTCGTTTTAAAACCTTATGCTATTATAATTATATTTATGGTACTTGGTTAAAGGAGGTTATGTGTTTTTAACTCTTTATTGATGCATTTTAGGAGAACGTTAGGGTCTTTGTGGACTAAAATTGGAAGCTTCCTTCAAAAGGAAGGATTTGTTGGTCTGAAGCCCCCGGACAGTAGAAGTTGTAATTCAGAAGCCGTATGCTATATATAGCTTTACTGCCTACATTTGTGGAGGTAACTAACTATTTGAAATAAATTCACAACTCTTTCTTATTGTAAAATAGGTTTTTCTTTCACTTTATATCATTTGCATTTTTGCAGATTCGGCCTCTTTTAGATCCGCATCCACTAATACAAACGGTTGTTCTTCGAAATGTTCGTCATCTTTGCCAAAGCAATAATTCTGTGATACTTGCTTTAGATAATTCTGTTCATGGTCTCTTCCATGTTCCTCTTGAAGCCCAAGTATTGTCCACGTTACAATGGAGTTAACATCAAGTGTGCTAATATATTGGTTGGTGCAAATGGGTCCCTCAAGCTTGCAGAATTTGGGTTAAAAAAGGTGCCTTTCATTCACAAATATATGATTTTATTGTTTTCTCTTAAATAAAATTATCAATTTTATTATTAGTTTGGCTGTTGGGCTTCTTTCTATAGACTTTATTCATGATTTGTTAAGTGACATATGTATCCATAATATTTTATATATATCTATAATAATCTATACATTTGAGAATAATATTGAAAGGAAAGTTTTCCACGTGCCAACTATATAGGTATTATCATCTAACTTTTTACATGTGTTGTCGTATGACACACAAACAATTACTCTTACTAATTATACTTTAAAGGCCGCTCAACAATTACCTAATTTCATTTATTGTTTTTTTAAAGCAATTAATATTGTATTTGATTGTCATTGTTTCTACTTTAATGCTAATTGAGGAAAAAATCAACAATTAATATTTTTTTACTTTAAGCAAAATCAACAAATTGAGAGATAATATTGATTGTCAATTAATAGCCAACTTTAATTGTCTTTCGTTTTCAAATAATTGAATAAAATAAAAAAATATTGTTGATTAAAAGATGAGTTTAATTGCTATACACTGACAGTATAAAATATTTTTACACAGACATCCAATCATAAGTTGTCACATCAGTAAAAAAAATTGACTTTTATTCTAATTACCTTAAAAGTCATCCATACTATGATTGGTGGGTTGTCTGTGTAAAAATGTTTTACACTATCAGTATATAGTAATTAAACTCTTAAAAGATTCTTAAAATAAACAATTATTATATCATAATTAATCGTTTACCATTATGAGCATATTATACAACTTACACACCAAAATACCATTTTTATTGCATTTGATTTGGATATAATTTTCTCTGGTGTTTTGATTGCATTTGATTTTGATATAATTTTAATTATTATTGCATTTGATTGCCATTGCTTATATTTGAATACCATTCTGTTTATTAATAATTATTAGAATACCAAATTTAAAATTATCGTAATAAATCGTAGTTTGAATATCATGATTATGTAATAACAATCCTGATTAGTCAAATTGAATTCCGGAAGTTATTTGAACATCGTGATTAATAGTAATTAATGATACTAATAATTAACAATTCTAAATGCAAATATATTTCAATTCTAATAATAATAATTCCGAATTTATGTGTTTAAATGCATTGTCAAAAATAATTTTCAACTTAATGAATTTATAATTTTCAGCTTTGATTGACTTGATTGATTCTACATTTATATGCAAAATGATAAAAACTAATTATCAACACTTGAATACAATTCTGATTAGTAATAATTATTAGAATGCCCAAATTAAAATTATCATGATTAATAGTAATTTGAACTTTGTGAAGTGATTGTTCAATTTGATTTAAGGAAGTTATTTGAATACCGTGATTAATAGTAATTAGTAGTAATATTAATTCTGAATGCAAATTTATGTCAATTCAATTTTTTAATTCAAATTTATTACATGTTCTTATTACATTAACGTTAAAAACATTAACTATAATTATTGGAGTTAATTATAACTATAATTACTATAATAACATTAACGTTAATTATAATTATAATTATACGAATTTTACAATCAATGTCATTAAGTAAATGGCTAACTTTCCAGATTTAAATAATTTGGAATCAAGATTCAAATGAGAGGTGACAAATTGATTATCATTTATATGAATTAAAAGGATATATCCAGTATTGATATGGATTTGTGATGAGATTTAGGTCATTCTTCCTTTAAATATCAAGTATCCAATGCAATTGCTAAATTGAAAAATGAGAGCTTTAGTATACCTTTTCTTTAAATGGAGTTAAGTGTTACCTTCTTTAAATTATGAGACCATATTCTTTTACCCTTTTCAATTAAATTTAAATAATGTTTCATTCATCAATTTTAATTAAGATTATTTTAGTTTATTTTTATATTAGTATTTAGCATCCTTAAAATAAGTCTATTTACTCTCTTTAACAATAGCAAATAAATTTATAATTTTTTCTCTTTTAAATAATTTTATTTTGTTGAAATAATTTTCCTTCACAATAGCACTTTTTATTTTCCCTTTCCTTATTGAGATAGAAACAAATGGTATTTATGAGAAATTTTTCTCTCACATCACATTTGATATTGGATCAGACTTCTCTAAAATGAGTAAAAATGTAAAGTGAAGAAGTAAGGGTGCATCTACCCTTGATGGGTTAAAGTAGGTTGAAAATATTAAAAATAATATAATATATAAATATATTTTTTAAAAATAGTGAACTTACACGGAAAAGAGGAAAAATAAGTCAATTTCATTTTCGAGAGAGAATAAAAAAATTAATATAAAAAATCAATATATTTTTGAAAGATGATTAGCTTGCAAAGGCTCCGGAGAAATAAATCAAATAGATTTTCAGGAGAGAAAAAATATGATAAATAAATATATTTTCTAAAAATAGTTAACTCACATTGGGGAAAATGGGAAATAAATCGAATAAATTTTAAAAAGAGAATAAAAAAAATGATTAATGAATATATTTTTTAAAAATGTTTAACTTACATGGGAAAAGAGGAGAAATAAATCAAATAGACTTTGAAGAGAGAAGAAAAATATAATGTGATAATTAAATATGATAGATAAATAAAT
Source organism: Ammopiptanthus mongolicus (assembly GCA_039655645.1). Classification (NCBI taxonomy): domain Eukaryota; kingdom Viridiplantae; phylum Streptophyta; class Magnoliopsida; order Fabales; family Fabaceae; genus Ammopiptanthus; species Ammopiptanthus mongolicus. The sequence continues at coordinate 79,719,621 of CM077349.1, read as the reverse complement.
CTAGCACGGGAAAAGGGGAGAAATAAAACAATTTTCAAGAGAAATGAAAAAATATGACAGATAAATAAATTTTCGAAAAATGACTAACTTGCTCGGAAAAAAAGAGAAGAAACAAATTAAATAGATTTTCATTGAAGAAAAATAATATGATAGATAAATATATTTTCTAAAAAATGTTAATTTTCACGGAAAAATAGGAGAAATAAATAAAAATATTTTTCAAGCAGATTTTTTTTTCATATGATAGATAAATCTATTTTCTAAAAATGATTAACTTGCACGGTGAAAATAAGAGAAATAAATAAAATAGATTTTCAAGAGATAAGAAAAATATTCATATCATAGGTAATTATGTTTTTTTTAAATCGTAAACTTGCACGGGAAAAGAGGAGAAATAAATCAAATATATTTTGAGGAGAGAAGAAAGAAATAATGTGATAATTAAATATATTTTTTAAAAAATGGCTATCTTACGAGATGAAAAAGAAGAAATAAATCAAATAGATTTTCAAGTGAGAAAAAAATTCAAATCATTACGAAGATCATTGTGCTTAGTATTAATGTTTAAATAAATTACATTGAGAAATGATTAATCAACTGAAAATGCAGTTGTTACTTTGAAAATGTATATTTACTCTTAAATTTTCAGAGTAAAGATTTTACACTGTTAACTAATCAGAAATCAAGATATTCGTGAAGGTAGTTAGGATAAGAGTAACACATTTTAGCTAATGTGACAATTTCTGATTGGTTGACAGTATAAAAAAACTCTTTACACTAACAGTGTAAACCAATTAAATCAATCTTTTTAATGGTGTTTATATACATAATCTTTTTGTATTATCATTAAATTTTCTTTTCAAATAAATATTTTTTGTAAAATAACCATATTCTTCATTTATTTATTTTTCTCCACATGCAAAGATTTTTTATATCTACCTTTTAATATTACATAAATATTGTGATATTCCATACGGGTCACATGCGTAACAAGTTAGAGTGCATATTTATAAGACCGTATATACTTATTATTTACACTAATTAAGAGTTATTATTTGTATTATAATATCAATAATAATTATTAAGTTAATATCTGTTACACTTTATGATCGATGGTTCAGACAAAATAATTTAGCAATTAAACTCTAATCTTAATCCATTAAATAATTTAAAAATAGATGCAATTTTACTTTTTTATTTTATTTTAGAGATACATGCACTTCCACAGAAACATTTTTCAAAGACGTACGGTATTTAATACAGCAAAAGAATCAATTTGGATAATGTTGAATGGAGCAACAATGCTAGATCGTGGATGCATGGCCTACAAATTATATATGGTGTACGGGGTATAAACTATAAAGTATTAGTATTTGGGAAATTGGAGCAACAGTTCCTAAAGGAAAGGAGTGGATAATATTGGGTTTCAGATATGGTAAAGTTTGTGTAGTTTTGTTCAACAGTTTACAGTGCAACATTCTCTGCCAATTCAAGAAGACATAGACGGCATTCACCCCCATTTGTCCATATATCCTAATCTACCTGGTTATCTGGCACCCATCCTTTTTTCCTTTTTTTAATATAAAAATCCGTATCTTGAAAAGCAGATGAAAGGGCTTCCATTTTCAAGTATTGGGATTGGAGGAATCTTTTCGCATTCCTCACTTCACTCACTTTAATTGATGAGCAAATGCTTTGAAAGAGGGAGAGCCATAAGAGGCCACCGAAAAGCAAGGACACCTAATCATGAAAGCAAGGAAAAAAACATCCCGATTTGACGGGCCAACACACAACCCACATACACATTCATCCATGATCCATCCACACAGTGATCTCCACAATCGCTCATTCCCATTCATAGACGAATTAAATTACTCGTATACGTGTCTGTTACAGTGAGTTCTTTTAATAATAGTATTATTTATACACATATTCACATTATTTTCATTTACACAATTTTTATCACCTTATTATAACCAGTGTTATCTCATTTTTTATATACCTATAAACCAACGTGTATTTGAATTACCTACTTTTATAATCTTTATATTTAACAAAAAAAAAATATATACCTTAATTTTAGATAAATGTTTTTGTACAATATTAATTTTCGGATAATATTTGGACATTATGTGACTACAACTCTACAAGTGAATATCAAAATATTACATATTATGAGATAAAGTAAAAAGTATATATATAAATCTGAGTTATTCCAAAATTGTCCACATATGCTTTAAAAATAAAACCGTTAATTTATCACATAGCATGCAAAGAGATGTATGAACGCAACATGTGCATTAAGCATGTTTTTGTTTGTTTGTTTTGTTTAAGTTATAATTTTTCTTCTTATTTGACGAATAATGTCGCCTTTTAGTTTAATTTACGGTAGGAAATTCCCCAAAGTCAACCGCACCTCATCATTTGGTCTTGGTTTTTGCAAGCAAACAACTCATTTCCCACTCTGTCCACTTTTATCGTTATTCTAATCTAACCATCATCAACCTCTATATAATCACTGAGATCCCTATCATCCCACTTCACCATGGGAAGCATGAAGGTGCATCAATATACACGTGGATTCTGGGAGCACGAACCCTCCCTCTCACTTGGGTGCAAGCGCTTACGCCCTCTTGCTCCCAAATTTTCGAGCACCGACATTACTACTACTACTACTACTCCTTTTGCGCCTTTCGATCTCAAGAGCTTCATCAAACCTGAAAGTGGCTCCAGAAAAATTGGATCCTCAGACGACAATAAGAAAGAGCCACCTTCACAAGCACAAAGGGACCAGGTCCATTATCTCTTCCCTTTAATTTGATTTGCTCCATGTCCATTCATGCAGTGATAATTTACGTGCACATATACACATATGATATATTATAAATGATACGAAAGAATGAAATTAGTAAAAAATAAATTCATGGGTAAAAATCATTGCACCCCTTCAATTATATAGATCAATAACAGAAAATTAAGTCATCGTTCAAAATTTAGTAACTCAACTCCTTGAACTGACTAAACTGTATATATACGATGATTACTTATAAGTTTTGTGTAGATACACGAGGGGTTAAATTTATATTACTTTGCCCTGTTTGGTAAATTGAAAAAGTAAAATGTCAAGTTTTGAAGTATAAGTAGTTTTGTACAATTAACCTATAGGTGGAGAAATGTTTTAAAACAAGATCCACAATCGTAATAGAGACCGTATCGTTTTGATTTTGATTGTCTCTGTAATCACATTACAATCGTAATTACGGTCGCATCAACTATATTTTTTTGTAATTATATGTAGTGATGCTAAACATAACATAATGTAAGTACAATCTCAATCATAATTTAAAACCTTGGTGAAGAGTTATATGTATATAGTAGCCTAAATTTATTATTTCTTCATATGAATAATAATTTTATATATAATTTACATACACTGTATAGGTGGAAACACTTCCAGGAGGGACACGATGGAATCCGACGCAAGAACAAATAGGCATATTGGAGATGCTGTATAGAGGTGGGATGCGAACTCCAAATGCTCAACAAATAGAGCAGATCACGGCCCAGCTTACCAAGTACGGCAAGATCGAAGGAAAAAATGTATTCTATTGGTTCCAAAACCACAAAGCACGCGAGAAACAAAAGCAGAAGCGCCATAGTCTTGGCCTTGCTCATAGTCCTCGATCTCCCACCTCGGTGTCACCCAACTTTACTAGTATAACTTTTGAGACGACAAGGGTATGTTGTACTTATATTAATATCTGCATTTTTTTATCATTTGATACGATTGATGCCACCTTCTTTTCAAATGTCTGCACCTCAGTATTTTTTGTCTACTTCTAGTTACTTTCCTCTCATTATAAGTACTTACAAGGTTTTAAAGTGAGGTACGCGACCATAATTACGGCTGCAAATGTTGCGATTTTGATAGTTTTTGTGATCGTATCGCGATCGTAAAGGAGATTGATTGATCGTATTTTTTCGTAATTATCCGTAATGACGATAAACGTAACTGTAATTTAAAACCTTGAGTACTTATAAAGTAGCAGTATAGCAGTGATAATCTATATATTAGCATTTCCAACATGACAAGGGTCAATCTATTTAATTAATTATGATATGAAAAGAATGTTATTATGACTATTATTACTATTATTATTATAACAAAATAATTAAGTTCATGGATGTATATGTTACATTTTTTTTTTTTGCAGGGGGAAGTAGTAGAAAGAGATCAGGAAGATAGTCCGTACAAGAAGAGTAGGAGCTGGGCATTGGAATACATGGAAGACCAAAGCTGGTCATCGGGCAAAGAGGAGGAACATAAAACTCTGGAGCTTTTCCCATTGCACCCGGAAGGCAGATGAAGGGGTTTGGTTTGACTATTTAAAGATAAATTCTTAGCTTTTTTCCTGATCGTATTCCAGCTGATTGACTGAATATGCTTTTAATTTGCCTTAGTTTTAGTTTCTTCTTTCATTGTGTTGGGAAAGATAAGAAAGACAGAGTTGTCTTAAATCTGCACTCTTCCACTTAATGTTATTCCCAATATTTTAAATTGCGGCCGCGATCGCGTTGCATTTTCCGTATTATGGATAATTACAGGAAAATACGATTAATGTGATCGTAATTGCGGTTGTGATACGATTTCGAACATTACGAAAAAGCAAAATGTCGCGATCCCAATTATGATTTCGGACCCAAATTTAAAACTTTGGTCATTCCTAACTTTGGAACAAAATTAACCAAAGTTTTTTTTTTTCTCTCTTTACTTTGAAAAATTCTGAATCATGCAATTCTTATCATATCCTCTTTTTGACACTGTATTTCACCTGTTCATTTTAGCTTGGTGGGTGTGAGTTTGAAAACGTTAAATCCTTTTGACTACTGGAACAAGTGAATCGAAGCTTTTAGGTTAAAAGGAGAAGCTACGGACACTGAAGTCCACGCACCAACTACTTCTACTTCTTCTTCTTAAATCTTATTCCTACCCTTTCCCATCTTAAGTTTCAATTTGAAATTAAAATCATAAAAGTGTGTGTCCAGCTCCTAGCCGAAATCTTAAATAATAATCACACTGGATACTCCACTCACAATCATAGATCGGACTTTCATAAAGTAGGGCACATCAAGTATCAAAGGGTACATGCATTCATTCATTTTTCCATCATTGACATGCAAATTTCTTTCTATTACAGCTTGTAGGGCCACTGGGTATAACCCACCATGAGAATTAGGGAGGGAAATCAAAGAAAGATCAACGATTTGAAATATTCGTTAAGTTGTTTTTATCAACCAAGAAATATTATTAAAGGTAATACAAGGGGTCCTACAACCCTTACATAAAGACTTCAAGTTATAGGATCCCTTTAGCACCTACAAAATAATGGAATAAGGAAGTTTTTGGAATTATGTATAGAAAAATTGAACAATTAGAGCAAGAACTTAAGGTGCTGGATGATTTAAGTGATTCTCAAATTTTAAAGTGAAGAAGAGGTAGCAAGGAGAAATGCCCTAATTAACATCGCACTTGTGAATGTGGCTAAAAAGGAAAGAAAAGTATTGGTTCCAACTCTCCAAGGAAAAAGTTGTGTGTGAAAAGGACAAAAACACAAAGTATTTCCATGTGATGACCTCTGTGAAAAGAGGGAAAAAATTAATAGGAAGATTGAAGGTTGGAAATAGAGTTTTGAAAGAACCTAGAAGCATGAAAAAAGAAACTGTAAAATTCTTCAAAAACCTTTATGCAGTAGGGAACCAGGTGTCTGTAAAGCATAATGGCAATGGCTTCTCCAAATTATCACAAGCACAAAGGGATGAAATGGAATCTCTACCCTCAAGAAAAGAAATAAGATCTGTTGTTTGGTGTTGTGAGTCAACAAAGGCCCCAGGATACGATGGCTTCAATTAGGGTTTCATAAAAAAGATGTAGGGAACAATAGGAGAAGATTTTGTTAATATGATTGGTGATTTTTTGAGAACGGTACAATGCCTAAAGCAATAAACACAACATGGGTCACCTTGATTCCTAAATGTGAAGGGGCAATTGAGCTAAAAGATTGCAGACCCATTAGCATGGTGGGATGTGTATATAAGATTATAGCTAAGATACTAGCGTTAAGAATGAAGAAGCAGACGCCTAGTTTGATAGGTGAAACTCAAACAGCTTTTGTAATGGGAAGACAAATTCTAGATGGGGCTCTCACTGCAAATGAGATAGTACAATGGCAAAAAAGAGTAAGAAAGAGGTGACACTTCTGAAATTGGACTTCCAAAAGGCCTATGATACTGTAAAATGGGAGTTCCTAGACCAGGTAATGGAAATAATGGGTTTTAGAGTAAAATGGAGGGAATGGATCCAAAAATGCCTATCTATAGCAACTATCTCAATTCTGGTGAACGGGTCCCCTTCAGCCCCATTTAAAATGGAGAGAGGACTTAGACAAGGAGACCCATTATCGCCCTTTTTATTTGTTCTGGTCACAGAAGCGTTCAATCAGATGATGAAAACAGCAGGAGAGAAAGGTATAATTCAGGCCATTAATATTGGAAATGGAGGTGTCGTGGTGTCTCATCTGCAATTTGCAGATGACACGTTGATCTTCTTCCTTGCGAATAGAAAAATCCTGACTAACATTAGCAGGGTATTGGACTGTTTTCAAATTCTATTAGGCCTTAAAATCAATTTTTCCAAATCTGGGCTCATTGCAATGGGTAAAAGTACAAGGTAGGGAGAACAATTGGCTGAAAAACTGGGATGTAGAATGGTAGAGCTCCCTATCTTGTATGTGGGGATCCCTCTAGGAGCAAATACAAATAGAGCAGCAACCTGGAACCCAGAAATTGAGAAAGTAAAAAAGAAGCTAGCTACCTGGAAGTCTAATATATTATCAAAGGCAGGTAGGCTAGTCTTGATAAAGTCAGTCCTCAACAGCATGCTCTTATACGATATCAGCCTTTTTAAGGTCCCTAAATCAGTGGTGAGACAGATTATTAAAGTACAAAGAAACTTTTTCTGGATAGGGTCAGAGGAGAGGAAACGATTGCCTCCAATGAGCTGGGAAATTATCCGAAGACTAAAAAAACTGGGAGGTCTGGGGGTTAATGATATGGTTATTAAAAATGTTGCTCTCCTTTTCAAGTGGTGGTAGAGATTCCTGAGGGAAGGGGAGTCATTATGGAAAAGAACAATTTGTTCTATTGTGAATACCATATTTTGTCCGGACACTATTTTTTTTTTATTGTTTTGTTTAAAAAAAATTTAAAGTTATAAAATAAAAATACTAAAAGATTTATGAAAAAACCAAAACCAAAAAAATAATGAGAGAAAAAAGGGAGAGTTTTTGAAGAGTAAAAGAGTTTCATTATCATAATTTTTAAATCTCTTGTAAGTTTAAATGAGCATGTAAAGACAATGACATGTTGTAAGCTACACTAATCCAAATAAGGTTTTCTTTACGTGGTTGGAAATCTAAGGAAATGATCTACAATTTTTATTCTCATCTCAAAGCCAACATCAATCTCTATCTTAGTGGAAAATCCATTATAAGTTTGAGATGTTGTATGATTTTGAGTGCTACTTCTGTTGACAATATCTTGAGCTGTAGATATCCTTTTGAGATGAAACTAGTGTCATTGAAAAGCTAGCAACAATGTCTATATTTCTTATGAGTATCTTAAGAAAAAATAATATCATTTTGAGTGTCATATATTTTCTAGAAGTTGGCTATTTAGTTGTGATAGATACTTTAGAAATCCCACATTTGAGAAACTCTCCCAACCTCACTATTGAAGTCTCACATCGGCCAAATCACTCCATGTTAATCTCTTCTTCTCCTATATAAGGAATGCACTACCAAACATGAGAGGGGACCGAAGAGTAAGAGATCACATGGAGATCTTACAATGAAGGTCATATCGGCTTAGTGCAAAGCACAAAGGCTTTAATTTAAATTTTTTTTTTGAAGAACTAATTTTGATTTTTTTTTTAGCTTCAGGTTTGAGGAGCTCATATGGTCCAGCACGTTGTGCGCATTAAGAGTTTTTTTTCCCTTTGCGGTAAGTATGTCAAACTTTTCCTTTCTTTTCTCTATATACTATTTTTAGTTTAAATATATTTGTATTTGCCTTTTTTATTGATAGTATTAAATTTTTTTTTTGTTTGCTATTATTAATCATTGTTACTATTTGGAAAAATAATATTTAGTAAAATTATGATTAAGTTATTTCAAGGGATTAAGTTAGCCGCAACAACTAAATTAATTCTATTTTTAAGTGTGCACGAGTTGTGACAACTCAGAATTACTAAAAACCATTCTAAAAATATAAATTACCTTCTTTTTAAATAAAAGGGTAAACTGATATGTGACATCTTGTTAACCCTTAGGTTTAGGACACCTGAGTTGTGACAACTTGATGACCCTAACCTAAAAATAATAATAAATAATAAATACTTAATTAACTATCTTTAAACAAAAGGGTAAACTGAGATGTGACATCTTGTTAATCCTTGATTTTAGGGCACCTGAGTTATGACAACTTGATGACCCTAAGCTAAAAATAATAATAAAACACTAAATTAACTTTTTTTTCAATAAAAGGATAAACTGAGATGTGACATCTTGTTAACCATCGATTTTAGAACACCTAAGTTGTGACAGCTTGGTGATTCTAAACTTTTTTCTTAAAAAAAAATATAATAATAAAAATAAAAAACTAAATTAATTTCACTTAAATAAAATAGGTTAATTGAAATGTGATATCTTCTTAATCCTTGATTTTAGGACACTTGAGTTGTGACAACTTGGTGATCCTGAAATTTCCCAATTAAAGATTATCTGAAATAAAAATAAAAATAATTAAAATCCACCAAACAAACAAATATTTTCAGAACTACCTGGCTTTAAATTTTTCATCGCACCGGGGAATACGTAGGAGCAGGATCAATCATTCTGTCAAGCCAAAATTAAATCTTCTCAATTTGTGTGTTTATTTTATTTTTTATTTTTAAAATGGGTAAAATTAATATTTTTAAAGTTATTAACGAATTTGAACAATTAACTTGACGTACCGTTCATCGAACGGACGATGTAGGGTGCTAATACCTTCCCTACTCGTAACGGACTCCCGAACTCAATCTCTCTTTTTTAAAGACCAGTTTCCTTTAATTAATGTGTTTTTCAATATTTTCCCAAAAATAAAATTGGTGGCGACTACATTGAACCTATCTTATTTTTCGCGGTGTCCGGACGGGACGGTCGCGACAGCTGGCGACTCCATTGGGGACATTAGAGAGTCAGGCCTATCATAGTTAGTTTTGCATTTTTTAATACCTTTTTATTTATTTATTTTACCCATTTGTTTGTTTTTTTTATAAATTTTATTTTTATAAACTTGTCTTTGTATGTATTCTTGTAACTATATGGTAGACAACCTTGTTGTTTGTTTTCACGTGCTCTCTTTTAAATGTGAACTTGAGTTGTTTTGGACTTCATGTTTGTAAGCTCCATTCACACACACTACACTTACACACACATCTTCGAGTGGGGCCCTATACCCGGGTCTGAGTGAAGCTTATGATAGATACGAGATTGTTAGTGGTAGCCATTTTGGATGTACTTCCTATTTGATTATCGCAAGAATCTCATCCAGAGTATGACTCTTTCGTGGATGCCTTCATTTTGGACGTACATCCTATTTGTGTCAACATTTCGAAGTGGGTACTTAGCTCTAGAGATCGTTTACTAGCATTCTTTTAAAGCCACCCAAGAGAGGTTTCACGAGTTAGAAGGCTTATAAACCATGAAGGTAGAAATCATCCTATAAACCCATTTAGGTCACAAAAGGAGCATGTTTCTTCTTTACCTATCTTCTCATGTTTTTGCATTCATTTTTGTAACAAAAAAGGGCCCACTTTTTTTCAAAGGAAAGGTTTGTCCCTTTTCTTTTTCTGCAAAAATTCATACTATGCTTTGACATTTATGGTTTAAAAAAAAAAAAACATCCTTTCCATGCATCTCATGCATTAATAAATTTTTGGGTCAAAATAAAAAATTCATCCCATTTATCTCATATCTTTTTTTTCATAAGGAAAAACTCACATTTCCATACATGTCATGCATTGATATTTCTTGGTAAAAAAAAAAAATCATGAATCTCATGCATTAAGAATCATTCATCTCATGCATTTTTTTTGAAAAAAAAAAACACAAAATCATTTCATACATATCATGCATTGCACTTCAAACCATGAATTATGAGGTGGAACCATAAACAAGACTCGTTCAAGCAGTCAAAAGTAGGGGTGTTCGCAGATTGGATTGGATCGGTTTTAGACTAAAAAATCATCCGATCCAATGATGACAACAACATGCGGTTTGGATTGGATCGGTTTACTTTCTTAAAAAAATCCAATCCAATTAAATTCGGTTTGGATTGGATTGGATAATTCGATTTTTGTTGATATATCCTAAAATAGTAATAACTTCCTTCTAAACACATAAGTAATAACTATCTCATTACAATGTTGGAACTTGGAACAACTTCCTCTGTTCCTCATAAACACAACAACAAGTCAATAATAACAACAACCAGTCAATAATAACTGAATAAAATTCTTCATCAACAGGTCCCACACTAGCAAAACATCAATATAATCAAGAAATTCAACAGGCAGCAACAACAACAATCTGATTGTCCAAGCAACAGTTCAGCACCAACAGCAGCACTAAACCATTCATCAACAAATTCAACAGGTCCCACACTTGCAAAACATCATAAAAGGTGCAATCAGTACTCAATAATCAACTAATTTTACAAAAAAAAAAAAACAAAGGCAGTATGTAATATATACCTACCAACAAGCATCAGTAACAATGTCAAATTAATCAGACTCAGGTCCAGAATCATCTATAGAAGGTTGTGTAGTTGGCATTAGATCTAAGGATTTTAAAAAAAAAAATGTTTTAATGATTGGCTAAATCAGAATTAATATATAAATACATAAATAAAATCAGAATTAAATCAGCACTAGTTAGATTAAAGTAATTTACCTAGCTCCATCTTTTCAAATTCTTCCACAAGTTCTTCAATATCAGTTGTTATTGGAGTGGATCGGAACCAATTTTGTGTACAAATTAGAGCCCCGACAGTCTTTGGAGTAAGGGAACTCCTGTAATTATTAAGAATTCTACCGCCGGTGCTAAATGCAGATTCTGAAGCAACTGTGGATACCGGCATTGCCAATACATCCTTGGCAATTAGAGCAAGAATAGGATATTTACTAGAATTCACCTTCCACCAATTCAAGATATCAAAATTCAGAGTTTTTTTCTCCAATGGCTCCATGAGATACAAATCCACCTCATTTTTATTCATACTCTCATTAGCAATGATGTCCTTCTCAAACTCCACTGCAAATAAAGAAGTATCAATTGGTGCTATATCAGAAGTTTCCATCTCAAGAGTAGTTGTAGATTGAGATTCACCATTTCCATTAAAAAGTCTATAACTATTGAACATTAGAGAAAAGTATCCTTTACACTTCCACCTAAAAATTCAGCATCCTCTTTATCATAAAGCTTCTCAAAACTCCACTCCACAAATCGAAGCTTCTATCGGGGATCAAGCACCACAGCAATAAAAATTACCATGTTTATATTTTTAATGCTGCCCCAATATTTATCATGCTTGGCTTTCATTTTTTCAGCCATGCTCCCAAGCAATGGATCTAAACTATTTGCCCAAGTTTTTAAAGTACTCAATATCATGCAATATTCATGAAAATATTGTGAAGACGTCACAAACAAAAAGCCTGATACTTTCTTAGTGACATCATAAAAAAATTTTAGAAACCAAACAAACACCCGTGCATGATCCCAATCCTCAGTATTTGGAATACCACCTGACATCAATGCATATTCTGTGTCTCGCTCTCCCAACCTTTTAAATGCCTTTTGAAACTTTAGAGCACTTTCAAGCATAAGGTAAGTGGAGTTCCATCTAGTAGGGACATCTAATTGCACGGTAGAATTATCTTGAATCCTACATTCCTTTATAAAATTTTTGAACCTATCCATACGACCAGGGGAAGCACGCACAAATCTAACAGCATTTCTAATCTTAGTAATTGACTTATGCAACTCCTTTAATCCATCATTAACAACAAGATTTAGGATATGAGCGCAGCACCTAACATGCAAATATTCACCTTTCAATGGATGAGCATTCCAATCCTCCATTCTAACTTTTATGCAATTTCCATTCATTATCAATGAAATGTGCAGTGAGGCATAAATAATTCAAATTTTGAACAGAACTCTAGCAATCGATAGTTAGACAAACACTTTGATTTGGAACACTAAATACAGTTTTCAGCTTATTCTTTTCATTGATATAAAGGTTCCAACAATCCCTAGCAATAGTGATTCTACCAGGAATTGTCAATCTATGCACAACACTCAAGAAATGTCGGAATCCCTCCCCCTTAATAAACTTGAATGGTAACTCATCAACAATAATCATCCTAGCAAGTGCTTGTCTACATGCTTCAACATCAAATGCAACAGCAGTAAAAGTATTGCCTCCCCCTTTCCCATCTTCTTTTTTTAATTGGTGGAGACTAAGAATTGTTTGACTAGGATCATTAGAGGCTTTTGGAAACTTTTTGCATTGACTCAACAAGTGATTTTTCAAATTACTTGTGCCATTTCTATGTGTATCACATGCATAAGATGCCCCACACCAATTATATCTAGCTCTAGGGCTTTTTGACTTAGGAGGAAATTCTTTAGTAAAATGATCCCATATCCAAGATCTAGGTTTGGTAGGTTTCCTCTTACCTGCATCATCTTCTTTTTGGGCTGAAGTGTCTCCACCCTTCCTCTTCTTGTCATTCATGGGCACATTTGGGTTGTTTGAAGTGGTTTGTGGCTCAGCAATTTCGTTTAAAGACTTGATGGATTCCACATTCTCAGAAATTCTCTCAACATCTTGAGTATTTTGTGTCTGCATACACAAAACAAGCAAATTAAAATGTTATTAAACATTGGTGTGGAAGTAAAATTCTACTAAATAAGCTCAAAACTTACCTCAGACATTTCTGGTCAGGTAGCTAACAGGGATGACAAGCTAATCAGAGCAAAGAGACGAATTTTAAGCCAGAGCAAAGAGGATCCAAAGCAAAGAACCCTAAAATTTTACAGAGAACAAATCAGAGAACAAATTTTACAGAGAACCCTAAAATTTTACAGAGAACAAATCAGAGAACAAGTTTTACACAAATCAAATCAGAGAACAAATAATGTAACAATAAAAACAACAACAACAATGAGATAAGAAGAAGAACCCTAACAGGAATTATGAAGAGGAACAGAAACGAAATGAAGAAGATGAAATGAAAAGAAGAACCAGATCCAAAAGAAGAAGGAGAAGAAGAAAAGACTTACAGTGAGAAGAAGGTGGTGGTCGCACGAATAGTGGTCGCACGAACAAGAAAAGAACTCGGCGGCGGAGAGAACGACGATGAGGTGAGCAGAAGGGCGAGCAGAAGGGCGAGCAAAAGGGTGAGCAGAAAGGTGAGCAAAAGCAGAAGGGCGAGCAGAGAAGGGAGACGGCGCTGTTGAAGGGAGGGCGCAAATGAGATGACCCTGGAGTGTAGGAGGATGGGTCGCGTTAGGTTAGGATAGTATGGGCATGAGGGTAATTTCATATTGAAAATTTTATGTGTGTACAAATATTTCGGTTCGGTTTGGATTGGATCGGTTTTTCCAATGCCAACCGAAAACCGATCCAATCCAGTAAAAAAAAAAATCGATTTTTTCGGTTTTCGATTTTTTCGGTTATCGGCTTTTCGGTTATCGGCTATTCGGTTCGGTTACTGCGGTGTACATCGGTTTGGATCGGTTTATGAACATCCCTAGTCAAAAGAAATGCGGGTCACAACCCGATGCCATGGATATGTGATGTGCAAGTCCATAATTATCACTTATCAGCCTGAAGCAGTCGAGTTTATATTACAACTGGGCTATGAAAAGGGCAATACTTTGCACTCCTCCTACTCTGGAAATTTTAGAGTAACCGGAACATGTTGGTTAGTCAGCGGTTTATCATAAATGATGGTTAGGTTGTATTGACCCCACAAGCTATTTGATCCTTTGATTATTGAACTATGCTCACTTTCTTGAAGCGTTAATGTAATGGATTTGCATGCATAACTAGTCTCATATATTCTTTTACATCTCCATCTACATCATATTACTCCATCATGGTACTCTCGTCCCATCTTCCTTTTTTTCTCTGAATACCTTCCTTGGATTGCTCCATGTGGCTCATTTCCTTGGAAATCCTTCGTAGGACACTAGCGAATAGCGATGCCTTAATGTGCAAATGCTCTTTGCAAAAAAAAAAAAAAAACAAAACAAATAAAGGAAAGAAAAGAAAAAGCAAAAAAAAGGAGCAAATAAATAATGACTTGGTATACACCATTTTTTTGTCTCTGAAATAAGTTTTTAAAAATAGGCAATCATGTTTGAAATGAAGTTTGGCCATCTTTCTGTATCTTTCAAAATATTCATTATCCCTTGTGACCCCTTTTGAGCTTGAAATTTTCTTCTAAGAACCTTATACAAGGATCACCCCTAAACATAGGGTGAGAATAAAAGGAATGATGATTGTGCAAAAAATAATGCAAGTAGAAATAGTGAGGATGAAGATGAAAAGGTGCTCTTGAAAGTGCAGAGATAATTTGACCGAATATAAGTAAATGGTTGAGATCCTTGGTCATATTCAACCGTAAACCGATCATTTGAGCCTTATATCCTTCCTTTCATAACCCTCAACCTTGGCCACGCTACAAGCCTTAAAAAGTCCATTCTGATCAATAATGATTATCGTTTTTATCAACTTTAATCTTGAGACAAAAGATTTGTGCTCTTCTGATTTTTTTCCTCGTAAGAAAGAAAAAGAAAAAATAAAGAAAGTTTGCAAGGGCAGTCTAAGCAAAAGTTAGGGTAAGATCTACATTGGGGCAAAATTTTGCTTTCAAGGGCCTTGTACCGAGACATGTCCTTTATCAAGCTTAATTTTTTAAAACACCCTATACTGGGGCACCTCTTCATTCTCAGATGCCCTACACTGCGGCAATTCCATTCTAAGTGTCGTTATAAGGTGCCCTACTTTGGGGCAACTCCGTGCTCATAGGTCATATACTTGGATGACTCCAGGCTCAAAGGTCCTACACTGGGGCAACTCAATTCTCAAAGGTTCTAATCCAGGGCAATTCGTTCCCAAGTGGCATATATCAAGCTAATCTTGTTTCCAAATGTCTTACACTAAGGAAAATTTTGCCTAGATCGAATTCATCCAAGCTAGGGCAACGCCCCTTTGACTTCATGTCCCTTCTTGTGAGTCTCTGTTTCTTCCTCTGTAAATGCAATTTGAGCTGCCAAACATCTAACATCAATAAGGAAGTTGTTCTGTCAGTAATTTCTATCTCTGACATACTTTTGAATCCATGCATTTTTGTTACGTGATGCTTCAGCTAAGGTAAACACGTGTTCAACAATTCAATTTGACCATCTTATGGTAATTCCTTAATGAACAACTCTGGTGAGAAGACTTCTGAATTTTGAGTACAAGGAAGAAATTGCATCCTCGATTGGCAATTCAAGCAAGACTGCAAAAAGGACGAGGATGTTTCACGAAGATGTCACAAGTCTTCGTAATAGCCATCCCAACAAAAAATGTTTGACCGAAATGTGTTTGGAAAAAGATTCCCTTGGAACATGAGTTTGGTCAAACATTTTTATAAGAAATGGAATAGGTCCAAGCTTGACATGACCAACTGAATCTCATCGAAGAGAATAGACTAGCCACTCTTTGCAAGGGTCAGCTTTACTAGAAATGATTGATAAAAGCATGTTAAAAATCTGATCCCTTGAAATTTTCAAGAAGGAGATATTGTGCACAACTGATTTTATCGATTCAAAAGGATCATTCGAAAAGAGGTTCCAAAGTTTGACAGACTTTATATGGTCAAAGACTTTTTGTCTGGAGAAGCATTGATCCTCACAAGTAAGGATGGCAAAGATCTTTCACCTCATGTAAACTCAAATGCTAGTAAAAACTATGCTTAAGAGCACTGCCCAAAAAAAAAAATAGAAAATAAAAAAAATAAAAAAAAGAATCAAAGGAAAAAATAATAAAAAAAGAAGCAAAAGAAAAATGGCTCACTAGGCTGAAAACCTGAAAAGACAGCTTAGACAAAAGTTAGAGCGACCTACACAAAAGTTAAGGTCAAGTACAATTAAAGGGCAAGGAAGTCTCCTCGAGCTGACAAACTGGGGCAGTTTAAGTTTTGACAACAAGATCATGGAATTCTCCCAATACATGAAGACTAGGGCAAGTAATATTCTTGAAAGTTGATTAAGACAGTGTCCGAGATCATCTGCAGGCGAGACTAACAATGATCATCCTAAGGAGTATCGCTTGAAGAAATATGAACTCCACCTCATCATCCTTTTTGAAAACATCTGAGATCACAGGAGCACAATGGTCTGTTGATTAAGGGAACTTTCATCCATTGGGATAATCATCATGAAAGAAACATTTCTCTAGCAAGAAGCAAAGTTTCGCTCAAGCAAGCGAATTACAGATCAATTCAACAGACTCATTCTAGTTCATCCTCAAATTTGGTTGCTAGAGACCAAAGAATGGTTCCAAAAAAAAAAAAAAAATATCACTGAAGGCATCTCTTGCATCATGCAGTGTCTCATGCATAAAAAAATCAATATCATTGCATCACATTCTCCCCTTTAGCAGGCACAAGGCCCATACGCTACATCTTTTTAAGCTTTAGCAGGCACAGAACCTCATAAGCTTTGCTTTGTTTTTGTTCAATTTTACTAGCACATCGCCCATAAGCTGTGGTTATGTTGCTTTAGTAGGCACAAGGCTTCTAAAGCTTTGCTTTGTTTTTGTTCAGTTTTAATGGGCACATGGCCATAATCTGTGTTTCTAATAGCTTTAGTTGGTATAAGACCTCAAACACCTTGCTAAATTTTCAGGGTCCCTGTACCCATCATCTTTAAGTTTCGGGTCCCCGTACCCATCGTATTAGCGGGTCCTTGTACCCATCGCATTTTCAGGGTCCCCATATCCATCATCTTTAAGTTTCGGGTCCCCGTACCCATCGTATTGCCGGGTCCCCGCACCCATTGCATTTTCAGGGTCTTTGTACCCATCATCTTTATGTTTCGGGTCCCCGTACCCATCGCCTTTTCAGGGTCCCCGCACCCATTGCATTTTCAGGGTCCCCGTACGCATCATCTTTAAGTTTCGGGTTTCCGTACCTATCGCATTGCCGGGTCCCCGCGCCCATTGCATTTTCCGGGTCCCCGTACCCATCACCTTTCCAGGGTCCCCGCACCCATTGCATTTTCAGGGTCCCCGTATCCATCATCTTTAAGTTTCGGGTCCCCATATCCATCGTATTGTCGGGTCCCTGTATCCGTCCCATTTCCGGGTCCTCGTACCCATCATCTTTAAGTTTCGGATCCCCGTACCTATTGCCTTTGAGGGTCCCCGCACCCACTGCATTTTCGGGTCCCCGTACCCATTGCCTTGCCGGGTTCCTGTACCCATCGTATTTGAGGGTCTCCGCACCCATTTAAGTTTTCGGGTCCCCGTACCCATCGGCTTTGAGGGTCCTCGTACCCATTTAAGTTTTTGGATCCTCGTACCTATCAGCTTTGACGGTCCTCGTACCCATTTGAGTTTTCTGGTCCCCATACCCATTGCTTAAGTTTCCGGGTCATTGTACCCATCACATCGCCTTTGAGGGTCCCTGCACCCAATGTTCTCAGGCAAAATTAGAGTTCATGTCTTTACTCGTTACTTACAAAGATAATATGCAAACTACATTTATGCCTATAATCAAGTAAGAAACAAGTAAAGAGGGACAGCTTTGAACATCATATTTTGTTCGGACACTATTTTTTTTTTATTGTTTTGTTTAAAAAAAATTAAAGTTATAAAATAAAAATACTAAAAGATTTGTGAAAAAAACCAAAACCAAAAAAAAGATGAGAGAAAAAAGGGAGAGTTTTTGAAGAGTAAAAGAGTTTCATTATCATAATTTTTAAATCTCTTGTAAATTTAAATGAGCATGTAAAGACAATGACATGTTGTGAGCTACACTAATTCAAATAAGGTGTTCTTTACGTCGTTGGAAATCTAAGGGAAAGATTTAAAATTTTTATTCTCATCTCAAAGCCAACATCAATCTCTATCTTAGTGAAAAATCCGTTGCAAGTTTGGGATGTGATATGATTTTGAGTGCTACTTCTGTTGACAATATCTTGATCAGCTATAGATATCCTTTTGAGATGAAACTAGTGTTATTGAAAAGCTAGCAACAATTTCCATATTTCTTATGCGTATCTTAAGAACAAATAATATCATTTTGAGTTTCATATATTTGCTAGAAGTTGGCTATTTAGTTGTGATAGATACTTTAGAAATCCCACATTTGAGAAACTCTCCCAACCTCACTATTGAAGTCTCACATCGGCCAAATCACTCCATGTTAATCTCTTCTTCTCCTATATAAGGAATGCACTACCAAACATCAGAGGGGACCGAAGAGTAAGAGATCACATGGAGATCTTACAATGAAGGGTCATATGGGTTTAGTGCAAAGCACAAAGTCTTTGTTTTAAATTTTTTTTTTTTGTAGAACTAATTTCGATGTTTTTTTTTAGTTTCAGGTTTGAGGAGCTCATACGGTCCAACACGTTGTGCACATTAAGAGTTTTTTTCCTTTGAGATAAATATGTCAAACTTTTCCTTTCTTTTCTCTATATTCTGTTTTTAGTTTAAATATATTTGTATTTGCCTTTTTTATTGACAGTATTAAATTTTTTTTTGTTTAATTTGCTATTATTAATCATTGTTACTATTTTGAAAAATAATATTAATTAAAATTATGATTAAATTATTTCAAGGGATTAAGTTACCTGTAACAGCTAAATTAATTCCATTTTTAAGTGTGCATGAGTTGTGACAACTCAGAATTACTAAAATCCATTCTGAAAATAAAAATTAACTTCTTTTTAAATAAAAAGGTAAACTGAGATGTGACATCTTGTTAACCCTTAGTTTTAGGACACCTGAGTTGTGACAACTTGATGATCCTAAGCTAAAAATAATAATAAATACTTAATTAACTATCTTTAAATAAAAGGGTAAACTGAGATGCGACATCTTATTAACCCTTGATTTTAGGGCACCTGAGTTGTTACAACTGGGTGACCCTAAGCTAAAAATAATAATAAAACACTAAATTAACTTTTTTTAAATAAAAGGGTAAACTGAGATGTGACATCTTGTTAACCATCGGTTTTAGAACACCTGAGTTGTGATAGCTTGGTGATTCTAAACTTTTTTCTTAAAATATATATAATAATAAAAATAAAAAACTAAATTAATTTGATTTAAATAAAATAGGTTAATTGAGATGTGACATCTTCTTAATCCTTGATTTTAGGACACTTGAGTTGTGACAACTTGGTGATCCTGAAATTTTCCAATTAAAGATTATCTCAAATAAAAATAAAAATAATTAAAATCGACCAAACAAACAAATATTTTCATAACTACGTGGCTTTGAATTTTCCATCGCACCGGGGAATACGTAGAAGCAGGATCAATCATTCTGTCAAGCCAAAATTAAATCTTCTCAATTTGTGTGTTTATTTTATTTTTTATTTTTAAAATGGGTAAAATTAATATTTTTAAAGTTATTAACGAATTTACACAATTAACTTGAGGTACCGTTTATCGAACGGACGATGTAGGGTGCTAATACCTTCCCTACTCGTAATAGACTCCCGAACTCAATCTTTCTTTTTTAAAGACCAGTTTCCTTCAATTAATGAGTTTTCCAATATTTTCCCAAAAATAAAATAGGTGGCGACTCCATTGAACCTATCTTCTTTTTCGCGGCGTCTGGACGGGACGGTCGCGACATCTATACATAAAATTGACCCCGATAAGCCCCTTATACAGCAAAATAACCAGAGAAGAATAGGAGGAGCATGGGAGGCGATTATGTCAGTAAATAAGTGGGGAGAAGGTTTTGAGCAGGTCATCCAAAATGGTAGTTGGATGAAAGTATGGGACAACAAAAAATTGACATTTTGGGAAGATAAATGGGTAGGTAACTTTTGCTTAAAAAATAAGTACCCAAGGCTATTTATGTTGTCCATGCAGCAAGAAGAGAAGATAGCAAATATGGGCATTTGGGATGGTATGCAGTGGCATTGGAACTTAAGCTGGAGGAGGCATTTATTCCAATGGGAAAGGGAGAAACTGGAAGAACTACTAAAGGAGCTGCAGGAGGTAAACTTGGCAAGAGATTCATATGATAGACCATGGCGGAGCTATGACACCAATGGTAATTTCTCTGTTAAATCATTCTCTAGAGTGGTATGGGATCAAAGCCAAATAATAAATAATACTGCTAGTATGCGGCTTGGGTTGGCTCCCACAAAAGCTGAATTACTAGTCTGATTTGTTTTAAAACAAAAATTGAATACAAAGGATAGATTTAATATAATTCAGGCTAATGATGCTCTATGCACGTTCTGAGAGAATGAGGAGGAAACAATTAATCACCTTTTTTTACGTTGTTCTCTTACCTGGAAAGTCTGGACCGAATGCATGAGGTAGTGGAATGTCCAATTGCCAATAGCAAACACCCCTGCAAAATGGTTTGAATGTTGGAAGGGTGTGGTGAAAGGTGAGTTTTAAAGAAAACTTCCCTTTTCTTTGTGGTAATATGGTCTTTATGGTATCAAAGAAACAAATGTGTGTTTGAGAAGGAAAAAACAGATTGGGGGCATTTCATTTATCTCATCAAACTAAGACTTGGGTTTTGGTTAAAAGGATGGGAGAACAATTGCCCCTTTAATCCAGGAGAAGTTGTTGAAAAAATAGATTGAGTGAGATTATGGAGATATTTCAAGAAACCTAGACCCATGATCAGTTGAAGCTCCCCTCCATCCAACAAATTAAAATGGAATGTGGATGAATCCTCAAGAGGTAAACCGAGTGAAGCTGGGATAGGAGGTGTTCTTAGAGATGAAAATGGTGTAATACTAGCAAAATTTGGAGCATCCGTTGGTATAAGGGACTCTAATGAGGTAGAATTTATGGCCATTGTCTTTGCTCTAGAACTATCATTACAAAAGAGTTGGATCTTAGAAAAGGAAATCATTGTTGAATCAGATTCTTTGATTGCTTTGGCATGGGTATAGAAGAAGGGGGATTGTCCATGGAACCTAAGATTCTATTGTAATAAATTAAGAAATATTGTAATGGCTTTAAAAGTGGGGTTTGAACATAAAAATAGAGAAGCAAATGGCATAGCAGATTCCCTAGCCAAGGAAGGCTCCCAAATGGAAGGGAGGTGGATTATGTGGATGTGAGAAGGGAGAATATGAACCAAATGTCAGATCACTTTAATTCCTATCAGACTATATTTTGTTTTTTCCCTTGTCTGCTAATATTTTTGTTTTTTTGGAATGTGTGATTTTGTGCTTACAGGTGATGATAAACATGTTTAGAACAAAAAAGGAGGAGGGGACTCTTTGCTAAGTTTTTGCCACATTGAAGTTTTAACCAAGCTCTTAATAAGGGCTTTGGTCTAAATCAAAGCAAAGCAACATGAACATGGAAATAAGGGCTGAATTGGAGAAAGAGGCTAGCCATGGTAGTACTATCAAAAGATAAAGATCCTGCGATGAAACAAGAGCAAGAAAGGGCGTTAGATTCTTACTGGTGCCTTCCTATGGTTTTTTTAAGGCTGTCTTCTTATGTTTTGTTTTGATAAGGTGATATATAACGACTATGAAAGGAATTCTTAATTGATCAAGAGGAGGGGCGATAAAGATAGGGGGTGTTGAGTTTTTCTTTTTTGGTGCTTAGATGGTTTGGAATAGGTATGCTCTGTATGTGATTGGAGCTTTAAGTCTTTCTTTGGGGATTTGTGATGTTGTACTAGATTGAGAGTGATGAATATTTGTGTACCTTATTGTCTAGCCGGTAGAAAATGATAGCATGTGCGCTCTGCAACCCTTCATAGAAGGTGGGTAGAGTTCCACATTGTGATGCTAAGGCTAGATATTCTCAATAAAAACTTTGAATTTATCGAAAAAAATATTACATTAGTATATACATTCCAACGGATTCATACACCTCTTTATATATGAAAAATAAATATCATCGACCTTTTCTCTAATCCAAGACCAAGATCTTACCTTGATCAGTTTCTGTAAAATATCAATATCCAATACATATTCCATAAAAATTATTCGATTATGTAACCATATTGATCATATAATTGTGACCCATAATAAGAATCATACCTCCTCAGACTTCTTGACCAATTGGTATCCAATATATATGTTGAATAAAATGAGTTTTGCAATCTTTAGTAACACCACTTCGAACCCAAGCCTATCATAATATCTCACCAAGACATCATAAGAGAACCTGCAAGAGAAAAACCGATGTGTTGTAGACTTCTCCTTATTTTTGAAGAACACACATTTAAGATCACTTCCCACATCTAAAATTTCTCTTCTCCAAAGGTTAGTTCTTGTTGTAATACCATTGATCAAGAGAATCCTCCAAGCTAGACTTGCCATTATTAAAGAGACTAATTTAGCCCAACAATTCTTAAAGAAGGCTCCATCAATAGTTGTACTATCCTCCTGCAGTAGAGAATAAGTTGATTTTACGGAATATACACCAGAGGGATCGTACCTCCAGCTCCAACGGTCACCATTGTCCTTCTTAAGAGACACCGAGCTAAGCAAATTCATTAGACCGTATAATTAAAACTTGTTGTTCCCACTCAAAAAAGTTTCTTCTCCACCTTAAATTCCACACACCCAACATCCATTTCTCCACTCCCCCACCTCATACACCTTATCTTCTTTGTTCCCTAATACTGCAAATAATCTACTATAAGATACACATAATTTTTCGTCCTTAATCCAAACATCATGCCAAAGAGACATTCCCCTCTCATCACCTACAATTCTTTAAATTCCACCCTCCAACCATCCCTCGCTAAGATTACCCACACCTTAATTTACTAATTCTTCCTATGTCCTTCCTCCACCAAGACCCTTCCTTAAAAGCATAATCCTTACCGGTAACCACTCTAATAGTAATTTCCCTCTCATATCTAGATTGTAACACCTTACAACATAGTGCTTCTGGTTCAGTTATGATTCTCCATCTCCATGTCCCAGGTAAAGCTACATTAAGCAGCTTAATATTTTTATCCCTAAACTTCCGACCTTTGGCCTACACACTCTTTCCTAACTAACCCAACCTGTCATTCTCTTCTCCTCCATTCCTCTCCCCCACAAGAAAATCCTTTGAATTCTAGTAAATATTTTATAACAGTTTTAGATGCTTTAAAAAAAAGAGTAAATAGGTAAGGAGGAAAGTATCAAATTGATTAGGGTGATATGACCATTGAAGAAGAGACGTCTCCTTTTCCAAAGGGAGAGTCTTCCGAGCATCATATAAATAACTGGATTCAACATAGAGGCTTTCGTTGGATTAGCTCAATAGGAATTCCAAGGTATATAAATGGTAAAGTTCCAACCTTACAATTTAAATAGCTAGAAAATTTTCTAATATTCTCCTTTCATTCAATTTAGCATATGTTTGTTTACGCTTCTGCTGCAACGTGAAGTGGAAGCTGGAAGTCTTAGCTTTCACGTTTATTGGTGAAAAAACTACAAGATTGCCATTTGGAATGTGATTTGCTCTCGGGAAGTGATTTTCAAACGCAGAAACAAACACACTATTAATCTCAATCAAGCTACTATTGTGATAATTTACCTTGAGACCAAAAGCAAGCTCAAAACACCGAAGGATACTCTTAAGTGCTCGAGCATTACCTAAAGAAGCCTCGCCAACCAGTAGTGTGTCATCTACATACTACAAATGTGAAGTTTCCATATAATCATGAGATCACCCTGTCTCAAATCCTTGCTCACTTTGAACTCATTTGACGGAATTCCATTAATCGAAACAGACACTGAAGCTGATTCTAGGCAGCACCTAATCTAGCCTATTCATTTTGAGCAAAATCCCATCCTACACATCATATAGTCCAAAAAATCTCGTATGCTTTTTCGAAGTCTGCTTTGAGGATAAAACAAGGATTTGTTCTCTTTTTTGTGTAATCTACAAATTCATTAGCAATTACAACACCATCCAAAATATGTCTGTTCCAACAAAATAAGTAGATTGGTTCTTAGAGATAATGGAACCCATTACTTTTCTCAGCCTTCCTGCTAGAATTTTTACCAAGATTTTATCAAGGCACTTAACTAGAGAAATAGGCTCGAATTCCTCCAACCCTTGAGGATTGTCATTCGTTGGGACAAGGACAATAAATGATGAGTTGTACCCCCTTGGAAATTGTCCATTCTCATGAAAATCACTCATCATTGTGCATATATCTCTCTTCATAATATTCTGAAATCGTTTAATAAAATTAAAGTTTAATCCATCCAGACTAGGACTTATTACCATACACTCCCAAATTGCCTTCCGAATTTTTGCTTCATCAAATTTTGAAACAAGCATTGAATTATCCTCCTCCTTAATCTGGTTAAAGATGATTCCATCCAATACTGACCTATTGAACTGACATTCTTCAAACCTGTCTTAAAAAAATGCATAACATTCTTTTTTTACTTCTTTCGATTCATCTATCCACAAGCCATTAAGCTTCACGCCATTAGTACAATTTTGCCCATTTCACATAGTGATTAAATGGTGAAAATTATACACATGTGACATAATACACTTGTAAATATGTGTGGCTAACATTATTCTTAAAAGTATATGTTATTGTTAAAGGTATTAAATAGTCTCAATTATAAAAATATTTGATAATATATAATTGAATTATCCTTGATCAAAATATTTAAAATATTTCATTTTGTAGATGTACAAAAAAGACAAGGATGAAATTTAAAAAATAATGAATATTTTATTGAATTTTAAAATGGCAGATAAATTAAATTATTTTTTTAAATAATAGTTATTTTAAAATGGAGTGATACTTTATAGTTGGATGAGCAAATTTATTTTGTTCTTTATTGTATAATACAATTGAGTTAGAGGGCCTTTTGAAGCCATAGATTAATAGCGATTTCGAGCTTTAATCGTTGTATATTATAACTTGCAGTGGTTAGAGGGGAATAAGTGCATAATTTAACTAAAATCCTAAATCCAATATTTTAACTAGGGTTTTATTAAAACTCGTCACTGGTGCCTAAAATCCCTAAAGCCCTAATCATTTACCACACTTTGCAACCCGTTCCACACAATTGTCTTTCTCCTCTCTCGCACTTGACCTTCGTCAGTTTGAAGCCCCCACATCTTGTACCTGCTCTCTCCTTCATCTCATCTCTTTTGAGACGACCCATCGTCCCATTGGAGAACCTAAGATATTAACTAACCTTAATCGTATTATAATCGTTAGCGCGCCTTATTAATATGAAATGAAGCGAAAAATTGAGCACGGAAGCAAAACGAATGATGGCACGCATCGCCTGTGAATACACAGCTTTAAAATATAAAGAAATATATCACATACATCACTTGCCCCATCAATAGGGCTACAATATTAAAGTAATACATATAAAGTATATTAATACAACCCAAAATGAAAGTATGAAAATAGGCCGAGAGACAACTCTCCAGCTTACCACGATCACTCTCCAACCTCTCGAGGCTAGGGTCAGTGGCACGTCCTCCGGCGTCAAGCTCATAAGGAATGTCGTCCAGCTCCTCAGCAACTGGTTCCTCCTCCGGGTCTTCCCATAAAATAAAAGTAACACATATAGAAAAATGCGGGAGATAAGAAACACATATCATCAAATATGGGAGAAGGACATCAGTACAACATATATACATGCATCACAGAACACAGATAACATATATAACACAACATCACCTGTCTTTTAAGTCATACAGTACAATCATTTCAAACATCATTCTCTCAGATAAGCCTATAAGAGGGATACCAGTCCCTATGTATATGCTGACTTCCCTATATGCATGTCGACCGATACATCACGTCCCCAGTTGGACATCCCGCCTCGGGATTTAAAGTATCACGTCCCCAATTGGTCATCCTCCTTAGGACAAAATGTTGTGGTATGAAATGATAAGCTATGCAACAAACATCCATCACAGGTTGATAGCGGTACCTCACGCCTACGCACTCGACCACGACCACAACATATCGCATCTACATCAACATCAACATTATCATCAACATCAACATCAGCATCATGACGTCTTGCATCTACGAGCCACAGCTCCATGGTCGGGACCACGACGGTGTCAACTTGAACAACATCAACACTCACCATACCCTCATCAACACTCAACCTGTCAAATCACAACAGAATATTACAACAATAATTTCATCAATATAGATAACAGTAAATCACACAAACAATTCAACAAAATAAATCAACAGATAATCAAATAAACAGATTAACACGTCAACCTCAATTAATCACATCATCCATAATATCAACTTAGTGGTGATAACCCAAAAGTACCTACACCTAGGGTCCAGGCACTTTATCCAGGGCTCAACCTCTAGTAGGGTTTAAGGGTTCCCCTACACACATATATATACCCTATACTAAGCTTGCCTTCCCGACGATATCAGTTCTTTCTCCCCACCTTAGTGATTCTCAGGTGCGGCTCCGGCTACGACCCTGCCACTGTCAATCGGGTGTACGATCGAACATTCGAGTCCTGCCCGATTCTATATAACAAAACACAACCAAAAATCAATACAGTTCAATCAAAAATCCTCTAATCCCTAGGACTAGGCAGCTGCCCTTATTTAGTTAAATAGGCTAGAGATGTTGAAATTCCGCCAACTTTTGGATCAATGACCCTCAAGTGCACACAACACTAGCGTAAGTCTTTTTATTCAAAAACTTGAAGCAAAACCCCTAGTTCTTTTACAAGCTAGGTTCGGCCCCTATTTTTAAAATAAGCTAGAGATGTCTAAAAATTCCTAACTCTGGGATCAATGATTCTTAAGTATACAAAACACTAGCTAGGTTCGGCCCTTTTTACCCATTTGAGCTAGAGAGATTTTTGGTTTCAATCTCTTGGATTATGATAGTTGACAATGAATCTAGCTCAAAGATATTGGTTTGGCATTAAAAGGATTTTTCTACAATTTTTCATGGATTTTTGAAGTTTGAAGCATAACTTGAAACTATGAACTTTTAATGGAGAAAAATGAAGATTGAGAGCTCAAGAGAGAAGTCCATACCTACTAGATGATAGAGGAGAATAAGAGGATCAACTTTGCTTTACAAAGTTTCTTGAAAATCTTTGTGGAAACTTGAGAAAAAATGGAGGAAAGTAATGGAAGAAAATGAGAAAATGGAGAAAGGAAAGAAAGAAAGGAAGGAAGAAGAAAATGGAGCAGAGAGAGAGAAAGTGAGGCACGAAAATAAGGAGAGAGAGTGAGGGTGAGGTCATGAAAATTTAGATATTTTAGGGACGTAAACGATCTTTAGGACGAAGACCAAGGACATTCTGGTTTTTTTCGCGTCCAGATATTTTCGTTTGTCATAAATATCTAGATATTTGCAGAAAAGCAATAATGACAGTGGTAAGTCACAGGCACGCCTTCCTAGGTGATGTGACTTTATGTTTATCCGTTAGCGGGTCCTAATAAATCCGTTTTTAGCTCCGTTAATTATGCGATTTAATATTTCGCCCAAGAAAGTCGTGAGAAATTATTTATTTTGAAAATTTTGAAAATCGCCGATATTGTTCGCAATTTTATTTAAAACCTAATTGTTTCGTTCACGAGTCAAAATTAGGTCGTCTGAGCAGTAAAATCATATTGTCAGTATAAAAACGCGGCTCCGTTTGAGTTTTCGACCAAAATTTAACCATAGCTTCCTACGATAGCGTAGAGCTTGACTATGGTTTCAGTTTATTTTTTTTCATCCTCTAGACTCTCCAATAAAATACAAATTCATAAATACTGTTTAATTAGAAAACTTTTTAATTAAAAACGGGGTATTACATCCTTCACTTCACCTCTTCTCGCAACATTCACATTTCACCTCACCTTTATCTATGCGACCACCGCTGACCCACGACTACAAGAAATTTCACCATTACTGATAACCAAAAGGCGTCGTAATGGACAAAAGTCATCCATAACATTTACCATGACTCAATTGGCATTGATAATATGCTCATCAATAAATATTACAATCACTCATAAAGTCGTCGATAAATCCAACGGTAAGCACCACATCTTTACCGATGGTTTAGCCGTCGGTAAATTTTCATGGAATTACAGATGGGTTATTGTCATAACCCAAATCTGGAGTCCATGATCGGTCAGGGCTAAGGTTGCCTATCAAGCCCAGATAGCCACCATCTATTAGAACCAAAACAGTAATGACTAATGACCCCCTAAAAGTTTTAATGATTAACAAAGTTATTATATGTTTACTGAAAATACTCGAAGTCAAGTTTATGTTAATCCATAAGGTCAAAACACCTTTGTATGTTTCTGACTTCAGATGGTTCTCCAAAACCAAAGTTTCACCTAGATCTTAAAGGGCAAAAGGCTCACTGCAATATCTTCTTCCAAAGAAACTAAGTGGTAAAGGTTATATGTGCAAAACGTGATCATATAGTATTGTGCGTCCAAATGTTTACACTGATTTATCGTCCAATTGTTTATAACTATTTTGCGTCCAATTGTCGATTTTGTACATCCAATTGTTTTCAATACTTGTATGTTCAATTATTTTCAATGCTTATGCGTCCATTCATCTACAACACTCGTGCGTCCAACTGTCTAAATAAATTGTGCATCCAATTTTATATATGTTTGTGCGTCCACTAACTTCATTATGTAGATGACATGGCTCTCTCTCATTCAAAAGTGTTAAATGATTTTAAGGAAATATTTTTTTCACATAAAGACAAAAGAAGGTACAAACGTCGTACAAAAAAAACCACGAAGAGCAAAGAATCACGTAGAGTAAAACGTTGTCGGCCATAAAAGCAAAATCAGTCTCTTACCATTCAAGCTGCTACTACCTCCACATTCTAAAAGGACAATTACACGACGGAAAACAACTGGCAAATGATCTGTGCCTAACGGATATTTGATTGAGTCTAAACGGAAAAATTCTCCCAATATTTTTTTTGAAATCAGAAGGTCAAGACAAAGCTATAAGAAGACCCTCCTCTGAAGAAACAAAAAGAGAACACACGAGCAAGAAAATATTCAAGAGAATTTATTGTGCAAATAAAAAGCCTCAAAGCTTTCACTCTCTAGTTTTTGATCTGCAAACCTTCTTATTCTTTCATTGTAAAGTTGTAAACAGATTGTCAAGAGCTATATCGTGTCATACTCTCACTGTTGTGAGTTTGTAAAAAGCTCAGAAAAATCCCTCTCAAATCTTAGGATTTGTTGAGCCTGAAGAGGCTTGTCTGTAAATGAATACTTGTTGCCTGGAGAGGTGCAGAATACTTGGAGTTGTAGCCTTGGAGAGACTTGGAAACAGCTTGTGAAAAGTGCTAAAAGTTTTAGTGGAAAATCCTTGCGAAGGAAGGGACTGAACGTTGCTCTTTGATTTGAAAGATCGAGTGAACCCGAATATATCTTTGTATGAATCTCTCTATCCCTATCTCTTTAAGTTTTTGTTTATTACTAACTTGGGGATTGAAAACAAAGTATCTTAAACGCTTATAAGACTTTTTGGTATGTTCTTTCATCTTCCTGCCTTAAACGTTTGTTTTAAAAAAGGAGTTTTCAAAAATCGGTTAAGAAACACAATTCAACCCCATTCTTGTGTTTCCCTATTTCACTTTCACCATCAACCACACATTTTTTTAAACCTTTACACAAACACAAAGCGACATAAAGTGCAATTTACATGTAAACGTTACAAACTTTTATGTGTACAACTCACTTCACTAATCCTATGTTAATATATATACATAATGAATCTTAACTCTTCTAAACATACTATGATATCTCATGCTTTTCCTTTCTCCGCAGTGGTAGTCGAGCATCCTTGTCTTCTTTTCTCCTAGCATAGTCTATGGCTAAAAATTTAAACCAAAAGGGTGAGTATAAAAATCAGTGAGGTAAGATAAAGGTAACCTGCATGCCATAAGGCTCATCCATGTTTTGTCACCAACCTCATGGATTCCGAATTGGAATAAACATCGTGGCTCACAAGGAATCAATTTCATGCTCTTTGAGATGTTGAGGCCTTTTTTTATAGGGATTGTTGTGGCCTTAACCATCGACACGTTCCTTTTCTTGTTTAGGGCACCAAGCAACTATCAAATCGTTGTGGGACCAAATAAAAAATCGAGCACCACATAGGCATGACCATACCCAACCATCGCTCAAGTACAACCATGTTCACCTTAAAGTTTCTTATGTTACTATGAGATCCTTTCCAACAGTTTATAACAACATACAAATCACATCTAGTTCAAGGTACAAAGTCATTCTCACAAGCACTACAAGCATTACAATTTGCATGATTCACAAATTAGGCATACTTATCATAAGGCACTAAACTCCCTTCATCACAACATAGCACGCACAAAGAAGTAAAAAACAACCAATTCTACATAACCCCTTAGTTCTCAAAGAGACCTTTTTCATTTAGGGATTCACTGTGCCCGAAGCTCTACCTTTTCATTTTAGTTCACGTCGCCACCTTAAATAGTCTTAATCACATCATGATATTTTAAATAGTTCGCAAATCACATCAATATCTTTCTTTCAAGCTTTTGGGTTTTCAAATGATTATCACTGTTGACAATTTAGTCACACATGGTCTAGACTTTTCACTACTTCCTTTTTTTTTTTTTGAAAAAAAGGAATTTTAATTTCTCATTTATTTTAAATTGAAATGGGGTGAGAGAGGCTCGAACTCTCGACCTCAGGATTTTCACTACTTCCTCTAAGTCCTATGATGTTCTCAATGATCTAAGTGATTCCACTTAGTGTTTTCTTCTTTACTTTCGAGGTTTGTTTCCTCTAGTGTTAGCTTAACCAAGTCGCACATTCATCTAGTTGTGCTTGGTCTGACTAATACAGTCATTTAGGTATATGCTACCACATCCACAGCCTTAATCAAATATTCTTTATTCAATTTCCTTCGTGGTATAATCTCCCTAGACAAATTTGAATTTGTGTTTGTTTGAAGCCAATTCCTCATTAACATCGTTTTACTTTGGGACATTTGCATGACATCATGACTCCCATTATACTCTCTAATAAATTCCATTACTAACTCGTATGTTATCACTTCTCTTATAACTCAGGCTCATAGGTTTCCAAAAGATTTAATCGTTTTGGGTCTTAATCTAAGGGAAAGCCAAACCAATTGTTTGTCAACCACCTTTCCTTGTTTTGTTGAGTCTTATAATCAATAACTCAAATGTATGAGTTTCTTATGGTTTTCCCCATTTAGCCATGAAGCTCTACTAACTCAAGTCATAAACATACACTTATATAAAAGTCATTCCCCAAGGCTTCATAATAAAATCAAGTAGAGAGGCATAAATAATGGCCATTAAGACCTCACCCTTCAATGGTACTCACACGTCTCTATCTCTGCCCAAGAGGCGTGTTTTAAGGAGCTAGGCATTGTGGTAAGCCGAACTATGGGAAAGGTCATCTTTGTTCACCTAACCTTTGGTTATAAATTTGATCCTAACTTTCCAAATATCTTGGTTATAACTTGAAACTTCTTTCATGTGAAAATAGACTCAAGGAGCTTTCTAAAAGGGACATTTGCTCAAAATAGATAAGAAAGGATGGAGTTATGACCATTTGAACTTGAAGATTAATATCATAAAAGTGGTCGTTAGTCTTGATCGGACATAAACAGAGGTAAGCACGGTCGTGCTTATGCTTTATTCGGATAAGAAAAGAACTAGGGAGGAAAGATGTAGGTCAAAAGAAGTAGAAGAGAAGAGAGAATGACTAGAAAATGGATAGATTTTTAGGTTGTTTGGATTGAAAGAAATATAAGAGAACTAGAAAAGAAAGAAAAGTCGAGTTTTCTCTCCACTCGTTTGGTTGGATAGAAAATAAAAAGAAAGAAGATGGGTTTTTCTTGTAAATACATATTTACCCCTAATAGCATTAACTTTCTTGTGAAATTATAATAAATGACCGATAGATTTCATTTGGTTTTTTTTAATTAACAAAGAAAATTTTAATAATTCATTACTAAAAATACTAATTAAAATCAATGTAACAGAGGTTAGGATGATAACATACTAATTAAATCCTTATAATTTATAATAATAATTCTAGCATGTTGACCTCCTTTGATATGTTGTGTAGCCAGGTCCTTGCGGATGTTATGAAGATTATATTCTTCTAAGTTATTGAGCTCAGCAAGCAGAGAATAAACCTTGTGCAATAACTGTAATCATCATTCATAAGCTCAATAACTCCAACATCTTTACTTTGACAAGATTGCAACATCATTTAAAACGGAATCAACAAAGTAATTAATAAAATCCGAACAGTGGCAGCAGCGCACGAACATGATTGTGGATATAGGGCAAAGAGCACACTACAAAAGGGTAGAACTGGGACAACACAAAAAATGAGCTTCTCTCTTAGCAAAATCTTCGGTGGAGTGGAGAGAAAATACAACATGTGGGAGCCGCAACAGATACAGATTAATCCATCCTCCATGCTTCTTTTCCCTCCCAAACAACTACAAGTGACATTTCACCCCTCACTTCCCTTTTTCCTAGTTCTTTCTTTCCAACTTCTATTCAACCAAACATAGTGTAAGGGAGGCACGATCATGCCTCTTTCATGCATCGTGACGCAAGTTTATTGAGTTGTGATGTGACACACCCGTTCGTGCTAGTACATTTTCTAGAGAAGTTTGAGCAGCGACAAAAGAAATGAAATCGCGGTGCATGATGAAAAACCAGAAACACAACAACTCGTTCTGTTATGTTTTCCCCAAGGGTCATTCCCATCCCATGTCTAGATTTCATAAACTAGTTTCTAGCCCAAAATATATACCACACATTTGAGGCAAATATATGACATGCATAATTTACATTCAAAACTTAAGCAACACCAATCAAATAGGTAATTGCCATCTAAGACTCAAACCTTAAGCTCCAACAATGGAATCCTCAGCCCCAACTTCAAGGGTTCAACCAATCAACAAAAAATCCTTGCATTACTTCAAATTTCATGGACAATGACATCAAATAAACAAGATTAAATAAATAAACTCAATAAAACACTAAAATCCTTCACCTTTGGGGTTCTTACCCAACCATGGAGTCCAGAGGAAGAAGGATGATGAAGAGGAGATTTCTTGAAGGAATTTTACCAAGTTGTTCTTCATGCCAAGGGGAGATGAAGCCTTCATTCCAAAAGCTCCAACCTTTCTCATCCACGTCTCTTCCTTCTTTTCTCCTCGGATCCCTTTTCTCCCTTTCTCTCTTTTTCTTTTCCTTTCTCATCCAAATCTCGTATGCCCCCTTCAACTCTAACTTTTCAGCACTTTAAAACTTGCAAATCAGTCCCTCAACAATATTTTTGAGCCCCCAAATGGGAAGGGTCATTTTCCAAAGATGGGCAAATAATCCTCATTATTTTCCAATTCTGATACACCCTTAAGTCCCTAGTGTTTGTAAATTTCACGTGAACTAGATTAGAAAACTTCAATTAACATTCTAAGGCCTCAACGTTCAAAATCTCACTATGCACATGTGCACCGATCGTACTTTTCACGATCACCATAGTTATCTATTGATAAAGTGACATTTACTTACCGTCGACTAAAATCGATGGTAAAGGGTCAGTACCCATATATATTTATTTTTTTGTTAAACTAATTTTTAAAAAAATATGCAATTATAAATATAAATTAAATATATAAAATTATAATTGAAAAAATATTAAGTTATAAAATAGGATAAACTATACTTTTGGTCGATTTGGCCCCTCTTTTATTTTTTTTGGGGTCCTAAAACGGTCTTTTATCTTACAAGTGTTACATTATTTTGGTCATTTCCATTTTATTTACATTAACGGTGTTAGCTAACCACCGTTAGTCCCCGGAAGCCATATTCCCTCGCCAGATTCTGGGTTCCATCGATGGAATTTGGGTTTTAGACAAAGAAACTCAAATCTGAGTTCTCATTTTCTCTTTCTCTCTCTTCTTCCTTCTCATCTCATTCCTCATTCCTCATTCCTTCTCCTTTGTCGCGTCTCCATTTTCCATTTTTTCCTTCTTCCTTCTCCCTACTCTACAAAGACAAGCATTGCATCAATCAGAATTGAGAACTGAGAAGTGAAGGTGGTAGAAAAGATGGTTGTCACCCCTCTCTTCACGGCAGTGGTGACAGTGAGCAATCTTCAAAACGGGAAACCAATCAATGGGGTTTATAGCATACAATTAGGGGAAGGTTATAATCGAAACATAATTTTGAAATGTTATCCGTGGTGGCCGAAAAACGATAGGAACAACGACGGTCTAATTTTTTAATTTACTGAAATGCTGCAATTGACTAAGGAATTTTACAAAGGAGAGAAAGGGGAAGTGTTTAATCGGTTTATTTGTGAAAAATAAGGCATGTGGCGGTCGAAATCGGGGAAGGTGGTGGCTAGGGTTCCATGTCCCCGTGGAACTTCTTCTTCTCTTCCACACACACACAAACACGATGCCAATGTGTGCGTTGCAAAACCCGTGGAAATTCTTCTTCTTCTTTGTGCTTCTGTTTATTTATCTTCTCTCCTCTCTTAAAAATTATTTTCTTTGGTGGCTTGGGTTTTTTATTTTTGGTGCGCTGCAACAGTAACACAAGAGGGGAAGAAAGGAAGAGAGAGAAAAAGGGAGAGGGGAGGAGACGAAGAGAAAAAGTGTGTTTCCGGTGAATTTTTCCAGAATCCGGCGAACGGAGTTTATTTTCGGTGACTAACGGTGTAAATGTAACACCGTTAATGCAAAACTAATGAAAATGACCAAAATAATGTAACGTTAGCAAAATAAACGACCTTTTCGGAACAAAAAATAAAACAGGACCAAATCAATTCCTAAAATAAAGATAAAGAACCAAAAGTATAGTTTAACTTATAAAATTAAACGTCGACAAATAAAAAATATGAAAAAGATTCAATTAATAGATAAAAGTAGCTATAAAAAAATCCAATTTAAATATAAAAATAAGTACACAATATGAATATATAATACTCTTCATAGTCGTCACAATCGAACAGATGGTCACCCCTCTGTTGCGAAGGCCACTGTTGTTGCTTTGTGGGCTGCGGCTATTGACGTAGTTGATGCTGCGAAACAAGTTGCAAGACCTGCTGCAACATCAAGCTCTATTGCGACATCAGCTTCTGCATCGCCTAAAGAGTCTCCTATAATTTATGCTTCATGTCCTTGCTGGCAACCACTCGCTGTCTGAGCCCTATGACCTCAATAGACTGTCGGGCGCATTAAATGCCGCTGAAAGATGGTCGGGGCGGCCACTCGTCAGGGACCTATGGTCATGACATGATCTGACCTAGCTTGTTTAACAAAAAGGTCAGGTCAAGGCTTTTCAAAAGCCCCCCTCCCACACACACACACATAAATAAAATGTAATTTTTATATATAATATATAATTTATAATATTAAATATTATATTTTAGTTTATACTAAAAATTGGCTCATTTATCCGTATAGGCCTACTGACCTCTTTATTATTAAAGGTCTACAAGCCTATTTGCAAGTGAAGGCCTATTTGAATGCTTTATTGAAAATGGGCCTTTAAATAGGTTTATAGGCCAGACCAGACTTTGAAGTAGGGTAGGTCAAATCTTAAAATTTATCTATAGCAGACTAATAGGCTAAACTCAGACCTTAAGATTGGAACACGGGTCATACCTATTTATGTCAGGGTCTGGCCTAGCCTAGCCTATTCCCACCCCTAGCGATGGCTTCAGCCCTCAGTATACTTACCAACGAAATTAAGGCCAACGATAGTTATCTGTCACTAAGAAACTAAATTCTTTTGGTATAGTCTTTCACCATCGTTATCACACAGCTGGAAACAGTCACCGAAGCTTCCAATCGTTCTTCTTCCGATGACCTATTCTAGTGTTCCCCTAAATAGACATTGAGATAGAGTTCCCCTAAATCTCAGGTAGACTTTCAGGTACCATTTCCACTTCCATTTCCTTTTCATATTCACTTGATTCTATTTGTCTAGTATTTCATTCAATTGTTATTACACACAAACCCTAATCTAATCCTCAATCCATAACATCAGGCATGTTTCTTCAATCCCTTTATCTTTTTAATTTTCCACGTTATTTTTATCCTCAAGCAGTAACAAGGGTTTTTTTTTTTTTTTTATCAAGCTTCAACATTGAGATCCGTGGATTAACATTCGTCGAACAATTCACACTTCGAATCGAACTCAAGTTTGTGGTTCTAGTGTAGAAAATGGATTTGGGTCCTCTTTTATAAAAATAAATTTTCTTTTATGTATGGGGTCCATTAAGACTTGATTTTGTGTCTTTCTCTTTATAACATGAGAGGAAAAATGAGAGAATAAAAGGAGAGGATCTACCAACATGTGGTTGATCCGAGTGGTAACGAGCTTGAGCCCCTTAAGCAAGTGGTCAGGGGTTCGATTTCTGACTCTTCTGTATGGAGAAAATCTGGCTGGGAAAGGTCAGCCCTTAGATGTCGTTCGGTACCTCGGGGGATTAGTCTCCCCAGTTGCGGGCGAAAGATATCTTGGAAAACCAAAAAAAAAAGGAGATGATCCAAATCCGTAGAAAATAGATGATGACTTGTTATGTCTAAAAGTGTATTCCATGCCTCATAATTGACAAGTTCATTTTCTCATTTCTGCATTGGATAATTGATAGAGATATAAGTTGCTAAGTGGGTAAAAATGATCTGTACATCATTCATTGTTGGAGTCGTAATGTAATGCACAAATAGCAATAGGGAGGCACAGGCCGGCTTTGTCTTCTATGGCTTCTCTTTATCATGATTGCATCTTACACTCACCATGCTTTGCTTCTAGAAATTCAAAATTTGGCTTCTATTTAGTATACTGAAGCGACATTTTATTTGTCTATCGGTTGCAATTGTAACGCAGTTGTGTTTGCTGTGTGTACAGTGTAGTGATTAGGAAGTTATGTCACTCATATTCCATTTGGTGATAAAGAGGCTTTTTTGTTTTTGTAATCTATTCTCTTGCTTGTCTATTTCGACTGGACATGTGCCTTTGAATATCAATCACTGGCTGAGACATTGATAATCCCATAGATTCTTTAGTAATTGTATCTTTATTGAGTGATTTTTACTTCCTTTTGTCTAGAATTTTGTCTTTGTTTTGTCCCTATTTGAGTCTTTTGAGTGTTACTTAGTTGTCTTTTTGTTTTGATAATTTCTTGTAATTTGAGTTATTTTAAGTTTATTTTTATGCATTTTAATTTTTAATTTCCCCTTTATCATTTTAGGATTCAAGAAAGGTGGGAAGATTGAAGAAAAAAGTAAATTTGTTCAAGAAGATTGAAGCTTATGGGAGAAAGAAGAGCCTAAAAAAAGTGAAGTTGTGAAACTTTAGTTCAGCTCTGGATGTAGGAAGCCAGCACTCAGCGTTGGTTACCCTGATAAGAAGCTACTCTCTGGAAGGTCAGCGCTCAGCGCAGTGATGCCAGCGCCCAGCGCTGAAGGCCCCTAATAGAATCGGCTCTTTGCCTAACTGGCGCTGGACACAAGGACTCTGGCGCCCAGCACTGGATCCTTGGTGAAAATACGCTCTCTGTATTGCTGGCGCCTAGCGCCAGAAACCTAGCGCCCAGCGCTAGCTAATTTTCCTGACAGGGTATTTAAACATTTGTTACCCATTTTGAGAGGAGCTGGCAGCTGCACGAATTTCTAAACCTAAAAGTGGAAATAGGAACTTCTTCTCTGCTGGAACAACATCATCTTCATGGAGTTTACATCATCTTTGTTCATTTAATTTCCCTTTGTAGTTTCCTTTATTATGTCTAGCTAAATCCCTTTTTGTTGGGGTTAGATGTAGCTTTTTCCAAACTCTCATGTATTTGACTTGATATTTTAATGTAGTTTCTACTTCTTTATGAGTGCTTAATTTCTATGCTTAAGGCTTGTTGTGGCTTGATCACCCATGATTTGATCTTTGATTTGATTTCCAATTGGAAAGTTCTTATTGAATCTAGACATAAAATTAATCACCTAGTAAACCTTATCTCTAGGAATGAAATTTGGTTTATTAATTAGTTATCTTTGAATCTCTAATCTTAATGCAAACCCACTAATTAGGCCACCTAAGGAATTAGGGTTTAATTTGGGGGTTTAGGCTCTTTCCACCTAAGGAATTAGGGATTGAGTATTTTAGTGGATTGATATTCATAATTGAAGTATGAAACTGTATTATTTGTCATTTCATTGCATGAGAGGAATGAATTAGTGAATTCTAACTCCAACATATTTTCTCTTATAAGTAAATAGATTTTGCATCTTAAGTGTTTGAGAAAAATACAAAAAGAGCTTGTTCCTCTTGTTTTGTTCCCTTTAATTATAATTCTTGTTTATTGAGCTTCTGAGCTCCCTTTGATCCCAAACAACTCTTTAGGTAGAATCAATTTATACGTGTTTTTATTTGTCACATAATCCTCGTAAAAACAATATTCCTTTCATCTCTTTTACTACTTGTACGACTCGGTATACTTACCGAAATCATCAACATACATATTTGCAACTAAAAAAGTAAATAGAATCCTAATTTGTATCTCGCTTCTTATTGGAAGTTATTTCACCAGCCCTGGAGTCGTTTATCTTATATCAGGTTCATGGATATTTTCAGTTATGAATCTTCTGCTACTGCATGGTGATTTTATTGATTTTTCTCTCTCTCTTTTCATTTCATGGGACAGTTTTTCTCTTCTTATCTAGTAGACTTGTTTTTTATTTTTTTGATTTTTGCCTTTGTAATGTTCTATAACTTTTCTGCCTATTGGATTTTAGGAATATTTGTTTCAAACTTTCCAATTCATCGTAGCTAGTGAAAGTTTGGTACTTCTTTGTCAGCGACATCATTTTTTCTTTAACTTGTATCCGGCGGCGGATCTTGAAAAAAAATAATGGGTGGTCAAATTAATATTTTTTGTGTAAATTTTTCTTTTTTTAATTATTAGTCTTTTTATTAAAAAATAAATCACAAATATTGTAAATAAAATGATAAACAAATATTACAAGAAATTCTTTTAGTCAACATAAAAGAAATAATAGACAATAAAAAAAAAATCTTAATAGCTGTTAATTTTATACGAAAAGAAATATAGCTAAAAGTGAAGAGAAAAACAAACCAAAAGTAAGGCAATAAATATAAAAAAAAATAAAGAAAAATTTCATCATGCAACATCATCCCGTTAAAAAGATAAAGAGTATATACACTTTATAATGATTTTAATAAAATGAAATAACACCTATTGAAGATTTTTTAATAAAGTGATATCAATTTATATTTTATTGATTTATCATATAAATTATTTAATTATATAATACAGAAATTTATGAAAAATGGGAGAGCCATGTCCCAACCAAGCTCCGCGACTGCTAGTAACAATCAACGATTTATTATTAGTATTATTATTATTATTATTATTAAGACACAATACAAGTCTTATAGCCGAAATCATTAACTACTCTAAAATGAGTGTACTCAAACTTAATAAAAAGTAAACCAACTGTGGTTGGGGTTGGACTACGCTTGCAGCAAGATATATTTAAATCCTAAAATTATTGTTTTGAGAAGAGTTTTACCTAATTATCATTTCGGTCTGAGGATTGACCTTACAGTTATATATGTAAAATATCCAAAGATAAAAAAAACTTAATAAAAAGGGGCAAATACCAAAATAATTCATTAATTTCTCTCATAGCAAAATTAAAAATAATAGCTCTTAGATAGTACCCTACAACAAATAAAAATTTCTTCCACTATATAATTTATTGTGTGACACATCACTTCCAACAATAAAAATATTAAAGTAGGAGGCAGAGATAACTCACATTCCTAAAAGTGGCACTTTGAATAATCACAAAAAAAGAAGATAGTAAGACTTTTTCCTGCTGATTTTCGTTGTTGTTGGCCTTTTCATAACTACAGCACTTAAGGATGTTATTTGTTATGAGCTTTGATTTTTTTTTTTTTTTGGTGTTACGAGCTTTGATTTTCATTCCTTAAGTAATAAGTTTTCGGATTTGTACGATCAGAAACTTTCATTGCTGTCAACAGTAGTTTAGCACGGGTTACTTTTTTTGAAAATAAACGATTCTTACAAATTAGCTAGTGTCGTTGTGTGGTATACCATATTAAATAAAGGTTACTATTAATTGATTTGTTGCTGGACTCATTTTTTTTTTTCGATTTCCTACAAATGGCTGTCTCTTAAACCTTATTTGATAAAATTAGCGGATGATAAAAAAGATAATTTATAGCGGATGAACTTATAGCGGAAAGCGATTGAAATAATTGATAGCGGATGAGCTAGCTTATTGCTGTTGAAGTGTTTGATAAAATTAACGGTTGAACTAGCTAAAAATGATAAAATGATATGTTCATAATATAATTTTTATTTATTTATAAATATTTATGTATATATATATATATATATACATATTATAATAATCAATTATAACAAATAATTTATGTGTACAATACTCATGCTCCATGTTTATATAATATTTTATCACATAAATCACTAATAATAATTATAATTCAAAAAATTATATGTAATATATATAAATATATATATATATATATATATATATATATGTTATTTATTTTAAAATAACTATCACATTTAATATTTGAATTTATTTTAAATTATTTATCAATTGTTTATATACTATGTTAAATTATATATGCTATTTTAAAGATTATAATATTTTATTTTATTAAAGAGGGTAAAAGTGGAATTAAACTAAAATAGTAAAGATAAAAAAGAGGAAAAAATGAGATGTTATAACCTATAAGCTCAAACACTACTTGAAGTAGCAAATAACGTCGGTAAGAAACATTATAAACTCGTGAAAAAAATGTTATAAACTAGTGATAGATGTACTTACCAAACAAAGCTACCAACCCATCCGCTATAAGTTAACGGGTATGACTTACCAAGGCCTTGGCAATCAATTTCCATCCACTTCAACACCCAAACAGAGATGAAAAAGGAAAGAAAAACGTAGAAAGATGTCATCTGTGCTTAGTTTTATTTGTAAGGCAAGTAACTTTTAATCAGTATGCTCCTAGTCCTCATTTTGCTTGGAAGCCTTTTTAGCTTGGAAATTGATGGAAAGGGATTGTTGATGTTAATATCAATGCTGGTTGCTTTAATGCATAACGCCTAATAAAGTGAAATGAGGGCAGCATCATTGTTTGAATAGAAATATATTCTCCACTAGATCTAAAAGAGGCATCTTTTTATACACTTAACTCATGACTTTATGTTCTACACAGAAAGAAACTTGAGTAGAAGAATTAAGGGCATGATCGTATGGTGAAATATTTGTCATATCATGTAAGGGAAAGTGGATGCACATGCAGGGAAAAGGTTTTTTGTTTTGGGGGGTAACGGGTATGTGAATGGATGACAGTCCAAAGACTAATAAGTGAATCGGTACGTGGCACTGAACGATCCTTCCCTGTAAAACTTTTCTCACTTCTTTCCTCTCTTATATTCCTTCTTTGGCTTTTCTGGCTTGTCATCTTTTTTCTTTCTTGTACTTTTTATGTTTCTTTTACGGTTTACCTCTTAGTACTGTTTAATTGCACAAACTAGAAGGGTTAAAATGTTGACTACTTTTCCCAAGTTCAAACGCCTCTAGCATTCCAGCTCTTAGTTATAAATGTCAAAAGACATGGCCGCAGAGCCCAAAGAAAGAAGAGATAATTCATAAAAAATTGGAATTTTATAATGATATAATTAAACAAATGATTACATCAAGCTAACTATGTAACGTATATATATTATGAGAATAGTAAGCAACTTGTAACTAACCACTAACCAACTATATCTCTAACTGTCACCGTAAGCAAACTGAAATGGTGCATTAACACATCTAGCTTGCATGAAAAAGAAAGATTATTCACTAATGAAAATTACAAAGCGGCAAGTCGTAATCACATCGATTAAGCAAGGAAAATTGAACAATGATATTGGCAACGATCGAGATGCATAGCTCCGAAAAGTCTTTGGCCTTCTTTTGGGCCCTTTGATCTTCTTTCAACATCTCCACTACACTTTTTTCCAAAAGAATAAAAAAATCCCAATTTGGGAGCAATCTTCAAAGGCCAAACTAGGCAAAGCTAAACTGCCAAGTTGAAGTTACAATTCAAAGTTTAACCACTAGGTAGAAGCTCACATCAATACTTAACCACCGAAGGCCAGAACTCACATCAATGTCTAACCACCAAGGACAGAAGCTCAAGGACAGAAGCTCACATCAAAGCCTGAGGTTGAATATCAATCTTTACAAAGAAAGAAACAGTCTTCAAAGGAGAGTAAAGACAAACACCTTGTCAGTTGAATATTCAACTCACCAAGCAAGCCTTAAAACATAATCAAATTAGAGAATTATGTGAGGTGGAATTCGTTTGAAACAAAACATCATATGGAAGAAGAACCACCATACACCAAAACGAACAACCGCACCAAGAGCAGTTGCAAACGACTTTCCAATAGTAAAATCACAGATTCGAAAGGTCGCACTTGAGAATCAACGATGACGAGTTGTAAAAACTAGAACACTCAAAGGAAGAAGTTAAGAGAAATCTGAAATTGTATATTGATAGAATGAGAAAGTGGTTAGATCATACCAACTATGTGGCTTATATACAAGAATATATAGTAACCAACTTGTAACTAACCATTAACCAATTATATCTCTAACAATAATGTTTCCATTTTCTTTAGGTAAAATAAATAATAAAGACTCACTTTTTCTTTGCAATAAACCAGAATAGAAAAGTACGTTCAGGTTGACA
The DNA here is from genome assembly GCA_039655645.1 of Ammopiptanthus mongolicus. NCBI lineage: Eukaryota > Viridiplantae > Streptophyta > Magnoliopsida > Fabales > Fabaceae > Ammopiptanthus > Ammopiptanthus mongolicus. The sequence goes on along the minus strand of CM077349.1, from coordinate 79,676,418 downwards.
CCATCATTGTTAATTACTCAGTAAAATGTATTTTGCATAGACACAGATAATAAAAATTGGAGTAAATGTTCAAATTGGTCTTTAAGAAATGATAAAATTCAATTTGGTCATAAAAAACTCAATCGTCAGTCAAAATAGTCATTGATAGCAAATAAAGTATCTCTAAAATTTATCCTAAAAATGACTAATTTGACTGGCATTTGAGATTTTTTATGACGAAGTTGAAATTTTTCATTTTTTAAAGAAAAAATGTGGCCATGTTTTTTTCAAGGACCAATTTGGTATTTTATTAAAAATTTTGCCCCTTAGCCCCTGGCATGATGTAATTGTGAAAATACAATGTATTCCTTAAGGAGAATAAGTTATTCGCGTCCCTTTGAGTCAGTTCAATTAGTTAAGTTGTGGGACATGAATTGTGAGTGTGTGAGTTTAAACCCCAGCAATGCTTTCCTTTCCTTTCTCTTTCCCTTCTCTTCTATCTCTTCCCCATATAAGACCCTTATGAGCTCCTCTTTGACCAAAAAAAAAAAAAAAAAAAGAAATAAGTCATTCGTGTGAGATATATGAAAATTCTACATTTTTAACATAAAAAAGGCCACCTGTGAGTTGAAAAAAATCTCTAATAATTTAAAATCGATGCATTATGTGATGCTTTCTCCATTTTAAGGTGAAGACTCAAGACAAACCACCCATTTCAGCAAAGAGAATTCGGTATGAACTCAAATCACACACACACACATATATATATATATATATATATATATATATATATATATATATATATATATTTTATTATATTATATATATTTTATTATCTTATATCTAATCAATACAGATATAAATAGTTTTACTTTTATATTTCATTAATATACTGATTAGTAAATAGTAATTACTTTTGACATTTCATTAATATATTTCAGAATTAATTGAATTAGAGAAGAGATGGTTTATACTTACATCAGTATAAGTCATTTTTTGCTTACACTTACCCTCAGTTATTAATTTTATTTTCATCCAATAGTGATTATGATTTTAATACTTTACACGGTTGGATGAAGATCAAATCAACGGCCGAGGGTGAGTGTAAATGAAAAATGGTTTACATTGGTATAAATCGATCCCTCCTCATTGAATTATATTTAGAGCTAATGGTTTTTTTATGTGATAACATTATTTTTAAATAATAATTTCTATATTATTATTATCCCTTGCAACGTACTGATGTAAAGCTAATATTTTTAAGAATAAAATCTAATAAATTTGAAAAAAAAATATACTTTTCTGCGAATTAGCATACATTTTTATGGTTTATAATAGGTTGAGATTAATTAAGAATATCAAATTTATTATCGGGTTATCATGTAAGGGCCTACGCAAAGCAATTATGAATGGGTTTTAATTTTTATACCCCTTTTTCCAATTTCATACCCCTTTAACCCACCAAAATTATCAACTCACCCCTTCAATATAAGTTTTTCACACATATTTTTTTCCTGGTTAGCAATTGCTCCCGTATGAAACCACACGGGAGTGTAAATGATTACACTCCCGTGTGGTAGCATATGGTTGTGTAAAATTATATAAATAAGCAACCGTATGCAATCACACGGTAGTTGGTGCTCATAAATAGCCCACCGTATACAACTATACGGTAGTTTTGTTTAAATAAATAAACTACCGTATGCTTCCATACGATACGTATATTTTGAAAGAAAAATATACTATCATATGAAATCATACGGTTGTATATCAAATTTATCCACACGTATGATTCCATATGGTAGTCTATATCACAAATTTTGGTACACTACCGTATGATATCATACGGTTGGCTAAAACATCAACCAACCGTATGATTCCATATGGTGGCGTTACGTTATTTTAAATACATTACAGAAACTATGTATTAAAAATTTTGGAACGCTACCGTATGGAATCATACGGTAGGTTGATGTTTTAGCCAACCATATGATACCATACGATAGTGTATCAAAATTTGTGGTATAAACTACCGTATGGAATCGTACGTGTGGATAAATTTGATATACAACCGTATGATTCCATACGGTAGTATATTTTCTTCCAAAATATACGTACCGTATGAAAGCATACGGTAGTTTCTTTATTTAAACAAGACTACCATATAGTTGTATACGGTGGGCTATTTATGAGCATCAACTACCGTATGATTGCATACAGTTGCCTATTTATATAACTTTACACAATGTATGGTCATATACGGTTGTTTGTTTACTTAAGCTACCGTATGGCTATACACGGTAGTGTAGTAAACAAGCTTCCATGTAATTATATACGGTAGCTTAAGATTTTAAACAAACTATCGTATTTGACTATATGATAGTCTATTTATTTAAACAAAATATCGTATATCTCGATACGATTGTTTATTTATTTAAACTACCGTATATAATCATACGGGAAAACGCGATATGGGAAGGGTAGTTTTGGATTTTTAAAAAATTGGGGGTATAAAAATGAATTTTCTAGGTATAAAAATTAAAGCCCATTATGAATTATTTTATAGTGGGCCTTGTGATTGGGTTATCCATAATGGGTTGAACTATCCATTAATCACTATTAGAGGAATGGAACCCAATTCTCGTCCTTTTTTGTTTTGTTACCCATCAATGCCATCCTGAAACTTGACGTTCACTTAAACAATGGCAAAATAGGTAGATTGGTCATATACGTTTATTTAATTTTTTTCACATCGATCTCATATGTTTTTTTTTTTTCAAATTGGTTCTACACGTTTCATTCCATTTTCACGTTAGTCCTTTCCGTTCAAATTCGACCTAACACCGTCAAATAAAGAGACAAGTGTCGCACTAATATCGTGTCACATCAGCTCAAAACTAATGGCATTAGGTCAAAATTGATAGAAAGAACTAACATGGAAACGAAATGAAACGTGTAGGACTAATTTGAAAAAAAAAAACATATGGGACCAATATGAAAAATTAAATAAACGTATAGTACCAATCTACCAATTTTACCCTTTAACAACCCTAAAGGGAGAAAAGAATAGGAATACTCCAACACCCTCCGGTTCTTTGCTCAATATCAATGTTTTCAGGTACGCAAAGTATTTTAAGTACATGTTTGTTTAAGATTTTATACCCTGGAACGTCCCTTTGCGTTGAGAAAAATTGCTTTTGCAAAGTGAAATTTTGTTGGATAAAATTCACTTTGGATAAAAGTGTGCTTACATGGGTGTAAAATTGATTTTTCTGGCAGCCAATAAGAAGTAGCTTTTCCGTTTGCATGTTCAAAGATGAAATGCTATTTTACCTTATTACCCATTTACAATCATATGCTACAAACTGAGTTGAGGGTGAATTGTGATAATTGTATTACTCATATAATTCATATATAAAATTTACCAATTAGTATAAGAGTCATCTTGATTCAATTCATGGCTGTTTTGTTAGAGTTATTATTAGTTTTTAATCGTTTCATATTTGAATTTAAAATGGGTGAACCCTGATTTTCTTTACCTTTTTCCGGCTATATCTGTATAAATCACTTTAAGGGAATTATAGATGGTATCTATCCGCATAAAACACATTTTATTTTGAAATAAAAAAACATTATGTGGCGTGTAATTTCTTTTTCATTTAATTCCGACAAATTAATGTTTTCAACGTCTCGATACACATGTATAAACAATCAATCCAATTGAAACGATTTATTTCATATAGGGTGCTTTTAGATACACAGATTAATTAAGCGCTTATTTAATAAGCTCTTTTTCAAATAAGTTAAAAATAACTTATTTTCATAAGTTTCTCGGACAAGCTTATGGAAATAAGCTAAAAATAGCTTATGAGAATATCATAAACTATTTTCATATATTATTTGCATAAATTTATTTTCATAAACTATTCTCATGTGCTCTCTATAAGCTTTTCCAAACCCACTCATAGTGGATAACCCAAGTACAATTTAGTACTTGTTTGGTGTTGTGGTGAAAAATCACAGTGAAGAAGAAAACGCGTTGGGCATGGCATTTGTGTAATTATTTTGCACAAAAAGCAGAAGTTGCAAAATAGCAGCTTCCACGCTGGAGGAAAAGCCACCATGAGTTTGGGATTCTACCGTGATCCCAAACATAGCATTAGCAGATTTTAACTATTGACCAACACGAAGCAGAGTAATCGTCGTAGTCAACGGATGATATTGTTTCGGCTATTGAGTGATACTCAGGTGATGTTTTTTATTTTTGTTAAGTGACTTGACCAATAATATCCTCCTAAAATCCACCCCGATCATTGCCATAGTAAGTCTTGAATACGTTGATGTCAATGTAAAGGGTCGAAAGACCAATTCCAGTAAAGAGAAATCCTACAAGTGTAAAGTTTTTTAAATTATTAATCATCCATCATAAATCATTATATATATAATTTTTAAAGTAGTTATTATAAAAGTCGGTCACAATACATAATTGAACAATATTGTATAAAAATGTTACAATAAAAGTGTATCACCATTAAATTCAAATATATAGAAAAAAGGCAGCCCAATGAACAAGGTGTGATTTGAGGAGGGTAGATATACATAGGGTCTGTTTGTTAAAATTAGCTGTTAGCGGATAAGCTAGCTGATAGCGGATAGCTTATAGTGGATAGCGGATGAGGTAGCTGATAGCGAATAGCGGATAAGCTAGCTTATTTTTTGTGGAAGTGTTTGGTAAAACTAGTAGTTGAACTAGCTGAAAAATATAAAAAGATATAAAAGGACATCTTCATTAATGATTTTACATAAAAGAGAGAGAAGAGAATAAAGGTAGAATTGAATGTAGATAATAAGGATAAAAGTGGAAAGAAAAATGAAACGCTATAAGCTATAAGCTCAAACGCTACTTCAAATAGCGTCTGGAAAAAACGCTATAAGCTCGTGAAAAAACGCTATAAGCTCGTGACAGAAGCGCTTACCAAACGGGGCTACTTTCTCATCCGCTATAAGTTATCCGTTATAAGCTCGTAAAATTGCCTTGCCAAACAGGCTCATAGTCTTACCCCTCCAATATATTATTTGTAAAGATCGATGTTGTGGTGTTATACTTTTTTGGTTAAGATATCCTATCCATATGAGACTTAAGAAACGTAATGATCGCTTGTTTATTTTGTACTAATTGTTTCCTTTGTGGCTATTTTTCAACTTCTTTATTAATGTCTTTAACGGATGTGAAAACACTGAATGAGTCAAACTTTGAAGATTGGAAAGAGTCTCTTGATCTATATTTAGCTGTAACTAATATGGACTTGGCTTTGAGAGTTGAGAAACCAAATGAGCTTACAGCAAATTCCTCCACCGCAGATAGGATATTTTATGAGAAATGGGTACACTCTAAATAGGGTGTGCCTAATGGTAATGAAGTATACCATGGAAAAATCTATTAGGCATAGTATTGGTGAAGAAGCCGATGCTAAAGCTTTTTTGAAAGCCATTGGTGAACATTTTAAGAAACTTGATAAGGCATTGAAAAGTTTGTATCACTCCCTTTTGCTAAAAACCAAATATGATGGTGTTAGTGGGATACGTGAGTACATCATGAAGTTGATACAGTATTACGGCAAGTTAAAGTCACTGAAAGTTGATCTGGGAGAGAGTTTCATAGCCTGGCACATTATGAATTCCCTTCCATCACAGTTTGATATTTTTGAAGAGTAGTTCTTATGACACTCAAAAGGAAGAATGGAGTGTGAATGAAATGATCGATATCGTGACTCAAGAAGAAGAATCTCTGAAAAAGGGAACAACTCATAGTGCTCATATAGCTTCTCATGCTTCTGGAAGTGATGGTGATAGAAAGCCTCAATTTGGTTCTTCAACGAGGAATGAAAAAGAGCATCATTCTGGAGAGAAGGAGAAGAAATATGATCACCAATTAGGACCAAGAAAGAAGTTTTTCAAGGGAACATGTAAATATTATCATTTGTACGGTCATAGGATCGTTGATTGTTACAAATTAAAAAATAAAGGTTCTCCTAGTTAATTTTGGTTTGTTTTAAATCCAATAATGTTAATGTTCCTTGTAGTTCTTCTCACAAAAAAAAAAAAAAAATGAAGAAAAGTTGCTTGTGGTTCTTGGTAACTGGGTTTGGGTGCCATAATTCATGTTATTAATTCTTTGCGGGAGTTAAAAAGGTGTTTTCTCAGATATCTCAATAATTTTGGGGTAAAAGTTATCCTGTCCAAGCAGAATGCGTCACCTCAATTAAATGAGTAATATTAATGGGTCAAGTCAAATGATTTTCACCATTTGATTGGGTCATATAGGCAGGGTAAAATTATCCTTGAGGTATCAGAGAATTCATCTAAAACGAAAGATGAATGAAAATGAGGGGAATTTTTTTATCTCTATGCGTGATAGAAATACAGCAAGAGTAGAACATATAGGGACTATTGTTTTAGAACTAAAAGATACAATGTATATGCTTTCCCTTAGAAGGAATCCTATTTCAACATCTGTTTTAGACAAATGAGGCTACTCTTTTCTATTTGAAAATAATCAAGTCACTATTTACTATAACTGTTATTGTTGGTTCTTCTGTGTGAAATATGCAATTCTTGTACCAAAATATCACAAACTTTGATACGACACGTCAAATGTGATCCTTCACACTAAATTTTTCTTGAAGAACAAGCACTTGGATTTTCTTTTGGCCATAAGGAACAAACATTACTTAAGCCAAACGCATTTCAGCAATTTCATCAGAAGCTGTGAGTAGTTGTATGTAATGAGGCTGCCTATAGCAACACATATAAGATGAACAAGTATGAAATTATGCTTTGACAAGTTTTACTGCTTAGATGAAATGACCAGTACACGAGGGATTTGCGATGAAAAGGGAAATGGAAAGTTGCAAAGAAGAAAGTTACAGGAAGATAATAGTGAGAGTAGTTTTAATCCTAGGTGGAAGCACAGGGAGAGAGAGTCAAGAGTTATGCCCAAATCCCACCTTAAGCTCTCCAAGCCATGTGGTAGTTGCTTACAATTAATTTCCCCATGTCAACTTAGAAGTTCATACTATTACCTCCCCCCATTACAAATGACCTTGTCCTCAATGCTGACATGGGCATGCAAAATAGTTGCAACCGTCACATGACTTGGGGAGCTGAAGAAAATGGGGTTAAAAAGCAAACACCATGAGAGAATCTAGGAGTAAAGAATTATGATAAGGTCATAGGGAGGACATAAACTCGGAATCTGTGTTCTATTCTCCTATGATGATGCTTGTTCAAAGGCAATGACAAAGGTACAGTTTTTAGTAACAATAACAATCCTATAGGAATCTGCAGTAACTTGCACAGGGTCATATGACTTGTTGATATAATACTCAATTACCAAATCGATAGTAAACTGTGTCCCAGAACCAATACCAAAACACAATAATAGGTTCCAGTTCTAGACAAGTTGCTGCAATCTAAGATTGAACACAATGAAGGGAGATGGCATGCTCATAATACCAGAACATGATAATTTAGCATATGAACCAAATTCATCAGGTTGCTTGCCACTAATAACCTCAACATTTTCAACAATACCAACAACTTTAGCACATATATCGGTACCAATTTTGCCAAAATGATCCACCTAAATTATGACCGACAATATCCTCCAAAAATCCATCTCGGCCATTGTAACAAGTCTTGAAATAGGTTGATGTCAATGTAAAGGGTCGAAAGACCAATTCCGATAAAGAAAAATCTTGTAAGTGTCCCCAATCTCAATGCAATGATGAAAGCAATTTCAACTTCCATTCTTGCTTGTGGTGTGTTTCTTGTCATAGTATCAATTGCAATTTTTATTCCAAGTAAATCAGAAACAACTAGATTAATTCTATCAAAGTAGGAAGGATATGTTGTTGAATAGGGCAATTATTTTCCACATTATAGAGTGCATGGTGGTTGATATTTGATAATGCAGCATTAGTATTTAACGTGATTGTAATAATTCATTGAACTATTAAATTTATGCTCTTTAGTACCAAAACATGGACGCAGGTATATTATGCAGCAACCATCAACAAAACATGGAGTATATTACTGTCTTGACAAATCGTCAAATCATTTCGATATGCTTCTGATAATGACATCTCTAAAATGTAAAATCTCAATTGTGATACGTGCAAAATCATCCAAGGATGTATAAAAGTATCGAAAAACAACTAAGGATAGAATTTACCTCCCAGACAGAAGGAGAAACAAGGCTGGAAAGCATGATATAATATGTCTGACCCATTTACACCAATAAAATTAAAGCAAGTAGACCGATATGCAAGTCCAATCTTCACCCCAAATACATTCACAGGAAAATTGCCACTAGAAGTGTCATACTATAGCTTATTAAAAAAAAAAAGTGTCATACTATAAATCTTTGGAGTCCAACTTGGATTTTGTTGTAATTACTTCTACATACTCATTAGCACCAAAATTCGTAGTGCTTTCGGAATCAATTAATGCTTGAAGTTGACATGGAAATAAAACAACTACATTCCTTCTATAAACTCATTTACATGCTCCAAATAGTTACTCCATTACACCCAAACCGACATAGTCTGCCAATACATATGAATATTCTGAATGACATAAAATGTTCTATCGCTACTTAAATTGTCAATGAGGAAGTGAGAGTTCCGAGTCTCACACCCAGGGTCAAAGACAAGAAAGGTATTCGTGCCATCATTGTTGTCCACTCGATTAATGCTAAGAGCTCTTATATTGTGCTGAAAATGCTCTCAAGAGTTTCTTCTTCATTATGTAAATTAGGTGAGTTGGATTTAAAGCATTTAGAGACAGGTTGAATAATTGGCTATTATTCTACTTTGATCTATGGATTTTTTTTTTTTTTTGCAAAAAACAGAATAGGTGTTGCAAACACATTTTTCACAAATTTCATATTTGACTTCGTGCAAATTCAAAAGTGTTATAATCGGCTCAAAAACAAACAAACAAACGAGGTAGCCCTAGTATAATAACATTCTTTGACTACTTGTTTAATGTTGCAGTTGGTGTAGAATCACCAATATGTGTAAGTGGTCAGAATTTGTACTGGTATGTGCCTATGGCCTGATGGCCATGTGTTCTCAACTCCCTTCTATTTCAAGCTTAAAGGTTCCCAATAGATGGAACCATTTAAGATCGTAACCCAAAGGAAGACCAAGATCATTGATTTTACTCAAAGTGTAACTTCCATCTTCATTATTCATTTGATTGCCTTATTAACTTTCTCTTTCCCAAATTCGAGTTTCAAGTCATACTATATTCTTCCCTTGATTTGTGCAATCTTATTAAACAACAACGCAACTATATGAGTTCATTCTTGTTGCCGTCGTTGTAAGAATACAAGTAATCTCTATTCTCTATTAGAATACAATTCCAACCCTATTCTATGGAAAGTCTGGACACATGTCACAACCATACTGAATGACTTCCACAAAAAGCTTGGTAGAGAGTTAGTGTAAAAGGAAATCGCCAATCAAGAATCAAGAATTAAAACCCACTTATTTATTTCCTTTATTTATTGGTTGTTTCTCGAGTAAATATCCAATTTGATCCCTAAAATTGTAGAGTCGTATCAACTTAGTCCCTCACATTATCAATATTCCAAAATGATCCTTGGAATTGCAAAATATAGCAAATGCATCCCTGACATTATTTACTTAGTTTCAAATGCATCTCTGATATTACTAACTTAATGTCATTATAATCTATGCAAATATCAACAGAGGGACTAATCTGATTAATATTTTGCAATTCCAACGGTCATTTTGGAATATTGATAATGCATGCGACTAAGTTGATACGACTCTATAATTTTAGGGATCAAATATGCTTTATTTATTTATTTTTTCGATAAACAAAAAATATGTTTTAAAGGAATTACATTTAGTAAATGTTTGGTGTGTTTCCGACGCCAATTTCGACTGTACCATAATGGACAAAACTGTCGCATTATTACATTGTATGTTCTCTATGCCTCACGGAAACCAAAAGGTCGTCCAAATAAACCATAATACAACAATTTTTTTTCAATTCAATTTTTCTCGAAGCTTTGCTACTTTTTCTAAAAACCTTTCCATTGTTTTTGGATGTTTTTTCTTCAGAGATAAAATTCGTTCCCTTCAAAGCTTCTTTCGTTCTGCAATTTCTTTCTTCTTCTTCGCCTGCCACCCCTAAGACTACCTTTAAACTCATGGCCAAGTTTGGTGATTCACACGATGGTTTCTCTCTCACGGCAAGCTGGTCCGTGGCTTCAAGCATCTCCATAAATTTCGCAATCAAGCTGGTCTGTGATGGTTGTTTTCGCTTATTTGTAGGAAAAAGAAATAAAAAAGATGAAGGGAAAGCATCTCTATAAAGAAGAACCAACAGAGTTGTTTGGTTTATAGTAATTTCTCATGAGTTGACATTCATTTTTAATTTGTTGCATTACCTCTTCTGCTGTGGGGTTTTTGCCTCCTTTTCCATCCTTTGGTATTAATTTGTTTGTTGCATTACCTCTTCTGCTGCCTCCTTCATATCTTAGATTGCTGTTTTTTTTTTTGGGTTTACTATCTACACATTTTATGTGGCAAGATTGTGCATATGGATATAAGTTACTTACATGCATTTTTTTTTTTTTTTTTTTGGTGTATGTTACAACTGTACTGATGGTGGGTCACTTCTGTTCAATTTGGATGATTGTGAAGGTGGAGGACTTTATTTCAAAAAAAGATTCATTTTCTTTAGTTGAACACTGTACAGGGATTGGGAGGTTCTGGAAATAAACTATGGAGATGAAAAAAGGAAGCGTATTGCAAAAATGTTGGCTAAGGTTACTTTCCCCTGAAGATGTAATGCATTCAACCTACATAACTTAAGGCACACAAGCATGGCATAGGCAGAGTTTTCATGGAGGGGAATCAATAGAAGAAAAATAAGATTTGTCTTCTGATCCTGCTAACTTCAAATATCACATCCAAAATGGTCCTGAAATGAAAGTCACGCTAAATTTGTCTTTCAGTGATCTTTCTTTCTTCTTTTTATGGTTTTATGAATGATCAAATCTAAAACTAAACCCACTTTGTTTAATCAATTAAGCTGCTTTTACATGACTCAAACTATAATAGTTAGGTAACTGTAGCTCAAAAATTTTCTGTTTGGAATTCGGTTGAGAGCCCTTGGTTGATTGCAAATTTTACTTCTCTGTTTTTGGGATGATCTTTGTTTGATGTTGAATGTTGGTCTTGGTTCTATTTGGGTTGAAGATGAAGGATGATTGATGCAAATGGGTTTTTGTTTTTTTATATTTTATTTTCTGATGTCTCATGTCTTTAAGGGTTTCTGAATGCTTGACGACCTGTATGTGTATTGGTGGGCTTTAAGGTTTTACATTGGCTTCCTTCTTCTACAATTGTTCCAATCTTTCTTCTTCTTTATGTCATTTCTTCTTCTTCTTTTTCGTTTGCCAATCAACGAGGGCTTTTTTTTTTTTTTTTTTTAATTCACGGGCCAAGGGTATTAGCAATCGCTATAGTAGTTGCATGCATAAGTTGATTGTGTTTTTCTCAGCTTCATGTTTACATTTGTTTTTTAAATCAAGCTTTTTAATTTTTTTAATTTGTTTGCTTTTTTTTTTTATTACAGCTCGAGTAGCTTCAAGGCATCATCGGAGAAGTGGTAATTTTCTGAAAACCCTTTCAGTTCATGGTTATCTTCCTTTTTTAAATGAAGCTTTCTTTCACGTGCTTTTTTTTTTCATGCTTCTAATCAGCTTAAAAATTATTCTTTCAAATTACAAGAACACTAAATTTAAAGTATATTTTTCTTGTTTCTGTAAATTTGTTTAAAGTATAGTTTTCAGAAGAACAATGATAACATGCATATGTTCTCTTCTGCATTTGACTGGAATTTTGTATTGATAAAAGATAAACTTAGCTGTGCATTGCTGATATTTTTTTTGTTCAAGTTCACTTATACTTTCTCTTGATAAACTTACACGTTAAAATTCTGTTTCTGAGGTTTTTGCCACTTCATTTTATTTTGTTTTGCTTTGTTTCAGTTTTGTTGCATTTGATGATTTGTTAGGGACCTTCTTAAGGCACGTCCCCTACCTTTTCAACTTCATCATGTTCAATCTCTGAGGTTGCAGTTTCTGCAGTTTTGCAAATCAATCTAAATTTGTTTTCTTTTTTTTTTTTTTGATGAGAAAATTTGTTTTCTTTTTTTACTTTACTGTCATTTGTTTTAATGTATCTCTCCTCTTTTTTATGGTAAGTACTATTATTTTGTAATTTCTATCATATAATTCTTGGGATTGATATTCATGTGTTGGTGGTGTTGTGAGGTTCTATGCAGTATTTTCATTGGTGCGAACCTTGGTCATGACTTTGTAAGGGATATATAAAAGTCGGTACATTATTTAAATTTGACTACTGTAATTATGGTTGTATGATATTAGACCAATTTATATACCAACAAGTGGTTGGTCCGAGTGGTAAGGGATTCGGACACCTTAAGCAAGTGGTCAGGGTTCGAATCCTGACTCTTGCACACGGAGAAAATCTGGTTGGGAGGGAAGAACCTACCTTGTATGCCCAACAGGTTCCCCGACGAAGATTAATCACTGTTAACGATGGTGGATACTTGATACCTATGTCATGGTTACCAAAAAAAAATAAAAGACCAATTTATATAATCATGTTAATGAGATAGTATTTATTTCTGGATTGTTTTCCTTATTGGATAACTTCAGTGAATAAATAAATATAAGTTCTCATTGTTTTTGACGTTAGTCAAACTTTTGCTGAAATGATGTTCAAGCATGGGTTTGTTCAAACTATTGACTCACCCATTGTCTTCCAGCAAAGCTAGCCTTCTAGTTAAGGATTCCTTCCCTTGCAAACTTGAATTGTTTTTGTAACTCTTTACTTTTGAGTTATAGCCTTTGTTTTCTGTCATTTTAGATCTCTTAAACTTTTTGTTTGCTAATTCAGCCCTTGACTATGAGAGTCTCATTCCCTACCTAAAAGATGAAGGAAGAGAGTCAGCCCCTAAGTTGTTGAGGAACCGACGAAAACTGAATGCTACGATAGTACTGGTAGGTATCAATTTGGATGTGGCATATTGTCTGTTAGGACTTTCCTTAATATAGTTCTTAAAACTAGTTCCTTTTCATGTTGTTTTATCACTCTTTGACGGTGTAAACAAAGATGGTTACTATGATTATGCCAATTTTTTGTGTATAGGCATCTGTTATTTATTAAGACCGATTCTATTGTAGCAGCGCAATATCAATGTAAAAAAGTTAAAAGGTTGTTCTGCAATGTGATATAATATGTCATTATTGTTAGTAAAAACTTTGAAACTGTTATGTGATTTATAAACCACAACTGTTTTTATACTTTATGATGGTTTTTGGATTTTTAATTGAGAGTTTGGTGGTATGTCGATAAACAAATGGGGGTATATGACCAAAAAGGGATTTGTTGACTAATATTGATCTGCTGCACTGTACGAACGTTGAACTGCTGTGTTGAACACGAACCACCAGCCTGGAACCACGAACAAATGTGTACAAAAACCTGAGGCGTGTGGAATCACACTGTCCTTAAGGGTTTTATTCGCTGATTGCGTAACCCCCTAGGATTTAACAGGTCTCTCCCAACTATAGTTGAGGTATCAGAATAGCAAAGAATTTTTTTTTTAAAAAAAAAAGTGTAACCCATACATCAAAGAGAAGATCAGCCAATATTTTAATATGAGCATTTGTTTTTTTAAAGTCTTAAGAAAAAGAACGTTAGTTCCTTTTTTTTAGCATGTTAAACCACTTGATAAAGCCAAACCAAGATAATAGGATAAATTGAAATATATTCACAACCAACCACTAAGAACGTGAAACGTGAGCTTTTTCTGTTATCCAATTTTAAAACTGTTTTCATCACATAAGTTCCAAAAAGGGAAGAAAAAAAAACTGTTCCGAAAAACAATGGAAGAAGTCAATAAATATCCTTAGAAATATAAGGAAATATTGGAGCACGTCCAGGAGGCCGCAAAACTTGTTAACAGATTAGAACAGAGCTCTTCAATGCAGGTTTAAAAATAATAAACCAAAACCAAGTCAAAGAAAGATAAAATATTATCTCTCAAATTGATTGAATATAATAAAATAAACTAATTACACTACTTGTTGTGCGACACAACAGTGGTTACAACCAATTCAAATATAAACTTTTGAAATATCACACTTTAATATAACAATCCCCCACATATTTCAAAAGTTTAAACACATAAAAATTTAAAAAATAAAATAAAAAAAAATAAAAATAAAAATAAAAAAAAATAAAAAAAAAAATCTGGATTAACACCATGGGTATAAATGCATTGAATCTGGTGTCTTTTGAACTATGAACCAGACCTAGACTGATAAAACATAATATACAGTGAATTGGTGTAGCAAGCTATATGAACCAATGACACTTTATGTATATTAGAGGTCTACCAATCACACTACACCCCCACAATTCTCGCTGTTGACGCTGTGTTGCACTAATAGGCCGTGCACGTGCCTGGTAATTCATGAGTGCTCTAGAGATTATGCCACAATCTCATACAAGCGGGCCCACTTGACACTCATATAGGTGATTTCATCAAGTGCATGCTGCAAATCATACACCACCCATAAGGGATATGAAAATCATTAAATGCTTTATAAGCTCATCCTCTCAATAATGCAGTGTCTAACACTTTCTCACACCATAGGAAAGGGACATAAAATTATTATTATTATTATTTGTGCGAGCAGAAATAACAAGTGACTTGTTTTTACCCATATGAACCTTCTTCATGGGATCTCCAATCACAAAGGTTGGGTTACCATCAATGTTAATTTCAAATTGGCGTAAGTCCCATTCCCCTCGATGTTTCGTAAATTAATTTCTTCCCAAGGGGCTTTGTCAGAGGATCGGCCAGATTCACTTCTGACTTCACATAATCAATTGATATTGTTCCATCTTTTTGCAGCTGCTTTACCACATTGTGTCTCAATTGTATATGTCTATTTTTACCATTGAAGGTTTTGTTCTTTGCAATTGCAATTGCTGATTGATTATCACAATGAATCGACACTGATGGTGTTGGTTTAATTCCTAATGGAATATTTGCTAAGAAGTTTTTCAACCACTCAGCCTCACTACCAGCTAACTCCAGAGCTACAAACTCTGATTCTATAGTGGATCTAGCAATTATAGTTTGTTTGGCTGATCTCCAAGTAACTGCAGCACCACCAAGTGTAAATACATAACCACTAGTAGATTTTGTCTCATCTGAATCTGAGATCCAGTTAGCATCGCTGTATCCTTCTAATACAGCGGGAAATCCACTATACATAATACCATAGTTCATGGTACCTCTTAAATATTTCATAAGTCTTACAAGTGCGCCCTAGTGATCCTGATTGGGACTATGTGTATATCTACTTAGTCTGCCCACAGCATATGCTATGTCAGGTCGAGAGAAATTCATTAAGTGTAATAAACTCCCAATAATTTGGGCATACTCAGATTGGGCAACAGGATCACCTTTATTTTTCTTTAAGTTAGAGTTAGAATCAAAAGGGGTACTCATTGGCTTTGAGTCAAAATGACCAAACTTCCTAAGAAGTTTCTCAACATAATGTTCTTGGGATAATATTATATTATCACCCTTCCTAATGATTTTAACGCCCAAAATCACACTTGCTTCGCCCATATCTTTCATATCAAATTGGGATGCAAGGAATTTTTTTGTCTTGTCCACTATTTGATTACAAGTACCAAAAATGAGCATGTCATCTACATATATGCAGATAATAACACATTCTCCATTTAATAATTTAGTATACACACATTTATCAACTTCAATTAGAGAAAAACCATCATCAATCAAAGTTTGATTGAATTTCTCATGCCATTGTTTTGGTGCTTGTTTTAAACCATACAAGGATTTGAGAAATTTGCACACTTTATTTTCTTGCCCAGGAGAAATACATCCTTCCGGTTGTGTCATATAAATTTCTTCTTCCAAATCACCATTTAAAAAGACAGTTTTCACATCCATTTGATGAATAACAAGTTTGTAAATTGAAGCCAAAGCTATTAAAATTCGAATTGAAGAAATTCTTGTCACAGGAGCAAAAGTATCAAAATAATCAACATTTTGTTTTTGCGTAAAACCTTTTGCTACCAATCTGGCCTTATATTTTTCAATTGAACCATCAGGAAAAAATTTCCTTTTAAAAATCCATTTGCAACCAATAGGCTTTGCTCCGGGGGATAAATCAACTAAAGTCCATGTGTTACATTTCAAAATGGAATCAATTTCATTTTTAATAGCTTCTTTCCAAAAAGGAGCATCAGAAGAAGAAATCGCTTCAGTAAAAGTCAAAGGATCATTTCCAATGAGATAAGTGTAAAAATCATTTCCAAAAGATGTTTCTTTTCTTTGTCTTTTACTCCTTCTCAAATCCTCATATGAGTTCTCATCATTTTTCTCTAAGGAATTATATTCTATAGAATCATTTTCTACAGAAACATTTCCAGATTTCAAAGGAAATATATTTTCCAAAAACTCAGCATTTTTGGTCTCCATAATTATATTACGATGAAGCACATCGCTCCTCAAAACAAGGAACCTATAGGCAGCACTATGTTCAGCATACCCAATAAACATACAATCAGAAGTTTTAGACCCTATCTTTCTTTTCTTAGGGTCAGGAACCATAACCTTGGCTAGACACCCCCACACTTTTAAATATTTTAAATTAGGCTTATAGCCTTTCCATAACTCATAGGGTGTTCTACCGGTTTTCTTATGAGGTATTCTATTTTGTAAAAAACATGCAGTCAATAAAGCTTCTCCCCAAAGGTTATCGGGAGCTGAGGAACTAACTAGCATAGCATTCATCATTTCTTTCAAAGTTCTATTTTCCTTTCAGCTACTCCGTTTGATTCAGGTGAATACGGGGGAGTTACCTCATTTATAATGCCTTCTTTTTCACAAAATTCATTAAATAAAATATATTCGCCACCTCTATCAGATCTAACTCTTTTAATTTTTCTATTTAATTGATTTTCTACTTCTGCTTTATATAAAAGGAACATATCAAATGCTTCATCTTTATTTCGAATCAAATAAACTTTAGCATATCTAGAAAAATCATCAATAAAGGTAACATAATATTTTTTACCACCTCTAGTCATAGTATTTTTCAAATCTCCTAAATCGGTATGAATTAAACTTAGTAAAACAGATTCACGTTGAGTTACCGATTTGCAAGATTTTTTGGTTAATTTGGATTCGAGACAAATATCACATTTATTTAAGCATACATCACTAGTCGTAGAAATCAAACCAAGAAGTCGCATAGTCTTAACATAAGAAATATTAACGTGTCCTAGTCTAGCATGCCACATATCAATAGAGTCAATCAAGTAAGCAGAAGATGATTCATTCTTATTAATAATTTCAGAAATGTTCAAAACAAAAAGTCCATGATCACAATATCCCTTTCCCACAAAAACATTGTTTTTCGTCATTACAATTTTGTCGGATTCAAACGACACTTTAATCCCAACTTTTCCCAATAGAGCCACAGAAATTAAATTTGCTCTAATACTTGGCACATGCAGTACATCACTTAAAGCCAATGTCTTTCCCGAAGTGAGCTTGAGAAGAACTTTCCCTTTTCCCGAAACCGCAGCAGTTCGAGAATCACCAAGATATATGAGTTCTTCTCCATCCCCCACAGTAGTGTAGGAGGTAAAAGCATCTTTGTTCGCACAAATATGCCTGGTAGCCCCAGAGTCTACCACCCACTTGTCCACGTTGGTCACCATATTGACTTGAGAAACGACTGCTGCTATTATGTCATCTCCTTTGGCCTCGACCAAATTGGCCTTTGGCTTCGGAGGAACATCGTTTCTCGCTCTATGTCTACATTGAGGTGCGTGATGACCTGGTTTACCACAAACATAACACATGCCTTTCTTTTTGAAATTGGGGTTAGAAACACGAGGGAAATTATCCTTTTTAAATTTATTGTGATCAGGCTTATGATCGTACCTCTTTTTCTGAAACTTAGCTTGAATCATATTTGCTCGTGCCGCCAGCGCTTTTGCCCTTGCCACCTGACACTCTTTGCGGTTGGTGTCCTCGATGATTATGTGAGTGATCAGATCCGAGAGTGGGAGTTGCTTTTGTTTGTGCTTCAGCTGTTGTTTATAGTCCTTCCATGATGGAGGGAGCTTTTCAATAAGAATACCAGCAACGAACTCATCCTGCAGAGTGATGTTTTCAGCTTTGAGATCTTCTAAGAGCTTATGGTACTGGTTGATCTGGTCCTTGATATCCTTATCCTCGGTCATTTCCCAATGGTAGAAATTCCTGATGACAAACTTTTGCTTTCCTGCGTCCTCAGCTGTATACTTCACGATCATGGAGTCCCATATCTCCTTTGCACCCTTATATGAACAATACACATCGAACAGATCGTTAGATAATGTACTTATGATAGTGTGACGACATACCTTATTAGCATAAGTCCAATCCTCAATCTGTTTGGGATTGGCTGATGATGTTGGCTTAGGATCGGTGAGAGCAGATACGACGCCGTGGATGTCAAGCACTGTAGAGACACGTTCCTGCCACCTTCGAAAGTTCTGTCCCCCAAAGACTTCAATCTTTGAGATGTCAGGAAATGGTTTTGCATAATTGGTCGGCGGTGCCGTGGGTGGAGGAACAGGAGATACGACATTGTTGTTCGTTTGTCGTTCTGGTGATGTGTTGTTAGACATGGTAAAACCCTTAAGATTGTTGACTAATATTGATCTGCTGCACTGTACGAACGTTGAACTGTTGTGTTGAACACGAACCACCAGCCTGGAACCACGAACAAATGTGTACAAAAACCTGAGGCGTGTGGAATCACACTATCCTTAAGGGTTTTATTCGCTGATTGCGTAACCCCCCAGGATTCAACAGGTCCCTCCCAACTATAGTTGAGGTATCAGAACAGCAAAGAATTTTTTTTTAAAAAAAAAAGTGTAACCCATACATCAAAGAGAAGACCAGCCAATATTTTAATATGAGCATTTGTTTTTTTAAAGTCTTAAGAAAAAGAACGTTAGTTCCTTTTTTTTAGCATGTTAAACCACTTGATAAAGCCAAACCAAGATAATAGGATAAATTGAAATATATTCACAACCAACCACTAAGAACGTGGAATGTGAGCTTTTTCTGTTATCCAATTTTAAAACTGTTTTCATCACGTAAGTTCCAAAAAGGGAAGAAAAAAAACTGTTCCGAAAAACAATGGAAGAAGTCAACAAATATCCTTAGAAATATAAGGAAATATTGGAGCACGTCCAGGAGGCCGCAAAACTTGTTAACAGATTAGAACAGAGCTCTTCAATGGAGGTTTAAAAATAATAAACCAAAACCAAGTCAAAGAAAGATAAAATATTATCTCTCAAATTGATTGAATATAATAAAATAAATTAATTACACTACTTGTTGTGCGGCACAACAGTGGTTACAACCAATTCAAATATAAACTTTTGAAATATCACACTTTAATATGACATGTAGATGACCAAACAATAGTATTGTGCTGGTCTGGATGTTGTAAAGTCTGAATTTGTATTAGATGTTAGTCTGAATTTGATTAATATTAAGATGGTTACAAAGTACAGACTAATGGGTTTCAAAAAATGGAGTAATAAAAAATTAACCATGGAGATGTATAATATCGTCGGTGACAATGCTAAAATCATTCTATTATTAATGGACAAATCCATTGTACTTCTGTCGGTTAATGTTATTTTTTAACAAGTGTTAGAATGTGGTTCACATCTAAAGAGATTAGACATTTATAATGTTGACATGATTTCATCTCTATTATGGCTTAGTATGCAGATAACCAATCAAAGGGTTTATGCTGCTATAGGTACATATCTATGCTATTCAAATTCATTGTGCTCCTATCATTCAGTGCACCTTCAGTAGCTATTATGATTTAGTTGACATTTAATGAGCTGATGAATTTTCAACTGCACTACATTTGAAAAATGATATCTTGCATTATGTTCCCTTTCCTTACCCACATGCCACAATCAGGTGAGCTTTCCTGCATTAAGTTCGGGTAAATTTTTTTTGTATATCATCAAGTTATATGTTGGTTATGATGATTATGTTGGGAAATGCCATCATAATTTCCCTCCTCTGTGAACTCAAAATAGGCACTATGCGGAAACGTAAAAATAAGTGTAGCAGCACCAGGAAATTTTTAGCGTGGAAAACCTCCTCAATGTGAGCAAGGAAAAACCACGGGATCCGTAGGCCACTTAAACCTCCACTATAAAATAATGGGAATACAAAAATACAATAATGTTGTATCTTCAATTTGTGGATAACACTCACAAATTGGCTCACTATTTTTCTCTCTTAGAAACTCTTTCTAAGGTTCTCTCTATTTTTCTCTCACACTCTTTCTCTAGTTGTGAGGCTTTGTGTTGTTTTTTTCTTCCTTCATCCCAAATGCATCTATTTACATATGCAAATGAGGGCATGGTGTAGTTGGTGGTTGATGGTTGAAACAAATTTTCAACCATTGCATTTATTGCTTTGGCTGGATTTTCAACAATTCTCCCCCTCCAGCCAAAGGGAAAATATCCTTGCACTAGTTTGGGGTTGATGCTAAGCCTGCAACTTCTTTACAGACTTCTAACTTCTCTTTTGGTAGAGCTTTTGTCATCATATCTGCCCCGTTGTCTTTAGTGTGTATTTTCTCAATCTGCAGCAGTTTACTTTCCAACACATCACGGATCCAGTGATACCTTACGTCGATGTGTTTCGACCTTGAATGAAAGGTCGAGTTCTTGCTAAGATGAATTGCGCTCTGACTGTCGCAATAGAGAACATAGCTCTCTTGATTCTGGCCTAACTCTTGTAGGAACTTCTTCATCCACAAGATTTCCTTGCAACCTTCAGTGATTGCGATATATTCAGCTTCTGTGGTACTCAAAGCAATGCACTTTTGTAGTCGTGATTGCCATGAGATAGCTCCCCCTGCAAAAGTAATCAAATATCCAGACGTAGACTTTCTTGAATCTACATCTCCTGCCATATCTGCATCTGCATATCCAAGAAGCTTTAGATTTCCATTGCCAAAGCACAAGCACCTTTTGGCAGTTCCTCTTAGATACCTTAGTATCCATTTCACAGCGTTCCAATGCTCCTTTCCTGGATTTGATAGGAATCTGCTTACAACTTCTATCGCATAAGCAATGTCTGGTCTTGTACAGACCATTGCATACATAAGACTACCCACTGCAGAAGAGTAGGGCACCTTGCTCATTTCTTCTTTTTCTTCTTCATTGCCTGGACATTGTGTCTTACTCAGTTTCAGATGACCAGGTAATGGAACATGCACCGGTTTGGCATTATGCATGTTGAACCTTTCAAGAACTTTCTTGATATGGTCTTCTTGTGACATCCACAGCATTCTTCTAGAACGATCTCTAGTAATCTTCATTCCAAGAATCTTCTTCACTGCACCCAGATCTTTCATTGCAAAAGACTTGCTCAATGCCTTCTTGAGAGCAGCTATTTTTGTCTTATCTTTCCCAACAATCAGCATATCATCAACATACAATAGAAGTACGATGGATTCACCATTCTCATAATTCTTCACAAACACACAGTGGTCTGCGGACGTCTTTTTGAAGTTATGTTGGGCCATGAAGAGATCAAATTTCTTGTACCATTGTCTTGGAGCTTGCTTTAGACCATAGAGGCTTTTCTTCAAACAACACAGTAGGTGTTCTTTGCCTGGTTCTGCAAAACCTTCTGGTTGCTCCATATAGATTTCTTCCTCTAGGTCTCCATGTAGGAATGCTGTTTTAACATCAAGTTGCTCTATCTCCAAGTCTAGTTTTGCAGCTAGACCAAGGATTGTTCTAATGGATGTCATCTTCACCACTGGTGAGAAGATTTCTTCGAAATCTATGCCTTTCTTCTGGTTGCACCCCTTCTCAACAATTCTTGCTTTGTACCTGGGGTTTGGGTTGTTCTCTTCAGTCTTGAGCTTGAACACCCATTTATTTTTCAGTGCCTTTCGACCATCTGGTAATCTCACCAGGTCATACGTCTGATTTTCTTTCAGGGATTGTAATTCTTCTTCCATGGCTTGCATCCATTTCTCCTTCTCATTCGTCTCAATGGCTTCCATGAAGCTTTGAGGTTCCCCTTCATCAGTGAGATTGACATACTCATCGGAATAATACCTCCTTGAAGGTTGTCTGAGTCTCGTCGATCGTCTTACTTGAGATTCTTCTTCTGTCTGATCAGTCTCCATTTGTTCTCCCTGTATTGTCTGACTTTGTTCCGTCTGGTCAAGTTGTTCCGTCTGATCAGGTTGCTCCGTCTGATTGG
Organism: Ammopiptanthus mongolicus; assembly: GCA_039655645.1. Lineage (NCBI taxonomy): Eukaryota > Viridiplantae > Streptophyta > Magnoliopsida > Fabales > Fabaceae > Ammopiptanthus > Ammopiptanthus mongolicus. Next base: position 79,653,942 of record CM077349.1, on the reverse strand, counting down.
GTTGTATTGTCTGATCAGGTACATCATTTCTTTGAAGAATCTCTCCCCCTGAATTGTGTATCACAATGGTCTTTGGCTTCTTAGATTGCTGAATGTCCTGGATCGTCTCGTCTTCAAAGAACACCACATCTCTACTTCGAACAATCTTTTTGTTTGCAGGATCCCATAATCTGAAGCCAAGTTCATCTCTTGGTGAACGAAGGTATATGCATTCCTTCGTCTTTGCATCAAGCTTAGCTCTTTCATCTTTAGGAATGTGGACAAATGCTCTACACCCAAAGACTCTCAAGTGACCATAAGAGGCTTTCTTTCCAAACCATACTTCATCTGGAATCTCTCCATTTAAAGGTCTTGAAGGAGACAAATTTATCAGATCCACTGCAGTTTTCACCGCTTCGCCCCAAAATGATTTGGGAAGTTTTGCTTGAGAAAGCATGCTTCTGACTTTCTCTGCAATCGTTCTATTCATTCTTTCTGCTAGTCCATTCATCTGAGGTGTCTTGGGAGGTACTTTCTCATGTCTTATCCCATGAGTTTTGCAGTATGTCTCAAACGAACCTATGTACTCTCCACCATTATCAGTTCTCAAGCATTTCAGTTTTCTTCCAGATGCTCGTTCTACAGAAACATGGAATTCCTTGAAAGCTTGAAGAACCTGATCTTTTGTCTTCAATGGATACACCCACACTTTCCTGGAGTGATCATCAATGAAGGTAACAAAGTATTGGGTACCACCAAGGGACCTTTCAGACGTTGAGCAAACATCTGAATGAACAAGATCTAGAATCTGCTTTCTTCTTCTTGCATCATCTGATCTTTTGAAAGATACTCTGTGTTGTTTGCCTGCTAGGCAGTCTTCACAGGATTCAAGTGGCTGTCCTTTTATGTTTGGGAGATGATCTTTTGCAAGAATCTCCAAACCCTTCTCGCTCATGTGGCCCAATCGTCTATGCCACAATTCTTTGGTTGCGTCTTGAGCAACATTCATTTCTCCCTTGCATATCTTTCCTTGCATAATGTACAAGGAGCCTTCCTTCTTTCCACGAGCAACAATCATGCTTCCTCTACTGAGTTTCCATCTGCCGGCACCAAACTGGTTTATCATCCCAGCTTCGTCTAGCTTGCCTGCTGAGATAAGGTTTAGATGCATCTCAGGTACATGTCTTACCTCCTTCAGCACAAACTTGTTTCCATTCTCAGTCATCAGAGTTACTTCACCAATACCGACGATTCTACTCGTGACATGGTTGCCCATCTTTACCGTACCAAAGTCTCCTTTTTGGTATGATGAGAAGAATTCTTCATGAGGTGTGACGTGGAAGGATGCTCCTGAGTCAATTATCCAAATGCAATCATCAGATGCAATGTTTAGATAATTTTCTTCTCCGACAAGAAATATATTCTCATCATTCGAGGCTACTGTAGTAGTTGTTCCATCTTCCTTCTTCTTTGGGTTCATCTGGTCTGGGTGGACCGTTCCAGCCTGTTGGTCTCTCTTCAAGAATCTGCACTCAGACTTTCCGTGGCCCGGTTTGCCACAGTAATAACAGTTTAGTCTAGTGCGAGATTTGGATCTACCTTGTGATTTTCCACGACCTCCTTTTTCACGATTCTTACTCCTTCCTTTGTTTTCAACAACGTTGGCTTCAAACTGGTTGTTCAAGCCTCTTTCCCTCCGTCTTGACTCTTCATTTAGCAAACAATCTGTAACAGAATCCATGCTAAGCTTTCCGTCTGGAGCAGAATTGCTGAGAGTGACAACTAGAGTGTCCCAACTCTCAGGCAGAGAACTGAGGAGTAGAAGAGTTTGCAACTCATCATCTATCTTCTTCTCGGTCTTCGTCAACTGATTCACGATACCTTTAAAGGTATTCAAATGTTCGATCATGTTCTGACCGTCCGAGTACTCCAACTTCACCAGTCGTCTGACAAGGTGAGCTTTATTTCTGGGTGTCTTCTTTTGAATCAAGGATTCAAGTTTTGTCCACAACTCATACGCATTAGTATAAGTTGACACATGCTCAAACAAACTGCGATCAATGTATTTGCGGATCATAGCTACCGCCTTCCGATTCTGGAGCTCCCATTCTTTGTCGGTCTTCCCTTCCGGTTTATCTTTCTGGGTGATTGGCTCATGCAAATCTTTGCAGTATAAGTGATCTTCCATCATCGGCTTCCAATAGGAGTAGTTATCTGCAGTTAACTTGAACATATCTCCATCATGAGTGATAGCTCCGTCCATCTTGAGTTACACAGGCCAATATCGTATACGTGAATAGTGCCGTATACTGGAACAATAAATGCAGTATGCAAACAGTGCACCAAGTAAGTTCCCAGGAAAGAGTGGTGGGTCACTAATGGACACACTTAAATACCAAGTCTTTCCTAGCCAGAACTTTCCTAGAATGCACTTTCACACTACTACACTTTATTTCCAGCAATAAGAATAATTCTTTTCTGATGTGGAAGATCAGACAATGCTGCAACCACAGAGCATACTAAGAATTTTCTTATGAATCTCTGGCACCTAGTATCTGAGAGCTCTGAGAGCTCTGATACCACTGTTGGGAAATGCCATCATAATTTCCCTCCTCTGTGAACTCAAAATAGGCACTATGCGGAAACGTAAAAATAAGTGTAGCAGCACCAGGAAATTTTTAGCGTGGAAAACCTCCTCAATGTGAGCAAGGAAAAACCACGGGATCCGTAGGCCACTTAAACCTCCACTATAAAATAATGGGAATACAAAAATACAATAATGTTGTATCTTCAATTTGTGGATAACACTCACAAATTGGCTCACTATTTTTCTCTCTTAGAAACTCTTTCTAAAGTTCTCTCTATTTTTCTCTCACACTCTTTCTCTAGTTGTGAGGCTTTGTGTTGCTTTTTTCTTCCTTCATCCCAAATGCATCTATTTACAGATGCAAATGAGGGCATGGTGTAGTTGGTGATTGATGATTGAAACAAATTTTCAACCATTACATTTATTGCTTTGGCTGGATTTTCAACAGATTATTAGTTATTGTCTCATAGTGGTGCAAGATTTTTTTATTTGATAGGAAACGTGTAAATCATTCAAATTTTCCAGTCTAATACCTTCATATGCATGGGTACGTAGTGGTGTATACTTTAATTAACATTCGCATGGGTAGTGGTGTAAACTTTAATTAACTGATGGAAACGATGGGACTGTTTTAGGGTAATGTAGAACCTCCCTTAAATGCCTTTCAAATAAATTTGTTGGGAAACGTCTAAGTCAGTCTAAAACTTTCATTTGTATGGGTACTGATGTTAACTATAATTAACTGATGGACATGATGGGGCTGTTTTGAGATAATGTGGAGTCTCCTTCCATGTCTATCAGAAAGACAAGTTTTAATTATTTTGTGTTTTGTGATTATGCAGGTGGGATACTTTATATTTATTTTCTCAATTTTCAATAAAAGTTACATTGTTAATGAATTAATTATTAATTAATATGGTAAAATAAAATAAATTTTCTGATTAATAATTACTAATGATGTTCAATTGCACATAGAACGGGTGTTCTATAAAAAATGGCTGGTGTTTTTTTATTATTTCATGTGTTATAATATCTGTTTCTTTTACTAGTTATATTTTCAATTTTTTATCCACTATTAATATATATTTAGTTTTTCATTATATTAATGTTTAATTTCTTAATATTCATATAACAATACTTTTGTTTAAATAAAACTCATTTCTTTTAATCATATCATTACTGAAGATTATTATCCGAAACCAAAAACTTTTCACTCAAGAAAAAGATTTAACATAAGTACCTTCAATTTATTATGCAACTTTACTGAACACAGTCCATGGTTTTGTGGAGCATTTTATCATTTACTTGCATAAAAATCAAATATATAACTTCCAATTAAACATTCAAAAAAAAGACAAAAACCACAGTCTTTTGATTCTTTATTTTTAGACAAAAAAATAAAAAAAAAACTTTTAAATAGACATTTCAACCAATAACAATCCTTACTTATAACCAGTGCACCCACGGGTAAAAGTACTGGTCTATATGACAAAGGTAATTAAAAAATCCAACCTTTAACAATTATCCTTAAATTCATAATTCTCAAATGCATTATTCCGAAGTCCATCAAGGTGACACACACACACAATATAATATAATTTAATATTTAATATTTAATATATATATATATATATATATATATATATATATATATATATATATATATATACTTTCAATATTTGAAAATAAAGGTCCATTGGTCCATTTAAATATAAAGGTCTACTAGTATATTTATTTGTGAAGGTCTAGTGGTCTATTTATCAGTATAGGTATACCGACTTTTTTATCATTAGAGACTTATAAACCTATTTACAAGTGAAGACCTATGACCTATTTATATATGGAAGTATATTTTAAGGTCTTGTTGAAAAGTAGATTTTTCAATAGGTTTTTAGATCAGACCAGACTTTGAAGTAAGTCAGGTCAAGCATTAAAAATTGGCTTATATCAGGCTAATATGTCAGGCACAACCATCAAAATTTATAGATAACTTTAAAATAATTTTAGTAAAGATTTTGTTGTCTTGTTAGATTGTTATTTTTTAGATATTAAGAATCCGATTAATTGTACCCAATAGACACGATGAGTAAGGGTACGTTTGGATAAACAGCTTAATTAATTATTTATTTAATAATTTTTTTTTAAATAAATTAAAAACAACTTATTTTCATAACTTGTTGAAAAGTAGATTTTTCAATAGGTTTTTAGGTCAGACCAGACTTTGAAGTAAGTCAGGTCAAGCATTAAAAATTGGCTTATATCAGGCTAATATGTCAGGCACAACCATCAAAATTTATAGATAACTTTAAAATAATTTTAGTAAAGATTTTGTTGTCTTGTTAGCTTGTTATTTATTAGATATTAAGAATCCGATTAATTGTACCCAATAGACACGATGAGTAAGGGTACGTTTGAATAAACAGCTTAATTAATTGTTTATTTAATAATTTTTTTTAAATAAATTAAAAACAACTTATTTTCATAAGTTTCTTTGACAAGATTATGAAAATAAATTAAAAATAATTTATGAAAAGGACTAAAACTATTTTTATAAGTTTAATTTCATAAATTATTTTTTTTTTATTTTTTTTTTATGTTTTTCCATACACCGTTTACTAGTCTCCGATGGCCAAAAACAAGAAACGGGTATTGTACGAAGGTGACAACCTAGTCGTGCCAAGTGACAAGCTTGGTTGTGGTGCCTTTATGAGATATATTGTCGATGTCCTTATGGGTTATCTTCAACCATTCGTAGATTCTAGAATGGTTGCAGATGGTGACATCTATCCGTTTCCGTGGGAAGACGTATCTTCATTTCATCGGTAGAACTTGAGATGAAACGATTCGAGAGACTAGACATAAATTATAGACTAACGCCAAATTGGTGGTTGACAAAAAAAAAAAATGATGATATTTTGATCATTTAATTATTTTTAGAGATATTTTTAGTCCCTATCGAGGACTATTTTAATCCATATTTTATATTCTTGATAATCAAATTGATATTTTTCATTTTTCAGGAATCAAAATGTCATCATGTTTTTTTTTAGGGCTAATTTGGATCTTTATTTTAAATTATATATATACATCGTCTTTAGTTATAGGGCTCTAAGCCGATTTCATCCACGAATTTGATCAATTTATTAGATCAAATTACATATTTAGTGTTGAATCCAAAAACAATTTATTCAGATATCGGATTAAAATATTTTGAACTCGTCCAATCTGAATTTGAACCGATCAACAACTATATAAAATTAATTTATTATTTTTATTTTTCAGCTATTGAGACCCTCAAGTCTAAGGCCTATACCGAGACTTGAATAAAATAAATTGTGTCCCAACTTTTTTTTTCTGTTACTGTATTAATTTTTTTTATATTTTTCGCTTTCTTTTAGAATTCTTTTACTGTTTTTTGAAAATGAAATTAAATTAAAAATAGGTTATATGGTAATTCAATTCGAATCAACTCGAATTTAATGGGACTCCTTTGATTCAGATTTATATAACAATTTGCAAAAACCAATCAAATCCAATCTGATCAACATTAATCGGGTCGGTTGTTATATTATCCCAAATATCAACTAAATTGATCCGATTACATCCCTATTTAGTATCGATCTCAACCCATTTTAACTAATTAAGAATGAATGCATTCTTATATTTTCACTTTACACTTTTATTCACTTAAAAAAAAACTTCATCCTGTAAAAGATTATTTTAGATACGGTCTCACACAAAAATATATGCATGTTGTAGAAATTGTTGAAAGTTGAAACCATTGAATTGAATATTGAACCTGACTACCTGAGTAGTGAGTAATTCATAAATTAATGTAGGGGAACACGTTGTCTTTGGTACAATATGTTAAGCGCACAATTAAGAGAGTGTAATGTGTTGGTGACTTATGTGGGTGCATGTATTTAGTTTCACTATTGGAGACATCATAACTGCTTTTGCATCTCTCAAACATGATTCTAGTAAAAAAAAAAAAAATTTGGTTATATGTTTGAAAAAATAATTTTGCATTCAGAATTAATACTATCATAAGTAGCTTGGAGTAACTAATTCTGCTTTTGGATTGAAAAATTAAACTAAGTTTTATATCAAACTTGCTTTCAAGATAAAAACATTCAAACATAAATCACTTTACTTCAAACTCAATTGTATTCAAATCAATTCCATTTAAAATCACTTTTGATAAACACTCATCCAAAGACACACATATTATTACTAGGATTGGCTCCAAGCTCGACTAGATAGATTCCTTTAATTTTTCAATTTCAGAGTTCCTTTCATTTTTATTAGGTTAAAGTAATAATTTGATCCCTATAAATGATACGGATTCTTCATTTAGTCTCTAAACATAAAAAATTTGGAAATGAGTCTCTACATGTGTAAACGTTAGCAAATTCGGTCCCTATATACTCAAACATTAGTAAATTCGTCCCTGCCGTCAGCAAATTGGTCATTATACGTGACACAAATTTTTGATTTGGTCCCTAAACCTGAAAAAAAAAAATTAAATCGGGCATTATATGTGCAATCGATAATAATTTTGTTTCTGCCGTCTACTAAGGAGCTCGGACCCAACTAAAGATTCTTTTCGTATTGAATATATTCTATATATTATATCAATCTATTTCTTCTATTGAGAGTAAAAATTATATAATTTCATCCGTAACTGGTTTTATATTCTGAAATTATCTAAGTTGACTCTCAATAGAAGAAATAAATTGATATAATATATAAAAAATAATCAATACGAAAAGAATCTTTAGTTGGGTCCGAGCTCTTTGGCAGACGATAGAGACAAAATTATTATCAATTGCACATACATGAACCAATTTAATTTTTTTGTTAGGTTTGGGGACCAAATAAAAAATGTGTCCCGTAAAAGGATTAATTTGCTGACAATAGGGACTAATTTGCTAATATTTGCACATGCAGAGACCGAATTTGCTAACGTTTACACATATAGGGGCTCACTTCCAAATTTTTTACGTATAGAGATCAGATAAAGAATCTGTGTAACGTATAGGGACCAAATTATTCCTTTAACATTTTTATTATTATACCCACAGGCCATGTGCTGGCCAGACAAGGGTTTGGGATGCAGGTTTTATAGCCATTTTGGATCGGTGAAATGTGTCATGTACTGCCCATGTCACTCCTAAGGTCTATATGAACTCAACTGCCCATGTACTGCCATCAGTCTGTGCAGGCTAACTACGTTCAACATGGGGCAATGTTCAGAGGCAGGAAGTTAAAAAAATTGAGGTATATTTTCTGGCATGCGACTGTTTGGAAGATTTGGTTGATGCGGAACCAAATCGTGTATTATGTATGTTATTTTTTCAGACTGTGCTCCAATCCTGTATTATGTCTGAGTCAGTAATTGAGTCTGGCCTAGCATACTGGGCTGCTGCTGTGAAAGGATGCGAGATGGATGTAGGCGCTCTTGGCTCGGGTTATTTATTGAGTGCAGGAGTTTTTGTTTGATCTGGGATGTTTAAGGGTGCTTTTGTGTGCAATGTTCCTGCTTCTTTTGCAGTTTCAGGCCTGAAAAAGAGGTGTTTGCTGCCTCAGTTTGTTTTCTGGAACCTTAATTTGTTGGCTCTTTGGGAGTCGGTGGTCACACAAACCTCTCTGTTTTCATGCATGCCAGGGACCAAGTATTCGGGTTTTGAAGGGTGCAAAATATCCACTCTTTTTTACTTCCCATGTACTCGCTGCCTGTAGTGGTTAACAAGCCTGGAGTGCTTTATTTTCTTCTTATTGCTGTATTGAGGTGGGTATGCCCTCTAGGGACTCAGGGATGCTAGCGCTTCTATCAAACAACGAATTTTTTGGAGGTGGTTCCCTTTTTAGGTGTTTTACATGGGGTTTTGACTTGTGTAAAATCTATCATACTGCGTTCTACTAGTACTTGTTTACAAACAGTATGTTATTTACATTAGTGCAGTACTTTTGATAATCTTATATATGAGTTAGAGCACCTCTAATGCTTTCAGTCAATAAACTTTTGTTTATTAAAAAAAAAAAAAAAGTTCTATGCGAGTTTAAATGTCTTTTGAGGAGGACTTTTTACAATTATCAAAAAAGGTATTAATGTTCAGTTTTCAATTTTTTTGTGAGAGGAGAGATTTATAGTAGGCCTTCCAAGGGGAAAGAGGAGAGAGAAGTAGGGAATGAGAAAGGGAATACAGAATGTATTATAGAAGTTTGAACACATGTACTCACAATCAACGTATCCCACAGCTACATCTTTACATTTAATTAAAAAAAAAGGATTTGACCAACAAGATCTAACACAGTTAGTAGATAATCGTGTTTCTTAAACATATCGTCAGAGGTTCGATTTTTGTCGTGTGTATGAAAAATGCTTTGTTGGAAGAGAGAAAACTCACTTCCATATACGCCTTGAAAGATATTAATCTCCAACTATCAGTTGAGGATACCCTTGTGCACATAAAAAAAAAAGTAAGATTCGTGTTTATTGTTATGTTAAATTTAATTCAAATGTTAGCAAGATATTAATGATCATATATTTTCTTTCAAAACAAAAACCAATGATCATATAGAGTTGTGAAATGAATTAAAATTATTTTTTTCCTTTATTCCATTTTTTAATGTTTTCTTTATCAAAAGATTAGTTTAACTTTTGAAGTTAATACAACATATTATTTACACAGTATGTTATAAAAAAAATTAAAATTAAGTTAATTTAAAAAATAATCTAATAACATATGTGCATCGCACGGACTTAATACTAGTATATATATATATATTCGTAGGCATTTTATTTAGAGTGTATTAAAAAACATTTATTTCCAAAGCCCAACAATAAAGAGACGAAGAAGAAATAAGGCATAGGTAGCTCTAACATGTATAATATAAAAAAGTGATAAGCAAAGCTATGGTAAACTCAACTTTCCCACGACGGTCCCTCTTGCTCATTTTTTCCCCTTTAATATTCTTTTGTGTTCTATCCACCAGCTCGCCATGAGAAACTGATTCTCCTGGTGCTCAACTCTGCCTTATCTCTTTATCCACTTGTTACAACTTATTCGGCAAACTGAGAGCACTAGTGTTTGTTTGTGGAACGTAGTTATCACCTTCCCTCTTTCCACAATATTGAATTGCACTTTGAATATATTTTGATTTTAATCGATGTTATATATATATTAGATATAATTTTTAATTTTTTAATAATACTAAATATACATATTATTTATCAGACCCAATTTCCTCCGATAAAAAAATCATGCATTCACGTATTAATGCATCATTTAATCAATTTAGGCTTTCTCAAACACTTTGGATCAATTATTAATTAATCCAACAATGCACTTTTTCATTTTAGGAATCCGTGTCTCATCCGAATGGAGGAAGATTTGCTATCCCATTTTGATGTAACATACCCCACTAATAATATTTTGTCACATATTTTATCTTTTTTTAAATTATAAGAAATTTTAACATATATATATAACAAAATATTATTGATGGGAATACGATATAGTACACTAAAATCGTTAGACCGTCATCCCACTCTCACCTATATTTCCATTCTTATATAATAAATTACGAAAGATATGTATGAAAAACTGATGTCTAATTTGCAGTTTTCTTTTACTCAAGTAGGGTTGTGTTTGTGTCCTATATTCTTTCTACTATGTTATCTTATGATTTGATTAATAAAAAGCAGTAAACTAAAGGAGCCAAAAATATTCTCATTTAGCTGAACAAAAAAAGAAAAAAGATTTTCAGCATAAAAAATTAATTTGATCATGAACTTTACTTCTAGCTAGCTAGCTAGCTCTAGCCATTAGCCAACTAACCCGCCGACACTTCAACGTCTAGTAGCACCTTGTTATGTTACACCTGAACAAACCATAAGGTTCGTCACAGAGAACGATACTAGCTACTACTACTGATACAATTATGAGCTTTGTTATATTGCCAGATCGCATGTATGCATATAATATATCTTCAGTTTTCTACAAAGTATAAAATAATATCCAATCACAGTAACATATATCTACTTCTTTGTATCCTCTTTTTGCTAAATAATAGGATACAGAACTGCAGTTCACAAAAGAACTGCACTCCTCCTGCAGTTATTGATCCAATAATGGCCGAAAATAATTAAACCGTGATTCACATATAACAGTAGGTATTGGTAGTTGAATTAGCAGAAACCCTAGAAAATATGTACTTTAATTAATATATAATATGATAATTGATAAAAGATATTCATCAGAAAGAAAGAAGAAGAAAAGAAATAGGATATTGATTGAAGAAAAAAAGTAGTGCTGTCAAAAAAGAAAAAAGCAGAAGAAAAGAGACAAATTAAGGGAAGGGGTTAGTTCCAAACCCCTAGTCTGAGGCTTCATCTATAGATATATTCATCATATATATCCTATCCTATATATTCATAATTCACATAAATAGGATATTGATTGATATTAATATCAATCCATAAGGTCAAAAGCAGGTAGCCCGCAATCGCAATTAAAATCGCAAGGTTGTTATTTTGATAATCTCCCGCATCGGTGCAATTGTCGGCTAAGTATAACGCAATCAAAACCCCGATTTAAAACCTCAGTCAAAAGGAATCTTCAGGTTTTGGAAACTCATTCAAGTCAGGTTTCTGGGAGTAGGTAGTAGAACTGGGGTTCGAAGAAGCATGGAGGGCTGTTTGCAAAGCATCCACTCTAGCACCAACTTGTGTAGCTTTTCTGCGTATAGAATCAGAAGACATATCCCCTTGCTGGATCGAAACGTCACCGTCTTGGAACAACAATTCCGGGAAGTTAAGGCGAGCTGAAGGGCCCCTCAGGTAGAACACGGCGGTGTCATAGGCACGTGCGGCGGCGACAGGGGTGGTGTAAGAACCTAACCAAATCCTTGACCTCTTGTTTGGTTCTCTTATCTCCGCCACCCACTTACCCCACTTCCTCATCCTTATCCCAAAGTATGGTTTCATTGCTTTCTCTTTGTGTTGCTTTCGCTTCTCTCTTGAGCTTTTGCTTCCGCTTCTTGGGATCGTTGAATTTGTGCAACAAAAATCCCTGTCTTCCATGTTTTGATCACACCTACCTACCTATCAGGTAATAACTAAACTAACCTGGTAGTAGTTATATAGTACCTATATATATTTATCTTATCTTATATACTTTGCAATAATATATGCACATGTATATATAGATATATACACTAACATACATATAATAAAATATAAGGATTTGGATTCAATCACTTTGATATTCAATATCTTTGATGCTTTCAAGCATTTTTTGGAGAGAGAAAGAAATGAAATAAGATGACACAGTATGTCAAACGAAAAAAAAAATATCTAAAAACATCAAAGATATCATATCTTAAAATCACTAAATACATTTCCAAAATATAATGGTTACGAATTGGAATAAAAAACTAAACTTAGAGAAATTAATTCCGTTCAGACCAAGCAAAAACGTTCCTCGTGCACCATGCTCTAGTTTGTGCATTAAATTCTATATATATGAAGACGGAAAATGATATTATTGTATTTATTTATATAATAAAACATTATATGAAAATAGGAGAGAGATAGAGAGAGTGATAGATGAGTTTTCGATGTGTCGTCTAGCTGGACTGCCACGTTGAGCTTCTTTCAAGATAAATTCGAATATCGCCGACACAATCCATCACAACTCTTTGAATTTGAAAGGACATTATACGAACAAAATACGCTAAATACCTAGATTCGTTTTTTGAAGGAAAAAAAAAAGACATGTTCTCAATTTAGTTTTTGAGAATAAAGGATTTTAACCTGAATTTTAAGAATCTTAAATATATGTTAAAATAATTATTTAAAATTATTGTGTCCTTTATGTTTGTCCAAAAACTAATTCATTTAATTAATTATTATTTTTAAATATTAATCTAAATTTATTTTTAAAAAAAAAACTAAATAGAAAGTGATTATTCAATAAGATTTTTATTTGCTCAACAAATTACATTCTGATAATAAACCTGTAAACATAGGTACCTTCGTCTCTTAAAAAATACTCATCAATAAGAAAAATGTTCAGAATTATTTGTAGAATGAGTTTGTATTGTTACCATTCTTGGATAAATGTGTAGTATTAAATTATTTAACTTATTCAATAACCATGTATAAAGGATATGGCTGTCAGACCGGACTCTCAGATTCAACTGGTGAACCGCTCCTAGCATCGGTTGGAGATTGGGAGTCCCTTGGAATCATTTGTGCTGAAAATGAGTAGGAAGCTGGTTAAATTGAGGCAAATCAGAAAATCAGTGGTTCAACAGTTTATCCAAAAATTCAATTTAAAAAAAAACATGAAATGACATCTATTCACTTGAATTTTTTAAGGCTCGGTCTCCTTCTTGCTCTACGTTTCTCATTCTCAACGTATGAAGAAAGCAATCTTTGTTTTTCTTGTTTCTCTCCATCTCAGTCATGGCTAATATAATTTCCACTTCCTCGTTTCTCCGTAATCTCATCCGCACAATTGTTTTTGTTCCTCTTCCGCGAAAGAAAGTTTTATTATTGATTGAACTTAAATATGTTGTCATAATGTTTAATTATGAATGTAAACTATTTTATTAGTATGCTAATTTATTATTTTATTATTGAATATATTATATAAAATTATATGTATATATATATAAATATATATAATTAAAAACAGTTCGATTACGGTTGAATCATGGTTGGATCTGTGAACTGTGAACCAATGCCTTTTCTAATTCAATGACCAATCCAATTTTTAAAACATTGATGAAGATAGAGGAAAATGTATGGAAAGTTCAATAATTATTTTTAAATCTTAATAAATTCTAATTGAATTTTGACAACTTTTTTCACTGTATAGTTTGTCAAGTAAAAAAATTAAATACATGTCACTTTCAAAATAAAGATGTATAAAAAACATAGTAGAATTATATATAAGAATTTAAAATTGATGCATTATTATTGTAAAATTTTGTTACATTATTAATTATATATTGTCACGTTATAAAAAATATTTAAATTTAACAATAGTTAACTCAAAGGTTAGATATATAATAATGTATGTGTTTTTATAATATTAAAACTTCATCACAATAATATATTAAAAGATTTAATTGTTATATACTGTTAGTATAAAGAAAATTTATACTATCAACCAATCAGAAATTTTCACATAAACTAAGATATTTGATTCTTATCTTAACTACTTTAAAAGTCATCCATATCATGATTTTTGATTGGTTGACAGTGTAAAAAATTTTATATTGTCAGTATATAACAATTAAACTCTATATTAAATTAAGTTCTCAATATAATTAGATAATAAATATGGAATAAATTTGAAATAATGTTTTTGTATATATATACAGTTCGATTAGATTTACTCTTTTAAATGGTAATGTGTTTTTTTCTCTGAAAGGGCTTCTTGTTTAACACATAAGTAATTATTTATTATTATAATTTGTCAAATAATGGGATTTACTGACTTTTAGTTTGGTCTGGAATGATAATCATTAATGTGTTGCATGTTTTTGGTGGGCGGGACAAATGTCGACACGTGGTGAATCCAAAAGAGTAATAGAAGTCGGTCGTAAATGGATGGAATGCGAACAGAAGAGTATTTTCCGTCCACGCAATAATAGAAGAGCACACGTGTAATGTTCTAGACTAAAGTGAAGTGGACATGGTATTGGGAAAGTGACAATTTCTTTGTTTGGTTGTTTGATGATGTACTTTTGGAAACTAATTGCAGTAATTAATTTATGTTTGGAGGGTGAGTCTAAAATGCAGTTTGAGAAAGTGGATCCATGCTCCGCATATTTCAATCGTCATTAGATAACAAGAAAAGTTTTATCGATAGTTAAAATTAATTTTTGCAAGAATGAATGCTACCTCCATCATCTTTTTTTTATTGGATTTGATTTTTTTAAAATGAGAAAATTTTTAAAATGAGAAAATATGAACGCATCTATCCTTGATTTAATATATGTATAAAATTTTAATTCATTAAAAATGATCTAAAAATAAACATATCCATATTTTTTCATTTTAAAAACGTTTTCATTTTAAGAGCCAAATTCTTTTTGTATTGCCATTGTCCCATCGTCAGCCATCATCAGCCGCTATCGCCGATCCGCCGCTATCGTAGAGGTGAGAATGGAGTGGGTATGATTTTGCCAAATATCATAACTTTTAGGTAATTTTTAAAATAGCATGAGATCATAAAAAATACTTTTGGGGTTAAAAAACAAGTGCATGATGTTCCGCAACTAAGGAGGAAGCTTCCTAGAATAATCATTCTATATTTTTACTTTTTGAATCAGTTTTAGGTAAAAAAATCTCTACCGTCCAATTTTTTTAACAATGAATCAATGATTAATTGTTATGATGTTTCAGACCTCCATGTTGAGTGTGGAAGACCTTTATGCGTAATCCCGAACCAGAGTTTTATGGAGCCAGCATCAGTCGTATGGCATGCCTTTTAACATTTTGTTGTTAGGTAAATATGCTTATAACAGATAGACAACAAAGGGAATCAACCCAACTCACATATTGGCCCAAGCCTATAGTTTAGGCATAAGATTAAGGGATTTGCTAAGTGCATTCCAGAATTGTTAAGGACATCCCCATAAACAGTATTTTTATCAAAATATCTCTTAAAATTATTTTTTTCTTTTTTATTTGGCTCACTCGCAAATATGTTATTTGCGAGTAGGCAAATTATTTGCACTCTAATAAATATAATATTTGTGAGTATACTCGCAAATACTATATTTGCGAGTAAGTAATTATTTGAGAATTGCTCACTCGCAAATATATTTCTTGGTATAGAAGACATGACGGTTTGGACGTTGTTAAAGATATATTTTGGGCACATGCAAATTCCGTCCACTTCTGCCACTTTTTGCCGTGCGAAAAAACCCTAAGTGGTTCCTCTCGATCCTGCACACATAAAAATAAAAGTCTTGTCATGAATTATACAACAACAAAAAACCCTTAAATGTTTTAAAAACAGTAAACAATAATTACCTTTCCGTGCCACAAGCTATAAGCTATGTGGCCCCTGAACGAAGTCAGCAACGATGTATCGGAAGGCCCTCTAGGAAATGGTCCCTCTTCTGCCTGTGCATCAATATCCATCTCGTCCTGATGTCCCTCATCCTGAGGTGGCTCGTACTGCTCGTACTGAGGTGGCTAGTGCTGAGGTTGAAGTCTACGACGTCCCCCTCTGCTCTGGTCAGCTCTACTGTCAACCAATCTCCGACGGTGCGAAGCAGTCATGGCCTCTCGCTGCTCTCGACACTGTTGCTGAGCCTCCGCTCTCGCAACCTCAACCGTCATCCTAGTGGCCTCAGTCTCAGCCTCCCTACTGGCCAACCAAGCTGCTCCCCTACTGCGCGACATAACTGAAACGAATAACAAATTAAAATCAATAATCTAAAAAAAAATAATATTAAATTGTAAATACATTTGCGAGTAAAGAAAAATTTTCTTTAATTGCAAATAAGATATTTACGAGTCAGGAAATTTTTTTTTAACTCGCATATACCTTATTTGTGATGGCACAAATTAACCAAATATTTCGCAATTACCTAAATTGGGAGTGAGCAAGATATTTGCGAAAATTCAATACTTATTTGCGAGTTTCCAGAGAAAAATAACCAACTCTCTGAAATTGGTAATCCATGAAGGAAAGAATGGGGGGAAAAAATATTGAGTTTTAAGGGTTTTTTTTATTAAGTTTTAAGGATTTTTTTTGTGGAGGTATTTTCGTAAAAGCGCTGAGGGTGCCCTTAACAATTCTGGGGGTGCCCTTAACAAACCCTAAGATTAAACATAGGTTCAAATCTGGGCCTGGCATTCACGAGAGAGGATAAATTATCCAAGTTATTAGATATCTGAAAAATGCATCTAATCAAATATTACGCAAGTGGGTTATTAGGAAATAATCCTTACATAGCTTTTCGTCAATGCAAACCAGTGTTTAAAGCCACTTTGTTTTAAATTTTGATAAAATTAATTTTGAAATAATTGATATTAAAAAAGTTGATTTGAAAAATCAAGGTTGAAAAAATTAATTTATGTTCGATAATAATATCTTAAAAGTGAGTTTAAAGGAATTGTTTTTGTTTGGATAAAAGAAAGTAGAATCAAAATTACTAAAAAAGACATGAGTGTTTATGTACCCTTCCCACCTTTTTTCTTATTGATAAAACTGAATCAACCATTTCTATGCATTACAAGAGAAGTGCAACTATACATATTATTGTACCCTTCCCACCTTTTTGGTTAAGCTGCTTCTACCAGAAGTTATAATTAAAACTTTTGGTACTTTGATATCTGCTTCCATCCTGTAAGGCAATTTGAATATAGGTAGCCAGTTCCTTTGGAATTTACAAGGGAGCAAGGATAAATTAGCATATAAAGTAGTCCAAAGGATCAAACTGCTAGTGTGCTACAGAATATAATAGTACACCAGTAATGGATCTAAGTGATGACAGATACTGTTAGCTTCACACTTTTACTTGTTTCTTCCCTTTTGAGTTTTATTTGAGAGGCTATTACTCATTTAATATATATAAATTGTTTTTAATTTGCAATCTACGGGTACATTTGGGTCAGATTACTGCATAAGCTATAAGATAGAAGTTCCAAAATGTATGGATGGTTATAAGATGTCTTGCTTTATTTTAGTATCGACAGTTGCTGCACTGAACTTTATTACAAAGGAGGTGTAAGTCCTTCTGCTACATAGTAGTTTCATTTCTTTCTTATAGCAAATCAAACCACACGCCAATAAATAAATAACAGCAGCAAAAAACGAAAGTGAAAATCACAAAAACAAACCGAAAGAAAGAAAGAAATGAGGGGCAGGACGGGCAGGAAAGTACATCCCCTCTTCTGAACACACTTTTTTCTATAGTAAATTTAGCCAAACAAAATTTTGCATTTCAAAATCACTTTTTATCACCGTAAACGGAATTATGGAAGTCCAAAATCTTAAACAAACAGGTACCTGTTCAAAGTTCAACACATAATTTTAAAAACCAAGTGCACAAAGATTTCTATCCCCACGTTCCTCGTCTGTCTGTTCTCATTCATGGTGAGTTTATGATCCTAGCAGCAACGCTAGCATCTTAGGATCAGTATATTCGGCAGTTTCTTTTAAACTGCGTAAAATCTGGACACTTAGAAAAAAATTCAATGATCGGTAAAACACGGATGACACACCAATCAGAGCCTTTTCTCACGGGATAGAGTTGAGTACATAAATCAAACGTTTAAAGCTATTTTGCTCTCAGTCCTTTGTCATTGTTTCTGCTATGATTTTTCTAGATCTCCCTCTCCATTTGGAAGCCTTTTAGTGTGGTTCCCTTTGGTAAGGGGTCCTGCAATGCGGTCTTCGACCAAACCTTCTGTAGTAGGTTTTAAAACAAAAGTAAAGGGTCACGGGGAGAAAAATCGATAATTCACTTCTTGATGATTTCCCTTCTTGTGCATCATTCCTCCTGTCCAAAACACACAAATTCTACATCCAGTAACATATTAGTAATTCTATCTTGAGTTTACTACCCCATCATTATCAATTTTTAATGAAGGGTAATTTAGGTAGAATGTTTCTCCTTCGGGAAAAATGAGAATCAATCCTATGAAGCAGTGTTATCAGAGGAAGGTTGACCATTATCCTCACCATAGATACCCACACAAATGGTGCAGAAAAGAAGGCATAACCAAAGATAGACATAGCTCTTACTACCCCATCCAGATACCAAGGAAATGCCATGACCATAAGGGTCCCCTCAGACCCAAGCCACGGTACCAAAACTGGTAAAATTGGTAGCAGAAAGGTATGGGTTGCAATTCTTCAAAGTGCAAAAGCACCAAGCAAATACAATCATTGATGGAATGGTTCCCAGCCCTCCACAAAATCTGCAACCAAAACGTCTGTTGGGAATTGTCGCCAGCATCTGCGCCGGATGTGCCCCCCTTCAATTACAACTTCCCCATTGTCATTTTCCATGGCACTCTGACGCTGCTGCTCTGAACCTTTTCCAAATTGGAGCGCGTCTGTTCGAATTGTTATCAGCCCTATGCCAGTTCTGCTTTACCTTTTCAAACATTTGGTGCCGCCTTTCATTTACAACTTTAGGGATGATTTCCATTTTTCACCACCCGTGATGCAGTGGAAGGTTCCTTCCAAGCGGTTCACCTCATGGACTAACTGTACTCGAGGCTTTTACATACACGAGGACTAAAAGAAAATAAACCTACAACTGAGGACAAATACACAAAGCTACACAATACCCTTCACTGTAATTTATGCATTTTGGATTTTTACTGGTTTAACAAATAGCAGGTAATAAGGTCTTGACCATTGATTAGACTTTAATACAACATCAATGGTCCAGATTAAGGACCACAAATTTGCACCCCATTTACCGGGAACCGTGCTAAAAATTACCCTCCATCTAACTAGTGGTACACATAGTTAAACAATTTTGAATAGTTGGATGTACAATGGCACACTCTTTAATTTTTTAACAACTGCGAGGGATCAGTTTCCAGCATTCTATGCTTAAAAACTGGTCCTCAGGAGACTATAGTCAACTATCAAAAGGAAAGGACAAGAAAGTGATTTCCATCTAAAGAGGTCCTATCCAAAACCTTTACAAAGATTACTTACTCAAGACAATAAATAAATCACTATATAAATAAATCACTATAATTGAATTGTCACATTTTTAACAAGAATACCCGATATCATATATCAAATGCAAACCTTGAACCCTACGTCCAATTAGCCTAAATGCAAATACTATACTTCCTGTTAGTTTATTTGACGGCCATATACGTGCATCCTTTGTAACTATAAAAAGGCAACCTATTGCACGAGACTCCCACCTAATGGAGTTTGGGGAGGGTGAATGTATGCAGCCTTACCAAAAAAAGGCATACATGTACTAAGCACTTATATACTTTCAAGGGTAAGGTAATCAACAAAATCCACAATAATATCAAAAGAAAATCTATGTTTGATGGTCCCAGATAGAGAGAGAAGTATAAGTATTTAGGGCTCAAGTTCAGTCCAACATTAAATTTCGTAGAAAATTCACAAGACTTCCAACTTCCAAGTAAATTGCGTTTATATGGACAGAATATAATCAGCAAACATTCATTAATTTCAGACAAATAATTTTAGCAACTTGTACAACCTAATATTACTACTAGATCCATGAATACAATTCTCCAAGGATACAGGGTGAGATATATAAAGTATAAACCCTCTCACGTGCTTTCTTGAGATCATTAAGTTCTAACTTATATAATATTTCATACTTCAATCAAGGTTTGAATAAGGTCAAATGAAGTGAAAGTCCTAAGAAAATGATGCATCACAGTTTACACTCCACACAAACTTAACATAGCAGACACAAGCATGTAATTTGGGACACTTGAAACTTCAATGGCCATGCCAAACTGCAATCTTTCTATTGATGAAGACTGTTATATTCTTCCATCAGGCATATATCTAGTCTTACTAATAAAATCTATATAAAGGTAAAAAATAATGAAATGCTTCATAGCAAAAATGTAACATTGCAATTTGTAAGCATGAACCTTGAGAGCAGTACTACCTTAGTAGGATGGTGAAGAATATTGTAGGCAGCTTTGAAAAAAAAGACTTGATTCTACAGCTGAAGCAACCGGACTCAGCCAAAAACTGTATGTATGTAACTCCAAGTCCAAGATGCTACATCACATTATCCTCAATTTAATATCATTCAGTCTCTATTTGGGTAATTGATATTAATAAAGGATAAAACTTATGTGTTGTTTCATAGGTATTTATGGTGCTGTTTTTTTAATGAGAATGAGACACATGTTATATTTTCATTGATGAGTTGATACACATGTCTTCTTCTCCACATGCAGATAGAGAACTGCACCTATGTTTTGTCCCTCAATAAAACCCATCTTCTTCTTCTTCCTCCATGTACTCATCGTCGCTACTCACCAACATATAATCCTCTTCTTCTCCTTCTTGTTCCAATTCTTCATCCTCATCTAAAATGATCAATTCATTAAACTCACTCCTCATTCCAACAAGCTCATCCACAATCCCATCCAAATCATCCACCCCATCAAAATTCGACACCGAAAACAACCCATCCTCTTCAACAAAACCCTCACTTCTCCTCCTCATCTTAGGCATCAAATCCATCTCCCCAACCTCTCCATTCTGAACCCCAATCCAAGGAACCCACAAATCAGCATGCCTCCCCAACGCCCTATCCCAATCCCCAACAACCACGGTCCCTAAATTGGCCTCCCTAGCCCTCCTCAACATCTCCGAAAAGTCCGAATCATCCGAAACCAAAACCAACCAATCAATCCCTCTACTCATAGAATGCTGCATCTGTTTCTTCAAAGCCCAATCAGCAGCCTGAGGCTTATCCTCAACGGTCTTAACAAAAACCCCAGCACGCCGCAATTCCGACGCAAGCCCATAACCAACCTTAGGCTTAATCAAAGACCTAGCAGCCTCATTATACTTCTCATTCCCAGTAATAAACCTCTCCTTAAAACGCTGTCGTTTCTTACCTTTAAGCGAACGCATCCTATTAAGCTTCTTCTGACGCTCGCGTTCGTGAAGCTGCTTGAAGTGTTTTTTTAAGTCTAGGTTGGTTTTACACTTTCGGCCGCACACGGTGCAAACGTAAGGTTCGGAGGGTTTGATGATTCCTTTGCGTTCCATGATGTCGATTTGTTTGCGGTCGCGGCGTTGTTGTTGGACCCACTGAGGTAAGTGAATGAAGGCGTGGCGGTTTGCGTAGGCGGAGATTTCTACTATGTCGCCTAAGTGAGAAGCGACGGTTTTAAGAGAGATGGCGGCGTGGTAAGGTGGGCCACGTGGAGGTTTGTTGTCGAGGTCCCATAGGACTACTACTTTGTTGTTTTTAGGAGCGTAGATGCCTTGGGAGTTTTTAACCATGTCTATTTCGATTGATGAGGATGAGGCTTTGATTTGGCATCGGAAACGTTGGTGTTGTTGGTAGGGAGATTTGTTTGATGTTTTGAAGAAGAGAGAAGATGGGGTGGGGTGGGAGTGCGAGTGCGAGTGCGAGTGTGAGGGAAAGTGTATTGCGTTTGGATTGTGGAGTGCGAGTGCGAGTGTGAGAGAATTCATGCTTTGCTTTGCTCTGCTCCCTCACATCTCTTGCTGCATTGATTTGGATAGTTTAGAATTTGGGGTGGATAGATAGAAGGATAGATAAGGTGGCAGTGCAGTGGATGAAATGAATCTCTTTGCTTTGCTACATCATCCGGGAGAGGAGATATTTCAGTGAAGTGGCTCCTCAGTCCTCACCATGTGGCCCAACCCAATAGAAGTAATTTAAGTGACCGAATTTTATTTTTAATAAATTAATTAAACTGAGATAATTGTTAAACTAGTTTCATGTTTAGTAGAGTTGGTAACAGTTGTACGATCGATTGGTGTTAGTCGTTTATTCGACTAATCCTTTAATAGTGATTTATCTTTTTGATCTTTAAACGTTAGAAAATGGATTTTATTTTCTAACTTAGTGGGTTTCTAAACTGATGGCTTTTATGGTGAACTAAACATGAGTGGAGTGTATGATGCACCCCATTTTTAATCAACAGATAATTAGGGATGGCAAAGTGGGTCTTCCCGTCCCGCCATTAACCCACCCAAAATGGGGCGGGGCGAGCCAACCTGTTTTAGTCATATGGGTTGAACCCCCCAACCCTCCCCGCCTAAGGGCGGGTTGGCCCGCCAAACACATAAAAAACATAAATTGGGTTGATGGGTTGGCGGGTTGACCCGCTATAAAAATAAAAAAATTAAAAAAAAATCATATAATATTTCTTCTTTTTGGGCAATTTTCATAGCCTTTCTTAAATTATTATTAAAAAATTAAAATAATCTTATTTTATAGCATATAATTTGTGTTACAAAAGTAAAGATATTATTTTTGTAGTATGAAATAATTCCAAGTAACCATTAAATTAAATTAAATAATATTAAATAATTAATAAATGAATAAAAAAGAATATTATAACCCGCCACCAATCCGTTTTCGGATGAGTAAAACGGGGCGGGTCAAAGTGGGTTGGTGGGTTGAGGATCCCAACCCACCCCGCCAAATTTTGGCGGGTTGGCGGGTTGACCTGCGGGTCACAACCCACTTTGCCATCCCTACAGATAACCAATTAACACTTAATTAAATTTTTGTCAATCCAAAAGTCATGAATACATTACTAAAGCGAGAGCACCATGCACCCCATTTTTGAGGTGCACAGCAGACGGCCCCTCCTAAACTACTCCAAAGAGCGTTTAGTGTGAAAGTGAAAGTGAGAAAAAGCTAAGTACAAAAACTATGAACTCGAAATGAATAATGTAAAATTTGCAAGCTGTATTTGATTGATTGTGTCTCTATTCGAAATGTACAACTCATATTTATACTCAAAATTATAACTTTACGCTAAAGCCTCTTCTAATGGCCATTAACCCCTATTTTTTAGCAATTAAGATACATCATGGCTGACAAAAGACATTTTAGTACATAGATAGTTACAAAACAAACGGCTAACCATGACTAACAAAGTTTCCTATACTTTAGGCACATCTTCACGATCATCCTAGTTGGTCAATCTCGTAACTCTCCCCCAAGGAAAAAAAACACAAGTTCGATTTTTAGAGTCACCTATTTGGGAGGCAGCCCAATCCTGTATGTAAAAAACTGAATGTCCGTCGCTGTCGAACCGAGGATTAGTCACATAGTCGGTCCAAAGGGTCGAAGCTGTAGGGACACCCCGATGGACCCACTGGGGAGCCAAAGGCCTTAATTACGGTGGGTTCCGAACAAAAAAAACTACTTTCATGTTCCGAAAGGTAAAGGACTCGAACACCTTAAGCAAATGATCAGAGGTTCGAATTCTGACTCTTATGTATGGAGAAAACCTGGTTGGAAGGGGATGACCTATTTTGTGTACCTAATAGGTTCCTCAATGGATATTAGTCACTGCTATTAATGGTGGTGGCTATTCCGTACCTCTAACATGTGGTTAAAAAAAACTAGTTTTACTTTAAAATTAGATATGAATAAGTTTTTTTTTAGTAAACCATCGTTTTGGTCCCTGAAAGTGTAAGGCGTTGTCATTTCAGTCCTTCGAAGCAGTAAAATTATGAAAAAGTACCCCGATATTTATTTAGTCCATCAAATTAGTCCCTCAATGTTAATTTTGTTAGTCAATTTAGTCCTTAACTGGGGTAACAACAGAAACTAACTTGAGAGACTAAATTAACATTAAAGGATTTTTTCATAATTTAACTATTTTCAGGAAATAAATTGATAGCATCCCACACTTTTAGGGACAAAAATGATGATTTATTTTTTTTTTTTGAATGAGAAATTGTTGAAACGTGTCTTGCACTCTTGATTCTTCCTCTAGTTATGTGTTTTTGTTACTCATTGTATGGAAAAATTACTCTCGTTTTTAGATTAGGATTTAGCGTTGTTAATGGTGATTTGTTTGTTTTTTTTTTTTTTAAAAAGTTGCAATTAGTTATGGGTTTACGGATTTAGCTTTGTTCATTTTGTTTTATGTTCTTGCTGCGATTATTTTGGTATTGCCTCGAGATGGAATTATAAAATTTCTTGGAGTGAAGGTCTAAATTCATCGTGAAAATTTTTGGGATATACTTTTAGTCCCTAAAAAAAATAAACTATCAATTTAGTCTTTCAAAATTACAAACGCAAGACACATTAGTCCCTAAGTTTAGTTTGGACTTTCATTTACTTATCTACATGTCCTATTAATCATTCTACTTAGTCCGTTAGTGATCTGCATGACCTATGACAATTTTTCTCTATAGAAAACGAATAAAAAGTGGGAAAATATATACAATTTTAAAATCCAAAATACCTGAAAATTATACATTTTTTATATTTTTCACGGTATAAATTCGTCATAAGCCACACAGAATCACTAACAGGCCAAGTAAGATGGTTAATGAGACACATAGGAAACTAAATGGACGTCGGAACTAAACATAATATGTCCCGCATTTATAAATTTGAGGAATTAAATGATTAATTTTTTTTTCAGAGATTAAAAATGGTTCCCCATAATTTTCGAGAATTAATTTGGATCTTCACCCTCTTTTTTATACATATTAGGAGGAGAAAAACAGATAAAACAAGACTTGCTAATCCGAACCAACCCGTTGTAGGTCAGTTTGGTTAGATTTGGTTCAAGTTGGCTAAATATTTTTGTTAAAATTAACCCAAACTAAACCAATCTATAGAAATTGATTTGGACTTTGACTTTTTCAAAATTCAACCCAACCCAATTTAGGTGCACCCTACTTTTTTTTTTTGTATAGCTGCCTGCAATCTCAATGAAAATAATCCCTTTTCCCACCTCTACAGGATGAGGTTTGGGTTTAATTTTGGTCCAATCAACTCAAGCAATAAAAGGGAAGCCCAATCATCATAACATACTTCGATAAATCAGAGCCCACTCCAGAGTTCAGATGGACGGGTTTGCAGGAAAATGAAAGAAAAAATCAATTTTCCATTTCTAAATTAATTCCCAGAGTTATAAGAATGTTTATGAACTACATGAATAAAGATAATATTTGCTTAAAATGAAAAATTAATAATAAGCCATTTCACTTCTCAAACTTGCGCAGAGGCATTGACCTTGCGTCATTATTTATCTACTTAAGTATCTTCATATTTATGATATTTGTAGGTTGTGTTTGTGAGTTAGGAAAGAAATGAAAAGGGGAAGATCATGGGGAAAGGGAGGAAAGGAGAATGAGAGCATTATCCTCTCCTTTTTTGGGAATAAATATTGTGTAGTGGAAGAAAATTGAGGATATTGGACATACTTTTATAATTTTATCCTTATTTAAGAAAATTAACATAATTAATATTTATAAATAATATTAATTCAGAAAATAAACAATATTTTTCTCAAAAAAATTATTTTCCTAATTTTTTTATGTAAATAATTTTTCCACTCCAAATTTATTTTTCTCTCTAATTTTAAAGATTTTTTTAATTAAAAAAGGAAGGGTAAAATTTAAAATTATTAAAGGATAAATTGATAAACTATATCTATTATCCCCCAAAATACCCCAAATTGAGGGAAAGGAGAAAATGGTTCCTAGGAGGAGGGTTTACAAAAGGAAAAAACTTAGGTACAATTCTATAGGTATATTAGATACTATTTTCGAATGGAAATAAGACATGTATAATAGTTATTACATATGTTATATTTTTATTGATGAGCTATTAGACATGTCCTATTCTTATTGGAAAATAGCACCTAATGTACTTATGGAATTGTACGTAAGTCTTGTCCTTTACAAAATACCTCAAAATCTTTCCCTCTTTACTAAACTCTCAAATAGGGATATGGTACAAACTTACATTTCCTTTCCTTTCCTTTCCCTCCTGGAATTGTCTCGCAAACAAAGCCAGTTTGATGGATGGGTTTGCACGAAAATGAAAGAAAAAATCAATTTTCCATTTCTAAATTAATTCCTAAAGTTATAAGAATGTTTATGAACTACATGAATAAAGATAATATTTGTTTAAAATGAAAAATTAATAATAAGCCATTTCACTTCTCAAACTTGGGCAGAGGCATTGACCTTGCGTCATTATTTATCTATTCAAGTATCTTCATATTTATGATATTTTTAAAGTTGATTATAACAGTCTGAAGTAAAAAACATGTATACTTAAGGGTAATAAAAATTAAACTATAAAAATATATGATAATCATTCCTAGATATTTAAAATTATATGTACAGAATTTTTTTTTAAATTTTCATATATTTTATTTTAATATTTTTATTTAAAAAGTAGTACATGTAACAATGTAATATTGTAATTCTTAAGTTAGATATAATTAATTTGAAGGTAAATAAATTAAATAACGAATATAAATAGGCATAATTAGTTTATAGTGTGGATATAGGCAATGTAAAATACAGTAATCTTTATTTTTATTTAAATAAGAAACTTTAATAAGGATAAATTTGAAAAACATAATAAAAAATAAGCTTAAATAAGTCTTTGATTCATGACACTCTCACAGAAGGCGGCATGGATGGTTTTGGACAATTTTAGCCTAAAATCACTCACTTACTTCACTTTTTCTTTTCTTTTCTTTCCATAAGTGGGTTTTCCACATAGATCTGGTTGTTTTGTGTGGGTTTTCACATAGATCTGGATCTTTTTGTGTTTTTTTTCCTTATTCTTCGTAATCTTGGTGTGACTTTGTTTGGTTTCCCATCTTGGTGCGGTGTTCGTTTATTTTAGATTGACAGATCTGCTTCGATCCATCACAGATTTGATCAAGACTTGGGTCTCAATGCTACAGATTCGGAAGCATGGGTATTCTGGTGACTTTGATGGTGTCACTTTTGTAGGCAATTTGACTTTGCTGTATTATGCTTTTAACCTGGGTGCTGTGAGTTTGTTCGCAGTTTCATCCTTTTCGGTTTTTAGCAATTTTGGATCTGTATTATCATCGATGTACTCTATCAATTTGAATGAACGAACATTTTTCCTTGTCAAAAAAAAAGTCTTTGATTCATGTAGATACGATGATTTTTGGATTTAATTTCGATTAAAATTTTATTGGATTTTATTCTCTCATTTTGGTATTTATAAAATGTAAAATGAATAAAATTTAATAGAAACTAAATTAAAAAATCATTATATTTTTTTTGGTAAGTAACAAAAGAAACAAAACAACAAAGGCAAATTAAGATGGGAACATAAGTCCCATATTATTCTAGAGGAGAGACGATCCCTCGGGTTTGGGTACACTGCTTATTAGTGATTTGTCTGGGGTTTCTATATATACCTCGAATAGTTTCTGTGTAGTTGTTTTCTGTTTTTGGGCCTTAGCCCTTATGAGCACCAAAAAAAAAGTTATATTATATGATCGATTTTAGTTTAAGATCTGCGACTGTAAATAATCGTAACAAAATCAAAAAGAGACTCGATTTTACAAGCTTGAATTTCTACTTGATTTTAGGCTCAAAACACACCAACCGTTCTGATCAATTTTGTTGGGTACTATAATTGAGTTGCGATATGTTTTGGTTTAGGAAATTAATTTTATGTTTTCAATATTATTTTTGTTTTGTTTTATCAAACTACAAAATAATATAAGTTTAGAGCTAAGTATAGTATATCACTATATCAGTTAAGTTAGGTATTGAGTTATATTTTAAGTTTATTTCTTTTATTTATGTTGTTACAAAGTCGGAATGATCCCTATTAATTAATTATCAATATACTATCAGATTATGTTTAGTTACTAAAATTTATTTTTTAAATAATAATTTGGAGGTGCATATTCGAATTTGTTAAGGCTTTATAAGTTTATCTAAACTCTTAAATTTGACAATTTTGTATAATCATATTGCTCAGTGTCTGAAAGGATCATTTTTACACCCAAGCATTATAAATTAGTTGTTATCTTATTCAGCTAGTTTGTTAAGTTAGCTAGGGTAGGCTAAGTGTATATATATTTGGACATTGTAAACTTTGTATTCACTTTTTGCAATCAATCAACAGAGATGAATTCTTCTCTCTTCCAATTGCTCTAGATTCAATATGGTATCAGAGAGACTAAGCTTTTTGTTGACCTCTATATCACACCTAATCCTACTCCTTGCTATTCTCTTCCTACATTCGGCACCATTGCCAAGGAAGATCAAGCTTCAAATCTTTTTTTCTTGCATCCTTCTGATAGCCCTGATATGGTTCGTGTGTCTCAACCACTCACCAACGATAACTACAATTCTTGGCAACGAGCAGTGAAAATGGAACTCATTGCCAAGAACAAGATTATATTCGTCGATGGCTCCATCGTTCCTCCACCTGAAGGTGATCCTCTCTATCACACATGGTTGTGTAACAATAACATCGTAGATTCGTGGCTCTTGAACTGCATATCCAAAGAAATCACTACAAGTGTGATTTATTCTTCAACTGCAGCGGATATTTGGAGCGATTTTAGCAATACAATGGTCCCAGGGTGTTTCAACTCAAGAGAGATCTTCTTAGCTGTTCACAGGGATCCCTTTCGGTCAGCAACTACTTCACCAAGATCAAATCCCTATGGGAAGAACTTGGCGAATATAGGCCTGTGCATACCTGCAACTGTGATGGTGATCAACCACTTCTCGATCATTTACATGTAGAGTATGTGTTAATCTTCCACATGGGACTCAATGAGAGTTTCATCCAAATCGAGGACAAATACCGTTGATACCTTGTTCCCTCTATCAATCGCGTTTTCTCCTTGGTGCTGCAAGAAGAAAAGCAGCGTGACGTAGGCAATTCAAGTGCCAATCACGAAATCCAATTTGCCTATGTTGTACAAGGCAATCCAAACTCCAAACAAAAGTATGCCAAGAAAGACAGACCCTCGTGTGCTCACTGCGGCATTCTTGGTCATACCAAAGACAAATGCTTCAAGTTGCATGGTTACCCACCAGGCCGTAAGAATAGGTCCCGTCAGAATTCAGTTATGAATCTTCTGGAAGATCAAATGACCCAGAAGCAATAACAACAAGTGATTCATTTCTTGTAAAATCAGATGGCTCAAGCCAACACTATTGAAACTAGCATAGTGGATCAGTCCAATCTGGGTATGAGTTTTCCTTTCAACAGTCAAATTCCTTTCTAAATTCCTTTACTTGGATCATAGACTCAGGTTCCACATCCTATATTTGTCACTCTTTAGATCTTTTTTTTCCAATCATACACCTTTAATTGGCAAGTATGTCACTATGCCTAATAATTCAAAAATAGAGGTCTCAACCATAGGTCATGTCTATCTCGGTCCATATTTACATATTAAAAATGTTCTTTCATTCCCATTTTTCATGTCAATCTTATTTCAGTTAGTTCCTTACATACACACACTAACAATTCTGTTGTTGTTCATGATGATTATTTCTTTATTTGGGACAATCAGCTGTCGAAGGTCAGTAATAAATCTGCTGCATCTTTTAATTCAATTTCTTTACCTCTTTGTAATTCTGTTAAGATTCATGATGCCAACTTATGACATAGCAGACTATGTCACTTATCTGATAATGACCTCAAGATACTGAGTAAGAAAATTCCTTTTCATGTTCCAGTATCTTATACTTCTCATACATGTAGTGTTTGCCCTTTATCTAAAATTAAAAGATTTCCCTTTCTGTCAAATAACAATTCCTCTGCTTGGCCATTTGACTTGTTTCACTGTGACATCTAGGAGCCATTCTCCAAAGCCACACATGATGGCAAACATTACTTCTTGACAGTGGTTGATGATTGTACAAGATGTACTTAGATTTACCTGATCTAACACAAATCAGAAGCTCCACAGTTGTTCAAACTATTCTTCAGATTTGTTAAGACTCTATTTCATGCATCCATTAAGGCGTTGAGAACTGACAATGCCAAGGAACTTGCCCTTAATGATTTCTTGAGGCTTGCTGGTGCTGAACACCAATTATCATGTCCTTACAGGCCATAACAAAACTCGATTGTAGGAAAAAAAAAACATCATCACCTCCTCGATGTAGTTAGGTCCTTGTTGTTTCAGGCCAAGGTGCCTTTGAATTTCTAGGGAGAATTTCTTCCCACTGTAGCTTTTATCATCAACAGAACCCTATCTCTTGTCCTTGGGAATACCTCACCATTTGAATTGTTGTACCATAAGGCTCCAGATTATTCAAGGGTCAAAATTTTTGAGTGTCTTTGCTATGTTTCAATTGTGCCTTCTCATAGAAACAAGTTCCGCCCAAAAGCATCAAGATGTGTGTTTTTGGGTTATCCACCTGTTTGCAAAGGGTACAAAATGTTTGATCTTGAAGTCAACCAGTCATCACATCCAGAGATGTTTGCTTTCATGAAAATTTATTCCCGTACTATAACCAACCATTCCTACCAAATCGCACTCCCATCTTAGACACAGTCATTCCCAATCATGTGACTAAGATCTTACTCATTGACCAAACAGCCAACCCTAACACAACACTTGACCTACCACCAGAACCCGCAACCTATCCCCAACCCACCTCCCAAAAAGATCACTAGACAACATAGACCTCGCACTTATCTCAATGACTACTTTTGTACCACCTTTTACCCCATTCAGCATCACCTGACCTATAATCATGTCTCTCCATCCTACAAACAATTTGTTTTCCAAATCTCCAACATCCCTGAACCTCAATTCTTGGTCTGTACAAACCCTCCCACATGGCAAGCAGGCCATAGGCTGCAGATGGATATACAAGAGGCTACTTAACAATCAGGAATTGATTTCCTTGACACCTTTTCTTTGGTTGCCAAACTTGCAAACTAAGAGTTCCGTTGGCACTCACAACACAAAAAAATTAGCAACTTCTTCAACTAGACTCTACAATGAATGGTGAATTGTTTGAAAAGGTCTGTATGCAACTCCCTCTTGGCTATCCAATTAAAGGGAAGAACCTTGTATGCAAGTTGCATAAATCCCTTTATGGTCTCAGGCAAACTTCATGCCAATGGTTTCATAAATTCTCTTCCAATATTCCCAGTCAATGTTTTAGACAATCCACAGAGCAGATAGCTCACTATTCACAAAAGGGACAGGTTCCAACATTGTCTTTCCCTTGGTATAAGTCGATGATATCATAATTTCTAGTCCTGATATGGTTGTGATTTAACACACTCGAAGCCTAATTGAAGCCAACTTCAAACTTAAAATCCTTGTTGATATAAAATACTAATCGGGTTTAAAAATTACAAAATCCAAGCAAGACACCCATCTCTATAAGAGGAAGTACATCTTCCAGTTGTTACATGACACTGGATTCTCAAGGTGCTAAACCACTCCAGCTCCCTATGGATCCAAATACTCGGTTAAATGCAACTTATGGTGACCCTCTCACACTGCTATGTATCGCCGCTTGATTGGTAGATTAATGTACCTCACCATTAGTGTCCTTGACATTACCTTTGCTGTTAACCATCTCGGCCAATTCATGGCAAGCTCAAGGACCTCTCACCTACACATAGTTCACCATTTGTTATAGTACTTGAAGGCAACTCCTGGTCAAGGACTCTTGTTTCCAAATCACTCTTCCCTACGTGTCTTTGCCTATGCAAATGCAGACTGGGGTAGTTGCCAAATCACCATAAATTCCATTACTGATTTCTACATCTTTCCTAGGATCTTCATTAGTCTCATGGAAGTCCATAAAGCAACCTATTGTGGCCAGATCCTTACCTGAGGCCGAGTATCGATCATTAGCCACTCTCACCTCTAAACTGCTTTGGCTCAAACATCTTCTTCGATCATTTGAAGTCTATCATGACTTTCCGTGACAGCAAATCTGCTATCGAGTTGGCCAACAATCCAACCTATCACGAAATGTCGAAGCATATGGTTATAAATTGTCATTTTATTAGATAGCATGTTCAATCTGGATTCCTTAACTTGGTCCATGTCAATACACCCCTCCAACTGGCAGATCTACTTACCAAAGCTCTACCCCAGACCCTGTTTCAGACTCTAATCTCCAAGTTGGGCATTCTCAACATCTACCTCCCAACTTGAGGGAGAGTATTACAACTACTCAGTTAGTTTTTATCTTGTTCAGTTAGTTTGTTAAATTAGTTAGGGTGAGCTATGAGTTATGTGAGTGTATATATATTCAGACATTGTAAACTTTGTATTCACTCTTTGCAATCAATCAACAAAGGTGAATTCTTCTCTCTTCCGATTGCTTTAGATTCTATATATGAAAATACCCCAAGAAAAGATAAAGAAAACAATCTTTAACTTATCGTTGAAATTTGAATTAATACACAAATACCATGGAAGAAACTCTTATTGGCCAAGCCACTAAGATACATCACCGTGTTCTTTTTTTAGTTTGACGCGTGATACATCACCATGTTATGAAATAGAGAAATGTTATCAACACTCTCTTTTCAACATTCTCTTCAACACACTCATTATTATTGGGTGAATTTCATGTGAGGGCCTACTAAACAAAGTGGGTCCCACATAAAATTCAGGGTTTCACATGAAATTCATCCAATAACAATGAATGTGTTAGAGAGAGTGTTAGTAGCACCCCTCAAAGAAATATAATAATTAAACAAAACCATTTTTATAATTTAATAATTTTGTTAATATGTTAAAGAAGGAATATACATAGTATTCATATTTTTAGTTAATTAATTAAAAATAATATTAAACATTTCTTTCTTTAGAATATGAAATGATTTATACATTTATTTTATAATTTTAAGTTTTAAATCCTTGACCCGTGTCCCAAAAATACACGTTAAAAAATACTCATAATTTAATTGAGGATGTCCACTTTTCTCAGCTGCATCAATATATGAGAAAGCAATTTAATTATGTATCATCATAAATTATTTGGTGAGAGAATGATTATTAATTATTTGGTTGATAACTGCTTTTATGCCATCTGTTCTGAATAAAATCAAAATGAAACTAGATTAGAAATATTTTAAGCAACTTTAGAATATGAAGATTTCTTCAACATGTGAAGATTAGTAAATGTTGGTTTCGATCTCCATGTCTTCCCAAAAAATTTGTTGGTCTTAGATTTCTACACTATAAGATAAAAGGATATTTTTTTATTTTTCTGATATGGAAGTAAGGTACCGTTGAGGGTAGTTAATATATGAGGAATGTTATTTGTAAATCAAAATGAGACAATAAAATTTGACAATAATTTTTACGGTTAATGCCGTTCAGAAATGTGGTTAATGAAATATTGAATTTGGTTGATGGATATATCACGATGTCGCAACTCATTAACAATCAACTGAACTTCATTAACCATCAACTGAACTTCATTAACCACAATTTTGAATGTCATTAACCATGATTTTCAGATATTTAAATAACTCAAAAATCATGGGCTAAATTATAAATTTATACTACATTAACCATTTTTGGGTTTTAATATGAATACCTGAATATTACATGTATATTTGAACACCTGAAAATCGTGGTTAATTATGTCCAAAATTGTGATTAATAAAGTTCAGTTTATGGTTAACGAGTTGCGACACCTTGATATATCCATTAATCAAACTCAACACTTTATTAACTACGTTTTTGAAATGTATTAACCATGAAAGTTGTGTATTTTGTTGTGGATCTTTTATGTTCAAATAATGGGACTGTTATATTTTGAACCTTTCCACCCACATGATGTCTGAAACAACAATATTACATATTTATTTATTTTATAGTTTTTATTATCTTATTTCATTTAGGCTTATTTTATATTTTGTATAATTTATATTTTGATTCCCCCACATAAACACATGTAAGAAAAGATAAGTGTTTCTAGTATTTATCCGTATTAAAATACACTTCACAAATTTTAGATTTATGAAGTCAGATTTATAAATTCGAGAGTCGTCCAGTTGGGAGACAGTCCAATCACATGTGTAAAAAATCGGCTGTCCGTCGCTGCCGAACTGGAAAATAGTCGCATAGCTGGTCCAAAGGGCCGAAGCTGTGGGGACATCCCGGTGGACCCATTGGGGAGCTAAATGCCCTAATTATGTTGGGTTCTGAACCCAAAAAAAAGTGAGTAGAGCTCTAAAATGAAAAAATAAAGAGCTATCTATAATTGATTTGATTAACTACATAGAGATCTCAACTCACTAAATGATCTAAGGATGGATAGTCCCTTACTTTTTCACTTTAGAGTTCCACTCACTTTAAAGGAGTCAAATTCTATACAGTCATATTTTTTCATTACTAATTTTTTTTTCTTGTGGTAATATGATTTTGTATTTATTTACATGCATCTAGTTTGGCTTCACCATGGCCATAATATTTAGGTATGTCCCTCAACAATGAGTTTGCCTTCACCATGGCCATAATATTTAGGTGTGTCCCTCAACAATGAGTTATGCCATCTGGAAGACCCATTATTCATCTAATAAGACAAAATTTACATGTGGAAATGTTTTTCTCTCCATCCACAATCATTGATTAGCATAAAATAATGGCTTATGAGTTTGGTGAGCTTAGTGTGGCATAGTGCTCACTAGGGTTGTAAGTGGGTTCGGATTGATCCGATCAATTTGGAAAATCAAATATAATCAATTAAGTTAGTTTGGTTTTGTTCGATCCATAAAATTCGATAAAATCCAACCTCTATTGGTACGAGTTTTGATTATAGTGTTTTCAAACTCGATTATCCAATAACCTCAACAAATAACATGATTATTTTGTTATATAATTTTTACATATAACAAAGTATTGCAATTTATACTTTTGAAGACCTTGCATATGATTTAGGATATTATTCCTTGATTTCCCTTTTCCCTCTTTGTCCTCCCTCACACTAGACCGCCCTCCATCATAGTCCACTATCGTTCAAGCTTCTTACGCCACTAGCAACTTCGACCTCTATTTGTATTAACAATTAATGAAACTTGAGAACGTGCTAATTGTTATGTTAATTGTGCATTTGTATGTATTTATCCTCATTTGGAGTTAGAACTAACGTGAATTCTTACCGTTGATATGTATTTTTGTGTGTTATGTATTAACTTAATATCAAGATTTATGTTAGTTAGATGTTAACTCAAGCATGATACTTGCTTAATGTATATTTAAAATTTGTTTTTTTATCTTTAAGAGTTACTTTTTATCAATTGTGTAATTGCTTTTTTTCCTCAGCTGGTCATAACCTTATTATGACAATGATAGAAGTTTTAAGCGATATTTTGAAGAAGAAAAATCACCAAACAACCAATGACTCATCCAAACCAACCCGTCAGTGTTTCGATTGGTTTGATTTGTATTTGATGTCTTGAAATTGACCAACTCAAACCAACCTAAACCAATTCATTTTGATTGGTTCAGATGTTTTTTTTCATCCCCAATCCGTCCAAATCAACCTGGTTACACCTTCAGGATTCGACAAAGATTTTTACCTAAATCTATAATGATAAATATAAGCTGCAATTTTTTCTAGTAAAACTAAAAATGTGGATGTTGATTTGACTTTAACATGGTTTATTTATTTAAAATTTGCTAAGTACTAGCAAGTATTCATACAATATACGGATATTTTTAAACTTAGATGACATTTAAAATTATAAAATAGATATACATAATTAAAATTATAAATAAAATATACATAACCAATTGAATATAAAAATATAAATCAAAAGAACCGGTTTAATGGATTAGTTTAGATTAAAAAAATGAGATGAAATTATAAAGTTCGCATTAGGAATAAAATTAATTTTTTTGTATAAAAAGTAAATACTAATATATTGAGAATTTAAAATTTTTAATTTCTATTTCAGTTTTTTACTTTTTAATACGATACTTATTAGTAAAATTTTCAAATTATATTAATTTTGCATTATCAGTAGAAATAAAAAAAAATTAAATGACGTGAAATACTTAATATATTAAAAAAATTAAATGAAGTAAAATACTTAATATATTAAAAACTTAAAAAGTTTTAATTTTAATATATGAAGAAAGGAAAAATAGGATTGTGGACAGGACCGATCCAAAGGTAAGATCAGACAAATCCTTACTTTAGGTCTCTGGCCTACCCCAGTCAACCTCTTACATAGCCAACTAATTTTAATATTTTATGGTGTCGCCTCTATTTTGATACCTAACAAAAATTGCACATATGAGATCCCCTCCCATGAATTATTCATTATGAGGCCTCACCCAAACTGTAGGTCTCACCTTGCCTTAATTAATTAGTCCCACCTTGATTGTGGATATTGATTATGCAATTAGTTTATGTGATTATGAAGAATACAAAATGAAAATAATAGTAACATAAATAATATAATTAATGAAAGTAATTGTGAAATATATTTAATAAAATAATATAAAAATAAATAATAAAATTAATTAGAACATATAAAAATTGAATAATGCAATTAGTTAGATATAAAATGATTAATGCAATAATTTAATTAAGAGTTTAATTTCTATACACTGACAGTGTAAAAGTTTTTTACACAAACATCCAATCATAAATTGTCACGTTAGCACATTTGTTTGACTCTTATCCTAACTATCTTAAAATTCATCCATATCATGATTGGTGATTGGTTGACAGTATAAAAACTTCATACTGTAAGTGCATAGAAATTAAACTCATTGAAAAAAGTGTCAAGAACAAGAATTCAAATTTAAGATAATTGATAATTACATTAAGTCATTAACTATCAGTCGAAAAAAAAAACCTCCAATGGCCTTGGAGGACAAAACTTTATGTTTATCCTTTTTATTTTAGGATTTTACTTTTCTCATCCCTCATCCCAATTTTTTTTAATTTCTCTCCCAAAATACCCTTCCCCCTCACCCCCCCTCTCCCCAGACCCCATCCCAGAGTTCCTCACCCCTCTCTCCCTGGCCTTCTTCTTCTTCTTCTTTTTTTCTGGATGTTATGGAAAATGTAATTTCTGTAACATATTAATATGTTATAGAAGTTACAGTTTCCGTTAATTTCTGAAACATATTAAAAAATTATATAAGTTACGGAAGTTATAATTTCCATAACATATTAAAATATTTTAATACAAGTTTCCATAAGTTACTGTAATATAAATTTTAATATAAGTTTTTGTAAAAAAAATTGTAATATTGTAATATTTTAATTTGTAATTTTAATTTTAATATAAGTTTCCTTAAGTGAGGGAGGGCGGGGATGGGATGTGGTGGGATATGGACGAAAAAGGGAGGGGGTAAGGAACCCTAGGTTGGGCAGATGGCAGTCAAAAGAAGGATATTTTGGTGAAAAAAATAAATAAATTACGGGAGGGGAGTGAGATTAGTAATTAGGTGGTGGAAAGTAAAACCCTTTATTTTATCTTATTTTTAGTTTTATTTTTAAACAAAGCTTGATTATTTATTTATTTTTTGTGTTCATAGTGGTATTCCCAGCTGATAGATGAAGTTTAATCCCTTTCAAGAAATAGAGATCACCTAAGTGAGTTTTGTCTCCAATTTTTTTTCCATATGCGCGGCATAAATTGAACCTCTGATAATATGCTTAAGAAACCCAATTATCTACCAACTGTGTTGGGTTTTGTTGGTCAAAACTTGATTATTTTAACTATTAGGATTTTTTTTTATC
Organism: Ammopiptanthus mongolicus; assembly: GCA_039655645.1. Lineage (NCBI taxonomy): Eukaryota > Viridiplantae > Streptophyta > Magnoliopsida > Fabales > Fabaceae > Ammopiptanthus > Ammopiptanthus mongolicus. The sequence continues at coordinate 79,616,127 of CM077349.1, read as the reverse complement.
AGAACTATTAGGATATAATACTCTAACAAAATTTAATTTATATTGATATATATAATATATTTATTTAGATTTTTAGATATTTTAAAATAATATTCAATATATATATATATATAATTAATCAAATATCTGATCTCAAATCTAGTGATTAAAAAAGAAACTTTCACCAACAAGTCCGATATAATTGATAGATAGTTGAGTTTCTATTGACAGTAATTCGATTCCTTTCATGTATATGGTAAAAAGTTTTATTGAATGAGATTATATTTATTTTCATGATTTTTTTGTCTCAAAAGAGATTGGTCTTCGACTGGCCGCCTAAGGATCCCTACATACACAAAAACAAAAACTTTTTTTCTTTTATCATATCGGCCTTTCTAAAGTCATGGGACCTTATCATCTTTCTGAACCTAAATTTATATTATATTTTGGCGGTGTAGAGAATGACAGAACCCAAAATGTCGGTTAGACAAGTAAGCAGAGCTCAGAAAAAACTCCCAGTTTGCATTTGGAACTTTGCTCTGAAGGAGAGAGGTTGTAATTTTGTTAGCGTAAGGCCAAGTACCAGATTATCAGGAAAGCAACCCTTATATTATATTATAATTAACTTATTTATGATTAATGGAAACTTATCTCTGCTAATCACGATTGGGAGTTGATTCTCTCATGTTAAAAAAAATATGAGAGAGTTATGTTTTAATCTTTATCATTCAATCACCTTAATTTCATTTTTAAACACATTCTTTCTTCTTCAACATATTAGATGAGAGATTGAGGTTGAATATGAGAAAAATAACATGAGGGATACCTTCCCATGAGGATTAGTCCACTAGCTTTCTTGAAGTGCTTGCAATGGAAATTGGAAAGCACAACTTAACCGGTCCTTATTAATTTTCTCTCTCCTTTGAAAACAAAACAAACAAAATAAAATTAACAAACGCGTTCATTGCTTATTAATGAGGAGTGCCTGTCGCTTATCTGTTCCCTTAAATTAAATTAAAATAGGAAGATATGAACCAATTAGATGGTGAAAACTTTGTCCCATATGACATTGACATGACTTAATTTATTGAGGTAACGCATTCTATTTGGACACAGGATATCCAAACCCTCTACTTTTCACGGGCATCATAACAACGTCCATTAAAATAAAGTAAAGGAAACTAACAATGAATCCAAACCTCAAGGAAAACTCAACCTTATGTGCCACTTCACGGTTTGGTTTGGTTTGGTAACACCTCTTCTTGCACTGCAGTTTTGATTGAACCAATCTTGGTCCACGCCCACACCATACTCCATTGCCTCCCTTATAATTTTCTCCTCCTTTACCATTACTCTTTCAAAACACACCCCACAATTTCAAACTAGAACAATCTATCTATGCATAATCACAAATTGAATGGTAAGAAAGCATAAGGGATGGGGCAATGGATACATGTACATGTTGCAGTAGTGGCAGCCTTCGTGGGATGTTTTTCAACCCTTTTGATTGTTTTTATGTGGCGTTGGTGTCATCAAAAGAAAGAACATAGAAACTTTGTTGAACCAAATAGAGCAGGAATTGTTAGACTTCATCACCAACCTGCTATCATCATCAATCACCAATTTGATCAGAGGAGTAAGAACAACAAAGGCAATTATTATGTGTTTCATGGAAAGAAACATTTGTTCAGCTGGGTTGATCATCCTTACCTAGCTGCTGATGCTGTAGAAAATGGGTGGTCAAGATTTGCTTTCATGGATTACAAGAGTTACACATCATCATCTACTTCAAAGAGATCAACCCTTTTAGGAGTATGTGCAGCTGGTGATCATGGAAGACAAACTGAGGCTGAGATAAGCTGGGAAGTGTGTCAAGGATCAGCGGAGTTTATGCAGAAGATAAGACTCAATCATGGGTTGAAAAAGGTTCATCATCCAAACAACTCTTCTATGAGTGTTGCTTCTGTCATTAGGACTGTTCTACCTCTTCCTGGCCCTCCTTTGGGGAACTATGCCTTCCCACAAGAAGCCTATTTTGAAATTACCATATTATATTCTAGTGGTGATGATCAAGAATCTGTTGAAAAGAGAAGAGAAGGGGAGAAAACAAAGCTCCTCATTCAAGATTTTTCAGATGCTAAAGGTAATTTGGACAATGTTGAAGAAATGAAACTTGACCTTAAAGAGAGTGGGAAGAGTGGATCTGTGATGTTCTCATTGGGGTTAACAGCAGGAGGAGCTATTCCAATGAGAGTTCCTGGCAGCTACCCTGGAAGCATTGGGTTCAACTCCAATGGTTCTATCTTTCTTGATGGTAACTAAATTACCTGCCCTTATCTTATTGCTTGCCATGTTCATTTTATTTTACCATTTGATCAAAGGCTTTAAAGGCTTAAGGTCATTCCATTCTAAATTTTGGTCATTAGGTGACACTAATAGGTGCAGTACAGATTCACAATTCACGAGTCATGAAGTTTTTGTTTTGTGATTATGCGTTTAGAAAGGGAACAGCATAACCCTATTAAATTCATATTTCTAATTCTCACCTAAAACACTGTGAACGGCCCACATGAAATGTTTCACAGTTCACGGTATAACGAAATAGACATAGATTGCATGTATATAGATGTTATTTAATCATCTAGAATACGATTTATATGTATATGAAACATCTAATTTAGCTTTGCATCTAATATACGATAATATCTAACCACACTGGCATCATTCACGATGTCCCACGCGCGTCTTATATTTAGAGTATAAAAAAATAATTGTAGATAGTTATAGACTTATAGTAATAGTAAACAAGGACAGAGTTCTTGCAGTTGTATAATTATTAATCAAATTTGTATATTTGGATTTCCAAAAAAGAAAGTTGCACACATTTGTCAGATACTACTCTCTCAAATTTAGATGAAGGCTATTAAACAGTTTTATATTTCACAACATTAAATGTATACTTATACAAGAGAAATTCTTATGTGTTCCCTGAGCATCAAAAAGTTCTTATTTTATAATATTCCCTTTGATAATATTTTTAATATTATAGAGAACAAGAACTTTTTCTTACTTTCATAACACCTAAGAGTTTTTCCTAACACAAACATGGTTTCCAATTCTGCTGTTATTTTTGTTCCTATGAAGACATCGAAGTTTAAAACTTGGTTACAGGAATCAAACATGTATTGGAATCCGAGAAGGCAGAATGGGTAGGAAGTGATACTGTAATTGGTTGTGGGTTTGATCCCGGGCAGAAAAAGGTTTTCTTCACTTTAGATTCAGAGTTGGTGCATGTCATCCATTGCCAATCAGAGGAATTTGGCACTCCACTATTTCCAACCATGGCTGCAAATATAGACATTATGCTTTTAGTTAATTATGGACAAAGTGCATTCAAATATGCACCTGCAAATGCACAAAGAACACCAAATCCATGCTTTATACCCCCACTTGTAAATTCCCCTGCAGCTAACTTGGGCTATGAAGGAAGCAAGGAGCTCTTCTCCATGGGAAGAATTGATTCTCAGTGGCTTAATCGTTCTACAACCAAAGGGAACCAAAACAATGGGAATAACAATAGAGCCTTTGATTTTGATGAGGAATCTGAGGCTGATCTATTTGAAATTGTCTTGGATGCTTCTGGAAAATCTCCAAATACAGTGTCATAACTTACAACAACGTGTGCATAATAATGTAGTTTTATTGGCTCTAGCATTTAATTTCGTTGCTGCTAGTCCAAAAATGGGTATGGCTTTGCTGCACATACATCACCTTCATTTGGAAGTGTATGGTTGTCGAATCCCATCATCTGATTGGGATCTTCCACACTCCACAGCCCACACAACTTAGATGCAATTTCATAGGTACTTTAGATACCATTTTTCAACGGGAATAGGACATATAACAGTTGTTATACATGTTATTTTTTCAATGAGTTGTGACATATTCTATTCGAATTGGAAAGCAACATCTAAAGTACATATGGAGCTGTACATAAGTTAAGTTTTGTCCTATACAAAACACACTGAAAAAGGTTCATATACATTGAAGACATCTTTATCAAGTGTGGAGGCTTTAACACTGACTAACTAGTTGTGTACGGTTTTTGTCTTGTCCTTGCTACTCTATCTTTTTTACCCTTAGTGGCTCAGCATATAGTTTTGTCCTTTGGAAGAGTAACATTTCCCTCCCTATGTAAATATGTATTTTGATTTTTGATGTAGTATATTATACTTTCAGGCTTTCTCTTTCAACTTACTTTAAGCATTCTCATTGCTGGTACATTTAATGGTCATTGCAAAATGTCAACGACAAAGAAAAAGGAAACAAAAGTTGCACAAATGGTGAGGAGAAACTGCAATTAAGCCAACAATAGTTGGGGTAGGCACAACTTGTGAAGGTAAAATAGGTTATCTATGGATGTAATGTAAGCGCCTTTATTACCACTCCAAATTCTAAGGGTGTGTTTGAAAGAGCTTATAAGAATAATTTATGAAAATAAACTAATATAAATAAATTATGAAAATCGTTTATAATATTTTGATAAGTTCTTTTTTAACTTATTTCAATAAGATTGTCATAAAAGCTTACGAAAATAAATTATTTTTATCCTATTTAAAAAAAATTATTGAATAAACGTTTAATTAAGTTATTTACATAAACATACCCTAAACTTTTATATACCAAAAAAAGAGAAATACATAAATTCAATACAAACCCAATTAGCCGGACTGACTAGAATAAGTGAAAAGCTAAATCAAAATCTTTGCTTTAATTTGGGATAATAACTTTTTAATATGTATAAAAGAAGAAGAAAATGCATTGGCGACCTACAGGCCACAGCTGCCTTGTCTAAACGTAAAAATCTTATATATTGAAAATTATATTGGAGGAAAAGTATTTAATAAGACAAAGCCACATGACCGTCCATAAAAATATCAGAAAATATTAAAGGCGGGCATGAATAGAAGAGCTGATATTGATAGATGACAGCAACAAAACAAAGAGAAATACAACTGCACAGTTGAAGAAGAGCTTTCATGGGGTGGAAGAAAACAAAGATCTATGAGAACAATTTTTTCTTTCTAAGAGCATTTCCGGCACAAAAAATAATAATAGTTTCTTACACGGTAATATTATTGAAGTAGTAGTGATATGACATCCAACTATAAATACGGTTACTTATAAAAGATTATACCCTTGAAGTCAAAAAATTGTTTAAAATGGTATAAAATAAAAAATTCAGTGAATTAAACCATTATAAAATTTGAATTTTAAAGCTACTATTTTCCAGTGATAGTGAATAAGTGAATATCTATGTCAGCCCAAGACCGCCAAACGAGAACTGATAATCCATTTCAACCCACCCAATAAAACCTTTACTATATTTTGGACTAGATATATTATTATATATGTCTGGTGGGCTATAAGTTCTTAGCTAATTTTGCCACCCTTACTTATACTAACGATTAATCGTAATAATTTGATTTGATGTGACCATTGTTGTTCAAAATTCTATTATTATGTTAAATTATATTTTCCACATCTCACATCAGGCCGTTTTTAAATGAAAAAGTACCTATATTTTTTTTTTGTTGATAAGATTTGACAATAACAATGAAAAGTAGAAAATGCAACAAAAAAAAGTGTTCAATTTTGTTGATAATTATAAACATACTGTCTGAGGTGTTTGATTTACTTTAAATATAATCTTAGGTTCGAGCGTCATGAATAAAAAAAATAGACATAAAAAAAACTTTTTTTTTAAATAAGATTTATCGACTTGATTCGAATTAGTTGAGTTTAAAGTGACTTCCAAATATGAGAATCTAGGAAAACAAAATTTATAGTGGTTAATTAGATTTTGACAAATGATAAAACAGAACCAATAAATGATTGCGTCTCAATCCTTAGTTAAACAGGTCCAAGGTCAGAATAAAGAAACCATTTCCGAGGTTGATGTGCGCATGAGGACGAACTAGAAGCAGGCGAGGGTGTGGGAGGTGCCTCACAAAAACTCACAATAATCTTCATTATCCCTCTTTTAAGGATGCCTCCGCCTCCATAACATAATTTTCATAATGTTCACTAACATTATTAACGATTTGTCCTACTTTTCCATTGAATTGAAAGCATCTTTCTACTAACTCCCATTATACTGATTATTAAAAGAAAATGAAGTTGTTATATGGTGCATTTCATTTAGAATAATGCTACATACGCATTCATATAAGCATTATGATCTCACGTCTATATGATTTTATTATCTAATATTATTCTCACCTCATTTACCATTATAATTTTGCTACTTCAGCATATATATATTTGAAGAAACTTGACATTTTGTGTACCAAGTATTTTTATTTTATTTGATCTTATCCTCAGCTTCATTAAGTATGGCTTTCTAAGAAAAACAATGTTGAGTCAAAAAAAAAAAAAACAATGTTAATTGTACACGCAAATTTTAATCCTATTAATTACATTTTGTATATCATCAATTAAACACAATTTCAACAATATTAACTAACTTGTCAAATAATCAAATGATATCATTAACTACGATTTATACGTTTATTAATCATGTTATCTCCTGTCTAAATGTTCAAATATCATTTTTGTTCTAAGAACCACGGCACGGCAAAACCAATATATGTCATGTGGGCATAGTATTTAATTTAACTATTTATCATATCAGAAAGGCAACCTTAGTAATATGTATCAGCAAATCCAGGAATTAGTAATACCAAACTGAAGGAGCATATATATCAAATGGGCCAGAAAACATCTTTCCTACTGAAAGCCTTGTTCATAGTAAGACAAGAAATTAATGATTCTTCAGTCAGAAAAATTTAAAAACTTAATCTATATCAAGCTAATAAAGGAGTCCATCATGACAAAACTAAATGCTAAATGCTAAATGACATGCGGGTATTGTTTGGCCTGCAGTCGCATCCTTTTTTTATATTCATCAAGCTCCTGCATGTTAAAGAAACTTTTGTTAAACATGCATGCTCTTTTCAACAGCACTAAAAGTTCATATGTAGATACAAATGAATGGAGAAGAACCTTGACAAAAAGCTGGTTCAATTCATAATTTGCAGCACTATCTGGATTAGGATTGTCCAGCAGATCCTGAACACCCACAAGAATTTGCTTTACAGTAATTGCTGGTTTCCAATCCTTGAAAAGCCAGATGTAAGAATCAGGAAAAAAATAATGAAATCCAATTCTAAGTATGTAACAGAATCTACATAGACCTTTGTGCACTTACATCGCTAAGGATTGACAGGCATACATGTCCAGTAGAATAGACATTAGGATGTAAGAATCCTTGAGGAAATTTGCAATTTGGTGGCTTAATGGGGTAGTCTTCACTAAAGAGAAGAGTTACGGGGTAGTGTCCTCCTTCCCACTCAGTCTGCAGTATTCATAATGTCAATGAAACAAAGATTGTAAATCTTCCACAGCAAGGGAATCAATACCAATAGTATAAATTTATATTAACACAAATAACACATTGATTTGAGTCAAGACCCACACTTTTTATATTCTTTTCTCTCCTCACATCACACTATAAGACAAAAAATGGAACACAACATATGCTCATTAAACATATATAATTCAAAATTAAAATAGACCACCTGCATAATCAAATTGGGTAATTAAGCATATAAGATTTGAACAAAAACCCGATGGGTGTGGCTTAGTTGGTAGCACAGGCTGAGCTTGTAGGGAGGATCTCGATTCTCGCATAACACATATTTTGAGAGGGGCAAAGAACCTTAATCCGATTAAGCATCCGAACGGAAATTAATCTCATAACGGGTCCAAAGGATCTAAGCTTGTAAGACATTATTATATGGGTTCCAACAAAAAAAAAAAAGGATATGAACAATAGAACAGTACTCACCCCAACCTTGCCAGGGATAATGCACTTCCAGCTCATTAAATTCACAGAACCATCTGGTCCGGTTTCTGGCTTTGCTACAAAACCCTAGTAAAGGTAGACAGAGATTTATAAATAACTCCAACAAAAGATTAAGTAAATTCGAAAGAAGAAAACACAAGTGATGATAGCTAATTAAGATGGAAAGGGTAATAGCACGGACATGTGGATGATTCTTACGCCAGGATTTTCTCTCCTCGGCTAGACGACCACGTGCAATTCCACCAGACATTCTCTTGCTTTTGATCAGTTTTGATGTTATCCGAAATTTAGAGTTCAACCTTTCATTAAAAGAAAATTCTAAACATATATAATGACCTTATCTATTTAAAGCATAGATGATAAGAATCACACCATCCTACAAGCCAAGAATTCATAAGTTCATATATCACGCACATCCACCAAAATCAAAACGGAAAAGAAAGAAAAGAATGAACAACACTTAGGGTGTGTTTGTTTTCCGGTTTGAAAATCACGTTCTCCTCACGTAATAAATTTTTGCTTTCACGTTGGATGACAAAAAATAATGATATATCATTGCAAACTTATTTTTGAAATTACAAACAGTAATCCAAACATGCACTTAAGTTTGAGTACTCTCCAACAAAAATCCAAACACACACGAAATTAGCTTTGAGTATATTTGATTCGGGACCAAAAGAAATATTAAAACCACGTTTGAATATTGAGTTTGAGGAAAGAAACATTCGAGGAAAAAAGGCCTTAAACAAAAGAAGCGAGTAGTGTTACTATCCAAGGGTCCATTTGATACTCTGTATAATAGGGTGCATGCTATATGCTGCACCAGCAGCACTAAGGAGCCTTAAAGTGACTTTTTAATTTGGACCGATGATAGTGCCACATATGCAATATTTTTTGACTTTGAATTTTTTGACTAGTAAAACAAGTATAAGTGAGATACAACTTTTGGTATTTGCATACTAGTTCCTTTGATAAAATGACTGAGGGCTAATTACAAAATAAAATAAAATATTTGAGTAAAAGTTATCTTATCCAACTAAAATGCGTCACCTCAATTAAATGGATCATATCAAATGTTTCTCACCATTTAATTGGACTACCTAGGCAAGATAAAGTTACCCTTTGGGATACCAAAGAATTTACCAAAATGATATATGTTTGACCAAAAAATATACATTTGACCAGTCAAATATTCAAAGTGAAACAAGGCTATTAGTGTGGCGTTATGATTGATCCAAATTTAAGTCACTTTAAGGAGCATCTTGCTTCTTACTCTTGGTGGTGCAACTTAGCCCAAACTTGTATCATAGAGATAATAATATACGGCAGATAGTAGAGTTACAACACGAGTTATAACACAAATCTTTGTGTTATATAATGTTTGTTAATCAATACACAATACAAACAAGTTTATGTTATACCTTGTTTAGTATGATTATGTCTTAGACACAATAATATAAAATTTACTAAAATATCATTTATATTATAAAATGTTTAATGTGTATTATGAAAAGACATAAAACAAGATATTTATATTTTAAATTATTTTTTAATTTATCATTAATTATTATCCTACTATACTCTTATTTGTAATTTATTAATAATTAATAATATGAACATATTTTTAAGTATTATTTTATTTTTATCACTATAAAAAAAATTCAATTTATAAAATTCAATCCCCCTCGATTTTCACTTTTTCGTTCCTGTAAGAAAAAGTGAAGTTACCAAGCTTGGAACAGTGGAGTGAGAAGCGTGGTTTAGAAGGAAGGGAAGACGTGACAGGTGAGAAAGAGTCCAGAGGTGGGTTACTGGGGATAGTGGAAGACGTGCCGAGGGACGGGGAATGAGAAGGATAAACTTGGCATTTCGTTTGTATCGTAGACAAAAAGTTATCCCAGATCCGAGTTTTGACGGAAATAAAGTGAAATAATAGATTGAAATAAAGTAAAAAAATAAAAGTATTCATTTGCTTGGAAGTTTGGAGGAGATTTTAAACCTCTCAATTTAGATGACACGAAAAAATGAAGAAATGAAGGATATGAAATGATTTGAATTTTCACTTTTAACTATCTCACTTCATTAATGAAGAATCTATAAAACAATGGGTTAAACATTTTCTACCATTTCACTCCATCCTCCCAAAAATAGCCTTGGTTAAATGAGTAATAGCATTCACAATGGAACATCCTATATTTTTATTTTTTTTGGATTTTTTAAGTGGATCATACATTTACAAATCATTCGTATTTTAATTTTACAATCCACGCATCTCATTTCTGTAATCAAACATCTTTAAATTTTTTCCTAAATGGATCCCAAAAATAACCTCAATCGTGAAATTTAATCAACAATTTTACTAAATGATCTTGTTGATATGCTTTTAAAATACAAAAATAATCCACTTTATTTTTAAACACCAGTAAATACCTCACAAAATTGGATGGATGAAAACCTCAAACCAATGGAGGTTCTTAATAAGAAAGATGGTTAAGAAGCAAAAACGTGTATAGACACCTACCATTATGAATGCTCTAACAAATTTCTATATTTTTGTTGGGTCTCTTATACCACTTTTTTATTCGGTGTCCCCGATCATTTTTAAAATCAAATATAAAATAAATTATTTTGTATTACATAATCTTTTATTTTATAGTAAATCAAACAGACCCTGAGTATCTATAACAGGTCTATACTAAATAAATTCCACAACGTGCCAAACACAATTCAATGAGCCTTGTGTTTAATGAAATTAGAGTAAGAGAAGCTTAAAGCAAAAATCGCAGTTTCTGAAGAACTAAAAACATAAATTTTCCCACAATTTTTATATGTTAATCATGTGCACATTTAAAAATAAACGGTGGCTTGGAGTTGGATATGGAACCATGCCAGTGCAAATTAACAAGACACGGTTTACAAGTACCATTACAGTCATAACAAAACACAATAACAAAGATACCGGAATCATTAGTTATCAGGACTAGAATAAATTCATGAAAAATAAAATAAAATAATCCGTTTCCAAACATTACACACATAAGTAAAACCAGTACTTGTTCCAATAGTAACCAACGTAAACAAAGCCACATTCTATGAGAGAGTGTAAACGAAGATTGAAATGAGCAAGTGATAAGAGAAGAAATAAACATACAAGAGAGGGGAAGATGAAAAGCTTTTACAATCGAAGAGAAGGAAACAACTGGCTTGGCCGCAGCTTGGTTCTACTCTCCAAACGTTCAAGTGTAAGGTTTGGGAATTGAGCCTTATTTAAGCACCCGAAACGGACAGCTAGGCGTCACTCAGATATAGTACATTCATTTTAATTTTAGCGTGCATTATTCAAATTCATTCATGAAAAATTTGGAACCTACTTTTAATTTTTTAAAAATTAAATTAATTATTTAGTCATTTAAATTTATAAATACGATACAGTTTAGTCCCTTAATTCAGTTTCAACAGTCATTTATTTACTTACATGTTTTATTAATTATCCTACTTACCTCGTTACTAATTCTGCGTGATCTATGAAGAAGTTTCTCGGTGGAAAACGATAAAAAGTGAAAAAATATACAATTTTATAAATCAAGTGGGATGGTTAATGAGACACATACACAAGTAAATAAACATCGCAATTAAACTAAAGGACTAATGTGTCCCGCATTTTTAAACTTGAGGGACTAAATGGTTAATTTATTTTTTCACGGACTAAAAGTGAGTCCCTAAAATTTTCTAAGAACTACTTTGGGTCTTCATTCGGAATTTTATAAAACAGTTATGCTATCTGGACATTAAAAAAATGGGGCAGCAATCGACAATGATTAATGATATTCAAAATCGTGGTTAATGACGTGTTGAACTTGGTTAATGAGTACACTAAAGATTAATCATCTACTAAACTGCATTAATCAAGTACAACACGTTATCAACCGCGATTTAGAACATCATTAATCGTTATCGATTGTTGTCCCATTTTTTGAGGTCCAAATAACATTTTTGTTTATAAATTTATATAGAGGTTTTGTTTGTCAACTCAAATAAGCTAAGTTATAATGCATTTGATAAATAAATTTATCTCATTAGTTTATAACTTTTTGAGAAAATATTTTAAATAGTTTATAACTTATTAACTTTTTTATCATTTTTACTTTTGTTATTTTAACAAATTCATACTTTACTCTGTCCATACCTTACAAAACAAAATTTATATAAAAAAATCATAATAATCTATAATCTATAATATTTACATTCACAAGTTTTTTTCAAAACAAAATTTTACACGTGTCATAAGTAAATATATTTTTTAAAAATTGTTAACATGCATAAGAAAATAGGAGAAATAAATCAAATAGATTTTCAAGAGAGAAGAAAAAATTAATATGATAGATAAATATATTTTCTAAAAATGGTTAACTCGCACCAGGCAAAGAGGAAAAATAAATAAAATAGATTTTCAAAAGAGAATAAAAAATAATATGATAGATGAATATATTTTCTAAAAATGTTTAACTTACACGAGGAAAAGAGGAGAAATAAATCAATATATTTTCAAGAGAGAATAAAAATAATAATATGATAGATAATAATTATTTTTAAATGATTAACTTGCAGAGAAAACAAGGAGAAATAAATTCAATAAATTTTGAAAAAATAAGAAATAAATAATGTGATAAATAAATATACTTTATGAAAATGATTAACTTGCACGTGGAGGGAATAAATAAATCAAATACATTTTTAAAAGAGAAAAAAAATTCGTATCATTACGAAGGTAATTATGTTTAGTATTAGTGTTTAGATAAATTACATCGAAAAATGATTAATCAGCTTGAAATGCAGTTGTTGCTTTGAAGTTATATATTTACGATTCAATGTTCAGAGAAGTACGATACTAAGCTCGCCGAAAAAAGAGACAACATCTTTTTGATCAATCACAATCTTTTTAATGGTGTTTATATACATAATCTTTTTTATTATCATTAATTTTTCTTTTCAAATAAACATCTTTTTAAAAATAATAATATTCTTCCATTATTTTATTTTTCTCCACATTCAAACATTTTTTATATCTATCTTTTAATATTGCATAAATATTGTGATATTCACGTGCATCACACGGTACAGACTAGAGTGCATATTTATAAGATCGTTTGTCTTACTATTTACACTTAAGAGTTATTATTTATATTATAATATTAATAATAGTTATTAAGTTAATATCTGATACGCTTTGTGATCGATGGTTCAGAAAAATAATTTTTTAATAATTTTTGGTATATAATTCTTCAAAAAAAAATTTAAACCAAAAATATAAAATCAATAATTATATGATTTTTGATGAAATCCTAAAAAATTAACGTATCTTTTTGACAATTTTTTATGTATAATTCTTCACAAAAAATGTGAAATCAACAATTATATATTTTTTATGAAATCCTAAAAACTTGGCATATTCCCCGTGCACCATACACCAAGATTTATACATAGCCAAACTAAAATAAACAAGAAAAGTTAAAACAAGTTACTCTCCTGTATCCATAGCAAGACTAAGTAATAAATATGAAGGAGTTTTTTATTCAATATGTTATGGATGAAACATCACAATTATGCCAGAGAGAATGATTATTGGGATGCCATTAAAGTTGAGGTTACATGCTATGAACCCGTAAGAGCGATACAGCATAACGTCTTGTCAAAACAATTTTAAGTGAAATAGCTCTTGTAAAAAATATTACTTTAATTTTTGTATGCAGTCGTTTGGTTCATGAAATCACTGACTAAAACCTCACTAAAACTGCAAGTGAGGCAGATTAGTTTTTATGAAAATAATTTATAAAAATAAATTTAATATAAATAAAATATAAAAATAATTTATGATATTTTTATAAGTTCATTTTAGTTTGGTGAGCTTCTTAGAGAAACTTATGAAAATAAATTATTTTTAACTTATTTAAAAAAAATTATTTTAACTCGTTTAATTAAACTGTTTACTCAAGATTAAAGAGGCCCTCACTTATCTATAGTTGATCCACCTCTTCAATGGGCCACTAATACTTGAACCATAAGAACATCTCCAATGTTCTTCATACAAGCAACTCACTTCATTCTTTTGGATATTGTTATGGTGCCTTCAAAAATCGAACGGCATTGATGCCCTTCTAGCGTGGTCCTATTAGCATATGACAATTGTTTTTTGGTAGAAATTGAAGCGTTGAGTCAAACCCTTGATGCACCTCTGTTTCAGTTGTGGCAACATGTATACGTGAGATAATGTCAACAGGTGCATCCCATACTAGCTTGTCCATTTCATCCTCGCTGCACCTGCCAGGGTCATCTCCGTCAATTCACTATATCCACGGGAGATAGAGGATTAATGGTTGACGCTACTCAAGATCATGGTTATACTAACTTGGATGAGTAGAGGAAACCGACAAAGGTGGTGACGGCGTTGCAAGGTACGCCGTGGATTTGGATGATTGTTTCAGAGTTCGATGCTTGCATGGTCGGTCTATGATGTTCTCCAAAACCGGCGACATCGAGGCCTTTAAGACCAAAAAAAAAAAAAAGTAAGGACTAAGCAATAGGGAATTATCAAATAATAATGGAAATGTACAAAAATGTTGATTTGAAATTGAAGACAAACTATAATGGTTGAGTGGTGATGCGGAACAATATAGGCTCAAAGAGATAAAGTCTCAAAACTTTGGATTGGATGGACCAATAACAAGAGGAAGGGCAAAAAGGATTAAAGACTAACTCAAACACCAAGTGGCTTACTTTCTCAAGGCCAATGTTGGTGTTAAAAGAGAACTATATTTTGTAAATCTCTTAGTGGTAGATATCATGTAGTTTCTTAGATATTGGTTTGTAATAAATAAATACATTGACTTTTGTATAGTTAGCTTGTTTTAGGGAGTTTGGCCTTGGGGCCCTTGTGTTATTTATAAGTTGGTTTAGATTTGGAACCTTGCATATAAAAGGCTCCTTGTAAAGAATATTTGAAAGTTTTTGTCATAATTGAAAATTGAGAGTTTAGAGCTTGGTGCTCCTCTATGTGTTCTTTGTGGACCTTCAAGAATCTTATCAAGAATTTCATATTTTGTGGCAATTCAATTGCACTTATCATTCATCCTTGAATGTGGCGTGTTGCATCGATTTTTCATCTCCTATTCTTTCCCACTTTGTGAGATTTTCTTTCCCTTTCTCTTTTGCATTCTTTAGGTCATGTGCTTGAACAAATTTGGGCATTTTTTGTGTTCTTGATCAAATTGACAATTGAATTCAAGGAAGATCCTACTCTAGCTCATATTATGTAGTATCAGTATTTAGGTCCTTGACTTCAATTCGAATTTTGCACAAAAAAATTGAAAAAAAAACGCAGAAAAAAACTCCAACACAGGAAGATTCATGTTTTCCTTCGATTTCTATGGTTTTGTTGATTGTTTTGATGATTAATGAGTTGAATGATGTTGATTTGAGTGTTTGATGTTGAATTGTTGAAGAATTGGTTGAAATCGGTTGAATTTCAGATTTTGGAAATTTTCTGGAAAATTGGGGAATAGGGATGGCAATGGGTAGGGTACTATAGTACCCGTTCCCATACTCGCATTTTAAAAAAGTACCCGTCATTGTCCCCATACCCGTGTGGGTAGCAACCTTGATACCCGTACCCTTACCCGCACCCATTACCTGCACTTTAGTATAAAAAATTGGTGGATTTTGAAAATAAGATAAGTAAATATGGTATACCCAAAGGTTTTCGATTGATATAATTTTTATATTATTTACTTTAAACAATAAAATGACTTATTTTTGTACTTACATAAAGTTACATTCCATATAGTAAATGTCTTGCATACCAAACTAAAAATGCAATCCATAGATTTAATAATCAATTTATGAACACGAAATATATGAAATGCAAAGGTTCAAATACAAAACGTCAAATAATCAATCTTCAAAACATTAATTAAATATTACAATAAAAAATGCTACATTACACTGATCGGAGTGTTAGTAAAAAAAGGAATGCTATTGAATTACAGAAAAAAATAATATTAATGTCTTCTTTTTATTTCATTTGCCAACGCTTGATAATTATCATTATTATCAGATTTGTTCACAAGACAGAGGAAAACACGTCAAGATTATTGAAAATATTAAGATACTAAATAGAGAAGGAAAACATAACAACTCAGGCATTTCCATAGAAGATCATTTGATCATATTAATCAAGAAGTAGCATTCAAAGTATAGGCGATAATGAAGCTAGCCAAGTGGAACTGACGATGGAGCTCTAATTTTTTAATGTAATATATAATAATTAAGGCATGATGAAGTAACATACAAAGTATAGACGATGATGAAGCTAGCTAAGTGGAACTGACGATGAAGCTTTAGAACTGACAATGAAACTCTAGTTTTTTTTTTAAATTTTTTTAATGTAATATATTATAATTATGTATATAAAAAATATATATAAAAAAATAAATAAATATATATAGTGCGAGTATGGGGCGGGGGGTACTAGAGTACCCGTTCCCGCACTCATCCCCATTAATTTTTGCGGGTAAGAGAAGTGCTAGCAACAACTCTCTAACACTCCCTTTCTAACACACACGCTCCTAGTGGTTGAAATTCATATGGGTCCCACTAATTCATGTGGGTCCCATTTGAATTTTGTAGGGCCCACATGAATTTTAACCAATAAAAGATTGTGTGTTGGAAAGAGAGTGTGTTGCTAGCATTTTTCTTACGGGTAATTACCCGCACCCGTACTCATACCCATTAAGTGGGTAATTACCCTACCCATAATGGATAATTTTTGCGGGTACCCATTGCCATCCTTATTGGGGAAGAACCTCCAAACTGTTCTTCAACTATAGATGTCTTTGATCCGAAATTTCAAGTGTAAAATTAATTTTGGTGTTTTTGATTCAATACTTAGTCAAATCTGGATTTTCAAAAGCCAAAGTTGTATAGAAAAACATGAGAAATTCAATAGTACATAGAAAAAGCCAAGAAAACAGCTTCCGAAAAAAGTGATTTTAAAAAAAGCACTTCTCAAGGGGAAAAAAGGCAATTATACTACAAAAAAAAAAAAAAAAACATGTAGCAACAGAAAAGGCAAAAGATTCCAAACTTGAAAAATCCAGGGACCAAACTTCAAAAAATAAACATTCATAAAGTTTGGGGCAATTTTGAAAATATCAAAAGTTTGGGGGCAAAATTACAATTTTCGAAAATTTTCCAGAAAAGTAAAAGAATACCACTATCTTCAATGAAATTTTCTGCCTAACAACTTTTTAGTTGACACTTTTCCAATAAAACATCTCCTCCTATATGAAATTTGCAAAAAGAATTGGTTGGAACACACTAAAACTGAAATTTTTTTCCTTCTTCCCTAAACTCATCTTTTTCTTTGAGTCATACATTGTCCTTGAGTATCATCAATTCTTATTTCAGTACTTCTTTCTTTGTTTTAGCTTTTCTTATTTGTTTCTTAAATTCCTTGGTTTTGTTTTAGAGTCTCATTGTGTCATTATTTTTGGCCTCTTGGATGCTATATGCATATTGCATTTCCACATTGCATGAAATTTACCACAAGCTTGATAATTGATCATTGTTGGTTGAACTTAGAACACTCAAGAGCAAGCATCTAGGGAATGGTAAAAGGCAAGTGTAAACATTCGATAAAAAGCCTCAATTGAGTGAAACACGAGTGGGCTGGAATGCGTGTCCCTCCGGAAGTGTGTATAACGGCATCGAGTTTGAGTAAGAGTGGGTGGTGTGGTAGTCGAAGGATATGGTTTGGGAACCCATTAGTGTAGTGTAGTTAATGGTATTGTGAAGGAAGGAGATGATTCTGAGATTGAAGCAACTTAGCAACTAACATGACATGGAGTAATTAAAGCAGTTGTCATATGCTAATATGGCCACGCTGGAAGGGCATCCGAGGCATCAATGCCCTTCGATTTTTGAACGCACTGCAGCAATACCTTATTCTTTTAAGTGAGTCACCTCAATTTTAAGCAATACAATCAATTTCACTCCAATAAGAGTTCTTATCAACATGTTGTTTAACTCACAAATATCCCCTCTCTCTTCAACGTCTCATATTCTCTCTCCTACATGTACATACACAAATGATCAAATGTTAAACAACTCATAAGGAATGATTGCTTATATAAGCAACTATCCTCAATTTTAAGTAACCCATAAGCAACTCAAAATCATATGTGACCTACCGAAATAATATTTTAAGTAACTCATACGCAACTCAAAATCATATATAGCCCACCGAAATAATATTTTAATATTAAGCAACACATAAGCAACTCCCATTGGAATTGCTCTAATCAAACTGAGATCAAGTCTAAAAAAGTGGCCTACGAGCATCCCTACTTTGGAAGAAATAATTGCTTTTATATAATAAAAAACACTCAAAAAGATTTTAATTATAAGCTATTTTATTTAAATATAAAATAAACTAATTCAAGCACCCCAAAAGTTGACCATATCTCCATTAAGAAACATAGGAAATCGTATGGATGAAAATCTTCTGTCATATTTTTTGCCCCCCACTAATGACAATTTGCCACTTAATAAAATAAGATCATAACTTATTAACACTTATGTACATCCTCAGGCTTTGATTAGTGGGGGACACCGCGATACAATTTTTTAAGACAGCAGAATTTTGTTCAAAGTATATGCCATAAGGGCGCAGTATTTATCATACCAGAAAAGGCAACCTCAGCAATGTGTCCTTGCAAATCCAGAAATTAATAGTACCAAGCTTCAAAACATTCCTATTACAGCCAGAAAGATAAGGATGGAACATAAATTAATAAATATCAAATGGGCCAGAAAAATCTTTACCCAAGTCCATGTTAATAGCGAACCAGGAAAATTATAATTGAGTATTCAGAAACTAAAAAACTTAATCTATCAAGCTAATAAAGAAATCCATCATTACAAAACCAACCAAGCAAAATGCTAAGTGACACACGGATATTGTTTGGCCTGCAGTCGCATCCTTCTTTTATATTCATCAAGCTCCTGCATGTTAAAGAAACTTTGTTAAACATGCTCTTTTCAACAGCACTAAAAGTTTAGATGTAGATACAAATGAATGGAGAAGAACCTTGACAAAAAGCTCATTCATTTCATGATTTGCAGGACTAGCTGGATTAGGAGTGTCCAGCAGATCCTGAATACCCAAAAGAATTTGCTTTACAGTAATTGCTGGTTTCCAACCCTTTGAAAAGCCAAATGTAAGAATCAGGAAAAAATAATGAAATCCAATTCTAAGTAACAGAATCCACATATACCCTTGTGCACTTACATCGTACTCAGTAAGGATTGACAGGCATACAAGTCCAGATGGATAGACATTAGGATGTAAGAACCCTAGAGGAAATTTGCAAATTGGAGGTTTGCTGGGGTAATCCTCATTAAACTTAAGGGTTACAGGATAGTGTCCTCCTTCCCAGTCAGTCTGCAGTATTCATAATGTCAGTGGAACATTTAAAACATAACTGACATTATAACAAGAGAATAGTTGTTCAAATAACTTTTTTGTTATAACAAAGATTTCATCTCCCAAACCTATAGTCCACAACAATTGAATCAAGAACAATGGTAGATATATAAATGAACATAAATAATAACTAGGCGTGAGACCTTGAGTCAAGATGGGTGACTAGAATTAAATAGAAAATAAGCATGGTTAAATTAGATAAGCATAGAAGATATACAATATAAGACACTCACTCCATCCTTTCCGGGGACAAAGCACTGCCAAAACAATAAGTTCACAGAGCCACCTGGTTGGAGTTCTGGCTTTGCCACAAAACCCTAGCATAGGAAAAATGAGATTGAGAAATAATTTCAGCAGAACATACTTAAAAGTTGAAAGAAGAAAAGAATCAAGTGATGTAGATAAGATAGAAAGGGTTAAAGTATAGACATATGGATGATTCTTTCGCCATGACTTTCGCTCCTCGGCAAGACGGCCGCGTGCAACTCCACTAGACATCTCTTGCTTTTGAGTTTTGATTTTTTTTTCAAAAAATTATATTGGAATGTCCAGCCCACAAAATTTGATCCTGCTAATCTTCTGTGTCAAGAAATTATTCCTTTATAATTTACTTCTATGCCAAATCAAAGCACCTGCAGGATGCCAATTTGTCCAAGATCAACCATTCATTATATTTTTAACATAGGACATTCTAAATACCATGACATTATCAATTTATAGCATAGAATCAGAACCACATCATCCTACAAGCTATGCAGGACAAATAAGTTCGTCATACAGATCAACCTAAATGAGATCAGAGGAAAAGAAAATAAAGAATGAACAGGACTCAAATGCCTCTCCAAGCAAACATCAGTTTTCTTATTCAAAATTAATTGGATACAAGGCAGAGAACAGAACAGAAGTCACTCTTTGGACTATAAACAAACTAGCATTACCAATCAATCAACTGTAGTAGAGCATGATCAACAATCAGCATTCATAAAACCCTATTTAACTACAGAGCTGCAACTTGAAAGGATAATTATGAATTATGTTAACAAAATTTAGTCTAAAATCTCGGTACACGCCTAATAGTACAACAAATTGAATGAGTCTTGTGTTTTCATATAGAAACAGGTGGTAGAATAAATTAGATGTTAATCTATGATCATCAAATGAAAAACATAAAAACAAAACAACCAAAATCATTTATACAGAGCACAGACGATACTAATGTTCAATAAATTCATGGAAGAACAAGTAATCCAAATAATATTAATGTGCTTTAAAAATAAAATAAAATAAAAACAGAAAACAGATAATATACACATAAGTAAACACAATTAACATTAGCTTTTTTAAAATGCATTTTAGGAAACCCAGTTAGCTAATCTTTGTTCTTTCATTCTTACATGTGAGATTAAAATCTAAAAAAGAAAGGAGGAAAAGAAGAGAGAAACATACAAGTTACAACGCAGGCAGAAGACAGAGAGGGGAGAGTAAATTTTATTCTTGTGTTGTGTTTGCGGGTTGGAGGATTTGACCATCGGGGACAGTGTGAGGCAGTAAAATTTTGAGGCACGGAACAAGATGATAATATTAGGGAGAATTCCGGAGTAATAAAAGTGTAACTTGATACTGTTTCCGTCTCAAATTAAGCAAACTCTGATGGTCCAAGTAGGTGTTTAAATTTATTTTAACTATGTTATAGGTACGAAATAGGTACGAAGTATTCACTATCATTAACGGTGACTAATCTTCATTAGGAATCTGATGGGCACACAAGGTGTTTCTTCTCTCCCAACCAGGTTTTTTTCATATACAAGAGTCAGGATTCGAACCTCGATCACTTGTTTAAGATGTTTGAGTCCCTTACTACTCGGATCAATCACATGTTGGTCCAAGTAAGTGTGTTTGGTATAGTTGTGAAAAATAAATTATTTTAACAATTGATTATATGTATTATTGATTATTGTTATGATCGATTATAATAGAATCTGTTTTATGATTTCTGAAAAATGATTTTAAGATAATTTATTTTGTTTGATATACAAAATTGATTTTACCTAGTAAATAACAAAAAAAAAAAGGTATTTAGTTATTTATATTAATAATATTTGATGCTTTTTAACATTTTTGATGTTTATCATCATTTATTTTTATATTATAAAAAATTGAATAAAATCTGTAATATTTTTTCATGTCTATAGAAACATGTCAAATTGATCAAAACATTTGAGTCATCGACAATATAAACATCAATAACAAAAGTTAAAGGAATATAAAAATAAATAGAAGTTACTAAATAAGTTTCTTTTTTTACATTGCTAACTTGCAGTTAGACAATCCCCAAAATAAACAATACCAAGCACAAATGTCTAGTTTTCTACAAAAGCTTCAAAAATGTCATCTCTAATTGAATCTCAGATAAGATCCATATACTTATTAAACATATTGAATCTAAGGTGGGAGAAGAGAAGAATTCAATGTGGAATTTATTAATGATTATCAAGATACAAACTGCAGCAAGCATCACTGAATATATATAAACAACTAATACATAACTCAACTAATCCAATAACTAACTCTTGTTATAACTAATTGATCCCAATAGAAAAAATAGAAAGTTGTAAGTTGCAATACTCCCCCTCAAGTTGGGAGGTATATATTCAGAATTCCCAACTTGGATATGAGGGTGTGAAACAATTTCTCAAGGAGGGCCGTATCAAATTGAGGAAGCCATTTTGGACATGCTCGCAGATGAAATGACAGTCAGTCGATGTCTACATGTTTTGAACGCTCATGACATGTGGGATTAGTGGGCAAGCAAATTAATAGCTGATTTGCTATCACAATATGTCATGATGGAGTCCACCGGAACTTCAAACGCCATGAGTAGCCAAAGTAATTCTGAGGTGATAGCTATTAGTGCTCTATACTCTGCCTTAGCTGAAGATCTAGCTACTGTGTTTTTATTTCTTAGACTTCCAAGAGATAAAGGAAGTGCCTATAAAAACGCAAAACCCAGTAATAGACCTTCTTTTCACATAGAAACCCCCATTCTGCATCTATATATGTAGTGATCGCGCAAGTTGTTCTCAGTGGTGGGATTGGTGCTTCCCACTTCACGTTGTGTCTCTTGCTGGAGAAAAAGAGAGAAAACACTTTTTAGAGATGGAATGGAGTCCATGAGGAGGATTTAGCCACGAATCCGATTAAATCTTTCATTCATCCCCATGAGAAAGATGAGCACATACTCAGTGTGCATGTGATACAACAGAGGTTGAATCCCGCCACAACTACAATTGTGTACTGGCTTGTACTAACCAAGTTCCTCTCATAGCGTTTTGACCTTGGTGAAATACTATCTGGTGGAAAGGGAGCCCTTAGAACACCCAAGAAGCTCTCTCTTGAGTTGAAAAACTCGAGGTCCATTTTGTTGCTGGAATCTTTGTTGAAGATCAGACCATATCTCAACAATAGTAGAAGAGTATATCACACTTGTCACGATATCTTTGGAAATGGAATTCAAAAGCCATGATTCAACTATATTATTGTTGCAAAGCCAGAGATGATATGTAGGATAAATTTCGGTTGGTGATGGAATGGAGTCATCAGCAAAACCAATCTTGCTCTTGACTATGAAAGCCATCTTCATCGCGCGTTTCAAGGAGTTGTAATTCTCTCCAGTGAGTGGCTAAGAGACAAGAATCAACCATGGGCTATCGGATGGTGAAGGAAAAGGGGATTAGATTGATATTCCATGGCAAAAAGCCGGATAGAGGAAGAAGGAACAAATCAAAAAAGAAAGAAGAACAATGTAGAGTCAAGCAGAGACGGGCAAGAAGGTGTAGTCTCTTAATACCATATTGAACATATTGAATCTAAGGTGGGAGAAGAGAATAATTCAATGTGGAATTCATTAAGGATTATCAAGATACACTCTACAGCAAGCATCACTGAATATATATACACGACTAATACATAACTCAACTAACCCAATAACTAACTCTTATTATAACTAATTGATCTCAACAGAATAAACAAAAAACTGTAATTTGTAATAGTACTCAGAAGACATATCACCCATGTGTTGAGGGAAGTCATTCTCATCATTGGTAGAATTATCATCATTGTCTGATATATGATCATTAGCAACAATGCTATTAAACTTAACATTTGTGATGCAAATTTGTCTAATAAAGTTGTGTTTTGTCATTGTAGCAACAACTATTTGAACTTGGGTGGAATATTGAAATTTTGGCATGTGACTCAGAATTGCAAATCTATTCTTCCACACGCCAAATGTTCTTTCTATGGTGCCCCTTAAGCTAGAATAAAAATAGTTGAAGGGCTCGTTGTAACCAATAAACCTGATAGTTCGCCTGAAATCTAGAATGTGATATTGCACATATTTATATGGTCCTAAGTAGTCAATGGGTGTTGGATAACTCTCTAGATAAAGCAACTTAGAGAAGATAAAAGAGAAAGCAACAGAGCAACACAAAAAAAGTTCTCAGCAACCTATTTTGACATTTTAACAAACACTTTGTAATCTACATCATTAAAATCAATCAAAATCAAAAGTTCAGGTGGTTAAAATGAATTTATATGAGTATGAACCTTTAACGTTTTGAAACATTAACTCTATAATAATAACAATATTTTATAAAAATATTTCCAACAACTTAAAAAGGAAAAGTGCTAACTAAACGAGATGAAAAGATAGAACACATAAATAAAAATATGGTGTAGTAAGAGGGAATACTCGTCATATAAAGAGATCTTGAAGCCGAAAGAAAAAAATTCATAGTTAAAAAGAGAAATGAAATTTATCACACAATACCATTTGTGTTGTTCAATTGAATACATAGACAAGAGAGAATAGAAAACAATGGTAGGATATGAGGCTGGTGGAATTTTTGACAGCACAAAGAAAACCGACGACAACCAGCAACGACACCAGTCTTTTTTGTTTTCTTTGCCACCAGCAAAGAACTTGGACCAGTGAAGAAGAAATGATCGGGGGGAAGGGATTTGGATCGAAGAAGAAAGATGGGGGGGAGTTTGGTGTGCATTAATTTTTTTCCAGGTAGATACGTAATTGATCAACATTAATGTTGAGAGATTTTCCAATCGTCGAAGAAGGGTTTAGGGGTAGTTACGGAAGAAACTTTCGAATTTAAAAATAAGCTATACCAGATATCATAATGTCTAGCAATTCTGATTCTTTAAAAACAGCATAAATGAGGGAAAACAATTTTTTTTTTTTTTTAATTTAGTTGCGTAGCAACTCAAATTATTTTATAAATAACTTCTTTTTTTTTCAAAACAACTTAAATCTACATAATTTAATTATCCCAAACATGCTCTAGGTAATAGTTTCTGTATGGATTGGGAGAGGATATTGGAAAGGAAATAAGTGAAATTATTTTATTTCAATTTATTTATTTTTTAAAAAAATAAGAAATAATTTACTATTTTTAAAAATTTATCTTAGTTTCTTGGTGTTTTTATTAAATAAAATAGGAGGATGTGAATAAAAATACAACTTCGAATCGCTAATGATTTTATTTTTTATTTTTTGATTTTTCAGGATATCTTTCGCGCGCAACTACAGAGACTAATCTCACGAGATACTTGACAACATTTAAGGGTTGACCTCTCCCAACCAGATTTACTCCCTACACAAAAATCAAAAATCGAACACATGACTACTTGATTAAGGGGGCTGAGTTCGTTACCTCTCAGACCAGCCACATGTTGGTTCGTTAATAATTTTATTGATCCATATATAATTAATTTAAATAATAATATTTTAATATAAATATTAGAGATTCAAATTTGTTTTGTCAAAACTTCGTAGGTTATGTTGGAGATTTAGGTTGTCTCTCGAGAAATAATTTGACTTGACTTGAAAATTATATTTTGTGTTGAAAACTTATCTAAAAACAAGTTTCGATTTAAAAGTGAGATTTTATATATAAAATTTATTAAAGTAGAAATTGATTTGATTTAACTTTATTATTTTATATTTTTACCCCTATGTGACGTAATTAGAGGTGACTATAATGAGTAAAATAATCTATTTATTTCAGATCAAATCAAATTTTAATAAATTCAACATGAAATTTCTATACTCAAATGAGTGAAATCCATGGGATTTTAGAGCTGAAATCACTTCTTATTTTTAAATATTTCAAACAGAAAATTAAAATTCCAAATAAAATTATTTATTAGCTTCTCGCAATCCAGTCACACTTATTGTTGGGTGGAATGAAATGAAATATTGTAGAATGAAGTGAAATAAAATTATATGATAATTATTTTGATATTTTATTATGGAATTAAGGAAAAAAATTTCCTTCCATATTTCCCAAAGTGAACAAAAAAAACAAGTGTTGTAATTTTATCATTCTTATTGTTATCCCATTTTTTTACTAGACCTATATTATCCTCGTTTCAATAATATTAACTTTTTTATTTTTTATTAAAATATATTTTTCAGTCCTTGACCAATGCTTGTAATTTTAAATTAAAAGTAATGATAACGTAAAACTCTATTCAAAATAACCCCTCTGAGATTTATCAAAATATTTTACAAGTGCTACATCAAAATGATGGTTAAGCATACTATGGAATGGAGGGAGGAATGTTGTACTCATTAAACATCTAATGTAAGAGTAGCTTGTGTTCTTGTTATAGGAAATTTGGCAGAAGGATTCTTTCTAGTTTTTTAGGAATCCTAACTTGAGAATCTTAAATTCCCATGGTTGTTATGATTTTTTTTAAAAAAAACACATTCCCATAAAAATAACATTCTTGGGAATGTTTTTTGATCATGTTTCCCCAAAAAGCATTCTCATGGGAGAGGGTGAGAATCCTAGTTTTCGATGAACATGAGAATGTTTTTGTTACTTGAAAAGACTATTATACATTGATCAAGGGCATTCGTAATGACTGAGGGGGTCAAAGACCAAGAAGTGAGTTATTCATTAGTCAAGCTCTCTATTCTTCTTATGGCTAGCTCTGATCTCCTGGTCCTGCGGAAAGGAAATATAATTTCTGTATTTCATCTTCTTCCTTTCGGGGAGGGATGATTAGGAAAATCCTATTAATTGCAATTTTCTTTAGACCCCCAAGAAATGCATGAAAAAAAGGCTTGAATGGTACGACCCCACTATTACCCCAAAAAATGATGAAAGTGGTGATCTCGTACAGTTCTTGCTCTGTGAAGACCCTAGCTTTTCATAGTCGCTGTCGCGACCGTCCCGTCCGGGCGCCGCGAAAAAAAAAAGGGATTAAAAAAAAAAGAGGAGTCGCCACCAAAATTTTTATTTGGGAAAACTTTGGAAAACCCAATTATTTAAGGAAAACTGGTCCTAAAAAAAACAATACAGAGATTTGAGTTCGGGAGTCGGTTATGAGTAGGGAAGGTGTTAGCACCCTACGTCACCCGTTTTAAGAACGGTACCCCGAGTTAATTGTGCAAAATTTTTAATAACCTTTAAAAATATTATTTTACCCCATTTTGAAACAAAAAAAGGAAATAAACACAAAAGGAAGAAAAATAAAATTTTGGCTTGACAGAATGATTATTCTGCTCCTACGTATTCCCCGGTGCGATGGAAAACTCAAAGCCACGTAGTTCTTGATAGAAAAAGTTTGATTGGTTGGTTGATTTTATTTTTTGGGAAAAGATTTGATTTCGAAAAAGGATTTTATTTCAAAACTGGTTCGCTTTTGCACAAGGTTAAAGATAGCAGTGCTATACGATAAACCTTTACAAATCTTACGACACTTGAGGATGGGAGACCATACATCAACGTCATAAATTATCGCGCGAATTTTAAAATATTTTACTTAAAGAAGAATTCACTTTTGCACGGGGTTAAAGATAGCAAGACTATACGATAAACCCTTACAATTCTTGCGACACTTGAGGATGAAAAATTCATACATCAACGTCGTAGATTGTTGCGTGAATTTTTTGAAAGCCACTATTATTTTTTATTTATTTTTTTTATTTTTATTTTTTTTTTAAAAAAGAATTTTCCCCTCTTTTTATGTAAAACCAGAGTCTGACACACACAAAAGTATGAGCTTGGCCCAAAAGGAAAAAGGAAATCGAAAAAAAATCAACCTAAGCTAATCCTTCTTACCAAGCCCAACCCAACATTAAACCCTCTCATTACTGCTCCTTTTTTCCCTACTTAACAAAAATAAACAAATAAAAAAATTGACACATTATATTAAAGCAAAGTAAAGAGATCAGAACTGAAACAGAAAAAAAAACAAGGGAAAGGCCTTTGCCTTCCTCCTTCACGCGAGCAGAGGAGAAGATCTGCAGCGAGGAGCTCGACGGCAGCGGCTAGTTGGGCGGCGCTCCGTGCGGCGGCAGCGGCTACGCGGCCGGGCTCGCGGTGGACGGCGACGGAGGCACGGTGTCTGCGTCGCGGGTAGTGGAGCTGGGCCCGCACAGTGGAGAGGCGAACGGCTGAAGGAGGGAGGAGGCGGCTCGGGCTGATCCCGGTCGAACGGCGGCGGGCCTTCGCGGTGGCTGTCGCGCGCTCACGGCGGCCGTCACTGCACGGGGGAGGGGCCGAGTTTTTCCTTGCTGAGCCTTCCCTTTCTCTGTTCTGTTGTTTCAATGGTTGTGTGTGTGTGTAGTGTGGCTGGTGGTAGTCGCGGTGGTTGAGGGAGGAATGTGAGCGTTATGTATTTTTTGTTTCTGATTTGTTTCTCCTTCAGATCCCCTCTGCCCCCAAAAAAATCCCCCTTTGCTCTCTGTGAATTGTTGAATTTATAGGCAAAAAAACATAGGGGAATGATGCCAAAATTTTCTGTTAGCTTGCTGAGGAAATGGGTACCTCTAGAGGGAGCAAATCAGCTTTGTCCCTCTGCTTGGTGGTGCAACAGGAAGGAGGGCAGTGTGTCATGGCCACTGCTGGTGCTGCTTAGGGGAAAGAGGAAATAAAGTAAAAGAAAACAAAACAAGAAAAGGAAAGAAGAAAGGAAGACTTCCAGAAAAACTCACGTCCCCTTCCCTTTGAATTTTTTGTTATTATCATTTTTTTTTAATTTTTATTATCATTTTCGTTTTTTTTTTTTGAACAAGAAATGGGCTTTTAAGTGGGTTAAACAAAAATGGGATCGTGGGCCAAAGCCTACTCAATTCTTCTTTCCTTTTCTGATCACCTAATCAAAGATTAATTAACCCGGACAAAATTGGGTGTTCACAGCTGCCCCTCTTTACTAGGTTATTATTAGATAATAGGTGTAACCGTAGTTTACCTTTTATCGTTATAAGAAACGAGTAAAGACTTGAACTTCGATTTTGTCCGGGAAAATAAGATTCCCAAAGGTCAGATTGCCTATCGAGACTCAAACTAAAAACTTGTGGGATGGACTGCTCATTAGAAGCCTGAACATAAACAAACAGAGCCTACGGGGTGGATTGCCCGTTAGAAGCTCGAACAAAGATAAGGAGCCTATGGGATGGATTGCCCATTAGAAGCTCGAACGGAAACCAAAAAAAAGAGCCTACGGGGTGGATTGCCCGTTAGAAACTCAAACAAGGATAAAAAAGCCTACGGGGTGGATTGCCCGTTAGAAGCTTTCTACGGGGTGGATTGCCCGTTAGAAGCTCGAACAAAAGATAAGGAGCCTATGGGGTGGATTGCCCATTAGAAGCTCGAACAGAAACCAAAAGAGCCTACGGGGTGGATTGCCCGTTTAGAAGTTCGAACAAAAGATAAGGAGCTTATGGGATGGTTTGCCCATTAGAAGCTCGAACAGAAACCAAAAGAGCCTACGGGGTGGATTGCCCGTTAGAAGCTCGACAAGAAAGGCACCAAAACTTGCGGAGTCGGGTATCCGCTGAAGCTAACAAATGCAATGCAATGATTGGCCTAAGAAATGATGTTATGATGCATGATGTAAAAGCTGCTTTTGCGATTGATGAAAAAGATGGTATGATATGCAAGAGATGCTTTTGATGAAACCATGATGATTTTTTTTTTTTTAATTTTTTTCTTTTTATCATTTTTATTTTTGGTATTTTGTTTCTTCAAATCAATTGCTTGATCCCCGACCCTTAAGATTCGATCACGGCGGGCTTGAGGATGAACTAGAACAAAGCCCATTACTCTTGGCGTGTTCGTTAAAGGCATGCTTCATCCGTGATGATTGCCCTGATGGATGGAGAAATTATTGTTTCCACAGCATCCCTGGTCGGGAGACCACCACGCTCTTCCTGAACTCTAAAACCTTCAAAGAAATCTAAATGCTTTTACGATTACATGTTTCTAGTTCAGTATACGCTTATCATAATGAATGCCCACAATTGATAATGAAAGGTGAGAGGTATACAACAGGAATGGAAGGAAATGTCATTTATTGAAAATGGAAAGGTGTACAAGGTAAATATCACAAAGAAACTCAAATTCAACAAACAAGATTGTAGTGTGCAATCACATCTCTTCAATGACCCTTTCTACAATGACCAGAGCTAGTATCCCGCATTTAGCCTCGAATACCCATTAATCAACTTCAAAGAACACGATTTGCCCCAGTCAAGACTGAACATTGCCCCAGTTACTAGCTTGATGACACTTCCTTCGTTTGCATTTTTTGTATTTTAACCCTAACTTTTGCCTAGATTGCCTTCTCAGGTTTTCAGTCTAGCGGGTCGCTCTAACTTTTGCCTAGACCGCCTTTTCAGGTTTTCAGCCTAGCGAGCCATCTTTTTTTTCTCTTTCTTCTTTTCTTTTGCTATTTTGGAAGTGCGCTCAAGCATAGTACCTTTTGACCGCATCTGAGTTTATAGGGAGTGGCAGATCCTCACCATCTATCCTTGACAGGATTAAAGCTCCTCCGGAGAAGGCCTTTTTCACAACGTAAGGTCCCTCATAGTTTGGAGTCCACTTCCCTCGGTGATCCTTTTGGATGGGTAGAATCTTTTTAAGCACTAAGCCCCCTTCCTGAAACTGTCTTGGGCGCACCTTTTTCTCATAAGCTTTCATCAACCTCTTTTGGCAAAGTTGGCCGTGACACAACGCGGTTAATCTCTTTCCTTCAATGAGGTTCAATTGGTCGAGTCGAGCTTGTACCCATTCAGCTTCCTCTAACTCGGCTTCCATCAGCACCCTTAGTGAAGGGATCTCTACCTCGATTGGGAGTACTGCTTCCATCCCATAAACCAGGGAATATGGAGTTGCCCCAGTTGAGGTACGAATAGAAGTGCGGTAGCCGTGCAAGGCAAAAGGCAACATCTCATGCCAATCCTTATACGTCACCACCATCTTTTGAACAATCTTCTTGATATTCTTATTAGCTGCCTCGACTGCCCCATTCATCTTCGGACGATATGGGGAGGAATTATGATGCTTTATTTTGAAACTTTGACATACCTCTGTCATCATTTTGTTGTTGAAGTTGGTCGCGTTATCAGTGATGATTTCACTTGGCAACCCATAACGACAAATCAACTCTCTTTTGACAAATCTAATCACAACATTCCTAGTCACACTAGCGTAAGATGCAGCTTCAACCCATTTTGTGAAGTAATCAATCGCGACTAGAATGAAGCGATGCCCGTTTGAGGCTTTTGGTTCTATTGGTCCAATGACATCCATTCCCCACATCGAAAGTGGCCAAGGTGATGTTATGACGTTTAAGGATGTTGGCGGCGCATGAACCCGATCGGCGTATGTCTGACACTTATGGCACTTCCTTGCATAAGAGAAACAATCTCCCTCCATTGTTAACCAATAATAACCAGCCCTCAAGATTTTTCTTGCCATGGCGTGTCCACTCGCGTGAGTCCCAAAAGATCCTTCATGCACATCCTTGATTAACCATTTCGCTTCTTCTGCGTCGACACATCTTAAAAGCACCATATCATGATTTCTCTTGTAGAGGACATCCCCGTCTAAATAGAAACTCATTGCAAGTCTTCTTAGAGTCCTTTTGTCATTCTCTGAAGCACCTGAGGGGTACTCTCTTTTTCGGATAAAACTTTTGATATCGTGGTACCAAGGTTTCCCATCGGGTTCTTCTTCTACCACTTGGCAATACGCAAGATGATCACGACTTTCCATCTTGATGAGTGGCAAGTCTCTCTCGTCGCTTACTTTGAACATTGAGGACAAGGTAGATAGCGCATCGGCTAACTGGTTATCCTCCCGGGGAATATGGTGAAATGTAACTTCATCAAACTTCTCAATCAAACCCTTGATGTAATCATGATATGGAATTAACTTGGCATCCCGAGTCTCCCAATCCCCTCTTAGTTGGTGAATGACCAAAGCAGAGTCCCCATATACCTCTAGCACCTTTGCTTTTGATTCTATTGCTGCATGGATCCCTAGCGCGCAAGCCTCGTACTCGGCGATGTTGTTCGTACAACCGAAGCAAAGTCTTGCGGTGATTGGGAAAAAATTACCTTCTGGTGAGATCAAGATGGCTCCGATCCCATGCCCCAGTGCATTAGAAGCTCCATCAAACAACAGGGTCCACTTTTCTTCTTCTGACGACTGCCCCTGCTCAAGCAAAGCCATTATGTCTTCATCTGGGAAGTCACATTGCATCGACCCATAATCCTCTACGGGCTGGTTGGCTAAATAATCTGCGAGAGCGCTTCCTTTTACTGCTTTCTGCGTGACATAGACGATGTCGTACTCGGATAGCAGGACTTGCCAGCGGGCAATCCTTCCCGTCAGAGCAGGCTTATTAAAGATGTACTTGATCGGGTCCATTTTGGACACCAACCAAGTAGTATAACTCAGCATATAATGCCTTAAACGACGAGCCGCCCATGCCAAAGCACAACATGTGCGTTCCAGCAAGGAATAGTTGGCCTCACAACTCGTGAACTTCTTACTCAGATAATAGATGGCATGCTCCTTTCTTCCTGATTCATCATGCTGCCCCAACACACAACCCATAGATTCATCTAGCACTGTTAAATACATGATGAGCGGTCTTCCAGGGACTGGAGGTACCAATACCGGAGGTTCTTGCAAGCACTGCTTGATCTTTTCAAACGCCTTTTGGCAATCCTCATTCCATTTTACCACCTGATTTTTACGCAGCAACTTAAAGATCGGCTCACATGTCGCGGTTAACTGAGAGATGAACCTGGCAATGTAGTTCAATCTCCCTAAAAACCCACGAACTTCTTTCTCTGTTCGAGGTGCTGGCATATCGATGATTGCTCGCACCTTATCAGGATCGACCTCTATCCCTTTCTGGCTAACTATGAACCCCAAAAGCTTGCCCGATTTCACTCCAAAAGTGCATTTGGCCGGATTCAATCGAAGCTGGAACTTTCTCAACCGTTCAAAAAGCTTTTTCAAATCGTTAACATGGTCGTCTTCAGACTTGGACTTTGCAATCATATCATCCACATAAACTTCTATCTCCTTATGCATCATGTCATGGAATAGAGTCACCATGGCCCGCTGGTATGTCGCCCCTGCATTTTTCAAACCAAAAGACATAACTTTGTAGCAAAAGGTACCCCACAGAGTGACAAACGTGGTCTTTTCCATATCTTCCGGAGCCATTTTGATCTGATTGTATCCCGAAAATCCATCCATGAAAGAGAAGAAAGCATGATGAGCGGTATTATCCACCAGAACGTCGATGTGAGGGAGAGGGAAGTCGTCTTTCGGGCTAGCTCTGTTCAGATCCCGGTAATCGACACACATCCGAACTTTTCCATCCTTCTTTGGAACAGGGACAACGTTTGCAACCCATTGAGGGTACTTCGCAACTGCTAGGAAGCCGGCCTCTAATTGCTTTTTGACCTCTTCCTTGATCTTCAACGACATCTCTGCTTTCATCCTTCATAACTTTTGCTTAACCGGAGGACACTCGGGCTTTAGAGGTAACTTGTGTTCTACTATGCTAGGGTCTAACCCCGGCATGTCTTGGTACGACCATGCAAAAATATCTTTAAAATCGAGTAGCAACTTGACCAGTCTGTGTCGCTCACTTTCTTTCAGGGAAATACCAATCTTGACCTCTTTTTTATCGTCTTCTGTTCCCAAGTTGATCACCTCAGTCGGCTCTTCATGGGGTCGAATTTCTTTGGTTTCCTGTTCTACTAATCTCATTAGCTAAGGAGGAATTTCTTCGTTGTCATCAATATCCTCGTCAGCATGATTAATGGGATAATCGAAATTGTATGCGGGAACACTAACACTGTCATTTTCAAGAGAGTCACTTTTAGATCTGCATTTTGATGATTATCAGGGAAAGGTGAATAAATAAAGATGAAAAGGCGAAAACCGTATTATTGACAATTATTAGGGGAACAACAAAAACAAAGGGCGGAAGAATAAAAGGGACCGAATGCATGCATTTATTGATAAGTTAATACTGAAATAGGAACAAGTAAGCCCAGTACAAAAGACATCCTAAAGCCTTGGGCAGAGCTAAAGGATAAGCATTACAGAATTACTTTGACAAAGATTCTATGGTCCTCGGGAATTCAATGGTCTCCCAATTGCTGAGTTCTGTATCAGGAGAGCAGGGATAAACAAGATTGACACTGCGATTGGTGGAATCATCATCTCCGAGGGCTGCTACTTGGTCAAGGAACACGAACCCTGCACTGCGGAAGCTTTGTCGTATGTCACAGATAGGAACCCTTTCAGCCTCGTACTCACGATTTTCTAAACGAGCAAGCCTCTTCTCTTTCCTCTGTTCTAGAACTCTCCTCTTATCTGCCTTGGTGGGTTTGTATCCTAACCCAAACCTGTCCTTGTTCTCAGTAAGCATTATGATGTCGGGAACCCCTTGGTTGCTTTTTCCCAATCCGTTCCTAGGTCGATATCCTCCTTTAAGCATAACCCTCACCATCATGACAGATGCTTTTGACGGCCGCGGTTTTGAAAGCAAAGCCCCCTCTCTTACGTAAGTAGTGTTGGCAATCTCCAGCGATTGGAAAGCGGTCTCAAGGGCTTCTTCTGCTGCCTCAATGTAAGGGGTCGTTGTTGGTTTGCTCACCAGCATGTCTTCTTCTCCAGAAATAATTACCAATTTATTATCAATGATGAACTTCACCTTTTGGTGCAGCGTGGAGGGTACAGCTCCAGAAGAATGGATCCAAGGTCTACCAAGGAGGCAGCTGTAGGTCGGTGTGATATCCATTACTTGAAAAAGGACCTCAAAGGTACAAGGACCAACCTGAATAGGTAATTCGATCTCACCCATGACCTCTCTTCGCGTACCGTCAAATGCTCTTACTATCATTGAGCTCGGCTTCATGTGGGTCCCATCGAAAGGCAGCTTAGACAAGGTCGACCTTGGCATCACGTTCAAAGAAGACCCATTGTCAATGAGCACTCTAGCCATAATATGATCCCGACACTTCACGGAGATATGCAACGCCTTGTTATGCCCTATTCCCTCAACAGGTATTTCATCATCGGTGAAGGTCACATAATTATCGGCGACGATGTTGCCCACAATGTTATCAAACTTATCAACAGTGATGTCATGAGAAACATGAGCTTGATTCAAAACCTTCATCAACACCTTTCTATGTGGTTCAAAGTTCAT
Source organism: Ammopiptanthus mongolicus (assembly GCA_039655645.1). Taxonomy (NCBI): domain Eukaryota; kingdom Viridiplantae; phylum Streptophyta; class Magnoliopsida; order Fabales; family Fabaceae; genus Ammopiptanthus; species Ammopiptanthus mongolicus. The sequence continues at coordinate 79,581,130 of CM077349.1, read as the reverse complement.
GAGCAGAGACAAAAGAGATATTTTGGCCGGAGTTCGATTCAACTGGTCCACCACCCTATATTCACTTTGTTTGATGAACTTCAAAAATTCGGAGACTTCTTCATCGGATACTTCTTTTTTGTATCCATTCCCTCTTGCGCCTTCCTCAACAAGAGTTTCTTTTCCTTTTCCCTTGCAACTTCCTCCTTCCTTTTCTGTATCTTCTTTTCGCAACGCCTCTGGGGTATAAACACGACCGCTCCGAGTCATCCCACCGACTCCCGAGACATTGGTGACTACAGTGGTATCTTCAGAGTATTGTGGTTGAACCTGCACGTCATATTTCCATGGTACTGCTTTGGTGTCCTTGTAAGGAAAAGGACGTGGAACTTGGATGACGAGTGGCCTCGGCCCACTTGAAGTCGGTGATGGTACCTCTTTGGTATAGTATATCACCAGCGGTTTTGGAGCGATCGTTTCAACAACTGGCCGAGGATCGACCCGGATGGTCAAAGGAGTTACATTAACCCGCATCGAGGAGACTGTAGACTCAGAAACCACATTTATGCCTCCCTCATCCAACTGGCAACCAATCAGGATCATCTTCATATCTAATAACCGTTGTACAACTTGTTTGAACTCTGCACAATCTTCAATTGCATGCTCTTTCTCCTCATGAAAGTCACATCTTACGCCTTTGTCAAGGTCCCTTTCCTCCTTAATCGGGGCTTGCATCATCCCATGCCTACACATCTCCCTGAAAATAACTCTCATGGGGGTCTTGACCTTGGAGACTTGACTGATGAGAGTATGCTCCATGAAATCCTCTATGGCGTTGACGCCAGGACCCCCATGATTTGGTAGAGGATCTTGCCCCACATTAGGCTGCTCGAAGCTCAACCACTTGGCGTTAATCAACTCTTGCACCTTAAGCTTCAAAGCTCTACAATTTTCGGTGGAATGACCAGATGCCCCTGAGTGATAGTCACATTTAGTATTCGGGTCAAACCACTTTGGATACGGGGGTTCCATTGGTTTTGTTGGGATAGGAGCTAGCATAGAGCTTTTCACGAGTTGGCGTAGCAGCTCGGTGTAGGTCATGGGTATCGGATCAAAATGTACAGGTTTTCTTTCCAGGTCATGAGGTGGCCTTCTCTGGTTTGTGTTTGGGTTGTGATGCGGTGGTTGAACTGTTTGGGATGGTATGGCGGGAAGTGTTTGGTGATGGGTAGGGTATGATGGCCGGTAAGGTGTCATTGGATGCTGAGGTTGGGGGTGTGGAAATTGTGAGGTGGCGGCAATATATGGATGGTTAGTTTGGTGATACGGAGTTTGCGGGTAATACTGGGTTTGGAAATATTGCTGAGGGTGGACAGGCATCAAGTTTGGTCTCCATTGGCCAGACCTATTCTGGTCAAAAGTCACAGCATGTGCTTCTCCTTCCTTCTTCTTTACAAACGAGGGCTTCTTCGGGCCAGGTGCCCCAACTGAAGTCTCGACAATCTTGCCATTCCTCATTCCACCTTCAATCCTCTCACCGATAATGACCATATCTGAGAAATTTGACGATACACTACCAATCATCCTATCATAAAAGGGCGACTGAAGTGTGTCAATAAACATCGCAACAATCTCTTTTTCTGCCAGCGGGGGCTCTACCTGGGCTGCCACTTCCCTCCAACGCTGCGCATATTCCTTGAAAGTTTCTATGTCTCTTTTAGACATATTTTGCAGCTGCATCCGATCAGGCGCCATGTCAACATTGTATTTGTATTGCTTCAAGAAGGCGTCGGCCAAATCCCTGAAAGATCGGATATGTGCCCTCTCCAGGTGCGTGTACCAACTCGAAGCTGCCCCAGACAAACTGTCCTGAAAGAAATGAATCAGCAACTTATCATCGTGCGCGTATGATGCCATCTTTCGGACATACATGGTTAAGTGGTTCTTGGGACAAGTGGTTCCGCTGTATTTGTCGAAATCTGGGACCTTGAACTTCGGTGGGATTACGACATTAGGCACAAGGCAAAGCTCCGAGGCATCTCTGAGGCCATAACTACTTGCTCCTTCAATAACCCTTAACCTTTCCTCTAGTGTCTCCAACTTTTCCCTAGATCGGGGGTTCTCGCCGGACCGATCCACATGGGCTTCACCGTACATGTTCTGTGGAAGGTACTGTGGCATGTAGGCGGATGTGAAGTTTGGTGCCGCTTGAGCCCCATTGGGTCCAAAGTGCAGGGTGTACGGTGGGAGCTTTGGATTAGGAGAAGGTATCACTGCCGGGGCACTACCTTCCGGAGGGTTTTGTGACGGAGGGACCCCCTGTGTTGGGAATGTGAGGACAGAATTTTGAGGGACCTGGGCAGTGTCTTGGTGGTTAGGGTTATTGTCCTGTGGGCCAGCAGCAGTTGGCGGCACATAACCTGGAGGAAGACCGTATGGAGGATGGTTCATTACAGTAGACTCATGATGATTGGCAGCTGAGGAATGAGTCTGGTTGTTTGGATAAATAGCGAAAGGCACCATGACTCCTTGTTGGTTGAATCCTTGCATTTGCACAGGAACCTGAGTGAAACCAGGTGGGAGAAGAGGTGTAGCCGGATGCTCTTCATTCGAGGCCGAAGGGTTCTCATCTGTGCTTTTCTCCTTTTGCATCGCTTGCAACAACTCCAACATCTTTGCCATCTGTTCCTTGAGTTGGTCTACCTCTTCTCTCATCTCTTGGGTTTGTTCTAGGTCAGCCATAACTTTAGCTTGCGAACGAGTGCGGTAAGGGTGTCGCGGAGCAATGGTTCAAAAGATCACTGTTTAATTACAACAACGAAAAAGAAAATGAATAAAAACAAAAAGGGATAAGAAAACACAGAAAACGTATTAACCCTTTCGAGATGCTTGAAATTATTCAATTTTATTTTTCAGAGAGTTAACGCCCCAACGATTGACAAGAGATGGTCCCTCCACTCCATTCAGAGAGCATTTTGCCCATAAGACGGCGTGGGGTTGACAACGAATCTAGGGGAGAGGATCCTTTCCACAATAGACGTCGTCTTTAGGCACACTAGCATTGCTGATTCCGAGTCGAGGAAGTAACAACTACACTTTACACAGAAGGATAATTCCTATAAGGCAAGGACGTAGTTAGCAACATACTAAAGGGAGATTACGCTCCACGATAGGCGTTGTCACGAATCAAGTATAAGAGATGGAGAGCGAGAGAAAGTAAAGGCGAGAAAATGCACTTCATTTCATTGAAACCTCCAAGGGTAGTACATAGATTGAAATAACATCAAAACATAAATTCTCAACAACGCTTTTATCCTAAAGTCAACAACTTTGATCTTTTCCTTTTTAGGCCTCGGGTGAACCCGTCACACATCTGCATGAAATCTTCTAACTCCGGAGGGAGACGTAGCATAGGGTTCACGCGAATCCGCTTGTTAGCCTTCTCAAAGCGTTGAACAAAGGTCGGGATGCAATGACTTAGCTCATTAGTCATACTTATGTACCTCTTCCTCCAGATGTCGACATCCAATCCTCGCTCTTCGGCTTCTCCCCTCCACCATTTCATGGCCTTCACCGCTCGCGCCACCTGGTCATGATAATGTTTGGCCGACGTCCACCCTAGGTCGCAACTTTGCTTGATTTCAAACAGCAAGGCGTTCAGGTCCTCGACATTCTGTGCCAATCCAGCCTCCACCTTGTTGTGTGTACAGATCTGGTTTTTTAAATCGTCATTGGCCTCCCTTTGCCGATTAATTTCCGCCTCTAATGCCCTTCCTCTCTCATCTCACCGATTAACTTCGTCTTTTAACTGGCGTGCCTCCTCCCTTAGTTGAAGCTTATCCTTTGTCAAAGTCAACATTTTCCCTTCAAGTTTCTGGATTCTGGCCATGAGGCTGGCTCGCTGGAACCTCATCTGTTGCTCTTTTGACACCTGAGGTTGTGGTGATGTCGGCGCACATGTTTTTTAAGTGCTCATTTTCTCTTGCCAACTTCTCGTACCGCCTTTGATTGGTGACTGCCTTCAGCTCAGCATCTTGTTTTTCTTGCTCCACCGCTTTCATTTGTGCCTCCATGATCTTTAATTTTTCTGCCATCTGAGTCACCAAAAGGGAATGATCTTCGTCTTTCTGATCCTTTTTCGGAGTGCTGATGGGAACCTTCCTTGCTCTTCTCCATGTTTCATACTCTGAGACAATGATTAAGATCGGCCTGCCTAATTCGGCTCTCCCTGCCATCTTCACATTTTTCCATGCATCTCTGACCCTTTTTGCTGACAACTTGGTATCTTCACCGTCCTCATATCGGAAACAACACCCACCGAGTTGTTCTTCTCGCGGTACAGTTTGTGTCCAACAAAGCTGTCGCAGGGCTATGGTTGGTGTGTAGGATATGCACCCTCTCGGGCCCATTAAAGGCACATTTGGGAACTCGCCACAACTGTAAATGATATCTTGCCCTTGTTGGCCTTCGTACCATGGGCATACCCACTTGAAGGAGCTGCCATCCACTTTGTCAAACTCGTTTTTCCACTCTTGTTCACTTTGCTGTTTTGCTGGGATATTGTGGAAGCCTCTCAGTGGATCTGAATGTCGGCTAACATGGCCTTTCGCATACATGTGAGTGATGACCCATACATACAACAGTTGTGCACAACATCGAAGCTTCCCCTTTTGATGGCGCTGGCAAAAATCTAAAGTCAGAAACGTCTCAGCTAATATCGCGGGCACTGGATTCCTTTTCCTTTCTACTGTGAAGAATACGTCCAGTGCAGCTTGGTCGATCATATCCAGTGCTGATGGAAACAAAACCAACCCATAGATGACGAGTGCCAATATCCTTTCAAAAGTCCCCCAATCTTGTTGATCCTTCAACCTTTTCAAGAGGTTTTCAAGGAATGTTCGAGTCAATCCCCACGAGTTTGAGTGTCCGGTCAAGTGGACGTCTTTTTCAGGAAGCCCCAGCAACCCTGCTATGTTGGTGACGGTCAGGTAGTGCCCCATATGGAAATAAATAACAGGCTCGGTCTGCATCGGTAACCTTAACAGACAAGCATATTCTTCGATGGTAGGGGTAATGTCCATGTGAGGCAACTCAAAACATCTGAGCTGCGGGTTCCAATACTGACTCAGAGTGCTCAAAACGGCAGTTTCAACTGGTATAAAGATAAGGTCCAGAATCCCTCCATACTTCTTGACAAAGCTTCTTCGATTCTCTTGAGGTAATGCCCGGCTTAGCTCCCTCAGGTTCTCCAGCGAGTTCATTATCACCTTGGGGCTCTTGCTAGTGTGCCTGGCTTTTTCCATCTCTTGTTTTTCAAAGAAGGGGTTAACTCTCACCAAATTAATCTGTGAAAGGGAAATTTTTATTAGCAAAAATCGAAAAATGAATGCACTTTATGAATGAATGAGGGTGCTGGTACACATAAAAGGGGCGTGAACCCCTTAGGGTGCGCTATGTATTACTAGCGCATGACTGTCCTTGCAATTGACTGCGTTTCGAAGTGCAATGGAAACGTAGCATAATGCTCAAGTCAAGGACGACATTGATCATCCAGGCCCAACCTTAGGCGTAACGATGCATGAAAAAAGAAAAATGGGTAATATGCTAGGATGCTTGAAATCATGATACGTATGCAGCAGAAAGGAAGGCGGAATGTGCTCTTCTTTGTCCTACACAAGTTGCATCCTATGGTTGGGATTTCTGAAGTTAAAACCCTAATTCGGACGGCTTCTATTGGCAACTTATGTGTAGGACTCCTGGCATAGATCTAGACTCCTAAAAGGCCCCCAGATTACCCTCATCTAAAAAGATAAGGACCCGGATCTATGAACCTCACCACAGGGACAAATAAGTCACAATATGGCCGTCCATGTACCGGTAGCAATCTGAGCGGGAGAATCAGTGACTGCCAGGGATGCAAAAGCATCACAATAACACCACTGAAACCCCTTCTAATCCTATGGCATTCCAGGACTCGGGTATAGAGCCCAACAGTGTGTGAAGCAAGTGATAGTGCGGTGTGTGCTGAGAGCATACAAACCTGTACAAAATCCTATACAAATAAAACTCCCCAAACCTGCAAGAAGAATCAACCCACAGCACAATGGTTTGCTATCCTAAGGTTGCAAGAATATATACAAAAAAGTATTAGAGAAAAGAAAAATAAATAAATAAATAAATAAATAAATAAATAAATAAATAAATCAATAAATAGATAAAATAAAAAAACAAAACAAAGTACCAGGTAACAACAAAAAAGGGTAAAATAAATAAATAAAAGTTATTAAAGATTTGCACAATCCACTATGATGGGCCTGACTCTCCAAAGTCCCCAGTGGAGTCGCCAGCTGTCGCGACCGTCCCGTCCGGGCGCCGCGAAAAAAAAAAGGGATTAAAAAAAAAAGAGGAGTCGCCACCAAAATTTTTATTTGGGAAAACTTTGGAAAACCCAATTATTTAAGGAAAACTGGTCCTAAAAAAAACAATACAGAGATTTGAGTTCGGGAGTCGGTTATGAGTAGGGAAGGTGTTAGCACCCTACGTCACCCGTTTTAAGAACGGTACCCCGAGTTAATTGTGCAAAATTTTTAATAACCTTTAAAAATATTATTTTACCCCATTTTGAAACAAAAAAAGGAAATAAACACAAAAGGAAGAAAAATAAAATTTTGGCTTGACAGAATGATTATTCTGCTCTTACGTATTCCCCGGTGCGATGGAAAACTCAAAGCCACGTAGTTCTTGATAGAAAAAGTTTGATTGGTTGGTTGATTTTATTTTTTGGGAAAAGATTTGATTTCGAAAAAGGATTTTATTTCAAAACTGGTTCGCTTTTGCACAAGGTTAAAGATAGCAGTGCTATACGATAAACCTTTACAAATCTTACGACACTTGAGGATGGGAGACCATACATCAACGTCATAAATTATCGCGCGAATTTTAAAATATTTTACTTAAAGAAGAATTCACTCTTGCACGGGGTTAAAGATAGCAAGACTATACGATAAACCCTTACAATTCTTGCGACACTTGAGGATGAAAAATTCATACATCAACGTCGTAGATTGTTGCGTGAATTTTTTGAAAGCCACTATTATTTTTTATTTATTTTTTTTTTTATTTTTTTTTTTAAAAAGATTTTTCCCCTCTTTTTTATGTAAAACCAGAGTCTGACACACACAAAAGTATGAGCTTGGCCCAAAAGGAAAAAGGAAATCGAAAAAAAATCAACCTAAGCAAATCCTTCTTACCAAGCCCAACCCAACATTAAACCCTCTCATTACTGCTCCTTTTTTCCCTACTTAACAAAAATAAACAAATAAAAAAATTGACACATTATATTAAAGCAAAGTAAAGAGATCAGAACTGAAACAGAAAAAAAAACAAGGGAAAGGCCTTTGCCTTCCTCCTTCACGCGAGCAGAGGAGAAGATCTGCAGCGAGGAGCTCGACGGCAGCGGCTAGTTGGGCGGCGCTCCGTGCGGCGGCAGCGGCTACGCGGCCGGGCTCGCGGTGGACGGCGACGGAGGCACGGTGTCTGCGTCGCGGGTAGTGGAGCTGGGCCCGCACAGTGGAGAGGCGAACGGCTGAAGGAGGGAGGAGGCGGCTCGGGCTGATCCCGGTCGAACGGCGGCGGGCCTTCGCGGTGGCTGTCGCGCGCTCACGGCGGCCGTCACTGCACGGGGGAGGGGCCGAGTTTTTCCTTGCTGAGCCTTCCCTTTCTCTGTTCTGTTGTTTCAATGGTTGTGTGTGTGTGTAGTTTGGCTGGTGGTAGTCGCGGTGGTTGAGGGAGGAATGTGAGCGTTATGTATTTTTTGTTTCTGATTTGTTTCTCCTTCAGATCCCCTCTGCCCCCAAAAAAATCCCCCTTTGCTCTCTGTGAATTGTTGAATTTATAGGCAAAAAAACATAGGGGAATGATGCCAAAATTTTCTGTTAGCTTGCTGAGGAAATGGGTACCTCCAGAGGGAGCAAATCAGCTTTGTCCCTCTGCTTGGTGGTGCAACAGGAAGGAGGGCAGTGTGTCATGGCCACTGCTGGTGCTGCTTAGGGGAAAGAGGAAATAAAGTAAAAGAAAACAAAACAAGAAAAGGAAAGAAGAAAGGAAGACTCCCAGAAAAACTCACGTCCCCTTCCCTTTGAATTTTTTGTTATTATCATTTTTTTTTTAATTTTTATTATCATTTTCGTTTTTTTTTTTGAACAAGAAATGGGCTTTTAAGTGGGTTAAACAAAAATGGGATCGTGGGCCAAAGCCTACTCAATTCTTCTTTCCTTTTCTGATCACCTAATCAAAGATTAATTAACCCGGACAAAATTGGGTGTTCACAGTCATGGATAATAATAATATTACGTTAAAATGTATTTTTGTTTGGGAAAAAAAAAAAACTCATATCTAAAATCAATGTGTAGACAAATACTAGTTTGCACTGTTTTTTTAAACTGATTTACTTTCTAACATTTTTATAGAGTATTTTTTCATTTTTCATTTTCAATTAATCCATATTCAAGAGTATTTTGAAAATAATACTAACAACCCTAGAAAAGATGCCCTTAAACCAAACATGAAAATTAAAGATTCTTGACAATGTTAAAAATGTGTATAATTCCCAGGAATCATGACTTTTGGAAGAAAAAAAAAACAAAACAAAAATCTGCGTACAAAACGCTAAGTGTAACTTAGGATTTAATCTATAGGATACCTTTCTCTCCCTCCATTCTAACTTGTTGGGGTTCTAGGTAACTGTCCTTTAGGATTTGTTAGCGAGACAGTTTCACGATGGAAAGAAAAGGAAAGGAAATATAAGTTTGCATCAGATCCTTGTTTGAGAGTTTAGTAAAAAAAAAGGGAAAGATTGAGGTATTTTGTAAAGAAAAAAACTTAAGTACTATTCTATAGGTACATTAGGTGCTATTTTCCAATGGAAATAGGACATGTGTAATAGTTGTTACACATGTTATACTTTTATTGATGAGTTGTTACACATGTCCTATTCTCATTGAAAAATAGCACCTAATATATCTATGAAATTGTATCTAAGTCTTGTCCTTTTGTAAACCCTCCAAAACCCTCCCAGGAGCCATTTTCTCCTTTCCCTCAATTTGGGGTATTTTTGGGGATAATAGATATAATTTACCAATTTACCCTTTAATAATTTCAAATTTTACCCTTCTTTTTTCATAAAAAATATTTAAAATTAGAGAGAGAAAAAATTATTTACATAAAAAAATTAGGAAAATAATTTTTTTGAGAAAAATATTATTTATAGAATATTAATTATGTTAAATTTCTTAAATAAGGGTAAAATTATAAAAATATGTCCAATATCTCATTTTTTTCCTCACCCAATATGTGTTTTCAAATAAGGAGAGGGATAATATTCTCCTTCTCCTTCCTTTCCTCCCTCCCCCTTCCTTCCCATATAATCCCCTCTCTTTCCTTTCCCTCTTAACTCATATACAGAGCCTTAGTTTATTTGAAAAAATAATCGTCTTTCTCCATTTTTTTCTAGTGTAGGTTCTCATTTTCTATGCTGAAAATAAAAATGAATCACTCAAAGGTGTACATCTGGTGAGTGAACCAAGTTGGTCAGGACTCGAGAGCCATGAAGTGTGTGTTAGTTTATTTATTTTTCATTTTTTGCGATCTCGCGACTTATTACCTTATTGAATCTTTAGTTTTAAGATAATGTTAACAAGTGTTTTAAGGATACTAATTAAAAAATTAAGAAAAGAAAATTTTTATTGAGAATTGAGATATTTAATAACTGAGAAAGTGATATATCTAATTTTTCAATGAAAACTTACATTTTAGAAGGACTCGTTTTCATTGAGAATTGAGGTACCCAAAAAGTTGCTTTTAATGGTAAAAGCTGATTTTTAGCAAAAACTGATATGTTTGGATAAACTGATTAAATTATAAAACAATTGTTTTTATAAGAAAAAAGTTGTTTTTAGAGAAGTTACAAGTTTGAAGTTTATTTTTAAAAAGTTGTTAAATTATTTTGAAATCAATAACATTCTTCTCATTTCACCTTTGCAAAACTAATTAGCAGACAAATATTATTAAATAATGCAAACAACTTGATACCCTTTTTTTAAATTACTATATAAAAGTAATTTTTTTACACAATACAAACAAAATGAATTATCTTAAAATCGTTTTTCAACAAAAACATCCAAATATAAAATTGATTCTATTATAATCGATTATGAGAATGTTTGGGTAAGATCAAATCTTACCCAAAAGATATTACCCAAAATCTTACGAACAATTGTTTTTCATGATAAAAATTATTTTTTCACTAGAAGTTGATATGTTTGGGTAAGCTGATTAAATTGTAAAACAATTATTTTTATGAGAAAAAAATTGTTTTTAAAGAATCTAGAAGTTTGAAGCTTATTTAAAAAGTTGTTAAAATCGCTTTTCAATAAAGACATCCAAACATAAATTTGATTATATTATAATCGATTATAATAATAATAAATTATACATATAATCAATCTATTATTGAAATAATTAATTTTTTATAACTAATCCAAGTACACACACTACACATAATTAATTACAGAAATAATCATTTTTTTCATAGTTAAACCAAACACACACTTGGACCATCCCATTATAACTTATAACAACTATGATAATCACAATAACTATAAAAGTCACATAATATATATGATTAGTTGATAATATAAAAAATTTACACTAATACTACATTTAAAATTAAACTCTACTTTTATAGCCAGTGATAGAAAAATAGCAATAAGACTTGCAATGAATTACTCCCATGTTTCCAGTGATCCAGTATTTCTTTATTCTTTCGCTTGTTGGTTGGTGTCCTGGTGACATCCATGTAAATCCGTACTCTAATACCAGATGATATTAAAGCTGGAGAGTGTAAGTTTTTTGAGGGCTAATAGTAGGCCTTTAGTCCTGACCCACATGGGCTAAGACCGGGTGGTATGAGCGCTGACCTATAATAATTTCAATGGACCGACTGCCTCCAAAGCCTCAACCTTATTTTAGGGAATATATTGGATTGAGATTTAAAAGATTATTTTTGCATAAAAAAGTCTATTGAATTTTAATGGACTATATAAAAATATAATGACTTATAAGATTTTTATAATCAAGATTTTATTATTTGGACTTTATTAGATTTATATCATAAGAATTTATAAGATTTGGAATGATTATATGGATTTATAAGATTTGAAAGGAACACATAGTGGAGAATAAAATCATAATTTATAAATCAGATTCTATTTGTGTAGTGGAGAATAAACACACGAATTCTAATTATAACATTACATAACAAATTCAATTTTAAAGTGGAGAAGACAACATATTCACATGTTATTGTATTTATCTAGTGAAAAAGGAAATTGTGAACTTAAAAAAATAAAATTATTTTATTTTCATAATGTCATAAATACTGTATTCTATACTTTTATTGCTTGTTGTTACTGATATATGTTAGTCATCAAAAGTATATAAATTTGATGTGTCATTACTTGCAAATCAATTCTGCTCTATATTTAGATAGCGTTTGACCCAACTTTTTTTGTGGCTTAAAAACTAATTTAAAGTTAAGTTAAAGTTAAAATAAGTGTTTTAAGAGAATGTGTGAGACAATTTATTTTTCTTGTAAAAAGCTTTTTGTCTTGAAAAAAAATATTTTTAAATTATTTTAATATGTTTGACAAATTAGCTTGAAGTAAAGAAAAAAAATGATTTTCAAGAAAGCTAAAAATTTTAAGCTTATTTGAAAAAAAACGTTTGATTATTTTGAAACCAATCATATTTTCTCATTTTACCCTATATAACTAACTATTAAACAAATATTATTATTCTATACAAACAACTTCATATTTTCTTTTGGTAATTTACAATATAAAATTATTTATTTATATTAATAGATTATCTTAAAATCGCTTTTTAACAAGTATACCCAAACAAAAACTGATTCTCATTATACTCGATTATTATAATAAATATATAATCGATTATTGAAGTAAGTATCTTAAAATCGCTTTGTTTGGTCATTTATGTTGGGTTGAACGACAACCATGGGGGAGGGAGGGACGGTGAAGGGAGGGGAGGAAGGGAGAGGGGGAGAAAGGAGAGAGATAGAGGGAGGAAGGAGAAAAAAATGTGAAGGCATAAGATGAAGAAAAATAAAGATTGAGAATCTTGAGGAATCTCTTGTGTTATGGTAAGATTTTTTATTACTAAAAAATAACTAAAATGTCCCACAAAATTCACCTTAGAAAACAATCCATTGAAATCGGGAAGTTTTTGAATACCACAAGACTTTTTGTTACTTGTAAAAAGTCTTGATTGAATACTACTAAATTTAAATTCCCTCTTTAAAAAATTCTATTAGTCTAGATTGAATACCACAAGACTTTTTTATCATAAAAATATCTTTTAAAATCCTTTAAAATCTCAATCCAATACACCTCACCCACTGACATACGATGGAAACTCTGTTAAAAAGTAAAATAAAACTCCAATACAAAACTCTGACCAGGCAGGAAATAGGAACAATTTCTAATTACTAGTAGGGAGGTAGTACCACCATAGCAATTATAATTCAAATAGGAATAGAAATTAACAAAATTACATATCTTAATCTTAATTTTAAAATAAATACCCATCCACGTTGAAATTTCTGAAACGTATCTAAAATCTAGAAAACACTTGAACTTTATTTATTAGACTATGAAGTATATATTATCTTTTAAAACCTCGAAATCTACAAAAGAAATACTTCATAACATTATACCCTACATATATATTATTACTTGCAAATTTGTAGTGCTAGTCTAATGATAATTTAATAATTATAATTATTATTTACATATAACATTATGTAAATAACCACCTTCCAAATTTTCAAGAAACAATGAATACATTTTAAAATTAATATTTACTAAATAAATAAATTTACATATGTGCTTAAGTTTCTCTATCTTTCATAGTGACTACATTTTCTTTCTTCTCTTCTATCAAAGAAAATGAAATAATTAAATTTTATTTACGGAATAATAGAATCAAACACTTACATTTGTTAAATATTACATCATCAAATGAATATGAATATGAATATAAAAGTAGCTAGTAAAATAATGATTTTAAGTATTGTGATGAAACATAATGAATAAAGACAGTGTGACATACAGACACAGGGTTTCACACAACAGTAAGGACCTTCGCCAATCTTCTACTGAACAGCTAACTAATGAATGATGTAATATGGTACTTCGGATACGCAACCAGTCCACGGGAATAAAAATTCAGACATTTTCCCCAACTCATGATAAGTAACAATACACATTTGTTCTACCACAGAACATGTATGTATAAATCAATGAGCAACACAAACAAAAAATAATACTGTTACCCTAAACTAGCACAGAAAATATAGCAGAAATTATCAACTACAGGATTTTCTTTATCGGCCTGGATTTAAAAATTGCTCACCTAAACATGGAAGAAGTGATGTTTTGGTACATAAAGAGAAGCAGAAGAGAGGTATAAACAGTTCAATTATGACCACCCAGTACTAATGCTGCAACCCTTTTCAATGATTCAGATGCCTTGCGAAGATCTGACTCTGAATGCCCTGCAGAAACAAACAATCTAATTCCTACAGGCAAACGGCATTTGTCCAATGTTGATCTTTTGGAAGCCACCACAAATACAGAATCTTCCTTCAAAACCTGTGAATAAGCAACATTAAGTACAAGCAAATTTGAAATCAAGAAATAAACATTGTCAAACCACATTGCTTACACGCTCAGCAATATTTTCAAGCAGATGCACGTCATCTTTCATGGAACCTGTTGACTTCTCTAATCTCAAATAAACAATTGGTGACTCTGGATTACTTGCAATTGTGAAGCCTGTTATGTTTGACAATCCTGAAGTAGCCAATGTATCTAAAAATCAGAGTGCTTAAACAAACACAAATAAACTGCAATTCAAACTGTCAGATGTAGTGCACAAGCCAAAATGTAGACTCTACAATTCCATTTAAGAAACTAGAAGTGAGATCAATCCCACCTTTCCATAACACAGCAATGTTGTTCCTCAGCTTTGTTATCAGATTGGGATTTTCCTCCAGGATGTCAATAGCTGTAATTGCAGCGCTAGCAAGATATGGAGGCAGAGAAGCAGAAAAGACGTAGCCAGAACTACTTAATCGCTGCAAAGGTTGAAAACAAAGTGATATTAGTGCATGGAAAAGGAATGAGAAATAATTGCAGTCATCAAATAATAAAATAGTGACGGCACATCTCTCCATCATGCAACTTTTATGGTTCAGACTTACATTAGATTCAGTAACAAATGATGAAAAGTAAACCAAAACAAAAACAAAACCTGGAGAAATTAAGGAAAAAGATACTTGAAAAATAAACTCAATTTTCACATTTATAAAATTCTTTTTCTTTTCCCAGTATAATTAGAAACTCAATACATTACTCGTAAATGGTTACAATTACATATGACAAACTTCCATACTTGGTGATCTATAACTCTAGCACTTCCAGTGCAGAACCCTCCTTCTGTGGCCAATGCATGTCCCATAGCAGCAGTTATAATATCTAGCTTTTCAGCCTGCAGTATGTAACCATGAATTGCAAATGCTGATACAATTCTGAATATATGCACAGTTGAATATAATGTGAGCATATGCACCCACATGCAAACATACAGAAATTTTCAGTACATACTGGAACTCCATAGTATTCAGTGAGACCTCTTCCGGAACTTCCAAGCACACCAAACGAGTTGCTCTCGTCCAGCAAAACACGAAAACGATATTTTTCCTTCAATTTAATGATCTCGTCTAAGGGTGCTATTTGACCAGAATTCTGAAAATTTACAGGGAAAAGATGTCAACATGTACTTTGTCGTTATTTTAGTTTCCATGTAGGCACAAGAGCATAGATAAATTTTAGTATGACAACTACAGAAAAATAACTATAATAATCCAAAATGGTTAAGAAAACCAAGGTAAGCAAGCAGCAATTGTTCTTTAAACAATGACAATGCAACAGACACTGATCTAACAGCAACACATTCATTTTTTTCATTTACAACCCCATTTTGGTTCTTGTAAAACGATCAGAATAACCAACAACATTTAGAAAATTATGGAGGAGGAAATTGCAGAAAAGTTGGTTTGCAACAATTGCAGGAGATTATAAAACCATTTATGACCCTTCACCTAACAGGTTTAGCTTTAGGAGAGTTAGTCATTGACATGGCATCAGAGCCTCTATTAACCAAGTGGTTAGGAGTTCAATCCTTCCACTCCTATTATTATAAATAAAGTTGAACTTTAGCACAAGGTAGAGTAGAGTGGTCTATGCATAGTTAATGCTTTCAACCCCAAAGGACTCTTGCAGGGTGTGTTAGAGGTATAAATCTAATCATGACCCTTCACCTAATAGCTTAATCTTTTAAAGAGTAGGTCACTGACAATTTCTACACCACACACCAATGTTGTTATATTTTATAAAAAGGCACAAAAGTGCACGCATTAAAGCATGTGACAAATTTATGAGAACTTCAAGCATTTGTGTTATTTTGAATCGCCAAATTATTACAACTCGATTGGCTAATATAAAACCAACCAGGATTGCCACTCTTTTAGGCTCAACATGATTTTCAATCCTTTATAAATATCTTTAATTTGCAGTTGTCAATAATCCTACTATCTCAGCAGCACTGACATTTCATATAGCACAATTTACCAAACTTGCAAGTTGCAAGAAGCAGCAAGCAATCAAAGCAGTCTCCTATCTTTAAAGTTAACGGTTGAAGGCATTTCTTTGGTAGATAGAATACATAATATGCATTATAAACAAGATCTACCTGGTACACTGCTTCAACAACAATATATCGCCTCAAATTCTTGGTTCGTTTATATTTGGAAGTAATGTTCTCTAGAGTTTTTCTTAAAGAGTCCATGTCATTGTGCTTAAAATACACCACTATGCTTCTTGAAAGATGAAGGCCATTCTGTATTCCCCAGTGGACTCCCTCATCCCTGTAAGAGACAAGAACTTACACATGAAGCTTAAAAAGTTTATACAAATGTACCCTCCATTGATAAACTAAAAGAGTTTATTTTGCTATGAATTATGAAATATCAAGTGGCCAGAGAAGAAGCAACTCAGTTCTTACTTTATACCATTCTAATTCTAATAAAGAAGGTAAGAAGCAAAAGCAATGAGATAAAACCACCCAAACAATGGTGTATGTGATGTATGGTTATCAATGGCCAATATAAATGTCACCAGACTAAAACTGAGGAAAAACTGAACAAGACCACATAGTTGTAAGTCAAAGACACGCTTATGCATACTTACGCTACAATTATATCTCCTTTTTTAGAGAAAGCAGGAATCGCACTGAACATGGTGGAAAGTCCGTAAGAGTAGAGAATTGAATCAGGGGTTCCCAAAAATTTTGCTATTCTTGCTTCACAGTCAAGATGGACATCTGCAAAGGAAGGTATCATAAGAGAACGGGCATTTCCTTTAAACCAAACATTAAAATTGAGTCTTACCAATTGTTCCATAAAACCCACGGGGACCACAAGAACCAACACCATATTTCTCTAAAGCAGAAGAACATGAGTCCTACAAGCAAAATTTATATAAATTCCTCTATATCAACCCAGTACCCAAAAAGAGGAATTTATTATTGATATGGGATCATTTCCTTACAAGTAGCTTTTGATGACCTATCAACCCAAGATAGTTTGCTGAAGCAAAGTTGACAACTTCTTTGCCATTAATTATGGTGTGCGGCCCAGAAGCACTGCATGAAATACCTCATTATCAGGAAGATACAAAAAAAAATTACAAAAGACACCCGGCCCATTTATCTGCCCAGACTCCATACTATAAATAGTCCTATTGTCAAACTACATGACAATTTGAGCCTGCTAGAATATCTAAAAAATACCTCATAATATATTTTTGTATAACTTAAAATATTTTAGAGTATCTTAGAAGAGGATGGAGATCTTTTGTCCTACTATCCTGTCACATTCTCTGTCCCCCACCAATAATAATATGTCACTTAATAAAATAAAATCATAATTCAATAACAACTATGTATATCCTCATCCTTTGATTGGTGCGGGACACTGAGACACCAACATTAAGAACAAAAAATTTTATTCCTTAGTGGAACTAGAGCCCTGGCGTTGCTCAAACCACTTCAGAAAATTGGCATAGGCTGCGGGATAAGTGGTCGGTTGGGCCAATGGCTCAGATGGGGCCGGTTGATCAACCTGTGCAACATTGGCTGTGCGAGCAAAGCGGCCATGAAAAGTCCAATACTTATCAAAAGTGTGACAAAAACGATGACAATGATCACACTTAGGATGCGGTTTACCAGACTGACCACCCCGAATACGACCACGTCCGATATGTTGGGACACAAGTGCTGAGGCATTCATCAGAGCAGGAGTCAGCATGGAATCAGAGGGCTGCTTGGCCAGGATCCAAAGTAAAGTGGACCAAACCGTGGCCAAAGATGGGACATACTAG
This sequence comes from Ammopiptanthus mongolicus, assembly GCA_039655645.1. NCBI lineage: Eukaryota > Viridiplantae > Streptophyta > Magnoliopsida > Fabales > Fabaceae > Ammopiptanthus > Ammopiptanthus mongolicus. The sequence goes on along the minus strand of CM077349.1, from coordinate 79,563,575 downwards.
TCTTTCAAGCTGCAGAAGTTGGTGCAAAGCCACTTTCAAGTTATCTAGGTTTGCTTTGTGAGTCTTGTCAACTTGGGAACCATACCCCTAGTTCGTTTCTTAATCGAATCTATCGTCGAGCTATGTCTCCTTTTGCTTTAGTTCATTATGATATTTGGAGTCCTAATCGTAATGTGTCTACTTTAGGGTATTTGTATTTTGTTACTTTTTTTGAAGACTATTCTTGTTGTATGTGGTTACATTTAATGACGAAATGGTCTGAGTTGTTTTCTATTTTCCAAATTTTTTTATTATGAAATAAAAACACAATTTGGTGTCCCCATTCGCAATTTATGTAGTGATAATGCCCGTGATTACTTCTTAGTCTTTTCAAAATTTTATGGCATCAAGAGGCATTATTCATCAAACTTCTTGTGCCGATACCCCTCAACAAAATGGAGTTGCAGAACATAAAAATCAGCACTTGATTGAAACAACTCGGACACTCCATTGGCATGTTCCTTTCCATTTTTTGGGGCGATGTTCTTCCTACTGCCTACTACCTCATTAACTGCAAGACCTCTTCTGCCATTGATAACAAGATTCCTCACTTTGTGTTGTTTCCTCATCAACCTTTACATTCCCTTCAATCTCGTGTCTTCGGGGCTACTTGTTTTGTCCATGACCTCACTCCTGGTCTTGATAAACTTTCCGCCTGATCCTTCAAGTGTGTCTTTCTCGGTTACACTCGATCTCAAAAGAGTTATCGTTATCTCTCCCGACCTCCATCGTTATCTGGTCTCCTTTGATGTTACATTTTTTTGAATTGGTAATGTACTTTGGGTCTTTTTCTTCACCTCCCGAGTCCATCTATGATGTCTTAGCCCTCCCTCTTCCTACTGACTCAATTATGCTGCCTCCACCTCCGCCCCAGATGTTGTAGAACCCACCAATGTCGTTTGTCCTTTTCAGGTATATCATTGTCGACTGCCTCCACCTCTGCCTCTAGAATCACTTCCTCCGCCAGTCTCTAATGGGGCCCCAACGGACTCTTCCCCAGATCCAACTCCTTTACCAACTCAGGCACTGCCTCCCGAGCCTAACCTTCCCATTGTGATAGGAACTTGGGTATTATGGGCCAATGGGGTGCCTAAGTCCCACATCGAGTAGTATGAGATGCTCGGTGGAGTACTTAAATGGCTTGGTTCTCCCCCCTTGATAGCTAGCTTTTAAGGGAGGGTTCGCCAAGTGCTTGTGTGCTTATCATTTGGTATCAGAGCCTCGTTGTCGGTGTCTAAAAAAGGGCTACCTACGGAGGGGCTGACCGGAAAAAGACCGAGTGAAGCGTCGTAGAGTGCAGCCGCCGGGACGTCGGTTTTCAGGGGTGGTGCTATGATAGGAACTTGGGTATTATGGGATGCCTAAGTCCCACATCTAGTAGTATGGGATGCTCGGTGAAGTACTTTAGTGGCTTGGTTCTCCCCCCTTGATAACTAGCTTTTAAGGGAGGGTTCCCCAAATGCTTGGGTGCTTATCACATTGCTCTGAGAAAAGGTATATGGTCCACTCGTAACCATTGTTCTCATTATGTTGCTTTGAGTTATCATCATCTATCTTATTTGCGTTATGTTTGCCTTTCTTCCTCGTCTTCTATGTCTATTCCTAAATCAATAGGTGACGCTTTATCCTATCATGGGTCAAGACAAGCTATGGTTGACGAGATGTGTGCCCTTTAGAGCAATGGTACTTAGGATCTTGTTCCTTTTCCGCTTGGGAAGTCACTCGTAACCATTGTTGTCATTATGTTGCTTTGAGTTATCATCGTCTATCTTCTTTGCATTATGTTTGCCTTTCTTCCTCGTCTTCTATGTCTATTCCTAAATCAATAGGTTACGCTTTATCCTATCATGGGTGAAGACAAGCTATGGTTGACGAGATGTGTGCCATTTAGAGCAATGGTACTTAGGACCTTGTTCCTTTTCCGCTTGGGAAGTCTGTTGTAGGTTGTCGGTGGATTTATACACTGAAGGTTGGCCCTCATGGTCAAATTGACCGTCTTAAGGCTCGCCTGGGGACAAAAGGGTATACTCAGATCTCTAGCTTGGATTATGGAGACACTTTCTTGCTGATGGCGAAGATTGCTTCTGTTTGCCTTTTTCTATCTGATATGCACTAAATTCAAAGTTATTGCCACATATAGGGACCATATTCAAAATGCTTGTCATATGTAGAATTCAAAAAAGAAATTGAATTCGGTCCCTATATGTGACAATCATTTTCAATTTGATCCTTATATTGTAACTCTAACAAACGGCATTATCATGCCAATAAACGATGAGGACAAAATTAAACATAATTGTACATATAGGGACTGATTTCAAAAAATTTCATATATAGGGACCAAATTCGAAATCAGTGTCACGTATAGGGACCAAATGATTAGTTTAACCTAAATTATAACATGTTAAAAACATTTTTTTGTATAAAAAGAACATGTTAAAAACATTAAAAGCAAGAAAAATAAATGAGGGTGCTTCCACTAGAGAAAAACATAATCACCTCTCCAGCACTGGTGGTTCATCATATTGCATCTCTTCATTAAGAGAAGGAATAAGGGGTTCGGGAACCCATTCATCACATAGCTCATCTATTTCCTGCAGACATTAAGCACAAATTTTAAAAATGTCAAAATACACCAGCATGGTAAATCTCAGATTGGGTTGTACATGAACTAACATGCAATGTTGCGGACCCCGAACCAATTAGGCCCATTAAGTATTATGTTAGGAAGAAGTGGAAAAAGAAGAAAAACACACTTGAGGGTACTGGGGTGACTGCTACACCCGAGAGTACACCTGATACTGGCCAGCATAACTAACTGCTGACCTGGACAGAGAGAGAATGTGAGGGGGGTGCACCTGCTGTGCGTGTAGCTGAGGGAAGGGATATGAGTATATGATAGGAAAGAGAGTCATTGTGTGAGGTAGGCAAGAATTAAACTTGGGATTGGGAGAGACTAGGCACTCTTTTAATTTGCCTAGGCTATCTGTTACTCTTTTCTTTCTTTCTATGCAGCCTTGTAACACCTTTTTACAGGCTGAGTTTCATCAATAATACACACTTTTCTCTACATTTGTGCTCCTAATTACTGGGTACCTATCAACTGGTATCAAAGCTCTTGATTCCGGGAGGTGAATGGTAGTGACAAGAAACGCAATGGAAGCTAGGATGGAGGCGGTGGAGCGCACTTTGGAGGAGATGCGACCAGAGAGGATCGAGACCCAGAATCAGATGGGGGAGTTTAAGCAAATTCTGGAAGAGATTAGGTTGGCTCAACCAGGGCGAACGGGGCAAATAGATCCTCCGGCCAGGAACGGGGAACGGTATGAAACCCATCGAGGGGAATCTCGTTCGCGATCGTGTCCTCATGGTGGTTATGGGTTCCCTGTGACCGATTACAGTGGGAGGAAAATGGAGATTCCCATCTTCACTGGGGAAGATGCCTACGGGTGTATTGTGAAGGTGGAGAGGTATTTCAGGTTGAATCCCATTAGAGAAGAAGAGAAGCTTGATGTCGTGGTAATCGCTCTTGAGGGCAAGGCCCTCAACTGGTACCAATGGTGGGAGGAGCAAGCTTGGGATCTTAATTGGGAGGAGTTCAAGCGCGCAGTAATACGGCGATTTCAACCGGGGTTGGTTCAAAACCCTTTGGGTCCGTTACTGAGCGTTCGTCAGACTGGGACGGTTATGGAGTACAGGGAGAAGTTTGAGATGCTGATAGCTCCACTACGGAGGGAGGAAAGGGTGATGTGGGAGAGTATTTTCTTGAATGGGCTGAAGGAGGAGATACAAGCGGAGCTCAAGCTCCATGAGTCCAGATCGCTGGCTGAGCTCATGGACTGAGCCCTTTTGCTGGAAGAAAAAAATTGGGCCATTCAGAAAAGTAAGGGCCCAACGACGGAGAGAGGGGACTGGAGGGACAAAGCAAATAGTTGGAGAAACCGACCCACATGGGAGACGGGCTCTAGTAGAGCTGGCGTGACCCAACCCATTATTAGCACTGCCACTGAACCTAAAGTCACCAACAGCGACAAAACAGGGGTGGAAGGGAAGAAATTTCTTTCACAGGAGGAACTGAGGGAGAGGCAGCGAAGAGGTTTGTGCTTTAAGTGTGGGGAAAGATGGGGACCTGACCATAGCTGCAAACTCAAGCATTTCCAATTCATGTACGTGGAGGAACCCGATGGGGAAGAGGAGGTGGTGATTCAGGAGGAAATGGAAAAGGAGCCAGAGGTGGAATTAGAGCACAAAACCCTGCAGTTATCCCTATGCAGCAAGGAAGGGCTTACTTCAAACCGTTCCTTCAAAACGTGGGGCCAAATTGGAGATAGCAGAGTGCTGGTTTTGATTGATTGTGGTGCAACCAGTAACTTCATTTCCCAACAGTTGGTGGGTGAGCTCGGTTTGAAGGTGCAGAACACATTAGAATACTCTGTGCAGGTTGGGAATGGTGCTTTGATAAGAAATCGAGGCATGTGCAAGGACTTGCAATTGCAGATACAAGGACTTGACATTGTGCAACATTTCTTCGTTTTGGAACTTGGAGGTACAAAGGTGGTCCTTGGGATGGATTGGCTAGCAAGTTTGGGGGACATAGAGGCTAATTTCAGAAATCTTATCATCAGTTGGGAGAGCAATGGTGAGAAGAAAACTATGAGAGGGGACCCGACTTTGACAAAACTCCAAGCCTCATGGAAAGCTATGTTGAAGGCTTTGTAGGATGAGGGTGAAGGGTTTTTAGTTTCCTATCAGCACAGCAGTTTGCAGGGCCCATAGGTTGGGAACAAGGAGCGACTACCTATTGTGATTGGTGAATTATTGACTGAGTATGAGGAGGTTTTTCAGGAGCCTAAAGGCTTGCCTCCTGAAAGAGACCGAGACCATGCAATCATTCTGAAGGAGGGATCCTCAATCCCCAACATTAGGCCTTATAAACACCCTTACTACCAGAAGAATGAGATCGAGAAACTAGTCCTAGAAATGCTGTAATCTGGTCTCATCAGATACAGCACCAGCCCATACAGTAGTCCAGTCATACTTGTCAAGAAGAAGGATAGTGGGTGGAGGTTCGGTGTTGATTATAGAGCCTTGAACAAGCTGACAGTACCAGACAAATTTCCTATTCCCGTCATCGAAGAGCTATTGGATGAGCTAGGAGGATCGGTTATTTTTTCCAAATTAGATCTGAAATCCGGTTACCACCAGATAAGAATGAGATTGGAAGACATACCCAAAACAGCTTTCAAAACTCACGAAGGTCACTACGAATATCTGGTCATGCCATTTGGTCTTTCCAATGCCCCCTCAACGTTCCAAGCCCTCATGAACCAGGTACTTAGGCCTTATTTAAGAAAGTTTGCCTTAGTATTTTTTGATGATATCCTTATCTATAGTAAGGATATAGGCAGTCATGTGCAACACTTAAGGGCAGTGCCGGATATACTTAGGCAACATAAGTTGTTTGCAAATAAGAAGAAGTGTTCTTTTGGTAAGGAACAAATTGAGTATTTAGGCCATGTAGTTTTTGGACAGGGAGTTGCAGCAGATCCTAACAAAATTAAGGATATGTTGGACTAGCCTGCTCCAAAGGATGTAAAAGGCTTGAGAGGATTTCTGGGTTTGATAGGCTATTACAGGAAGTTTGTGCAAAATTATGGCAAGATAGCTTGGCCACTCACCCAACAACTGAAAAAGGACAGCTTTGAATGGAACCAGGAGGCACAAACAGCATTTGATCAACTTAAAGTGGCAATGACTACAATTCCAGTGTTGGCCGTCCCAAATTTTGCGAAAAGCTTTGTCATTGAATCTGATGCTTCTGGTAAGGGGCTGGGGGCAGTTTTGATGCAAGAAGGAAAACCCATAGCTTACATGAGTCAAACCTTGTCTGACAGAGCTCAAAGGAAGTCCGTTTATGAAAGGGAACTAATGGCAGTAGTCTTGGCAGTGCAGAAATGGCGCCATTACTTGTTGGGTAGGCATTTTGTGATACACACTGTTAGAAAGCATATTTAACATGTGCTTATTATAGAGTTAATATGTGCTGATATTTAGGGATATAGTTATACAAATCAAGGATTTGATTTGATCCTTTGTAATTAATTATACGATTGTATTCTCTGATTATAAATAGAGACTGTGTGGTCACATAAGACACACAACATTCCAATACAACTCTAACATGGTATCAGTAGTTTAGGTTCTGATCTCCTGCCTCAGTCGCCACCTCTCTTTGTTTCCTTCCTGCGTGAACAGTAGCCGCGCGACTGAGAAGCCACTTTTCTCCGCAACCGTGACTCGTATCTCCGGTCTGCCACCACCGGTCGCACCACCTCCCCGAGTCGACCCTACGGCCAAAAGCGCGTCACCAATAGCCGCCGCACGCGCCTCCACGCGCCGCCACACTCTTGCGCGTGTACCACACGCGCCCGCGCCCAGATTTCATTTTTTCACCTTTTCCGGCCCAGCCCACCACTCGCCGCCACTTCCGCCGCCTTCCCCACCACCAGGCGCCCCTGTCCGACTGTTTTTCACCTACAAAAACTCATGGGTGATAATTCCGATTCCGACACTGTGACGTTCACCAAGGTTCCGTTGATCCCGTGCGAAAAACTGACCGGGACAGCCAACTACAGCATCTGGGCTGCTGCTGTCAAGCTTTGGTTCCAAGGTCAAGCCCGTGAAGACCACTTGACCAAACAAGCCAAGGATATTGCTACCAAAGACCGCTCAAAATGGAAGCAGGTTGACGCTTCCTTATGTACTGTCCTATGGTTTTCCATTTCGCCCAAGCTTCAGCCACAATACCAAGCATTCACCACGTGTTATGATGTTTGGGAAAAGGCCAAGAAAGTCTACTCCAACGACATTCACCGCCTTTATAGTGTCGTTCTCAACCTCATCTCTTTGAAGCTAGACAACATGGATGTGCAGACATACCTTGGTAAGCTTGACCATTTGATTGCTGATTTTCAATCCCTAATGCCTTTTACCAGTGATGCAGCAGCTCATGCCGAGCAACGCAGCAAGTTTTTCATGATTCTTGCACTAGCCGGTTTACCACCAGAACTTGATTCTGTGCGTAACCAGATTTTATCAGGATCCACTGTTCCTTCATATGATACAGTCAGTGAACAACTGTTGCGTCTAGCTACTCCTCATGCTTTTGGCCACTCCTCAAGTTCTGCTGATTCCTCCGCTCTAGTCTCCCGTTATCCCGGTCGTGGTGGACGGAATGGAGGACGTGGTGGCCAACGCCGCGGTTCTCAATGTAACTATTGCAATCGCTATGGCCATATTGAAGCTGAATGTCGCACCAAGGCAAGACAACAACAGTCCAAGGTTGCCAATGTTGCTCATACTGCAATCACTGACGATGTTACTATTTCGGCCGCTGATTACAATGAGTTCCTTCAGTTCAAAGCAGCCAATCAGCCAACACCCTCTGCTGCCGTCGCTCAGTCTGGTAATCCTGTAGCCTTTGTCTCTCAGTCCTCCTCTCTTGGACCATGGGTACTTGACTCCGGTGCTTCTGACCATATGACCGGTAACAAATCTTTTTTCTCTCATCTGTCTTACTCTGATTCTTTGCCCTCTGTCACCATGGCAAATGGCTCTAAAATCAAAGTTCAAGGCATTGGTCAAGCACAACCCCTTCCCGACCTTTCCTTAAATTCTGTACTTTATGTTCCTGGTTGTCCTTTTAATTTAATATCCATTAACAAACTCACTCATACCCTTGATTATTCAGTCCTTTTTGTTCATAATTCTGTTTATGTGCAGGAACGACGTACTGGACGGACGATTGGAACAGGACATGAGTCTGGAGGATTATATCACCTTTCACTGCCGGTGGCATGTGTCTCTGCTGCTTCTCAAACCCTTACCCATCAACGTTTGGGTCACCCTAGCCTCAATAAAATGCGTCTTATGGTTCCTAGTTTTTCTAAGCTTTTATCATTTGAGTGTCAGTCATGTCAGTTAGGAAAGCATACTCGTCAAACTTATAGTCAGCGAGTCAATAAAAATGCTGTGTCACCTTTTGCTTTAGTTCATTCTGCTATTTGGGGTCCTAGTCGTGTCTGTTCAACTTTAGGCTATTATTACTTTGTCACATTTATTGACGATTTTTCCCGATGTACTTGGTTATTTCTAATGAAAAATCGTTCTGATGTTTTTACTATTTTTCAAGGATTTTGTGCAGAAGTTCAAAACCAGTTTGGTACTTCTATTAAAATGTTACGCACTGATAATGCTCGTGAATATTTGTCATCCCAGTTTCAATCACTTTTGTCTTCCCAGGGAATTGTTCACCAAACATCATGTGCACACACACCACAACAGAATGGTGTGGCCGAAAGAAAGAACCGCCATTTAGTTGAAACAGCACGCACCCTTCTCCTTCACCATCATGTTCCTCTTCGTTTTTGGGGTGATGCGCTCCTCACAGCCTGTTACCTTATCAATCGCATGCCTTCCTCTGTCCTTCATGATCAGATTCCGTACTCTCTTCTATACCCAAAGCAGGATCTATATCCCATTCCTCTTCGTGTTTTTGGTTGCACATGTTTTGTCCATGACCCCACTCCAGGTAAAAATAAACTCTCAGCTAAATCTCTCAAATGTATTTTTCTGGGCTACTCACGTGTACAAAAAGGCTATCGTTGTTTTTGTCCTCAACTACAACGCTACATTGTTTCTGCTGATGTCACATTTTTTGAGGCTTGCCCGTTCTTCTCCTCTTCTGTTTTACTTGATGATACCTTCACAGCGGACCTTTGGGATATCCCACCTGCTGTTCCGGTACCTATTGTAACTTCTACTCCACCTCCTTTGCGTGTCTACCAGCGGCGAACACAGCCTCCAGCGGTACCTCCTGGCATTGATCCACCAGTCTCATCTCCTGCTCCAATTGCCCCTCCATCTACGTCGCCTGCACCTGCACTTCCTGTAGCATTAAGGAAAGGTATTCGGTCCTCTCGCAACCCTAATCCTAAATATGCTTGTGTTTTAAACTATGACCGGTTGTCTACATCCTATGTTTCTTTTGTTTCTGCTTTGGATTCTGTGTCTATTCCTAAGTCTACAGGTGAAGCCATGACTGATCCGAACTGGCGTCAGGCGATGTTGGAAGAGATGGCAGCATTGCACTCAAATAACACTTGGGAGATTGTTCCGTTACCTCCACATAAAACTACAGTAGGCTGTCGATGGGTTTATACAGTGAAGGTCGGGCCAGATGGTCAGATTGATCGTTTCAAAGCTCGTCTGGTGGCTAAAGGTTATACACAGATCTTTGGTCTCGATTATGGAGACACCTTTTCTCCAGTGGCCAAAATGACTTCTGTTCGTCTATTTCTTGCCATGGCTGCCATTCATCATTGGCCACTTCATCAACTAGATATTAAAAATGCATTTTTGCACGGAGAGTTGCAGGAGGAAGTTTATATGGACCAGCCCCCAGGTTTTATTATTCCTGGTGATTCTCGCCTTGTTTGTCGGCTTCGCCGGGCTCTTTATGGATTGAAACAGTCTCCTCGTGCTTGGTTTGGTCGGTTTAGCTCTGCCTTAATACAATTTGGCATGACCAGGTGTGAATCAGATCATTCTGTTTTCTCCATCCATTACCCTACCGGTCGCCGCATCTTTCTAGTAGTATATGTTGATGACATCGTCATTACTGGTGATGACAAAGACGGTATCCAGCGGCTCAAAGCCCATCTCTTCAAACACTTTCAGACAAAAGACTTGGGTCCTCTCAAATACTTCTTGGGGATTGAAGTTGCTCAGTCCTCTTCAGGCATTGCAATTAACCAACGGAAGTATGCTCTGGATATTCTTACTGAAACAGGTATGCTTGACTGCCGCCCAGCTGATACTCCTATGGATCCCAATATCAAGCTTCTTCCGGGTCAGGGGGAGACATTGAAAGACCCGGGAAGATACCGCCGTCTTGTAGGCCGACTCAATTATCTCACGGTCACCAGACCAGATATCACTTTTGCTGTGAGTATTGTAAGTCAGTTTCTGAATGCTCCTTGTGATAGCCATTGGAATGCGGTCGTCCGTATTCTTCGATACATCAAAAATGCACCAGGTAGAGGACTATTATATGAAGATAAAGGCAATGCCAAAATTACTTGTTACTCAGATGCTGACTGGGCAGGATCACCATCAGATAGAAGATCCACTTCTGGATATTGTGTTCTCATTGGAGGAAATGTGATCTCATGGAGGAGCAAGAAGCAAAACACAGTCGCCCTATCTAGTGCAGAAGCAGAATATCGTGCTATGATGTCAGCTACAAAGGAACTTGCATGGCTTAGGAATCTACTCCAACAGCTGAAATTAGGAGAACTCCAGGATACAAAACTTATCTGTGACAATCAAGCTGCACTTCACATTGCATCAAATCCGGTCTTTCATGAACGGACCAAACACATAGAGATAGACTGTCACTATGTAAGAGAAAAAGTTCTTTCTAGAGAAATCACCACCGATTTTGTCAAGTCTGAGGACCAATTGGCTGATATGTTTACTAAGTCCCTCAAGGGCTCTCGGGTTGATTATATTTGTAACAAGCTTGGTTCATATAACATATACGATCCAGCTTGAGGGGGAGTGTTAGAAAGCATATTTAACATGTGCTTATTATAGAGTTAATATGTGCTGATATTTAGGGATATAGTTATACAAATCAAGGATTTGATTTGATCCTTTGTAATTAATTATACGATTGTATTCTCTGATTATAAATAGAGACTGTGTGGTCACATAAGACACACAACATTCCAATACAACTCTAACACACACAGACCAGAAAAGCTTGAGATTCTTGACTGAACAGAGAATTATGACTGAGGAACAACAGAGGTGGACTTCCAAACTACTTGGATATGATTTTGAAAAGCCAGGCATAAAAAACAAGGCTGCAGATGCTCTCTCAAGAAAATTGCACCTGGCAGCCTTGTCCACTGTGCAAGTTCATGAATGGGAAGGTTTGGATGAAGAGACTAATCAGCATCCAAAATTAAGGAGGAAGGTACAAGAGTTGATGGCAGATTCAGAATCTCACCCTGGCTATCACGTTTGGAAGGGCAAATTGTATTACAGGGACAGATTGGTGATTCCCAAGAATTCTCAAAGAATCCAACCCATTCTTAGGGAATTTCATGATTCTGCCTTGGGGGGTCATTCAGGGTATTTTCGCACTTACAAGAGGATTGCTGGGTTGTTTTTTTGGGAAGGCATGAAGGCAATGATCCAGGCATATGTCCAGCAGTGTGAGATATGTCAAAGGAACAAATACCAAGCATTAAGCCCAGGTGGGCTGCTGCAGCCCCTTCCAGTTCCCACACAGGTTTGGACTGATGTGTCCATGGACTTTATTGGTGGGCTGTCTTGAGCACTGGGGGTAGACACAATCTTGAGTGTGGTAAATCGCCTCACAAAGTATGCCCACTTTACTGCCCTAGCACACCCTTACACTGCCAAGGATGTTGCTGAGATTTTCCTCAAAGAGGTGGTGAGACTCCATGGTTTTCCGGTGTCCATAGTGTCTAACCGCGATCGGGTATTTCTGAGTTCTTTTTGGACGGAATTATTCAAATTGGCAGGGACAAAATTGAAGTTTAGTTCAGCTTACCATCCTCAAACGGATGGCCAAACTGAGGTAGTCAATCGTTGCTTATAAACTTATCTGAGGTGCATGACAGGCAGCAGGCCAAAACAGTGGCCAAAGCGGCTAAGTTGGGTTGAGTTTTGGTACAACACCAACAACCACTCCTCCACAAAGATGACCCCTTTTTCGGCCCTTTATGGGCAACCACCTCCAGCAGTGATTCGTGGAGATCCTCAGAAAACCGCCTTGGAAGAAGTTAGCAGAGTTACTGAAGAAAGAAATTATGGATGACTTGCAACAAAATTTGTCAAAAGCTAGAAACCGAATGAAGCAACAAGCTGACAAGCAAAGAAGGGAAGTCGAGTTTCAAGTGGGGGATTCAGTTTTCCTCAAAATCCAGCCTTACAAGCTAAAGAGCTTGGCCAACAGAATTAATCCGAAACACAGCCCGAAGTTCTATGGCCCCTATGAAGTGCTTGAGAGGATTGGGGCTGTCGCTTACAAGCTCAAGCTCCCTGAAGGCAGTAAGGTCCATCCCGTGTTCCATGCTTCTTTGTCAAAAAAATCAGTGACCACAAACAACGCTGCTCAGCCTTTACCTCCTTTCCTATTAGAGGGGTGGGAGCTACAGGTCCAGCCAGAGGAAGCTTTGGCTGGGAGGCGTACTGACCAGGGCAATGTGGAAGTTTTGATCAAATGGAAAGACCTACCACCTTGTGAGAATTCTTGGGAACGTTTGACAGCATTGCAGGACAAGTTTCCCAATTTTCACCTTGAGGACAAGGTGGATTTCGAAGGGGGAAGCGTTGTTGCGGACCCCGAACCAATTAGGCCCATTAAGTATTATGTTAGGAAGAAGTGGAAAAAGAAGAAAAACACACTTGAGGGTACTGGGGTGACTGCTACACCCCGAGAGTACACCTGATACTGGCCAGCATAACTAACTGCTGACCTGGACAGAGAGAGAATGTGAGGGGGGTGCACCTGTTGTGCGTGTAGCTGAGGGAAGGGATCTGAGTATATGATAGGAAAGAGAGTCATTGTGTGAGGTAGGCAAGAATTAAACTTGGGATTGGGAGAGACTAGGCACTCTTTTAATTTGCCTAGGCTATCTATTACTCTTCTCTTTCTTTCTATGCAGCCCTGTAACACCTTGTTACAGGCTGAGTTTCATCAATAATACACACTTTTCTCTACATTTCTGCTCCTAATTACTGGGTACCTATCATGCAACAACATGCTTAGGGATTGAAGTCATAAATATTCTTTCAAAATATACGGCAAGTATATCCTTTATAAAATAACAGTGCTACAGTAACTTGAGGTTCAACAAAGTAATTGAAAAAAAATACCTAGAATGGACAATTCTGGTTACAAAAAATTAAATACAGTAAAAGACTGATAAATTTGAAACATATCTTAATAGAATTCAAGATTTTAAGCGGTAGCTGTTGACAGTCAGAAAGAACTCAATGAGCTAAAAATTGCTAGCAAATAACAATAATATCACTATTCCCAAATGTACATCTTAACACTGCGACAGCTTCTCTTAAAGTAGTTAGTAGTAATATTTTGAGACACCAAGAGGTGCATAACATATACCCATACGAGCAGTCACAATGAGCACCATTTACAAGACACAAGAGAAAGAAAGAGAATGAGTTACAAGTTTGGCACCCAAGTCAATTACTCTTAAAAAAAATACAAAGTGCCTTGGTCAATGGAAGGTAGATCACGCCATCTACAATCTTGTGTGAATCCCTTCTAGGATGTGTTTCTAAAAATTAAGAACATTTACAACCATCCAAAAAACAAGTCCAAATGCATGATAATGAGAGATGCCACTACACAACCAACTATGGAGGGCAAGTGATTTTGATTAGTCCCAAACTTCACAAACTGAAATCTTCCGTGCAGTGATTCTCAAAACTAGTTGAAGGCAAATAAAATGGAACATAAATGTCAGAGTGGTTCCATGTAAGCACCAGAAAAAAAATGCACGGTCAGCAAAAAAGCATAGTTAAAGTCCACACTCCACATCTGAAAAGCATATTTTCCATCTATAGGAAACCTAAGGATTAATCAACCTTGAGAGCTCTAAAACCTCAGAATAAAAAGAGATGCCCCATGTTAGGTCCCTAGAACTACTAAAAACACAATAACTGAATGTATAATAATCTATTTACATTTAAGGGGGTGTTTGGTTTGTTTTTTGTTTACATTTTTAGTTGATATGTTTTCATCAATAATTAGAAAAATGCCACATTATTTTCACTGCATTTCTTGTTTTCAAAGTTTTATGAAGGAAACACCGAAAACAAAAAACAAAAAAACATTGTTTTCGCAATTTACTTCACAAAACTTTGAAAACATCAAACATAATGAAAATGAGGTCACAATTTTGCAATTATTAATGAAAACATACTGACAAAAACTGAAAAAAAAAACACCACCTATGTGTTTCAAGGAATTCTAAGCTCTAAATATTAATGAAAACCACTTTCAACTGCACAATATACATATACTAAATTCACACACAAATTAGAGGCAGCCTGCTTTCATTTGATGAAGTGACCAAATAGAAGTCATTCCCTCTGGAAAAACCACTGATAATCAACCAAATGTCAACTTTACTATGACATAAAAGTTTACACTAGCCAAATATCAGCTCTACACATCTAACACTTTCACCAATAAGGGCCGTTTGTTAAGGGCATAGTGTATATATACATAAATAAATAAATAAAACACTAAAAATTTCACACACACATAGTGTACTATTGAACTTACCTTGTTTGTTAAGGGCCGTTTAGGAGGCTTGTAACTTTTCTGGGAAAGCAAGTAAAGGATGACTACCAGGAGAAGAACTTCCACAAATAAATGCCCTTCAAACACAAGTTAACAAAGTGGAAAATTGATTAACTAATTAATTAATCAAATAAGAGTAAACCATCATTTCCGTCCTTGAAATCGTAAGTACCTATCATATTAATTCTTGATTTTAAAAAAATTATCATTTTAAATTATAAACATCAATCATATTCGTCTATAAAATTGTAATCCATAAGTCAAATAGGTCCCTAGAATATATAAATTTTAGGGACTAATATGACTTGTGCTTACAATTTCATGGACTGAAATGACAATTTCTTAAAAATAGAAACTAATATGACAAGTGCTTACAATCTCAGGAACGGAGATGATGGTTTACTCATTAATTAATGATTAATGATTAATCACATTGTAATCGTCCATAAAAAAAGAAAAGGAAATCTCATATTTGAACTCAGGAAATGAAAGATTAATTACCACCGATATGGAATCCAAAAACTACAGCTCGCGCAGGAGGAACATCTAAAGCAATTTTCAACCAATCCAATGTGGTGTTCACAAAATCCAGAACAGAAGAGGCCATCATAATAATAATAATCTCAATATCTCAATCAAATTAGCAAAGAAGCCTTCAACATAACTCATGCATGCATATGAACTCCCGCTATTCAAATCCCTTGACACTCAAAACACACCAATATATGGATTATGTACCTAAATCCTGCACAATAATAATCATACGAATCCAAAATAGTAACATCGATTTTCTTCAAAATCAAAACCACAAATATTGAAATTTTAATGAGAAAAATGTTGCGCAGCTGCAAAAACGAGGAAATTGAGAGAGTGAATGAGGGAACGTAGCGATTTACAATGGTTGATCCAAAACGACGCGACGTACCTGGCGATTGGGAGAGGAAAACGACGAGGGCTACCACCTCCCTTGTTACGAGATTCAGATGAGAATGAGAGGAAGAGAAAGAGAAAGAGAAGAGAAGATTCAAACGAAACAAATGGGAATTTTGATTTTGGATGAATCAAACAGCTGTGATGAGGCCACGTCACACAGGGACACCCATTTCTTTAACGGTTGTCAAAACGCGCCGTCTTCTTCTCTCCCCAAGCTGCATCCTCGTCTTTTCATAAATTTGTAGTTCTTTTTTTTTTTTTTATAAAAAAAAAGCGAAAAATTTGCCGTTTTTCATTTTTAAGTTTTTACAAGTTAACATTTCATCCTATAATTATTTTAATAATAAGAGGAAAATAAATACTCGAATAAATATATAAATATAATTTTCTACAACTTCAAAACATAATATATATATATATAATATTAAAAATTAAGATTATAAATTTATTTATTACATATTTTATATTTTTAATTTATAGATGATTATTATTTATATAATTATCTTAGTAGTTATTTTCTTCTCTTTGTCAAAATAATTATACTATGAAATTTTATATATTGTTAGTTATATATTCTAATGATATATTATTTTTATTAATATTTAAATATAATAAAAATTAAATTTTTACCTAATAAATTTTTAGAGAATTTTGAAAGTACATTGACTTCATTTGAGCAATTGAAATTACAAGGACCAAAATCACATATTTGTGAAAGTATAGAGACTTGTTTTGAATTATTGAAATTATAGGGACCAAAATCACGTATTTGTAAAAGTACAGGGACTTGATTTGAGCAATTAAAACTACAAGATCTAAAATCACGCATTGATGAAATCACAGGGATCAAAAGTACAATTAAATCTAAAAATTAAAATAATGAATTAATTTTGATATATCGTGGTTGTAAAAAATTTTGAGATAGTTATGATAAGAATAAAAAAAATTACTTTAAGAAGCTTTTGCGAAATTTATTTAAAAAGTTTTTTTTATAAGAAGAATATTTCCTTTTTTATTATCAACTCTTCATAAAATCTCATCCCAACTTTTAGGATGAAAAAGCTAGCTTTACTTTTAAAATTGTTATTCTTATTCTTAAATTTAACTTTAACATTAAAATAATTTTTAAATCCAAAAAAAATTGGATCAAACGCTATCTAATGCACTTCCTAGGCTTTATAAGGTGTAGTGGATCGGTAATGAAACACTCATGAAGCATAGTTCATTAAAATAGTTGAACCTCAATTGTAGCCGCTAGCAGAAGGCCCATATATTAACCCAGCCTTTGCGTTTCTTTACCTCAATACATTCACTTGGTCCACAATGATAAAGGATTTTGCTATCGATATCCCTTAAATTATTAAGGACATCCCTCATGAATAATATATTTATCAAAATATTCCCACCAAAGAGACATTTTTTATTTTTCACTCGCAAATATGATTTGTGAGTACTTGCTTTACTCGCAAATATCATATTTGCGAGTGAGCAATTCTCAAAAAATAACTCACTCGCAAATATAATATTTGCAAGTGAAGAAAATATTTGCAAAAATGCTATACTTATTTGCGAGATTCCAAAAAAAAAATTACCCACTCGCAAATATAATATTTGCGAGGGAAGAAAATTTTTTTACACTCGCAAATACCTTATTTGCGAAATCATCCAGTACTCGCAAATAAAGTATTTGCGAGTGAAGGAAATTTTTCTTCACTCGCAAATATGACATTTGCGAGTACTTGTTTTACTCGCAAATATCATATTTGCGAGTGAGCAATTCTCAAAAAATAACTCACTCCCAAATATGATATTTGCGAGAGTGCAAACATTTTTTCCACTCGCAAATAACATATTTGGGAGTGAGCCAAATGACAAAAAAATAAAATTGAAGGGGGTATTTTGGTAAATACACTGTTCATAGAGGATGTCCTTAGAAGTTTTGGGGGTATCCTTCGCAAAGCCCAATGAAAAAACCAACCAAACCCAAAAGAAAAAGTATTTAGGCCCGGTTCGGGGTAGTTTCTGGTTTTATGTTTTGAAAATTTCAAAAGCCAAATCTAGTTTCAGTTCTGAGTTTTGTTTTCCAGTTCTGAGTTTTGAGTTTCAATTCTGAGTTGTGTTACAATTTTTTTTAGTTAAACCACTTTCTTTACCTTGCCTCACTATGAATTCACCCAATATAAAAAAATATTGACGCACAAAAATAAGTAAAAATGACAAAAAAATAATTTAGTCTGGAAAAATTAAAATAAATAAATTATATAAAACTATAAAAATAATAAAAATCGTAATCATAAGTAGTTGGAACAACCATAATAATAATAATAATAATAATAATAATAATTATAATGTTTATATAATTTTTTGTTTTGTTCCTTTTGAGCAAAAATTACATATAAATAAATAGTAAAAACATTAAAAATATCCTACGATTTCATTAACCACAGAAAGGAGAAAAGTGCATAGGTTTTAAACATTCCAAAATATCATCATAGTTAACAAACTAATCACGTGCATGTTAGTTTTAAAATTGAAACAGGAATCGTAAAATCTATTTTTATGGTTTTGGGCTTTAGCTGAAAATTATTTTCAAATTAAGTAAAAAATCAATTTAATCCCATTTTACTCTAACAAGCTTTGTTTTCAAATTTAACTTTTAAAACCAAAAATCAGAAACTTATAACCACCCGAACGACCCCTTACTTATTCAAAAGGGTGAAAATAAGTTAGATTGTACTAGCCACAGTTATAAAACTCGGATTGGTCATCGACTTGATCAGAACACTGGGTTAATGGGTCGTTGGTCGAACCAGTGAGTCACGGGTTCAACCGGTTAACTCGGTATATATTAAAAAATGCCAAAAATGTATTGTATAAATTAATTAATAATATTAAAACATTTTTATAGATATTGAGTTTTTTTTTATCTAATATATTTGGATCTAATATACATATTGAGGGTGGGATAATTAATGTCATGAGTAGTGTATTTTTTTTCACTACAGAAATAGACCCTATACTATAAGTTTACTGGACTCTATCTTTTGTTTGTTTTGTTTTCTTGGGTCACAATTCTCTTATACACTCATGTTTTTTTATGAAGCCCGGGTGTCTTCTCTTTCTACATAAGCCCAATATATTTCTATTATTTACCTGGAAATCCATTTAATCTTTCAGTATAAGCTAGCCCAAATGTTTAGACTTTAGGTAGACCATGTGGTATAAACCCATTTAGTCTTTCTATATAAACCCATTTATTTCGAAAAACCATTTAGTCTTTCTGTATAGGGCTTTCATTTTCATATCCCCAATATTTTAAAAATTCAAAACTATCCTTTCCTATCGCGTTTTCTCGTATGACTATATACGGTACAACCGTATAGAGATATACGGTAGTTTGTTTAAATAAATAGACTACTGTATAGTTAAATACGGTAGTTTGTTTAAAATCTTAAGCTACCGTATATAATTACACGGAAGCTTATTTACTACACTACCGTGTATAGCCATACAGTAGCTTAAGTAAACAAACAACCGTATATGACCATACGGTTGTGTAAATTTATATAAATAGGCAACCGTATGCAATCACACGGTAGTTGATGCTCATAAATAGCCCACCGTATACAACTGTACTGTAGTTTTGTTTAAATAAATAAACTATCATATGCTTCCATACGGTACATATATTTTGGAAGAAAAATATACTACCGTATGGAATCGTACGGTTGTATATCAAATTTATCCACACGTATGATTCCATACGGTTGTCTATACCACAAATTTTGGTACACTACCGTATGGTATCATACGGTTGGCTAAAACATTAACCTACCATATGATTTCATACGGTGGCGTTACAAAATTTTTAATACATAGTTTCCGTAATGTATTCAAAATAATGTAACGCCACCTTATGGAATAATACGGTAGGTTGATGTTTTAGCCAACCGTATGATACCATACGGTACCAAAATTTGTGGTATAGACTACCGTATGGAATCATACGTGTGGATAAATTTGATATACCACCGTATGGTTTCATATGGTAGTATATTTTTCTTCCAAAATATACGTACCGTATGGACGCATACGGTAGTTTATTTATTTAAACAAAACTACCGTATAGTTGTATACGGTAGGCTATTTATAAGCATCAACTACCGTGTGATTACATACAGTTGTCTATTTATATAACTTTACACAACCGTATGCTACCACATGGTAGTGTAATCATTTACACTCCCGTGTGGTTTCATACGGGAGAAATCGCGAACTAGAAAAATAATACCCGTGAAAAACTTGTATTGAAAGGGTGAGTTGGTAATTTTGGTGGGTTAAAGGGGGTATGAAATTGAAAATGGGAGTATGAAAATTAAAGCCCTTCTGTATAAACACATTTATTTTGAAACCCATTTAGTCATTCTGAATACAATTAATGTTAAACAGGCTAAACAGCCAAAGTGCCCAACCCAATCTGAATATTAAACACCATGTTTTTATTTTGAAGCCCTTTTCGCCATTCTGGAAGCATAGGTAGACCCCTTGAATTGTTCTTGAACCCTAGCACTGCAGACAACATTTGTGCGAGTCAAGAGCTGCTCTAAAACGATGGCGTGCAGAGAGAAGAAATTGGAAGAGCTAACCAGAATGCGATAGCGCGGCGTGGTGGGGGGTCGCGCGGGGCCGAAAGGAGAAGAAGAGGAGCTGAGCAGGCCGGGCTGAAGCAACGACTGTAACGTGTAATCCTAAAGAAGATGAGAAACGACAAAGAAAAACATTGGTTCTGTATTTCTTTCTTCTGTTCTATCTTCACCCGGTTCATCTTGACCCGTCCGGTTCACCGATTTTTTCCAAAACCAACCAAGTTGAATCGGTTCTCTCCAGGCTGCTTGCATGTCTGATCCAGTGCCGGTTTTCGGGTTAATCGATCGGACTAGGTGGTCAGAGCCGGTTTTTAGTATGCTAGTGTTTGGTGTTGCCTAAATTAATAGTTATAAACCTATTTATAACATAAGGGGAATGCTAACTGATACCTGAATAAAAAGACAATTTTTTTTTATAGGAAAGTTGTGTATTTAATATATTAAAAAGTAGTATACTTAATTTTTCAATACAAAATTTTATTTTGTTGATTCCTTAACAAGTCACTTAGAGCACCGGCTAACAAGACCTAGATAAAAACATGAGTTTAGGTTGTTAATTATTATAGATTTTTATTGTTCTATACGATTTGTTTATGAAAATATAAAAGACTAATTTGATCGAAACCCTATTTAAAGGACTACACATTACATTAAAGGCTACATATGGGTTAAGAAAATTAAACTTTTTAAATTGATATAACCTTTAACAAAATAATTATAGCCAATATAAAATAAATATATTATACTAATATGTCATTATTAAATTGGGTAAGTATTATACATTCTTAATTACATACATGAATATTAAATAGGTTGAGTTAATGTGTAAGTCCCTGAACTATTTAAAAATTTTCAAATAGGTCTCTATACTTAAAAAATTTGTAATTGGGTCCCTCATACACTTTTTCATTAAGGTTTTATTAAGTATCCGTCAGGGTTCCATTAAGTGATCCATTTATTCGTTATTTGTTTGTCCTTGAACTTTTTGTGAAAATTCAAATAGGTCTTTATACTTTTTAGGAAAATTCAAATAGGTCTATATAAATTTCTAGAATCCTAACGAAACCCTAACGAAAAAGTATATCAGGGACCCAATTATAAGTTTTTTATGTGCTTAATGACCCAATTACAAATTTTTAAAGTATAAGGATCTATTTGAAAATTATCAAATAGTTCAACAGCCTACAAATTAATTAAACCTATTAATTAAATGGACCCATCTAATAGGTTAAATATGTTTTTCCAAAAATTCAAATCTTAATCTGCATAAGTAAATAAATCTTTCAAAAAGCCTAAATTCGACTTATTTGCTAAATAGGTTAAGTTTATGTAAATCTGACTTATATAAGTCAAAGCCTTATTGAACCACCTAACTTATTGTCACCCGCATTCTCAATTTATCACATTTACATGTTTAATTGTTAAGTTGCATTGCATTAGGATTAAGCGTTCGTCAACAGTGGCGGATTATCTCAGGAGTGGGGGGGGGGGGGGGGGGGGGGGGGGACCCCAAAAACTTTTTTACCAATTTCCCTACATAAATATTTTTAATGGCACCCTCTCAAATCCCTAAACTGAGAACCGTTGCAGCTTATTGACGGGATTGTCGACGTGGAGAAGGAACCATTGCAGATTTTCAGTTGTCGATTTCGATGAGTTTAAAATCATCAAGGACAAAGGGCTTATATATGGATGGGTTTAGCAGGTTTTAATATAGCATTTTTTCCTTCTTTGTGTGATAATGCCTATAAGTCTTTTAATCATGGTTTCTATCCTTTTATCCCAAAATAAGTTATATTTAGTAGTTGGTTAGTATCATCTATCGATTATTCTTTTATTGGCTTAATTACACTTTTGATTCTTCATGTATCGTAATTGTGTAATTTTAGTTCCTAATATTCTAATTGTGCTAATTGGGTCCCTCAAGTATCACGATTATGCAATTTTGGTTCCTCAAGTTTCAATTGAGTCAATTGCGTCTCCTAGGTATTACGATTGTATAATTTTGGTCCCACAAGTATCAAGATTTTGCAATTTTTAACGTCAATATACTACGAAGCACGTGGGACTAATTTGACACTTGGTAAGGCCAGTTTGACAACTTATGTGCCATTCCTATGTAACGATTAATGATGCGCATTTGATCATTAAAGTGTGTGAGATGTCAATGATCCCACATAAGAATACCTATAAGTAGGGGTGGGCATGGGTCGGGTTGGGTGGGTTTTGGTCCATTTAAAGACCTAACCCAATCAAATAAATATGGGTTGGGTTGGATCGGTTTCTTCGAAAATTTTCATGTAACCCAAACCAACCCAACTCAACCTCATACGGGTTAGTTTGGGTCGGGTGACCGGGTTTGGTAGTAAATTATTTTGTTTTTATCAAAAGCAAATAATGGGGAAAATAGGGAAGAAAAATACTACCAATGCATTAATTTGAACTTCCAAATACAAAATGAAGCATACAACTTCAATTTGGAGCACAATATCCATCAAAATTAAACAAACAAGTGAAATTAAAAAAATAATAATGTCTTCAAACAATTCCTAAACAATTTCACTGACCATGTCTTCAAACTATTTCTGCTCATGTAACCAAAACATAGTCACTCCAATTTAGGTGGCTGAGTATTAAAAAAGAGTCATCAAATACAAGATAGAAGAGTCACTCCACGTTCCAGTAGCTGGGCTTATAATATTCCACTCAATATGTGGGTTGGGTTGGGTTGAGTGGGTTTACAATCTTTGGACACAGCACCCAATCCATAAGCTATGGGTTTACTTATTTAGAAACCAACCCAACCCAATGACCCGAACCAACCCAGTATTTGTGGGTTGGGTGGATTGGGTACACCGGGTTCGCAGGTCAACCCGTACCCATGTCCGCCCCTACTTATAAGCTGTCAAGTTGATCTCACTAAGTGTCAAATCAGTCCCACATGGACCATGTAGGCTACTGACGTTAAAAATTGCACTATTGTGATATTTGGGAGACCAAAATTGCACAATCGTGATACCTGAGGGATCCAATTGACGCAATTGAAATGTGAGGGATCAAAATTACACAATCGTGATACTTGGAAGACTCAATTGACGCAATTAGAACCTAGGGATTAAAATTGCATAATCATAATATCTGAAGGACCAAAAATGCAATTAAACATCTTTTATTCTAAGTCCTTTTATCTCATTTCAGTGGAGAAGTGCTATTTGTTTTCAAAGTTTTTTTTTGTTGAGGGATATTTGTTTTCAAAGTTGACTTCCTTTCATTGTTTCATTTCAAACAATTATGATTTGATTTTATAAGTTTTATAAAGTGTTCCTGTTTTGACAAATATTTGCCTTGTGGCAGTTTAATTGCATATTCTGTATTTCGGATGTTTTAAGAGTGGGCCATGGTACAATTTTCTTGAAAAGAAATAATGATTAAAATTGATGCATTTTTTAAGATTAAAACTTTAAACAAAGATGAAAATTATATAACTTTAACATATTCACTTCAGAAGCCACTGTGTGTATAGCAAATGGATCCCCCAAAAATTTTAGTCAAGACTCGTCACTGTTCGTCAATACCAACGGATTGCATTAGGCTTGCATATTTGAGCGAACCTGTAGACTTGAATTGGATATTATTTATATTTCAACCAAGTACTTTAGTTAGAATTTAATTTTAATGCATATTTAGTGTAAAAGTTTGCAACATTGTTATTCAATTTTTTATTGATAACATTATTTAAAAATGTTTGACCTTTAGAAAAGTTATGTTATAAATCATATATATATAATTAATTAATTGATAGGGTTACAAATTTTATCCACCAATTCATTAAAAATTAACTCTTCTTATTATTTATAAGGTTTAATAAAGTTTTTGGTCCCTGTAAATGTAGGACTTTTTGGTTTTTTGGTTTTAGTCCCTATTTTTTATTTGTTTTGCTTTTAATGTCTGTAACTTTTAAAATTTTATTTTTGGTCCCTGCCGTCAACTCCAAACGTTAATTGCTGACGTGTCAAACGAGAGTCCACGTCAGTAGCGACACATGGCAAAATTATTATTATTTTTTATTTTTTTTATTCCATCTGTCTGACGTGACAGGGACCAAAAAAAAATTTAAAAGTTACAGACACCAAAAGCAAAACAAACAAAAGAAATAGGGACTAAAACCAAAAAGATCTATATTTTCAGGGATCAAAAACTTCATTTAACATTTAATTAATATGATTTCCTGTAATTTATTAATTAATTTGATTTTCTGACAGATGAAGAAGAATTGTAATGTTTTTTAGTGTGCTAATTTTGAAGCAAATAATCCTCGAAGTGTAGATGAGGTAGATGTCATTTTGGTGCTTTGAGCACATGTTGAAGAGCTACATAGAAAGAGACAGAAGTTGCAATTGAAGCTAGCTGGTGAAAGAAAAAAGTCTCAAATTTTGATAATGTGTTTGAAAACTGTAGTTGGGTTTTGCTTATTTTGTATTTTCAATTGCCAGTGTCATAGTTAGTATGTTTATTTGTTGCAGTGGTTTGTATTATGTTTGACAATTGAAAATACTAAATAAGCAAAATTCAACTATAGTTCTCAAACACATTATCAAAATTTGAGACTTTTTGCAACTTCTGTCTCTTTCTCTGTAACTCTTCAATATGTGCTTCAGGTATCAAAGTGACATCCTCTTGCTCACAATTCTTCTTTGTCTGTCAACAAATCAAATTAATTCATAAATTACAGGAAATCATATTTATTAAAGGATTAATGAAGTTTTTGATTCCTGAAAATATAGAAATTTTTGATTTTAGTCGTTATCTTTTGTTTATTTTGCTTTTAATATTTACAATTTTTAAATTTTTATTTTTGATCTCTATCATACAAACAAACAGTGATGAAAGGGACACTTCCCCTCCCAAGCGCCCCAAATTCTCCCCTCACACTCTCCACCAGCACTTCCTCCAAAAAAGCTTCTAGAACCTGCCTCCGACCCTTCTGCTCTGAACCCAGAAACTCATCCCCTTTCCAAACCGGCAAAGTACACTCCTATGGAGCAACAAGTGGTGGAGCTAGAGCCGATCCAATATCTATCGACGTTTAAAACAAATTTTGTGACGAGACCTTTTTAATACTAATAATAAATTAACTTAATAATTTTTTTATACAAAAATAATTATTTTGTACACAATGAGAGTTGATCCCTGGATTTTATAGCTAATGATAACATTCATACCAAATGAATTAACCTATATTTATTGATGTACCAAACATATCTAAAAGATAATATAAAAAAATACAAAATAATATTTGTTTTTAAAGAAAAAAATTATTTTTTTGATAGACCAAGAGGGAGGGGGTGACGCTTAAAGATAAGTACCCCAACGTTATTTTGATGGTTGAAGTCGATTACTACCTTTTTTACGGGCAAGAAGCCAAGAGGAAACAACACCAAAATTAGGGAGCTGAGTAAAGCTCAGTTCCAAAAATAAAAATCAAAGTATAAATCTTACCATAAATTTCGATTTTGATAGAATTGATTTTGAAGGAATTGATTTTAAAAAAATTAATTTGTGTTTAGTAATAATATTTTAAAAGTCAGTTTAGAAGAATTAATTTTGTTTGGATGATAGAGTAAAATCACTTTTGAGGTGTGAATATAAATAATATTGTGAGACGCACATCTAGAATCAATTATTCTTAATGAAAAAGCTGAAAATTCTTACTTCGCTTAAAATCAATTCTACCCAACCTAAAATTAATTTTATAAAAGGTTCAATTTAAAACAAATACCTTTAGAATCCCAACATCACTTTAACCGAAATCAAACATGATTTTGTGCTATCCAAAATCAAAACCAAAATGGGCATTTAGTAAACATGAAAAAACGAAAAATAAAACCCAAAATTTGCTGCGTGAGTTCTGGAATGTTGGTTTGCGCGCTGATGGTGGCACAGTGGCTGGGCGTGATGGAGGAGGCAGGGTTGCGCGTTGTCCGAATCTGGTGGTGGTAGGGATGAGGGTGGTGGTGGTCGGTGGGGTGGGGAGGATGTGTTGATGACAAGGATAAATGAGTTTTCACCCAAAAAAACAATAACCGACTAATTGATGATACACGGATGTACCACCTTGTGAAGTGCTACGAGAAGCCACCATGAGTAGATATCTTTTATTACTAGTTAAGGAGCTAGCGTCACCAAGTGCTCCATCATATGCCACTACTTATTGTCCTAAAAGTCATCGATAGGTACTTATCTAGCTATGCCTCCGGCCGACAGCATATTGAGGCATGCCAATAATGAAACTTTACAATGATGCACATGTTATGTCTCCAGCTCCATGCTTTAAGATCAAGAACTAAAGCAAGAGGAGAAGAGATACTTAATTTGGAGGTATAAATTGCAGTACGTTTTTATCCAAAATAGGATATAAAAGAGAACGTTATTGACGTGAAGCACACAATTAGTTTATTGCTTTTTTTGCTGCTTTGGTCTCGTAAAAAGGGGGGGGGGGGGGGGAGTTGGGCCACCTTTGATGATTATGTTATGGGAATCATATATATCTTCGCTATGAAACCACATATAGGTCATGCTTCAGGTAGTTGAAATGAGTGCATGAGAGTCAATATAACTGCGCTATTGGACAATTCGGATATAGACCAAGCTAGTTCTAATTACGTTATTATTAATTAATGATTCTGATAAATAAAGAAAAGAGTTGCCATGGAGAGAATGATAGGGAGAAAGGAGGCAGAAAGATGTGAGATTAGTCAGAAAAAAGGAGGATTAGGAATGATATTAGCGATGGAAAGAAGGTGAGAGCATGCGATTTAAAGTTCCACATGGGTAGGAAAAAGCAGAGGGAAAAAAGGTGGGGTGAGAGAGGTTGGTTGAGAATACAGAAAACAATATATGGTGCATAGTTAGCAGCAACCTCACTGGATGTTAGGGCGAATACCATGTCCATATCCATATGTACCAAAAAAGAATACCATATCCAACTTCTTTAATGTTCAATTAGTGTAGATGTGTGTTTGGAAACATGGTTGATCGAGATTAGCAAAATCACTTGTCCATTGTGAAAGTTGCTTACAATAACTTTTGATAAAAACACTTCGGAACCGTCACTTAAGGATTTCCAAACACTCATTTAATCTCTTGATAAATATTACATTACCTTTTACATAAATATAGATATAAAAACACAAGTAGAGTTTGTCTAGGACACGTGTTAATAAATAAAAAACATTTATTGCTTTCCACTAATTATTCGGTAAGGAAATATTAAGTTTTCTAAAATTTTCGAAGCATTAAATAATCCTAGTACTTTTTCATTTAATAATTTTATTTTTGGTTAGGATACACGCTAATGACCTGGGATGAAGATCTTCTGTCCTAATTTCCTGTCTCATTCTCTGTCTCCCACCAATAATAATTTGACACTTAAGAAAATAAAATCACAACTCATTAATATTTTTGCTCATTCCCAACATTTGATTGGTGGGGGATACCGAGACATCATTTTTTGGGACAGCAGATTTTTATCTAATAACCTGTCTATTTTTTGGTTATAAGAGTACTATGAATAATGATTAATCACCTGTCTCATCCATCATGTTCATGTATAACCAAACTTATAATTCCCTCACAGAAGGTGTGAGAGTGTCATTTCGTTTGTTGTTAGGTAAGGTTGAGGGTTAAAATTATTTGTTGGATGAATGCAAGTTTCAATCAAATACCTAGAAAAAACACGGTCATAAACTCTCTTGATGTTACTCGTTAATTGCTGTACGTTCACTTGAACTTAACTTCAAGTGATGTGTGCTGCTCCAAGAAGCCGAAATAAACAGTTTAATATGGGGGCCATTTGTGGTTAATCTGTTTGCATCTGAGTTAACGTTCTGATGACAAAAATCCAATGAATGAAGATGAGTAAGGTTGAAAAAGAAACTTGAGGGTGTGGGATTGTATATATGTACCCACCCTTCTTCAGTTATTAGTTCTTCCTTCTAAATAAAGGAGCCAATAGAATTGCAGGGAAAAAAAGAAATTGTTTTTTACTCAAGCTTGCTTTGCTTGCACTCCATGGAGCAAAAAACAAAGGTAGCCAAACAGAGGACATATCGTTTTCTATTTTGGTTGAACAATAAAATAATCGGAAATGTTCCATATCATTACCAAGCTAGAATGGTGTTGTTTCAAAGTAATCGCAAGATGGTTTCTCAATATTGCAGTATTATTAAGAATGTAAGATGCATCATGAATAGAGTTGGATTTTGGGATGTCCTAATTTTCATGCATTCCATTCATGACAGTAATTGTGTGTATAGAGTTACTTACCTTGACCCATTACCAAAACTATGAAATCCTGAAGAAAATTGTTTCATGATGCTGAGGATTAGAAGAAGTATGTGTTTCTATCGTTTGGCCTCGGTTAATTTCTTTCAAGTTAACATTGGTCATCAAGGTAACATAAAACTTGATAGACAGTATAAGACCATTTTTAGAGAATGATCACTTTCATCATGTTATTAGTTATAGTAAAAAATCCCCTTTCAATAATCAACTAATAAAAAATTAATTGTTCTATTTTTTATTTATTTAGACCAATTTAAGATAATATCAAGTACCCAAGTTTTACAAAGAATTTTCAGATACCTTAAGATTTACTTTCGAGTCTATGGAAGCATATATATATATATATATATATATATATATATATATTTTATGGCCCCTCTCCAGTATTGAGTACAGCAGTTGGATATCAAGGAAATGATATTCTAGCTATGGTCCACTAATAATAAACTTTTGCCACGCTCTATACTTTGTAGTATGTATAGGTGTGGCTTCATATATACCAACTGCACTCACTTGTCACTACCATTTCCACATGTCACCCCGTGAGTGGCCCATCTTCAGCTACTTTGAACCGTTTTTCAAACGCTCTTAATTCCACTGGCTTGCTGCTTTCTGTTAGAATAAGAATGAATAACCTTAACAGGACAAGGTACAAGGACATGTGTATGGAGACAGTATAGGATTTGACTAGAGCCAGTTTTAGCCTTTTTGTAGCTGAAGATGAGTGGGAATTTAATGGAAAGAGTCGCATAATGCTTCCACCAAAAAGAACCAAAATATATATAAAGATTTTGTGGATAATATGACAAATTTCAAATTTAATACAAATCAATTTACACTCTCTTAATTGGATCTGCACTTAATGATAATATGATATCAGAAACCGTAAAAAAAACTACGAAAAAAGAAGAAAAAGGCTGAGGCCTTTGAGACTTAAGAAAAGCATTAGCCCAAGCAGTTAAAGAAAAAAAAATAAAAAGCAAACCTAAGGTCTTTGAGGCTAAAAAAAGTTGAGTACAAGCTTAGAAGAAAAAAATAGATCAAATTGAAGCTAAGTCACAACTGAGTCTTCAATTGGATTTGAGAAGGGGTGTTAGAGAACAAGTCTCATATTGCTTGGAACAAAGAGAATCCAAATGTATATAAGCTGAAAATGCTTAAGTCCAAATTGTATCGACCTTTTGGACAATATGATAAATTCCAAGCTTAATACAAATCAATCAACACCATGTGAAAGTTTGTTTACTTTTATCATATATATATACACACCAGCAATGATGTAAGTGCAAGCCTGAAGTTAAAATAAGAGTAGATAGTGACTTAGTGAGTTAGTGATGATTTTCTAATATAAGTGAGCCAATCTAGTGTGTGTTTGAGATAACTACGAAAATAGATTATTTTAATAATCAATTATATATATAATCAATTATTGTTATAATCAATTATAATAAAATCAGTTTTATGTTTGGATGTATTTGCTGAAAAACGATTTTAAGATAATTTATTTTGTTTGGATTATAATAGAACCAGTTTTAGTGTTCCAATTCTCTAGTGCCTTATTTTTTGGTTATTAAATTATTTCATAATATATAATAAACTATTTCATAACATTTGACCTTTTTTTCAATTAAACTAACGACAAGCTTGAATCAAGTAATTTGTAATTTTTTAAAAATTATTCAATGGATTGTTTCTTCTGCCGAATTGACATTCAAATAAATAACATAATTACTTAATTGGATCACCTTCAATTTAGTGTTGTTATATTAAGAGTAACATACTTTAATAAGAGCTGCTTAACTAATTATTAAAAAAAATAAGAACTAATTCTTGTTGAGTTGTACCAATAGAGCAAGATAGTGTGACATTCACTATAAAGTCAGTTGCTTCTATAAACAATTTGTTCTTATATATATGTACCCAATAAAAATCATATAAAAGATAGAAAATAAGCTAAAGAAAAAGTGAGTAACTTTGTCAGACCCATTTGATGAACTTTTTAGAGTTACACCACTGATGTTGAGAGTTAGTTATAGTAGTATAAGTAAAAAATGGTGATGTGACATGATGAAACCCATAAAAACGGGAGTTAAGCAACTCCAATGAGTTGCACTAATGGAACTGCTCTATGATGCTTTATATAGACCAAACAAAACGTAACATAACTCCATTTAATTGTCACGTCATTAATGGGCTATGGTTTTTTTTTTAAAGGCAACTTTAATTTTTGTTTTCAGAATGGTCTCCTTGGGGTCCTGTATTAGAGCAGTAATTGGATCGGTTTGGATTAGATTTCGAGTAATTTAACATCCGATCCGATTAATTAATGTTAATCGGCTTGGATTGGATTTTGCAATTTTTTTGTATGAATTTAAACCGAATCAATCCAATTAAATTCAGTTTAGTTCGGATTGAATTAACGAATTATCCATTTTTTAATTCAATTTAATTTTAAATTTAAAAAAATAGTAAAAATTCTAGGGAAAAATTAGGAAAAATAAAATGAACCCCGCAAGACGAACGCTAAGGAGAGAGACAAGAAGTGACGACAACCTAGGTGCTACTTTACGGTGGTTGAGGGAGGTAGTGAGAGACGCCGACGAGGGAGATTGAGAAGATAGGCCGACAGAGGGACTAAGGGTTCTTCTAATGCCGAGGAGAGAGACGAGACAATGACGATGACACATGGTTGCGACTTTACGATGGCTATGGGGGGGAGTGGGAGACGTTGATGAGGGAGAGGAGATGAGATGACAGAGGGTCTAAAAGGTTCTTCTGTGCGGTTCATCTCTTTTGGTTATCGAGGGTCTCAAAAACTAGGAAAAAATAAATGTTGACTTAATTGATTTTATTCAGGTCTCAAAATAAGCCTTAGTCCCATGGTCTTAAACATCGAAACAAAACAATAATAATATATTAATTTTATATAGCCGTCATTTTGTTCGGGTTGGACGAGCTCCAATTTTTTGAATCCAACATCTGAATCGATTGTCTTGGAATTCAACATTTAAAATCCAATCCGATCCGATTAACCAATTTAGACCACCAAAATCGGTTGGGTTACGTCCACTGAGTTGGCGGATCGGATTGAATCTGCTTACAACCTTATCTTGTATTAATTAAATTTAAAAAACTTTAATCATAATTCCATGGTCCACTGAGTTAGATTTAATCTCTAACTCCAATTTTTCTTCATCAACTTTTTCAGCTATATATCCCCTCTTCTATTTTGCATTCCCTATCCTGGTTTTTAAGTTCCCTCCCCAATCGTATTACCCCTTAAGACCTAGCCCTGAATACGACCACCCCAGCAATTGAATTGTAATTACATGTTAGAAACATGTAGCGCTAATTTTCTCTATATAAAGTGAAGCATAAACCCCTACCTCCATTTTTGTCATCTATCAAATTTAAAATTGCGACCCTATTTTCCCCTCATCGATGGAAGTCTTAATATCCTCAACTCTATTTTTCCTACATGGAAGTAGACCTAGGAGACGTTTTGATAAACAACTTAATTAAAACGTTTATTCAATAACGTTATTTGAAATAAACTAAAAACATCTTATTTTTATGAGCTTCTCTAATATGATTTTTGAAATAAGCTAAAAAAAATTATAGGATTATTATATGCTATTTTCATATGTTATTTTCATAAGTCCATATAAGCTCTTCCAAATGCTCCCTTAATTAATCACTTATCGATTCTCTATTTATGAAAGAAATCATAATGGGTAAGTTTGACCGAAACATGAAAAATCATCTTCCTATAGTCGAATAAATTATTGGCATTACCACCTTCATAGAGAGTTGGCCTGTTGTTTTTTGAATTGTAAGAAAAAACTAAATTTCGTACTTATTATGGGAACCTTTGTAAGAATAACATCATTTAACAAAGTTTTTAATATCTAGGGGTGTGATTCGGATTGACCTGATGAATCCGAAGATCCGAACCAAACCAATTAAAATGGTTCAAATTTTTTTTTGGTGTTCGCATTCGATCCGAATCGAACCAAATCAAACCCGATGGTAATTGGTTCAGTTCTTGGATTCAAGGATATTGGAACCGAACCGAATCGATTACTATATTTTAATATTATATATATTTATATTTTAGTATTTTAATATTTACTATATTTTAATATTTATATTTATTTTAATATTTATAGTTTTGTATATTTTTAAATTTTTAAAATTTGTAATATATATTAATTTTAATATTTATTTAATATTATAATATTTTTGGGGTCCGATTCGAACCAAACCAACATGTTTTTAACGGATTGGTTTGGTTCGGATTTCCTGAAAAAATCAGCAAATCTGAACCGAACCGAACCAATTGATTTTGATTGGTTCGAATTTTTTCCATGCAAATCCGAAACAAACCGATCCGTGAACACCATTAGTAACATCGACAGCTTGTCCATCGAAAGATTATGTAGATAATTGTACACATTACCGAAGACCTTTCCATCGGTAATATGTTAGCACATCAACACATTACCAACAAAATATCCACCAATTACACACAGATAGGTTGTCGGTACGTACTATGCTAGCAAGTTATCGATGGAATTACTGTTGGCAATGTACTAACACATTACCGACAAAATATGTTGTCGGTATAATGTACTATGACATGACCAACAGACATGCCGTCTGTAATTTTTTTAAATATAAAATTATAAAATTTATATTATAAACAAAACAAAATATAAATAAATTCAAATAAATCATAAAGCAAGAAAGGTCCTTTAGAAAATCAAGATGAAGAATTTCAAGCCCTTGAACACCCGTAATTGATTGTGCAACAAAATTGCCAAGGTATGATTAATTAAATTGAATGAGTGGATACATCTCTTTATATAAGTCTTGTTGGTAGCCTAAGGTACTTGGCTTGCACAAGGCCTGATATTCTCTTTGGACTAAGAGTTGTTAGTCGTTTCATGGAGGCACCAACTAGCACTCACATGACAATGCTAAAAGGATTATGCAATATATCAATGGTACCATCGACCATGACATGTACTATTCTTTGTCATCCAATTTCAAGCTTGCTAGCTATAGTGATAGTGGTTGTGAATGTGAATTAATGATAGAAAGAGCACCAATGGTTTTATATTTTTCATGTATGACACTGCTTTCACTTGGAGTTCGAAGAAGCAACTCATCGTGACTCTTCCTATATGTGAAGCTGAATATGTCACAACTACTTCTAGTGTTTGTTATGCGATTTGGCTAATCAGAAAGCCATTGAAAATGCCACATATATATGACTTAAGATGAAGCCACCACTATTTTCATGGACAACAAATCTGCTATAGCATTAGGGAAGAATGCCATGTTTTATGATCGAAGTAAACATATAGATACAAAGTTTCATTTCATAAGGGAGTACGTTGAGAACAAAGAGGTCGGGCTCTCCTATGTGAAAAATGGTGATCAAGTAGTTGATATTTTCACTAAAGGATTGAAATTTGAAGATTTTATGAAGATGCGAGCATGAATTAGAGTCACCAAGAAGAATCAAGTTTAAAAGGGGAGTGTTGGAAATGTAAACTTGATTACTTGTCCATTATGCATGTATCTAGATGTTCGTATACTTGTAGTTTCTATGACTTGAAGTTTCAAGAAATTATAGCTTCAAAGTATGCATGATACACGTGCTAAATAAGTGCATTAAATATGTTCTTTGTATATCTAGAGGTTTGTTTTACACTTATAAATACCCTTGTACTCAGTGGCGGACTATCTTGAGAGCGGGTGGGAGCCGTGGCTCCCCCAAAAGTTTTTTTGCCACTTTTTCATATCATTTTTTTAATGGCACCGTCAAATAGGAAAACACCTTTTCTTTATTGCATATTTTTATACATGGTGGATATTGAATTTATCTCGTAGAGAGCAGAAAAATTAAATACCCACACCACCCAAGGTTGTTTCTTAAATCATAATATCCATTTTTTAGTTAGATGCATTTTTTATTTCATTGGGGTTAAGATTTATGGAGTTTTTACATATTTCCACGAAATTAATTTCAGATGTTTTAGTAGCTATACAATTTTTTTTTTTAAAAAAGTAATGTTTAAACATAAGAAAATTGATACATTTTTTAAGAGGAAAATTTTCAACCAAGATGAAAATTGTATAGTTTCGACATCTCCACTTCAAAAGCATCTTTCTAATGATCCCGTAGTTCAATTGAATGAGCAACTTTTCAAGGTTCAGAAAATCACAATTGATGAATTTGATGTTAATTCTTTTGAACATCACTCCGTCATCCCTAAATTTGGGAATATCTGGTTCATATCAATGTCCTCTGAAAATTATTGTTACTTTGTATTAATATATTATTTTGAAACTTTGATAAAATTGTATATAATTCATATGAATTTTAATTACATTATTTTAGTTAGTAGTTAGTGACTCCTCCAAAAATTTTACTCAAGATCTTGTACATGTGCTTCTCAAGCCAAGTCAAGAAATTAATTCAAGTGAGTTTGTAAGAAGTTTTTGAGTGTTGTACTTTCTCTTTCTATCCTCTCCATTATTTCCTTCAAAATTATTTTCATGAAAAAATTTAGGGATATATTAATTCTCAAGAGACTATTTCAACTAGCATCTGAATTTCTTAGGGATTAAGTTAGGATTTTTTATTTTTAGAGATTAAACTAGGAGACTCATTTTTTCGTAGGAACCAATTAATTTGGGTACTTAATCTAAATTTACGAATAAATTGTGAATTTGTTCATGCCATTGATTTCTGTAAAATATTTTATAAAGGAATTCTTATAATTGTCTTGTTATAAAACTAATTTCGTAAATATTATTGTAATCAATTTTTTTTAATAATGATCTTATTCAAAATTTAAACTTTAACATCCTCTTGTTAAAGTGTGACTTACTTACTATAGCATATTATCCTGTACAACCTTTGTTGGTATAGCATTGACGTTTCTAATAACAATTACCAACAAATTAAGCATGTTTAAGTAGCAAACTACGAAAAGATAAATTATTAGCTGCCAACCAATGATTGGGGGACCGCTAGGGTCTGAAACGAGTGAGCCATGGGACCCGCCATATTATGGAAACTAGGCTGCATGTGAAGTAAGAGGCCAACCAGCTGGCTATGTCCCGTGGGTGGCGTGGTGGGTCTCTATTTTTTTATTCCGTTTACTTCCTCTGTTCTTCCCTCGTTCTGACCTCTACTAGCAGGCATTTGCCTCAATCCGTTGCCATTTCTACTTTATAATGCTATTGAGTATTGACTATTGTGTTGCTGCAGCTGCAGCTGCAGCTGCAAATGTTATGTTATCACTTAGCCATGGTTGAAAAACAATTTATTTAAGCTCTTATATTAGAAATATTTATGCGAAAAAATTTTATATATTAAATTTTTTTTAAATTAAGTTATTTAATATTTGGATACATACTTGAAGAAATATTTTTAAAATATATGAACTTGAGAGAGGAGGATAGAATTTTGATGTATTTTCAAATTATTATAAGAATATAATTGTCTTATAAAATAGGAAAACAAATTCTCCTATATATAAGCTTACACTTAAAGTTTTTCAATAAAATAAAAAAATTGACTTATCAAAATAAGTTAAAAATAGCATCTGGAGGTTAATAAGTTACTTATTTGACTTACCCAAACACAATTCTTTTAACATAAAAATACTTATATTAGCAGATAAACTCTAATAAGATGTAAGTTGTGCTATCCAAATGAGACATTAATTTAATATCGTTTCTCCCTATTCTAGCTTTATTTTTTTTTAAAAAAAATTGGTATGGTATGGATCCCTCCTCCCTCCTATCATAATTCTTATGTTATTATGCTACCTTTTCTTCTTTCTTTTCAAAAATTTGTTTTCAATCTTTCGGTCCAATCTCGATCTATAATCCTTTTCCTTTTTTTCTTTTTTCTTTTTCGCATGCCCTTCTCTCCAACAATTAATGATGATGAGTTAAGGAGTGGCATCAACATTGTTCAAACTCATACTATATCTTTTTCCATGTCTAAACAATTATTTAGATTTTTTTTTGAGATATTTGAACTAAGGAATAAACAAAAAGCTAAGCCAGTAAGCCTTGTAAAGGGTTTCAACAAATATGTGAAATGAAAAAATCAACAGGTTTCACGTTTATCTTTGTAGTGGATAATGATTTCACGTGATCAGATGTTATATAACTCATAAAATCATTTTTTAGAAATTTGAGAAATATAAATATGTATCTGTTATCACTTACCTCACATATATTGAAATAAAAAAAACCAACATTTGGCTGATCAGAGATTCGAATTCTAACTCTTGTGTACAGAGAAAATCTGGTTGGAAGGAGAGAACCCATCTTTTATGCTCAACAGGTTCCCGATGAAAATTAGTTATTACTAACGACGGTGGATACTTTCTATCTATATCATAGTTATAAATTTTTTTTTTTATTAACTTTTTGTTTGAATACTAATTATTTGTTGTCTCACCAACCATACTTTTGTGCCTTAACATACATGAAATGATAGGGAAATTTAGTACGGACGACTATTATCTCTAAAAAATATCTCAATAATCAAAGAACAAAAGATTTCTTAAACCTAAAATTTGTGCATGCATGGCATAGATTCACATATGCACCATATGCAAGGGTTGTGTCACAGAAGCATGAGTGGTGTGGCACCTGCGAAGTGTGAACGTGTCACAATGACGGTGTACCGTCAAAGCAAGCTTTTCCCTCCCATGATGGTGTATCTGGTTCCGCATCACGTGGCTTTGTGCGCCGTGTTATTCCTTTCTCTTTTCTTTTCTACCTTCCTTTCAATTCTACATCCCAACTGGATAAAATTCCCTTCTCTAAACTCAAATTCTTCTTCACATCCTAGCTCTGTAGCCCTTCCCCTTCTCTTTAAATTCTTTCTTTTAAAAAGTGAATTAGGTGAAATTTATTTAGCCATGGTTAAAGCTATTGTAGAAAATTAAGAACAGAAGTGTATATCTCTTAAAAGATCAGAGAATAGAGAAGCGGAGATGTGTGGAGACGGAACGGAGAAAGCACGATATAACATCAATAAAATATTTGATATGACTTGTTAAATAAGAAAAATGTTGGATACAATTAAGTCATATTTTATGAAAAGTCAATATAATTTTTTTAAATTTAAATCCTAAATAAGAAATAATATTTTTTGTGTGCTCAAGGATGTCCTCGAATCGATAACTGAAAATTAATTCCTTTCGAACAGTAGAGATCACTAATATTAGTTTTGTCTCTTTCAATAATTTTTTTTTTATACATATATACGACAGGAATCAAACCATTGATATGAAACTTGATTATCTATCAATTGTGTTGAGTATAGTTGATAAATAAAAAATTATTTGAGGACTTCTTGATAATTAGATGAGGGTTAATTTTGTATGACGAACTATGGCCTACCATTTACCATAGACAATCCGAGAACATATTTTCTCTTATATACATAAAATATATTTATTATTTCAATTTAAAATAGAAAATACATCAAGAACTATTTATGCTATGATCCCCATTATGTTTATATGAAATATCTCGACTAGTACAAAAAAAATAGTTTCATTGTGATAAATAGTTAAATATCATAATATAAAAAAAAAAAATTAGTTAAATACCAAAACATATTTATTATGATGATTATTGTTTTTTGGTAAGAGAGGGTGAAATAGGAATTACGGGAAGAGAAGCTTTTTTATGCTGGAAGTACAGCACAGGGCCGTTGGTGAAAGGGAAAGGGGCAATTTGGTAAAGAAGGTCATAAAAGAGTGAAAGCACGCAACCGAATGAACAGGTACACACACATGTCATATAGTGAAGGCGAAGGGAAAATGATAGTGGTTGTTGTTGTCCATACAGTTACCTCGAGCAGCTTTTGTTTCAGACCCTCTCATTTTCCACAACTACCCTTCATACACTCTCTCCTCCTCCAACTATATTACTCTCTCTCTCCTCTGCTTCTGTAGTTATTGCATCACTTTCTCTTCTCTTCACTCTACACATAGTGGTGGAGCTTCCTCTGAATTTTCATTCACTTCCTCTCTCTCACACACACACAGTTTCAGTGTTTGTGATTGTATAAGCTGGTTCGGTTTAATTTGCTTCCTCAATGGAAGCAGGGGAAGATTGTTGTGTAAAAGTCGCGGTCCATGTGCGACCACTCATTAGCGAAGAGAAGCTTCAAGGTTGCAAAGATTGTGTAACCGTCGTTCCTGGGAAGCCTCAGGTGCATCGCATTGTGATTATCATTGCGAAAATTAACTTTACTTTTGAATGTGAATGTGAATGTGGATGTGGATGTGAATGATTCGTTGTTGCATTGTGTTTTCTTTTTTTGGCGTAGAGTGTTTGTTAGGTTGGTGAATCTATGAGAGATCTGGATCCGACATTGCTTGCGTGATTAAATATCATTCTTCGGAAATAACAGAATTTGGAATTACTCTTATGATCTATGATGCTTACTTAATTGGGATATATAAAATATTTGACTTCATTCTATTTCTGGCTTGAAACCATCTTTGATTGAATGGCTCGGTTTCTGAAACGTTATTTTTTTGGGAAATAGGGGTTTTGTTTTGGTGGATACATTTTTAACTGTTTGGAACTGCTTCAATTTGGGATAGAATCACGTTGACACAGAAACTACTGCGAGTAGCTTTTATTAGCTTTTATGCTGGAGAAGTGATTTTGCTTGCATTCACTGTGTTTCCGAACACACACTTTGATGTTGTGTTTTCAATATTGCTTGGGGGAGGATGTCTGTTTTTAGGATTTTAGTCTGTTAGTTAATTTAATGAAGTATTTGGAACACTTAAACTCTGGGATTGAAAAAAATGAAATCATTTGAAATAAAATGATTTGCAAATCCTTACGGTAAGATTTAAAAATCATCAAATACCTACATGCGAAGTGATTTGTAAATGAATGGAATCTTCAAACTAATATCATTATAAACAAGTTTCATGTATGAACTTAGTTATAAATGACATGAGTTCTGGTGTGTGTGTGTCTGTTTTTTTTTTTTTGGGGGGGTGGGTACATTGGACAATTGGAGAAGAAAGCACCTGAATAGAGAAGGGGAAAGGTGACTTAGTGGAGGATCAAACTTCCAACATCAGCATTGCACTCAAGTCTTCGGCGAACTGATTAGTCAGACAGACTTGAGCTGGGTGGCTACTGAGTTACAAGCTCAATGGCGAAATGAATTCTTTTAGTTCAGAGATTTCAAACACACAGTACATGACAAGTTGGCCTTAGTAAATGAAAGCAGCTCTTTGGTTTCTTGGTGCTATCTGGACTATGGCTCACTTGCTTTTGGATTTGACTCCTCTAAAGTGAGTTTGTCTCTAAAGTTAGAAAGTAAGGATATGTTCACCCTTGATTCGATCAATGCATAGAGTTCTCAACTCATTAATGATCTATGGATAAATACACTCTTACTTTCTCTCTTTAGAGACGAACTCACTTTAGAGGAGCTAAATCCCTTATTTTTTGTGTCAGTTGCGCCTTTCGTGTTTTTCAGTTCCTAATTATGTCAAAATTCTGCTACTGTGTTTGATTGGTATATATCAGCTGATTTCTTTTCATTATAATAGGCCAAAGTAATGAATATATATGTAAATGCCTTCTATATCAAATAGAAAAGGTATTACTGATTCTATCATTTTCAAGGAAATTTGGCGTTCGGTATATTTTTCCATGTAAATTGAATGCATGGGTCAGGATGACTTATAGTTTATATCAAGTCTTCAGACACCTCTATCTGAAATAGCACCTAGTAATAGTATCGTTAAGTAGCTAAAGATTTGGGTGGAATCATATGTTAATTGTGAGTATATAATACAGGTACAAATTGGCGCTCATTCCTTTACATTTGATCATGTTTATGGGAGCACTGGTTCCCCCTCATCTGCCATGTTTGATGAATGTGTTGCTTCCCTTGTTGATGGCTTGTTCCAAGGATATAATGCTACTGTTCTTGCATATGGTCAGGTATAGTTACTGCTAAAGGAAACAGAATTACATGCCACTGCACTTATTTCTCTTTGGCATGTGACATTTTCACTCCATTGCAGACAGGTTCTGGGAAAACATACACCATGGGCACTGGCTTTAAAGATGGTTGCCAAACAGGAATAGTACCCCAAGTTATGAGTGTCTTGTTTAACAAAATTGAGACCTTAAAGCATCAGATTGAATTTCAGTTGCATGTTTCCTTTATTGAGGTCTGTTGATGATAACATTGTTACAGCCTACCACCATGATTTTCTAAATTTAATTGTGCTTTATATCTGAAACTAATAGATTTCATATTTGTGAAGTTATTTATATTAAGCATCTAACAACTTTTAATTGTCGAAAGATTCTTAAAGAAGAAGTAAGAGACTTGATGGATCCATCCTCTACGGGCAAATTAGAAACTGCAAATGGACATGCCGGGAAAGTGACTGTACCTGGGAAACCACCAATACAAATTCGTGAGACATCAAATGGTGTCATTACCCTATCAGGATCTACTGAAGTCAGTGTTACAACACTAAAAGAAATGGCTGCTTGCTTGGAGCAAGGATCATTGAGTAGAGCAACTGGGAGCACAAATATGAACAACCAATCCAGGTTGCTTATGCATTTTCCTTCTCCTCTTTTAACTGCATAAATTCATTATTGTTCTTGAATTTTTTTTCTTTTTATCATTTTTAGATTTATAAACTAATTTTGGATTAATATGCTCTCAAATATCATTAGAGCATGAGCTGTGTAACATGAAATTCAGATAATAAAGCAATAACTAACAGAAGATATGGTATATAAATAAATTTTCGGTTTTAAACTCCTCTGATGGTTTACACATCTAACAATCAGACTGAGTTTTTTTCTTCTTTCCTTGAAAACCAGTTCCATATCAGTTTTTGGATTTCTTGTTGCTTAAGGGAATCATTAAAGATAGATCTTTTGGTAGTGCAAGACTGCTTGCAGTTTGAAACACTTCTAATGATTTTTGTCAATGAATCTTCCAGAAATTTACTAGTTGGCATCAATTCAGGATTAAAAGTTGTGCTTCTCTTCTATTACTTATTCTTCTCTTATGTCTCCAACTAGTCGATCACATGCCATCTTCACTATCACAGTAGAGCAAATGCGGAAGCTCAATAGTCCTAGTGAGGTCAGTGATACCATGAATGAAGAGTATCTTTGTGCCAAGTTGCACTTAGTAGATCTTGCTGGATCAGAACGAGCTAAAAGAACGGGTTCTGATGGTCTGCGTTTTAAGGAAGGTTAGGTGGTGGCATTTTTCGCTTGTATCTTCTGAAAATGCTTTTGATCATCAAGCTAATAATTTTATCTTTCAAACAGGAGTTCACATTAACAAAGGCCTTCTAGCACTTGGTAATGTGATTAGTGCACTTGGTGATGAAAAGAAGAGAAAAGAAGGCGTTCATGTTCCTTACAGGGATAGTAAACTTACTAGGCTTTTGCAGGTTTGATTTCTATATATATAGCTTCCTGGTTGTAGCATACACTCTTCTATGTTATGAGGTTGAAAAATATTCCTTATGATATGATTTTTTTTTTTAGCCCTGTTAAAAGAGATATGTCCCCCTCCCCAGGAAATCCCTAGACCGTTTGAATGAATAATGACCAAAAAAATAAAAATAAAAAAGGTATACACAATCCTGTTATGCACTCGATGTATCCTTTCCTCAAGGTCTTTAGCTCAAAATCTAGGAATTTAATTGAAGAATTAGTTGCTCCCCATTTCTCCTTACTCCAAATTGAAACATGTATATGAAAGATTTCGTTTTCAATTTTTCTTTCTTTGATCCTTTTAACATAATAATTATATTTTTTAATAATACTTGTATTTATAGATAAACTTAAATGATTTTGCAGGATTCACTTGGCGGTAACAGCAGAACTGTTATGATAGGTTGGTTGTTTTTCTTGCTTCTCTCCTCAATTCTATTCTATGTTTTATCTCCTTCATTGGCCTTCAAACGATAAGCTTCAAGCAAACATTTATACTCTTCTTCATGGAGCTCACGTTACTAATCTTTTTGTTTTTCCTTTTAAATTTCTTTCTGATATTTAAATTTAATATTCAAGTTCATGAACACAGTCGTGTCTTCTTGTATGAACATAAGTACCGGGGAGGCAAGATAATAGAAACCAATTAAAACATGCCTTAGCAATGCATAAGCTCAGGGTTTTGGATTTTGCATTCTCAAGTATTTTTTCCTACTCTGAGAATGATTTTTCAGAAGATTTGAACTCCTTGCAACTTCTTTATCAGTTTGCCCTGAATGATTGATGGCAAGTACTAAAATACCATTTTACGTGTTTTGGTTCCCTTCCCAACCTCTCTAGTTGCATCTTGAGACAACCTGTTGTAGAATTTATAATTTTTCTTCTTATGTTTAAAAAATATTTCTGTTCCAGCCTGCATAAGTCCTGCTGACATTAATGCCGAGGAAACCCTGAACACTTTGAAGTACGCAAATCGTGCACGAAATATTCAAAATAAGCCTGTTGTAAGTATCTACATAAATTTGATGTTCCCTTTTAATTTATTAATTGGGAAAAAAATGAGATAATTTGTTACCTTTTATGGTAGACTTTGATGCTCATTTCTTGTTCATTCTTCCATAGGTCAATAGAGATCCCATGTCCAATGAGATGCTAAAAATGCGACAACAACTAGAGTTTTTGCAAGCAGAACTTTGTGCTCGTTCTGGTGGCTCTTCTGAGGAAATGCAGGTAGTTGGTTTCTGTTAACTTAATCTTTGGTGATGTCTTCATTACTTTTATATTTCCTATAATAGGTTAGTGGTACATTGAATGGACATGATTTATGGTGTGCAGTTGGAAATAAATGGATGTTCATCATGTTGGTTATTTAAAAGAAGGTTTAATTATTCAGTTGATCCCTGAACTATTTGAGAATTTTCAAGTAGGTCCTTGAACTAAAAAATTTTCTAATTGAGTCCCTAAACATATATAAAATTTTCAATTGGATCCCTGGGATAGCAAATCCGTTTACTTGTTGCAGTAATAATTTGATTTACATTACTATACTTGGGCCTAGCCATAACTGTACTTGGGCCTCTTTTTACAGACACTTGTATAATAATTTGATTTACATTAATTACATATATTGATAGCATTTGTATTTGTATAATTAATAGATAATCATTTTATAACTGATTGCGTAGGTCCTCAAGGAAAGGATTGCTTGGCTTGAAGCAGCTAATGAGGATCTTTGCCGTGAACTTCATGAATACCGTAGTAGATGCTCTGTTGTAGAACAATGTGAAAAGGATGCTTATGTACGCCTCTGATTCTTCTGTTGATAATCTTCAACTTAACAAATTTTTTCTCAAATTTTCAGTGCCTAGATATGTGCTTTCATCTTATCTTGGTATTTACATTCCATTTTAAGGACTGATCTCAATTTCATAGCCAGAGTGAAGGTGAGTTCAGGCTGTTATGTACATGTAAGTTCTAATACTTCATTTTTCAGGATGGTAGCATGTGCAATGTGAAAACTGATGGGCTAAAGAGGGGCTTACCTATCACAGCCTCTGATTATCCAATGAGTGAAACAACAGGTAAGACTCATCTTTGGCCTGGATTTAATAATATGTTAATGTTGTCAATTCTAAAGGTGCACCTTGCTTCAACCAGTTCTTTCTCTATCATTTTCTCTGCCATTTCTTAAATTTAATCAAGTGTGATTAGAACTGCTATGATTTAGGGTCACAATTGCCAAATTTAGCAGGGGATTCAAGGGATATTGAAGAAGTGGCGAAAGAGTGGGAGCACACGCTTCTGCAAAATAGTATGGACAGAGAGTTACATGAATTGAATAAACGCTTGGAGCAGAAAGAGGTTGTTATAGTGCATAAGTATAATTAGACACATATCCATGACGTATTATGCATCAACCAATAACACATTTAAATCAACAGAACAGCGAGTAACTTGTGTTCTATAATTTGATTAACCTTACGGTGAGAAATGTTTGTTTAGGGGTATTCATGGGACGAGTTTGGATTGATCTGAACCCGACCTAATATTTTGAGGGCCAACACGACCTGATCATGGCCTGATAATAATCACTCCAAAACTGGGTCAACTCGATATGTGGACAAAAAATATAAAAATGAACATTATTCATAGTTAAGTTATAAAATTATAGAAGTTGGAAACTAAAGCTAAGGTATATTTTACAGCATATATTTCAAAATAA
Source organism: Ammopiptanthus mongolicus (assembly GCA_039655645.1). Taxonomy (NCBI): domain Eukaryota; kingdom Viridiplantae; phylum Streptophyta; class Magnoliopsida; order Fabales; family Fabaceae; genus Ammopiptanthus; species Ammopiptanthus mongolicus. The sequence goes on along the minus strand of CM077349.1, from coordinate 79,518,904 downwards.
ATAGTATCAATAAAAATATATTTTCATGTTATGCAAAAGTTATTAATTTAAGTCAAGAATCCTTTTTTTTTTTTTAAATAAAAAAGGTCAAGAAGTCATATTATTTATAACTAAATGTAAAAGAAAGTACAAGTTTTTTTAAAATAATATGTAATATTGGCAGGGTTGGGAGGACCCAAATTATGATCAAATCCGCCCCGAAAGCGCACATGATCTAATTTATAGAACCCGAACCTATCTCAATTAGCTTCGGACTTCGACCAGCTAGTAGGACGTGCTGGATATTGAACACTTCTAATTTCTAATGATTGATACTGTTTTCTTCTTTAGCTTAAAAAATGATTGTGTTCTGCTTTTAAGGTTGATCTGATACTGAAAATAATGAGATTATTCATCACTGAGGATATGATCATTAAGGACACCAAAATCAAATGAAAATCATTAAAGCAACACTGGGTGATTTTCTCCCCATTTTATTGAAGAATTAGAAAGCATTATGATTAGACTCTTTAAGAAATGACTTCCATATCTTGTTCTCTCTTTTATGTTATTAATGTAAGTATTGGTTGGGATTGATGTCTGTACAGTCTGAGATGAAGCTTTGTGGAGTATCTGATGCTGAAGCACTGAAGCAGCACTTTGGAAGGAAAATAATGGAACTCGAGGATGAGAAGAGAGTTGTGCAGGTTGTATAGAAGTTCTGCAAAGTTATTTTGCTCCTAGAAAAAATTCATATTCTGATATTCATATATGCACCTGATTTATGAATGCAGCGAGAGAGGGATTGTCTTTTGGCTGAAGTTGAAAATCTTGCTGCCAATTCTGATGGACAAACACGGAAATCAGATGATATCCATGCCCAAAAATTGAAAGCACTTGAAGCACAGGTGAGGAGTCCAATTTTTTTACTTTCAATTTATTCTTCCTTTTATAAGATTTGAATTGGAACAAATCTAAATCGTTAAATTTTTTTCAAAATATATGAATGCTAGATTCTGGATCTGAAGAAGAAACAGGAGAGCCAGGTCCAGCTTCTGAAGCAAAAGCAAAAAAGTGATGAAGCAGCAAAGCGGCTGCAAGATGAAATACAATCTATAAAGGCTCAGAAGGTTGATTGGTGTACTTTCCTAAATTCGTTGTTGGGATCATTTAATATACTTGCTCTTTGTTATAACCTGAATAATGTTGCAGGTTCAATTGCAACAAAGAATAAAACAAGAGGCAGAACAATTTCGGCAGTGGAAGGCTTCTAGGGAAAAAGAGCTGCTGCAAGTATGTAGAGCTTCACCTTTCTCTATTTTTATTTTTAATTTAATTTGTGCATGATACTACTCAACTATATCTTAAAGTGATGAAAGTTCAACAATTAATGTTCTTCTCAAGATGAAAAAATTGCTTCATTATCACTTGAATGTTTGTTTTTAAAAAAAGTAAACATGAATTAATACTTAATTTAAATTTTTAAATCCAAATGGTATATGCTGCTCCAAAGCTTTCAAATAACTAAAATTCAAGAGGTGGAATTATAGGCCGGTCATGGTCATTTTCAGCTCACATTTATATTTACTATATGATAGTTAACTAATCCGATGCTTTGAAGGATGATTTACTTGCTTATATTGCTTATATGCTCGATGACTTTGTATTAACTATATGTTTGCAAAACAGTTAAGGAAGGAGGGAAGAAGAAATGAGTTTGAAAGGCATAAGCTGCAAGCTTTAAATCAGCGCCAGAAAATGGTCAGTATTTCTCAGTTGTTGGGTGGCAGCCTTACTTTACTTAATGATCTTGTCTTACATGCTTTTAAAAAAAATCTCACATGTCATATGTGTTTGAACTGTGCTGATATTATTGACAAATTTGAGTAATCATATCATAAGTCTTTATTCTTTGAATTTCATTTAACATATATTCATTTAAGTTGATTTAACACATATAATTTAAGTAAGCCCAACTTTCAGCAATTTGTGCATTTTGTTTCAACTTTGACCCTTAATAAAATTGCTCAATTCAAATTGCTAACAATAGTTACTACTCTAATCCACAGGAGTATCGTTGGCGTATATAAGCTTCTAACCTGGACATTTTTCTTTTATATTAGGGATAAAATATTAAGACTGAGGAAATTGTGGTAGGATGTTTTTCCCCCGCTCAAAGGCTTTTATATTTGGCAGGCCCCGGCGAAAAGGGGGGGGGGGTGACACTGCATGTTTTTGTTTTAATGACTGAAAGACAAACACAGAATATGCTTCTTTATTTTATTTTCCGGGTTTTTAATGAAATAATGTAATGAAAACTAAAGGAACATTTCTTCTTATGGATTGAAATCTACATACAAATGAGTGTGACTTCAGAAGTCTATATATGATATGGTTCAATTAGAGGTTACCAAACTGGGTAAGGTATCCAAATTGCTGTTGCATGGTGTTGGTTCAGTCAATTTAAGCACCACTTCATAGTCAATTTAAGCACCAATGCATAGCTATGTGCAAACTATTAATCAAGATATAATATATGTTTTGCCTTCATTATTCAGACATTCTTTTAGATCACTCGTGCATAAAGTTACACAGTCTTCTTCCATAGTATGTCAAATATTCACAAGTAGATCTTTTTTCTAAAAGCTAAATAGAACATTCTTTTATGATGCGATTTTAAGAAGCCGAATCAAACCGACATGTCTACACAACATGCATAATTTTTACTTGGAATAAAAGTATCTTTTACCAATAAATAAATAAATAAATACAAGGTTTATATAAAAACCTACCATGATACTTATTGTCGACTTTTGTGGTTATTGTATATTTAATAACTGCGCATTTCCTTCAGGTTCTTCAGAGAAAGACTGAAGAAGCTGCAATGGCAACCAAGAGGTTAAAGGAGTTGTTAGAAGCTCGGAAATCTTCCAGCCGAGACAATTCAGGTATGATTTATTTCTACTGTACAATAATGTTAAGTTTTTTAGGCTACTGAGACAGAAGATGCTCATTGTTATGTAATTGGCACGTTCTCTTGTATGAGACATGTGAAAATCAGGTTATAGTTTATTAGATCATCTGAAAGGATGTTCTTTTAAAATGCATAGAGGAAACTGTCTTTTATTGCATAGTATGGGGTTTCACTGCATTGACTCTTCTCTTTTATTTAAATATAATCTATAATTCTATTTCATCTTCCAGTTACAATGAATGGAAGTGGAACAAATGGACAGGTAACAAACTTTCTTTCCTCTTCATAGTTTTGCTTGATTATCCATGCTATCTTAAGTAAGTTTTTGAGTTGATTCTTTAGAGCAATGAGAAGTCCTTACAACGATGGCTTGATCACGAGCTAGAAGTCATGGTAAAGGAGCATGAAGTTCGTTTTGAGTATGAGAAGCAGAGCCAACTGTATGTAACATATGTTCCTAAATTATTTTCTTACGGATTGATCTGTATTGTTGTCTTTAATTTTGTGATGCAATCTTCAGGCGAGCTGCCCTTGCAGAGGAGTTGGCCATGCTGAAGCAAGTGAATGAGTTTGCTGCCAAGGGTCTCAGTCCTCCAAGAGGAAAGAATGGATTTGCTAGGTCTGCTTTCGTTTTTGTATAAATAATTTAATTTTCTAATTCCTACCTCTTTACATTTTGAAAATGTTGGCTCTTTCAAATAATAACACATGGAATATATAGGACAATATCACTCTCTCTCTTCCTGGTTGCTTTTAACACTTATCATACTTCTCAGAGCATCCTCCATGTCACCAAATGCAAGAATGGCCATAATAGCTTCACTTGAGAACATGCTGAGCATATCATCTAATTCACTTGTGGCAATGGCTTCTCAACTGTCTGAGGCAGAAGAACGAGAACGGGCCTTCAGTAATCGTGGACGCTGGAGCCAGTTGCGCTCAATGGGAGAAGCCAAGAATTTGCTTCAGTATATGTTCAATTCTGTTGCAGATGCTAGGTGCTTTGTTTAACCAACACATTTTCTATTGTTTCTCTTTTTCTTTTTCAAAAAAGAAAGAAATGTGCATCAGTCTGAGTGGCCAAATTTTGCATGTTTTTAATTTGCAAGTCTGATCCAATTCAACAAAAACTCGTTTATTTTATTTTTTTTATACGAAGTTCAGTAATTCATGCAAAAATATTAGAAAAATAATTTATCAAAATTTGTCCACTTTTTTAATTAGCAAAAGAAGGAAGTAAAAATAGAGGGTAAGGAGTTAGGACTCCAAGATGTGCATGTGTACAAAAATACTTGTATGGTTTTACCACTTACGTGATTTGGTATCTTTCACATGCATAGATCTGGTTTTATATCATGCCAATTCTACGATTCTTTTGCACACAATATTTACATGATGATAGAGTGGAAAAGGTGCCTTTTGGGGCTTAAAAGTTTCCTTAATACCTAGTATATTGTTGCGGGTTTGAACTCCATAAACATGATAATTGGTTGCAAGAACTTCGCCAGCAATAAACTAGCAGGGAAAGAATTACTTCCAACACTTGATTGCTTTGAATTATCTTTTTACGTTCCTGCTGAATATCAGAATATTTAGCTTTTGAGGTGTGATTTGTTTTCCTGACCACTACAGAATGATTACAGATGACTAAGGCTTATTTTTAAACGGAGTTACTATTACTCTACAAATAATCTGACTAATCTGTTTGCTAGTTGAAGACAAACTAACCATGGGTCCCTGATAATGACTGTCAGTCATGTTAAATTACTATATACACTCATTTGCATTTTTACAAGTGATTTATTTTGGCATGCTTGCATATGCTGTTGAAATTTGAAGTATGAAACGTTAACTACAGGTGTCAACTGTGGGAGAAGGACATGGAGATCAGGGAAATGAAGGATCAAATCAAAGAACTTGTTGGTCTATTACGACAAAGTGAGGTTAAGAGAAAGGAAGCTGAGAAGGAGCTAAAAGTGAGGGAGCAAGCTGTTGCAACCACATTGGCAACACCAGCTTCTGTAAGATCTTGTCTGCTTAAGGTTCAAGTAAAAATTAACTAGGAATCTGAAAATAAAGAAATAATTATATTGCTGTCTGCCAAAGGGTCAGATTTAGTCACTTGTGAAGAAAAAAATTTAGGTTCGTGAATAGAAGAAACTAACCTCGGCATAGCACATAGGGTTGTTGGGCAGCATGTATAAAAAACTCATCACACATCTTGATGACTAGGGTTTCTTTGAACATAAACTCTTCATACTCATAGACCAAGTTGACCAAACTTGAGGCCCAAGTTGAATGATCATCCACTAACAAATAATAAAAACCCAAATGCCAACAAGCTTGTAGCTCAATTAGTACCGGCTCAAGTCTTTTAAGACTCGTGTGTGATGTTGAGTCGGAGTTTTGATCCTCCACCAACCTTCCTTTCTCCCTCTCCCTCTCCCTACCAAAGTGCTTGCACCTACAATATAACCAGAAAACCCAAATAATGGAAACAACTCAAGGAAAAACCTACAAGACTAATGCCACATAGACATGACTAAGGATATCATTGGCAGAGAATGCCGAAGACAGAGAGCAGAATGAAAATGGAGTGGAATAGAAAGGCTTTGATTTTCACTCCTTGGTGCCTTCCTTATAAAGGATGGAAACTGAGTTGAAGTTACTTTCTTCTCATTTTCATTCTAGGAGAGGAGAGACCAAAAGAAAAGATAATGGACCCACAACCAAAATGGGTTGCCATTACTGTGTTAACCACTCCACATTTTTCAGCGAAAAACCACAATTCCGACTAAGTTAACCAATTTTTCAAATACTCACATGACATCATTAATCACGATTTGTAGATTCATTAACCATGTTGTCTGATGTCCGGATGTACTAATACCATTTTTTGCATTTTTTTGGGGGTGATCAAAGGGGCCTAAAGCCCAACCGCTTCACATTTTTATTGTACCAATCAACTATTATTATATATTAAATTAGAGTCATCACTCTTGAATATGAGTCATTTTGCAATGATGTGTGACATGTGGCACTTCCTTTTTTCCAAAAGGAAAATTTGTAACTAACACGTGGTTGGTCCGAGTGGTAAGGGATTCGGGCACCTTAAGCAAGTGGTCAGGGGTTTGAATCCTGGCTCTTGCGTATGGAGAAAACCTGGTTGGGAGGAGAGAACCCACCTTGTATGCCAAACAAGTTTCCGACAGAGATTAATCACTATTAACGATGGTAGATACTCCGTACCTATAACATGATTGTAAAAAAAGAGTCATTATTCACAATCTCCCTTCTCCTTAATGTGTTACTTGTAATTTTTATATACATTTCTAATTTTGCTTACTTATTTTTTTTCATTTAATTCTTTTTTTTTTCCGAGATAAATATTTCTAATTACTATATTTCAATAATGACTAAATTTCATCAATTATTTGCACTAAATTCATTTACTTATTAATTCTTTTCCTTATTGGACTAAAATTTCTAATTACTAATACTAATTTCAGGATTGTGTACTAATAATCTAATATCAATTTTCGAAGTTTTTACTAATAATATTTAGTTACTACTAATCAACTCATATATATTAAATTAGAGTACTCATTCTTAAACATGAGTCATTCTCCACAATTTCTCTCTTCCTCAGTGAGCCAAGTGATGTCACCTAGATTAAGCAATTTTTTATTTTTTTTATCTTTCAAATATTATTTAAATCTACTAACTAATAGTTATTACTAACAAATTTGCTTATTGATTATTTATTTCCATTTAATTCATTTTCTCTTTAGGATGTATTTTCAAATTTACTAATTAATAGTTATTACTTATTACTACAAAATCGGCTGATCATTAACTTATTTTTATTTAATTTGTTTTTCTTTTTAAGACAAATTTCTAAAATAAAAATATCCACAACTATATATTAAATTAGAATATACTCTCTTAAGAGTGATTAAGTTTCTAAGGTTACTTTCTATTGTAAAAAAAAAAAAGAGTTTCTACGGTTAGTTTCATTTAGGGATGGCAAAATGGGTTGGGTCCGACGGACCAACCTATTTAACCCGCCTATTTTGGCGGGTTGGGTTGGGGTTCTCAACCCACTAACCCGTTTTGACCCATCCCGCTTAATTCACCAAGAAGTCGGGTAGGGTCGGGTCGTTTTGCCACCCCTATTTTCATTTACAAAATAACTAATGTCATTCTTAATTTCTAATTTTTTAATATTTAAATTTAGTATTAATTTGGGGAAAATGCATAAAGTCTCTAAACTTTACTCATTTGCAAATAGACACGTTCAACTATTTATTATTCTCAATTAATCATCAAACTTTAATTATCACCATCACTGAAATTAGTCAGACTATTAACCCAAAATTAGATCAGTAAGGGTGATGAAATGAGATTGTTGCAATGACCTTGTTCTAGTCCCAGCAGCCCAACCACTCAAGACAACAAAATAAACCTAATTAATGTGATGAGATTCTTTGATTTTTAAACTTAGCCTTCTTGAATCTACTGCCACCTGCATCACAGACATTTTATTGCTTGAAAAAATAACTGAATCTGAAGGTTTTACCTATCTAGCGTAATTTTAAAGTTTCCACTGCTTAGTAGTGGCAGATGACAATTAGGTTTTCATTGCGTAAATTATAAAGCAATTATGTTTCTGAGGTATTTTAGATAGCATTTATAGTTACTATCTCCTTTAACTGGGATTCTGTCTATTATGGTCTTCGTCTTCCTTCTAGCTGATATTTTACGGCTGCTGTTGTAACAAGCTTTTGGTCGGATATCTTGTACTTTGGTAAATGTAGTAATGGACTAATGGTCATCAATATATTGCTTTCTTTGCTAGTATTTAATTTATAATCACTTGATGTCAACAGGGAAACTCTCCAAATTCATTGAAACACTATGCTGAAGATATTAAGGGACCCTTATCTCCTGAGTCTGTGCCAGTACAAAAACAGTGCAAATATACGCCAGGCATTGCTAATGGCCATGTGAGGGAATCGGCAGCATTTATAGATCAGAGTAGAAGGGTAATTTATTCTCCATTTATATAAAATTGGTATGTCTTTTCATTGGGCTAAGGATGTGAGATTTTCTGTCAATCCAGATGGTACCCATCGGGCAACTGCCAATGAAAAAACTAGCAATTGTAGGACAAGCTTCTGGCAAGCTATGGAGGTGGAAGAGAAGCCATCATCAGTGGCTACTTCAATTCAAGTGGAAGTGGCAGAAACCATGGAGACTTTCTGAATGGATTCGACACAGTGATGAGACAATCATGAGAGCAAGGCCACGTTCACAGGCTTTGCCGCATATCATGTGATCCATTTTGTGATCAGCCATTTGCTGTGGCCCGCTCTTCATATTTTAGCCTACAACTACAAAAATGATTCTAGATACAAGGCATTGGAAAGAACAGAAAACTAAGTGCAGGTAATAATCTCTTTTATTTATTTATTTTTTAAAAGAACAACTTTGAAAATAGAGGTTTTCGAACATATTTCCTCTAGGTTGTTTTTATTCAATTAAAGGAATAGCATATAAATCCCCAGGTCAGTCAGGGAGGCGAGATACCAGGAGGAAAAGAGGAAAGAAATTAAACACTAATTTCCTAAACATTAGCTACTCGATATGGAAGGAATAAAAAAGATAAAGGAAAGACAATCAGCTGTAATAATGGCTAACGGGATTTAATCCCCTAACACTAGGGATCCCCAGCTATTCCTAATAAAGAAAAGATTAATTTTCAATACTATCCCTCCAGTTGGTGAATAGATGTATATCATTCCCAACTTGCTAACATTTAAGTCTGACTTCGACAAAGCCTTAGAAAGTATGTCAGCCACTTGCACTTGGTTGGCACGTAATTAGGATGAAATTCCTGTCAATCCTCACATGCTTCATCATATCATACTGAATGGGATTATGAACTATTTTAATAGCAGATTTGCTGCCACTATGCAGCCTCATCGGATCTTCTAGTTGAATAGATAAGTCTTGAAGCAACACGTTTAGCCAAATTAGTTCACAAATTCCTTGTGCTATGGTTTTGTATTCAGCCTCGGTACTACTTCTTGCAACAACACTTTATTTTTTACTTCAAGTCACTACATTACCCCCACACCTTTGTATGAGACAGGAAATGAGACACCATTTTGGGATAGGTGATCTCCATCCTCTTTGTATAATATCCAGTAGTAGACTTTGAATTTTCCACATAACCTGCCCAGTCTGCATCTGCAAAGCATTCTACACTCCTATCATCATTTTTCTTGAACAGTAGACCTTTCAGAGGAGTGCCCTTGAGGTAGCAAAGGATTTGGTCCACTGTTTCCACGTGTCTTTCAGTGGGAGAGTGCATGAAGTGGCTCACAGCACTAACACTATAAGCTATATCTGGTATGGTGAGAGACAAGTAGGTTAGCTTTCCCACTTGGCGTTGATACCTTTCCCTCTCTACTGGTGGATCTTTCTTTGATATTTTATGTTTCCAGTTTTGATCCAAGGGTGTTGTTGCATCCCTACACCCTAATTTTCCAATTTCCTTAAGAAGCTCAAGAGTGTACTTCCTTTGGGAAATAAAAAATAACTTTTCTACTCCTTGCTATTTCCATCCCAAGGAAGTATTTGAGCTGTCTGAGGTCCTTTACTTTAAATTCAGACTGTTATTCCTTGGTCATCATCTCCTGTAATGACCATGTCATCAACATAATCTATAAGGATCACCTTCTTCCCATCCTGAGTCTGTTTTACAAACTGTATGATCAGCCTGACTTTGAGTATAACCAAACAACTAAATTGAGTTGCTAAACCGAGTAAACTAGGCCCGTAGAGATTGTTTTAACCCGTATGTAGATTTTCTTAGTTTACACAAAAACTAGGGGGAAGCTTCATATATTATATATACATCTTCAAGATTGCTGTTTAGATAGGCATTCTTTACATCTATTTGGTGTACTCTCCAGTCTAAGTTAGTTGCAACTTGCAAGAGAAAATAAGTACCCTAACAGAGTTCAACTTAGCAACTGGAGCGAATGTCTCCTCATAATTTATCCCATGAGCTTGAGTGAATCCTTGAGTAACCAATCTTGCCTTGCATCTATCTATTTATCCATCCACTTCAAGTTTAATGCTAAAAATCCATTTGCATCTCACAACTTTCTGATTTCCAGAAAGTTTCACAACATCCCATATCTTGTACTCCTTTAAGGCATTCATTTCCTCCAATCCAGCAGCTCTTGGGTTCTTTAAAGGTATCATGAATATTTTTCGGAACGTCCTCTGAGTGATCGAGGGCTGTAGTGAAGGCCCTGAAATAGGATGTTGAGCACAAGATCTTACCCTTTTCCTAAGTGCATTAGGCACATCAAGATCATAAAAAATGCAATTATTCTCTTCTGATTGGGATTCTTCCACTGGATTTGACCCCGGTTCTTGTGGTTGACATTGTTCAGGAACGCGTGGTCTTCTATGGTAAAGTCTAAGTTCACCCTTATTGGGTTCTCCCCCTTGAACTGACCCATTGGGATTTGGAGGATTCCAGAAATTTGGAAGGCTCACTTGGGTTAGAGGCGGGAAAAGGTTGTGGTATTGGAAGAGAGATAGATGAAATTTGGTTCCATCGAGTTGACAAGCCAAGCCAAGCCATGATCATAGAATTCTCAGCTTCCCACACTGTGTTTTGGATCACTAGATGGTGGTTCAGTGATTGCACCAGTGAGATATCCCAATTTTCCTTTGCCTTTGACCACCAGAAGCACCAATTGGTACCATTCACGAAAATTCAGCCTATTAAATTTTTGCAGGGTGATTTGTAGGGAGCGGTTAAGATCAGGTAAATGGTTAACAAAGATGGTGTTGACTAGCTGTATGGGTGCGTCTGGAGTTTGGTTTGGTTGGAGTCTTCATCAGACTGTGTTTCTACCATGTAGGCAAATTTGGTTTTCATATGCAGGGAGGATGACTGAATCACCTGGCTCACCTAGCTCTAGATACCGTCAAAAAACAGAGGTGTTCAAACATAATTCCTCTGTTGTTTTTATTCAACTAAAGGAATAGTACATAAATAGCTCAAGGTCAGCCAAGGAGAAATTAAACACTAATTTCCTAAACAGTAGCTACTCGATATGAACGTTTGACATTAGCTACTCCCATTCCCATATCCTTCTTTTGATATGAACATTTAACATTTATCCACCCTTTATTTTATATGTTATTTTTTTTCGTCTAACTCTATGCTAATTATTAGTTATGTATGTGTTAAAACTTAAAACTATCCAAGCAATGCATTGATCTGACGTTCCTTGTTTCATGCTGCAGGTATAATATAGATGGTTCCTGACAATACAAATATATACCCCTACCAGTCGTGGTTAATACTGCCCAAGTCTTGGGATTGTTTCCCTAGTTACTGCATATGGAGCATCTTGTGAAGAGTGTTGACATGTTGCCGACGGCTACCCAAATAGTTAAGCATAGGATATAGTTGCTTGCTTGGAGGCATTGGTATGGATCTTTCCAGACAAATAATCATGGAAAATAGTCTGTTCATACCAACACTAGAGAGGGAAAAAGGAAATATTCTTTTGTCAAGTCTTGAAGTGTATTGAGGGTCTTGTATTACTTACTGGAAATTCTTATGGTCTTATTGTGTTTGAGTCAATTATTGATTTTTGTTCATAGAGATACTGTAGCATTTTTCTGTCACATAGCAACAGAAGGAAATTCTTCTGTATTATTTTTTTTTCCCGTTCTTTTCTCTCTAGGGTTTCTTGGGTGTAAAGAACATTGTTTACTATATTAAAAGGTGGGTTGGGCTATTGGCACTCCATTTTACCTACTCAAATCCCTCATAATTACTTCAAATTTTAATTATCTAAAATGTCCTTCATTAACATGTTTTTAAAAAGTTAAAATTTATTTTTATTATTTATACTTAACTATTTACTCACTTGATTTTTTAAAATTTAATTATTTTCATAAATAATTTTTATTAATATAAATAAAATTCTTAATCATATGATCATTATGTTATGTGAACCAAAAATACAAAGGAGACACATTATATTCTCTTGTTGTCTATTTATTTTTAATTCTAATTTATTTTAGGGAAAAAAATTTATAGACAATTCAAAGATTATAGTCAAATTAATTTCATAAAATTATATTTAACTAAAAGTTCCTTTTAGTATGTTTATGTTTTTTTTATAATTTATTTCCAAAGTTATATTGAATGAAAACAAATATCCGATATTTTTTATAATGTATTTTGAATTAAGAGTGCGTGTGTCAATATTTTATAATGTACTATGAACCAAGATTTGCAAAAGTATTTTAAAAAATTATTAACATAATTTACAACCACAAAATGTTCCATCATTATTATTGAATTAATAAGGAGCGCTAGCAACACTCTTTAACATTCTCTTTTCAATATACTCTCTCCTATTAGTTGAAATTCATGTGGATTCCACTCATTTATGTGGATCCCACTTGAATTTTATAAGACCCACATAAATTTCAACCAATAAGAATGAATGTGTTGAAAAATGAGTATTAGAGAGTATGTTGTTAACATTTTTCTACATTAATTAAGAGCTTACTTCAATTTTTCACGTATATAAAATGTAAATAGCTTTTATTTTAAAGATTTCTTAATAGAGTTTATTGAATTGTGAGTTAATGAAATTGAGTAATAGATGTCCTACTAAGTTATAATTAATAATAACATAAAAATTAAAATAATAAGTAAATAATTTTAAATTTATAAAATATCTATGGTAAGTAGATCGAACTAAATTATTTTTGTATAATAAAATTTCAATCAATAAATTAAATTAAATTTTTTTTTATTCAATTGTATAAATAGTTACTAGAAAGTTTTAATATTCATCAAGATAAAAACAATGAAGATTATTCTAGATAATCAATGTTTGAAGCAATTAAAAGAGTATGAATAAGCAAAATAAGGTGTCAATACCAATAGTCTCACCCTTTAAAATATTTGTAGTCTACCCATACAGCTATTTGCAATTGTGAATCAGTAAAGTCGCTCCTAAAGTTGTCAAATGCTGAACCATTAGGTATATACATCGTCCGCATTGTATTCTGTATCGAACTAGGTAATGTGGGCAAAAGCCCAAGCTAACATTTTTGGACCCTTGAAGTAGAGCAGTCAAACAATGCCCCTGAATATAGTTATTAGCCATGAACAAAAAAAGTCATAGTATGATGTACATCAATATATCATATACACAGCAATCGCTAGCTCCCTGTCCAATTTTCATCTCAAATTACTTTCTGATGGAGAAGCCTGAGAAAGGAATGAAAACGACTCAATTTTGAGTACGTAGGGAGGCCTATTCTTTTAGCATTGTGTTTTTGCGCATGCTGAATGATAAAATACTCCGGTAAATTTCAAAAGCTGAGAATATACTCTCTTGTATAAGAGTTTCCTATGCTAACTATTACCAATATTGCATAAGAAAAATCAAGGAAAGAAAAACATGTAGTTGAGGTTCATTTATACAACAGCTAAAAAACCTTAGGTCTTTTGGAGATTTGTTTGTTAAGCGTAAAAGAGTCAAACTGTATAGATAATAACATAACATCACATGATCAGATGATTCTATGAAGAAAAATTCTCATAAATATCTAAAAACATTAAACAAAATACTAGGCTGAAGAATGGGCATGAAGGGGGAAAAAGTATGTTAAGTTGGTAGCAGCTTTTTTCCGATAATTAAGTTGGTAGCAGCTAAATCATTATTTTCAATGATATGATAACCATTTAAATGTACACACCTATGAATACATACAGAATCTGCAGAAAGGGTAAACACTACGGAAAAATAAGGTACTCTTGGCTCAACTTGTAACATTATAGTCAACATGGACGTCATTACACTAACTTTACTCAGACTTTTCTGTATCGGTAAATGACTATCACTTACAGCGTTGATGTATTTTAAGGGGCAAAGTTTGGCGATTCATTCCACTACGACCGTAGCATGACTTTTCCAGGGACCACGTATAAGATTCCATCGGTCCATCTTGATAATGCATAGAAAAACATAGCATCACCATAGCAGATGTACACTCCTAAACCCAAGCATCAAGGTTAACAACACCAGTATGCAAAGTGCTCCTCTCTCCGATGGTTACTAACAAGGCCCCCACACTTCAAACAGATGAAGCTGCTTCCATCTGAAACTGCATCTAGTACTACTTGCATCCTGCCAGTTTCTGCCAGTATAGAAGTCCCATGAGCAGCATCTGGGGTAATTGATGCGCTGGCAATGTTGTTTGCAGATGATTCATTTATTACAGGCTGGGCTTCAGCAATGGCACACTCAGCAAACAAAGAAGCCAGCTGATCAACAGCAGCATTCTCTTGCAGTCTACTTCTGTACAGCTCACGAGCACGATGCAAGGACTGAAAGACAGCTTCATCCCCACCTTTGGTCTTCATTGCTGCCACCACCTGTTCCAATTTCAGGTCAATATCAGGCACCAAAAACAATTGCCAAAAATTTGTTTTTGTCCACGTTTTCTCCGTCGATAAGTACATTTCACTTTCTAGTTTCTACAAGCATGCTTTATGTTTCACATATCACAACACTATAATCACCTCTATCAAATGCTTGAATAGCTGATTCCAAATCACCTCATTATCTCAATTCTAGAGACATAAGAACCACAGATAAAACTGTCTCATGCCCCCAAAGCCGTTCATAGTATTGGAGCGTTGAATTTTGTGGACTACTAGGGTATCTAATCTCATTTGCTCCCCTAGCTTTCGTCTCTCAGTGTTGGCCCAGTAGAATGCAGTTTGTTTGACAATGCACTAGTGAAAGTTTAATATATAATCTCTAAAAACATATGACTACACAAACCTCCTACTAGGGGCCACTCTTTAAATAAAAACTGCAAATATGTAATAAGCGCTCCATTTTGATGATGCAAAGGCTTAATTTATTTATTTTCTCTATTCTCTATGAAATTATGTTGTTCGTGCACAATGAGCCTAACAGATCTTGTAAATGTGTATTTAGGTAGTGCTATCTGAGTGGTTTAGGGTATGTTAGCACAAAGGAGAGGAAGAATCAAAAGAAAATGGAGGGAAGGGAAGATTATGGAGGTTAATTAATAAGTTTCCTTCTCCTTATTTGGACGTTGAAAATCCTCCAAAGTCCTCCAAATTGGGGGAACTTTAAGGCTATGTTTGGATGTTGGGGTTTTGGAAGGAAAGGAAAGAGATGACTTATTCTTTCTGATTATGATGATCTCTATATTTGAGTTTTTTTTAAAAGTGAAGGAATAAAATGAAAGATGATCATTCCACCTTTCAATCATCCTTTATTCATTTTATTAACCGTTTTATTTCCTTAATTTAGAAATGAAAAATAAGTATTGCCTTTCCTTTCCCTCCAAAACCCTCCATCCAAGCATAGGTTCATGAAAGTAATGTAAGGTTTTGGAGTTGCATGATAATCTCCTCTCCCATTTTCTTCCCCTCATATTAAAAACTCCCAAACAAGGGTGTGATTAAACCTTCCCCTCCCAAATCCCCCACCAAGAGATAAGGTATACTTGCTTTTTCCTACAAGTAGTTGGAAAGCCAGAAGAATGAATATCATATATTAACGTGCTACTGATCATTTAAGCGAATTTGCCAGCAATTCTTCCACCCTTGCCAAGGTTTTTAAGGGGGTTTGGCACACAAGTGAGATACGCCAGTATCAAATTTCAGGTCCCCCAAATGCTTGATTTTGATATAACAAATAAACAAACTAACAATAAAAGATCATTTAGATAGGAAACCCAAGAATTAAAAAACTAAATAACCCAGTTATAATTTTTTTTTTACAAGAATTAAAAAAGAAAATAAAGGTGTGAATGAAAGAGAAAAATTATGCAAATTAGTAATTGAAATGAAGAGAAACAGAGTTAAACAAAATAAAAGAAAGAAAGATTATTACCGCCTGCAGTGCCTGGGAAGGTTTGCCTTCATTAATGAGCTGCCGAGCCAATGTGAGTAAATCACGCACGGCGTCGTTCTCTCCGGAGCTTGACGCCGCCGCCGCCGCCACCATCTCTGCGTCCATTTCCTCTATTGAGTATATCACTTTTATTTCCAAAAAAAAGTGATAATATATTAATCAGATCAAAAGGTTTGGGCTTTGAGGCATTCCATTTTCATCTACACAATGAATCTGAATGGGATTAAAAGGGGCAGAAAGATAGATAGGAACTATAGAAATAAATA
This sequence comes from Ammopiptanthus mongolicus, assembly GCA_039655645.1. Classification (NCBI taxonomy): domain Eukaryota; kingdom Viridiplantae; phylum Streptophyta; class Magnoliopsida; order Fabales; family Fabaceae; genus Ammopiptanthus; species Ammopiptanthus mongolicus. The sequence goes on along the minus strand of CM077349.1, from coordinate 79,502,669 downwards.
AAATAAAAAATAATTATGTCGTGCTCGGATTCTGGACTTAGCAGATTGTTCTAGCACATTCTCCTCTGTCCATTTCTCACATGGGCTTTCCTAACGACACCCCAATTTGCGAAGGCATCCTCGTGAATAGTATAATTTTCAAAACATCTCGTCAATTTTTTTTTTTTTTTTAATTTGGTTCATTAGTAAATATGATATTTATGAGTAAGTAAATTATTTGCTCCCTCACAAATATCATATTTATGAGTATAAGCAATTAAAAAAATAACACACTCGTTAAAACCTTTCGATTCTAATATGTTTCGGACATCTAGAAGAAAAAAAGGGAAAAAGAACAATGAGTCGAAAACAGAATAATTTATTAATACGCGAATCCATTTTCTGATAAATATATGAATATGATATTTACGAGTAATTTATTAATATGTTTCGCAAATATGATATTTGCGAGTAAACAAATTGTTTGCTCTCTCGCAAATATCATATTTGAGAGTGTAAGCAATTAAAAAAATAACACACTCGTTAAAATCTTTCGATGCTAATATGTTTCGGACATCTAGAATAAAAAAAAGGGAAAAATAATAATGTGTTCAAGACAGAATAATTTATTAATATGAGAATCCATTTTCTGATAAATATGTGAAGGCTGTTCCATTTTTTACAAGTACTCATAGTTTTCTCCCAAATTTCCCAAATTATATGTGACGCTCGCAAATTAGATATTCGTGAAAGAAGGTGTATTTTCGCAAATTAGTTATTTGCGAGAGTGTAAATTTTTGCACACTCACAAATATCTAATTTGCGAGTAGTTCTTTTATTTACACTCGCAAATTAAGTATTTGGGAGTGTATAATTTTTTTGTACACTCGCAAATAGCTCATTTGCGAGTGAACAAATAATGTACAAATACCTAATTTGCAAGGGTAATGAATTTTTTTTTTTTTTTACGTTTTACATATATTAGGTATTTATTTTATTTTGTTTGTTTCATTGTAGTGTTATTGGAGATGGAAGGCAGCAATATGTTTGATTCTAATGAGATTAACAAAACGATAGTTGTGGACTGTACAGGAGCATTCACTACTATAAAGATATTTCCTACACGAGATGATTTATTGTGTTGGACTCGAGAGGTTGGAAAACAAAATAGATTTGTTGTTGTCATTGTAAGGTCAGAGATAGGACAAATGGCGGACGTACAAAATTAATTCTAGGTTGTGAAAGGAGTGGGAAGTATAAGTCTAAAAAGCATGCATCTTTTAAAGCAACCGGTACTCGAAAGTGTGAGTGCATGTTCAGAATTAAAGGAATACCATTATCGACGACTGAAGGAAAGATTAAAGGATGGATGCTGAAAGTAAGATGTGGATTACACAATCATCGGTTAGCTGAAACATTGGTGGGTCATTCTTATGTTGGTCGTTTAAGCGAAGAGGAGAAGAAACTTGTTCATGAAATGACCAAGAATAATGTCAAGCCAAAAAATGTTCTGTTGACGGTTAAAGGTCGCGATAAGGAGAACCTATCTACAATTAAACACATTTACAACAAACGTCAAAAGTACCGATCATCTGAGAAAGGCCCTAGAACAGAAATGCAACATTTGCTGAACTTAATACATCGATATCGATATGTTTTTTGGTATAGAAGACATGACGGTTTGAACGTTGTTAAAGATATATTTTGGGCACATGCAGATTCCGTCCATTTGTTGAATACATTTAAGATGGTCCTCATCCTTGACAGTACCTTCAAAACCAATAAATATAGGCTGCCACTACTTGAAATTGTTGGTGTTACTTCAATAGAGGTGACATTTACTGTGGGATTTGCCTATATGGATTCTGAAGGGGCTGAAAACTATGTCTGGGCACTAGAGAAGTTAAGAGAATTGTTTGTGCTAGATGAGTCAATTCCCCAAGTTATTGTGATTGATAGAGATCTTGCTTTGATGAATGCGGTTGCAGTTGTGTTCCCAACAACTCACAATCTTTTGTGCCAATTTCACATAGGAAAAAATGTCTATGCAAAATGCAAAAAATTGGTATCTAATAACAAAAAACTGGAGGTAGTCAAGGATGCATGGAATAGTGTTGTTTATTCTGCTGACGAGACTGAGTATGAGCAATGCCTGATGAGTTTTCATGAAGTATGTGCAAAGTGGCCTATATTAATTGATTATGAGCAAAAGACTTGGTTGGATCCACACAAAGACAAATTTGTTACGGCATGGACTAACCAAGTGATGCACTTGGGGAATACAACCACATACAGGTATGATCAAACTAGTGTCAAAATTGTTAATGAATCATGTTATGCTATAGCTGAAGTTGTTTTGAATGTTTGTTGATAGGGTTGAGTCTCAATATTGGAGATTGAAGAATTTGTTGCAAAACAGCAAGGGTGACATGTCTATGTGTTGGGAGACGATGAATAACATGCTTACGCTGCAACACAACGAGATAAAGGCATCATTTGAGAGGAGCATAACCGTGATCGAACACTCACACAACATTCATATGCTTAGAAGATTGATTGGATTCGTGTCTCGGAGTGCATTGCAACATATTGTTCGTGAGTGGACTAGAGCGATGAATGTAGGTATTGATAAATCTGCATGTGGTTGTACTCTTAGAACTACACACGGTTTATCCTGTGCTTGTGAGCTGGCTCATTACAGTATGACGGTTACTCCAATTCTATTGGAGGTAATTCATGTGCACTAGAGGAGATTACATTTTGGCCAACAAGAGGATCAACAACAAACAAATGAAACAGTGTCAGAAGAGGAACTTGCTATTTAGTGGGAGGTATTGATTACCCATTTCCGCACACTTGACATTGTTGGTAAAAGGACACTATATCGCAAAGTGCGAGAACTATGTTATCCTGAGACAACTTCAATGTGCCCACCGCCCGGAATGGTGAAGACTAAGGGGGCACCCAAATCCAAGAAGACCAACACGGATGGATTTGATTGTAAATGTGACCCATCTTATTTTGAGCATGTCGATGTAATATACTCTGCACATGAGAATAGTTCTGCGCGTTCCTCATTGAAATCAACTGCCCAAGCAAAGAGGAGACGTTTGCCTTTCTTGAATCAATTTCTTGTGCAGTTTCAGCCATACATTGCTAACATAGTTAACGTGGACAGTGATGGAAACTGTGGGTATCGTTGCATTACAGCATTGCTTGGTAGAACTGACGATAGTTGGCCTTTAATCCGTCAGGAATTGCATAAAGAGCTTACGGAAAATGTTGATTTATATGACCATCTTTTCGGTGTTCAATTACAAGAACTGAAGTCTTCTTTACAGGACGTGTACGGTGCAAGTCACCAAAACAAATGGATGACACTACCAGAGATGGGTCATGTGAGAGCAACCAAATATAGGTTGGTCCTAATCTCTTTATCATCTGTCAGTATGATGTGTTGGACATTTTTTCCCCTTAGAGGTGCACCAACTCCAAACCATCCACTCATTTGGATTGATTTTGTCAACGGTAATCACTGGGTACAGATAATTGATCTAATATTTTTATGTTTTTATTTTTTATGTTAAGATTAGTCGGTCATTTAATTGTATTTACGTTATTTTAGGTATTTTTGAAGGATAGTTGTCCACTGCTTACCATATCATCACATTGGCGTGGCTTTTCCCGTCCCGAGGCTTATTCATGGCCAACGCGGTATATTAGTCGATTGCAAGAATGGTCTTCAATATTTCCACCGCCTAATCTTTCCCATCATGATGTATACAATCCAATAAACTTAGATGACGATTGACTAATATACCGTCGTTGTTTGTTATACCTTTATATTTACATTTTACTGTTATTTTATTTTGTATTTCTAAATTCATTAATAACAAATAATAACAATAACAATAATAATAGTCTGCGGAGGTATATTAATAACAACAATAACAACCAGTAAATGATTAATTCGCTTAGCTCAGCTGATCGCGCTAAGTGTTCGTATGAAAATAAATTACAAAAAAAATAAAACAACTCAGTGCTCCTGATCCTCCGCTATCCGAAGCACCTCCCCAAGGTAGTCACACATGTCATCTCCCTCTTGTGCGTAATCAACGACCTGATGCAACATGGCGCCAATTCTATCCAACCTACTAACCACATGAACATAAGCCGCCTACAAATGACATAAATACATAATAACATACGTACATTATATAGAAAAAAAAATAAATGACGCTATGACTAGACATAATATATACAGTGTAAAAACTTATTATTCCTTACCCGAGGGACGCAATCAACATATGCATCATGTGGAGCCTGCGGAGGTGAAGCCTGTGGAGGTGGGGCCTGTGGAGGTATCAGCAGTGGATGCGAGTGCCTGTAGTATCAATCCAAGTAATCCGGGGTGCACTCAGTTGGATAACTAGCCGACCTCAATCGAAATAGGTATCTAATAGAGTACAGGTGAGGGGACATCCAGTTAAGACTAATGGCCTCAGCCAAGGGACGTTGTGGTGGCTGCCGAGGAATCTCCTGCCTGAACTCGAACTGTCGCAGTACTCTATCAGGCAGGTACGGCACTATAGTGTTCCCACACCGAAGGTACCCCGAAAAGTATGCCACCGGATCGAACGGGCAATACTTCCTATATGCGGCCCATGGTGCTCCGCACACGTCATCAGCGGTCAGCGCATCCAATGCCTGCCTGTATGGAAGCACCCTCCCATGACCCCTCTTGCTTCTCCAGCGGTTAGCGCGTACACGCGCACCCTCATAACCCTCAACCAGCCTCCGATCTATCACCAAAGTAGGAAAATACGTGTAGATCCAGGCCTGTCACAAATAACGAATCAGTTACGAAAACACGTCAGAGTTAAAACAATTATAAATTTAATTTTCTAATTTAAAAACACACTGGTACCTGAAAGAGTGTCATGTAACCCGCTAACCCACGACACGCCAACCTAGTGGCGTTGCCAAGATAACCGTACAAGTCGCATAGGGCTAAAGCTCCCCATGACCACTGTCCCACCTGCTCCAACTCATGCAGCAGCTCGATATATTTGCAGTTGATACGAGTGCTAGTCTTATCCGTCAGCAGAGTCATCCCAAGTAGCACCAGTATGAATGCCCTTGCTGCCTCGTCCATCGAACCCTCAATACTCCGTGCATCATAAAGGTCCTGCAGCCAAGATAAACTGACAGATGCCCACCCAATGCCCGTCACCTCTGCCCGAGCCTCCTCATAAGATACCCCCAACAACGACTGTAGAACTTATATAGCAATATCTATGTCCATCTCGGGGGGTATAAACAATGCACCTCTGATCGGGATGCCCAAAATGCATGACACATCATCCAGCGTGATGGTCATCTCTCCGAACGAAAGGTGGAACGAGCTGGTCTCCAGGTGCCACCTCTCGGAAAACGTTGTCAGCAGCGAGTTATCTACCATCGGGTAGCTGCAATACATAAGAGGAGACAGACCAGCTTGATCGACATGAGCCTGTACTGCTGGTGGTAGTGGCTGACGCTCGCCAAACCACTTCTGCCACTTTTTCCCGTGCGCAAAAGCCCTAAGCGGGTCCTCCCGGTCCTGCACACATAAAAATAAACGTTTTGTCATGAATTATACAAAAGTAAAAAAAAAACCTTAAATGTTTTAAAAACAGTAAACAATAATTACATCTCCATTCCACAAGCTGTAAGCTATGTGGTCCTTGAATGAAGTCAAGAGCGATTTATCGGAAGGTCCTCCAGGAAATGGTCCCTCCTCTGCCCGTGCATCAATATGCATCTCGTCCTGTTGTCCCTCGTCCTCATGTCCCTCGTCCTGAGGTGACTCGTACTGAGATGGCTCGTCGTCCTTGTACTGAGGTGGCTCCTGCTAAGGTTGAAGTGTACGACGTCCCCCTCTGCTTGGGCCAGCTCTACTATCAACCAATCTCTGACGGTGCGAAGCAGTCATAGCATCCCGCTGCTCTCGCCGCTGTCGCTGAGCCTCTGCTCTCGCAGCCTCAACCGCCAACCTATTGGCCTCAGCCTCAGCCTCCCTACCGGCCAACCAACCCGCTCCCCTGGTACGCGGCATCACTGAAACAAATAACAAATTAAAATCAATATTTTTAAGATAATCCTGCGAGTGAAGGAAATTTTTCCCACTCACAAATAAGGTATTTGTGAGTGAGGAAAATTTCCCTTCACTCGCAAATACCTTATTTGCGGGTGAAGGAAGAGGAAAATTTTCCTTCACTCGCAAATACTTTATTTGCGTGTGAAGGAAGAGAAAATTTTCCTTCACTCGCAAATAAGGAATTTACGAGTGAAGGAAAATTTTCCTTTCCTCGCAAATATCTTATTTACGAGTGTAAAAAAATTCCTTCACTCGCAAATAAGGTATTTGCGAGTGAAGGAAATCAAAAAAATATTTCGCAATTACCTAATTTGCAAGTGAAGAAGGTATTTGCGAAAACTCAAATGTTATTTGCGAGATTCCAGATAAAATTTACAGCTCTCTGAATTTGGTAATCTGCGAGTGTAACAATGATATGAAAAAAAAATTGACTTTTAAAGCTTTTTTTGTTAAGGGTATTTTGGGTATTTTACTGTTCACGGGGGGTGCTCTTAGTAAAAAGGGGGTGCCCTTAGCAATCCCCTTCTCACATTCTTCTCTTACCAACAAACATGTGATGTCCACATTAGGTTGGGGTTGGGCTTATATCATTGGGTCAGGCCCAAAATTTAAGGACCTCACCAAAGAACAGATCCATTTTTTCTTGGGAATTGCTTTTTACAGCTCCAGATTTTTCTAATATAACCCTTCCCTTTTTTTTATTTTTTATGTCCAAAATACCCTTCCTTTCATAATTCCTCACCATCGTATCTTCACTCTTTTCTTTACTGTTTATGCATTTTTTGTGGATGTTGTTTTTAGTGCATTGTATCAGAATATCACTAATTGTGGAACATCAATTAAATTTTTGTATCGTTGTGCCCCTTTTGGGTTGTTTTTAGTGTCCTGTATCATTATTCAATACATTTTTTTTGCATTTTTGTTTATGCGTTTTTTTTGCAATGATCACGATAGTAATTGAAGAAGTGAATTCTTCTTCAAATTCAAGTCACGTGCCATTACCTCGTGATGTTTGGATGCTCAGGATTACTCCCACTGGGCCCAATCCATTGCACAACAGCGTACCACAAACTTACCATCGTTAAGTTGTAGAATCAGTGGAAGAATGTTCACCCATAACAAGAATTGATATAGTTGCAAGTCTGCAACTAACTAGACATTACTAGAAAAATATTTCCGGCCCATTGGATAAGGTGAGGAAACTACCACGAAGGTGGCTCTAGCTTCTTGGCTCGACCATTTAAATTTCTCGGCCTTGAGACCAGAAGCCCAAAACAATTCACAAGCAAATTGCAGAAACATTTCCAGCTTCTTCAGCAGATATCATCACTTTAATTATAAGTAATTGGTGTAGGAATGTAGATGGAGATGAGACAAGTGGGCCCCTCTCACATGTTCCGTCAATAATGAAAAAAGAGATAGTTTTGGAAATAATAAATAGTATTTTGGATAGAAAAAAATTATAAAAAAGGGGAGATGTTGTATTAGAAAAAATAGGGGTTGTAAAAAGCAACTCCTTGTTTTCTTTGCTTGCAAAGGAATAAAGGACTCGCCATTGTTTGGCCATACCTTGTTTATAGCATCTCTGATCACCTTCTGAAGTCATTGGTGGTACCATTGGAACTGTCGGCCTTAATACCTTCGGCCTGAAAAATTCCAAACCGATCGATCGTCGCAAGCGTTGCCATGTGCCACCTCCGTCTTAATACATGGAGTTCATGCGCGTTGCATCCAGATCTGTGCCCATACTCGCGACCTGATCGGACCCGATCCATTGTCTCACTTGCGTGTCTGCTGACGTAGGTGACTGGCATGCATGGCAGTGTTGACTTTGCCTCTCCACTAACGTGGCTTGCTGACTCAGCCAATTTGATGTGGCACAATGAGCCTTTCTCTAGGTTTTTCGGTGAGATATTTTTGTTTTTTTGGTCTTTTTGCACTAATTCAGCTCCAAAAGTGTAGTTTTTGTTATTGCTTTTACTTGTTATTATGGCTACTTTCGATGTTGCTCAACCTATTCCAATTGTACTTGATGGTTACTAACTATAGCCATTAGGTTAAAGCTATGTGTGGTTTCTTGAAGGGACGCAAGCTTTGGCACCATGTAAAAGGTGACATTCAGTGTACCAATAAATCAGAAGAAGAAACTGCTAAAACGTTTGTTGACAGGTTAGAAGAATGATAACTTAGTTCTAGAATACATTTGTCCCCAGCATCCACTTGCAATTTGGGCGTTTTTATACTGCCAAAAAAGTTTAGGACCACCTCAACCATCGTTACACAAGTTTTGATCTTTCTCATCAGCATTAGTTCCTCAAGGACCTCCATAGTCTGAATCAAGCTCCTAGTTAGGTTGTGTATGACGTTTTGGATTAGATGGAAGCTATCTGGCATCAGTTGACCTGATGTGAACCCATCATTGAAGCACAAAAGTGACGTCAAACTCTATGTTGAATATCGACATTGCATTAGATTCATCCAGTTTTTCATGGCTTTGCTTGATGATTATAAGCCTTTACAACATCTTCATTGCATCAAGACCCATTGCCTACACCTGAGGATACCTTTCCTCGGGTCAAGTTAAAAGAAACCAAAATCTAGAACTTCTTTGTCCCAAAACAGACACGATTTTCACATTTGTTGATAAAGAGTGGAAACTTTGTTGTCATTGCCGCAAACATGGGCATGTCTTTTCTGAATGCCCATCTATAGAATGTCTGAACTGTAAAAAGAAGGGTCATATTGCTAGCAGTTGTCCCTTTGTTATTTGCAGGTACTATAAACTTTCAGGACACTTGATTGAGCATTGCCTCACTTGCCCACCATGACCAAATCAGAGTAAGTATCAACATTGTCCTGGTTCTCATGTCACTAAGCTTGTACTTGTTGCCTTTTTCCAATGAAGGATCACCACCTGCCCCTTGGGCTTCTCTATCTGCTAGTGACATTAAGTCCCTCGTCAAACAAGCTCTTTCGGTTTCTTGTAACCATCCTACTGCTTTAGCTTCCACACCATGTAACACTCGTTGGTATTTTTCTTATGCTTATTGCAATCACATGACCTCATCATTCTATGTATTTTCTTCTTTATCTTCTAGAGATAACACTTGATCTATTCACACTATTTATGGATCTCTTATGGAAGTAACTCATATGGGACCATCTCTCTTCCTACCCTTACCATGCCTAATACTTATTTGATTCCCAAAATAAACTTCGATATTATCTCCGTTGGTCAACTTTGTAATCTTGGTTATGTTCTTACTTTTTCCTTTGGTTGCTCTATGCAGGATCCACGAATGAGGCAATTCATTGGTAATTATCGTAAAGTCGAAAGATTAGTCGAGCTCACCTCCCTTCATGTTCATTCTTCACTTCGTCAAACTTGTGTGTTGTTTCCAAACCCTCCTCTACTCACCTTTGGCACTAGTGTCGTGGTCATGGATCTCTCGACAGGTTACGTCACCTTATCTTCCATGGTTGCTTAGGTTCCATTAAAGCTTTTCCATTATACCGCTTGTCAAATAGCTAAACAAAATGCTTTACCATTTAATAAAAAGTACCTATGTTTCAATTTCTCCTTTTGCTTGGATATTCTTAATGAAAAATCAATCAGAAATTTCTCAAACTTACATTAACTTTGCTAATATAGTACAAACTCACTACTCTAAAAGCATTTAAAAAATTTGTCGGGAAAATACACCTGAATATCGTGATTCTAAGCCTCCACATTTCCTTGTTGATCTGGGTACCATTTTTTAGTTTTCTTGTCCTGACATATCTTAACAAAATAGTTGTGTTGAATGAAAACATCGCCACATTCTTAACATTGTCTGAGCCATGTTTATTTCCTCCTCCTTTCCTGAGCGCATCTGGGGTGAAGCCGCTCACATCGTTGTCTATGTAATGAATCTTTCCCATTCTCCTATCTTGGGTATTGTGTCTCCTTTTTAGCGTCTTCACCAAACACCTCTAGATTATGGGTCTCTACGACTCTTTGGGTGTGCATGTTTTGTTTTGTTCTTCTACAGCCTCATAAGTATAGTAAACTTGAACCACGTGCTCGTCTCTGTTGTTTCCTCGGATATGATACTGAATATTATGATTGTCGCGTTTGGGATCCTATCTCTCAATACATTCGTGACTCTCATCATGTTGTCTTTTGGGAATACACTATGACCCTTCTCTCTCTCTCTCTCTCTCTCTCTCTCTCACACTCTCTCACTCTCACTCTCTCTCTCACACACACACACACATTTCAAGTTTATTCCTTCAACATCAACACCCTTATTCATTAAACCATCTATTGATTTGTTTCTTAGTGATTCTGATGCAGGTCATTTTGGTGAGCTTGTGGAACCTTCCGAAGTTCCACCAACTCTTGTTCCAATCTTGACCATTGACCCCATTCTAGACACAGTTCCTCTTCCTTCTCATGTCGGTCCTTGCCAAGTAAGACCCTCTTCTTACTTTCTTGATTATCAATGTTTTTCTACCATGCTTTCTCACTATGAACCTTAGCCCTATCAAGAAGCTTCCATAGATTCTATTTGGCAGCGAGCTATGCAAGATGAGTTACATGATCAAGATAAAAAGAACACTTGGGACCTTGTTGATCCTCCATCTGATAAGAAACTTATGATATGTAAATGGGTGTACAAAATCCAGATCCACTCCGATGGTTCTATTGAGCGCTATAAGGCAACATTTGGTGGAAAAAGGTTTCACATAGGAATATGTATCAACTATGAGAGACATTTGGTTTTGTGGCTTGCATCACTTATGTTCGTATTTTTCCTGCCATTGCTTCCACTCAAAATTAGACTCTTACTCTCGTGGCCACATGCACCTTGATTTTTAGTAAAAAAAGAGTAATGTAATTTACAATTACAATATTTTTACTTTAATCTAAAACCAATGTTATAAATGATAGGCATAAGCTTATTGTGTGTTACGTCTTCATAATCCAAGTTTGAATTGACTACACAATTGTAGAAAATGAAAAGAGAATAAGGGTAATTTATCCCCACACTCAACAATTGGTCTTGCCTCGAATACATTTGCTATGAAATGAATATCCATACTATACATGATATGAGTTTGCTAGCCTATGCAAAGGTCATGTATGAATATTTTAATGCGGTTCAATCATTGAACTTGAGTTCTTGACATTTAAAGATATTTCTAGATGTATGGTTGATGTTTTATGTATTTGAATGTGTTGTTTTTGCATTCACATAATTGCATACTTGTACCCATAATGGGTCTGTATTTTCATTGTTGAGCAATTCCACATTCAGTCTACTACTTCAATGTCTCCTTCATATCGACAATGTGAGCTTATAACACAACACATGGAATAAGAACGTTTTTTGGATGGATGGTTGTAAAGGATGCTTTTCATACTTGTCACAATGATATTTTTTTGAAGGTAAATCCTTTGATGTCTAGAGTAACTTTTACCCTGCGTAGGTGACTCAATCAAATGATAGAACCTATTTGACATGACCCACTAGCATAACCCATTTAATTGACACATTTTGATTAAATAGGATAACTTTTACCCTTATGTTTTCTGAATACTAAATAATTCACCTTTTTAAAATGATCTTCAGGGAAGTTTTAGCTACCTGTCATGAAAAAACTCTTCTGTGAATTTCATGGATATATTTGTAAGACCCACACAAATAATAATAAAATATATTTCATTTCGCAATTTCGTTCCTTTTATATTTAGTTCGTTTACACAATTCAAAATCAGAATTGAACATCACACAAAATCAACTTGATTAAATAACATTTGTTTCATCCATTTCATTAGAGAAGCATTACAAACACAGGTAACAGCGTAAAGGCCAATGACCAATTACACAGTTTGGCCAAAAAACCAGCATTGCGAACCCAATTACCTACTTCTCCAAATAAATTACTAAGCCTCACCTTATGATAAAAACTAGCATCATAATACACGGCCTAATTACACAACATCTTAAAGTCGTAACTTCAGCCTCTAAACTTCCAATCTTCCATGCAACATTCATTATCTATTCTTCATTCTCACTTCATGCAATCCCTGTAAAAGTTTCAACTATGGCTGTAGTACTAGCTTCATTATCTTTTGTCCCCCCTGAAATGGAGTCATTAGAACTAGAACTTGAACTCCTATTCTAGCTATCTTTAGTGAGTGATGAGGTGAATTAGGGTAAGTTTCCATCATTCACCATTTTTCAGCCTTCAAACCCACAACGGTTCTGCAAAATAGATAAAAATCACCAATTCCACCAGAAGAAAAAAATGTCAAAAATAGAGAAACAAAATACATTAATGATTCCTCCATTTAAGCATAATTATGAAACTAAAAACTACTTAAAACAAAGAAATGGTAACCACAACATGAAGTCAAACATAATGGTAGTAATAGAAACTCAGAAAAGGGGTAACCATAGATACTAAAAAATGAGTAACCATAACTTTCAAATACAATTGAGAAATAGAAACTATGTTCACACCAAAACTTGACAAGTAGGAACCAAAACACCCTTGGTTGGAACCTCTTGCAAACAGCCCATTTGAAAAATGGAGGTATTTGCAACCAAAGCTACAACGGTGAATTTTATTTGAGTAAAACATCAATTTCATCAGTGAAATTAGTTCCATCGGTCAATTTGCTCCCTAAAAGCTGCAATTATTTTTCTTTTGCATCCAATGATTTCATTGGACTTTGGATTTTTTTTTTTATCAAAGCTTAAACGATGTCGTTTGATATGCGATTTGTCACAAAGGTGTTAACACGTAACGTGCCATATGAGACACTTCATTAAGTTTAACCGACTCGCGCTAACATGTGAACCGTGTTCGGACCGGTTCAAGAAATGGATCTAGTCCAATCAAGCATGTGAATCAATCTCATATACTTTATTTTTATAGCCCTACTTTTACAATGCAATGCCTAGTATCACCTATGCGGAATTCCTTAAACCTGGGTTTTCGTTCTCTTGCTTTTGTTCATTAAGGACTCTGTCCGTTAACATTATATTTAGTGTGGTTGGAACTTCATCATGTTCATATTTTTTTGGTTCATATGTCTTATTTGGAACATTGACCTAATAATTTTGGGATTGACAGATGCTTCCTAGGGTACGTGTGTATCGCTATCCTTCATGTAAGGGTATTCCTGATGTTCCCATGCTCGGGGTTGCTGACAGCATGTTTTCGGTTCCTATGATGTGGGTGGGATGTCGTTTGACCAACGTCAAGTTTTCAAACTGATGAAGAAGACCACCGAACTGATGAAGAAAAACACCAAATGGATGAAAGAATCAGCCCGTAAGAATGGACCATTTGTAGAAGTCACCTCAGCGTAAAGTGATGGAAGGATCCTATGAAAAAAAGTGAAGTAGAAGATGTGATAAAAAAGATTTGATCTACTATAAAGAAGATAGTGAATGCATTCTCACCCAATAAGATGGGTACGCCAGTCTTGGCAGTATCCTTCTAGGACAGTGAAGTCTGCAGAGAACATGATGGTAAGAATGACAACACCCACAAGTTACTAATGATAATTACTAGAACTAGAGCACTCTCATGAAAAACTATTTGGTGTATTCAGGTCTATGGCACGATATTATTGAGAGTGATTCTAAAATTGATTTAGTCACAAATTTTGTATCCAAATATGGCAAGGTTTTACATGTTATTCAACTCTCATGTGGATTCGAGTAAAATAAGCAATTCAAAACAACCAAAGAGGAATCCCTTGAAGACCTCCTTCGGCGAGATGTAAAAGCCTACCCAAATATTGAGCAAGAACAAGAATATGAATGTAATATTTTCAAGCTCCATAGTGGCGTGAAAAAAAGGTATTGTAATGAAGCAAAATCGTACATCATGAATATACCCGATGCTATTTTCCAAACTTCATACTCTACGGGCAAGACGGTTCTTCATGTTGTAGTAGTTGCGAGGCAAGAGAAGATCGTGAATGATTTAGTTAAAATATAGGATCAATGATTACAGAGAATGCAAGACAAGCTGAGATATACAACACTTGCTCTTGCAGCTGAATCAACGGACAATAGGAAGATAACATAGTGAATGGTTAATAAAGGAGGGATCGAGTTGCTAAGTATGAAAACCAAACATGGTACCACCTTTATCATCATCATCTTGTTTGGTTTTCATGCTTAGCAACTCTTTTCCTCCTTCATTAACCATCCACTCTAATATCTTCTTATTGTCTATTAATTCAGCTGCAAGAGCAAGTGTTGTATATCCTTGCTAGATTGGCATTCTCAGCAATCGTTGATCCCCTATTTTAACAAACTACTTCACGATCTTCTCTTGCTCTGCAACCGCTGCAACACGAAGAACTATCATGTCCGTAGAGTATGAAGTTTGGAAAATAGCATTAAGTATGCTCATGATATACGAATTTGCGTCATTCAAGTGCCCTTTTAATCACGTCATTGTGGAGCTTTGAAATATTACAATCATACCATCCTCCTTGCTCAATAGCTGGGTAGGCTTTCACATCTTCGTTGAAGGAGGACTTCAAGTGATTCCACGCGTCTTTGACTGTTTTGAATTATTTTATTTTACTCAGAGCATCAGATCCATATGAGTTGAATGATATGTAAAGCCTTGCCATTTTTGGATACCCAATCCAAATCCATGACTAGATCAATTTTATAATCACCCTCAACAATATCATGTCATAGACCTTGACACAGCAGATAGTTTTTCACGAGAGTGAATGTGTCCAATCCAATAAGATGGATACGCCAGTGTCTTGGTAGTATCCTTTTAGGATAGTGAAGTCGGCAACGAACATGAGGGTAAGAATGATAACACCCACAAGTTACTAATGATAAATACTAGAACTGGAGCACTCTTATGAAAAATTGTCTGGTATGTCAAGGTCTATGGCACGATATGGTTGAGGGTGATCCTAAAATTGATCTACTTACAGATTTGGATTGGGTATAAAAAAATGACAAGGCTTTACATTCCATTCGACTCTCATGTAAATCTGATGCTCTTTGTAAAATAAGACAATTCAAAACAGCCAAAATGTGTGGAATCACTTGGCCTCTTCAGAGGAGATGTATAAGTCTACCCATATATTGAGCAAGAACATGATTGTAATATTTTCAAACTCCATAATGACAAGAAAAAAGGGTGATGGAATGACGCAAAATCGCACATGAGCATATAAGATGCTTTTTTTCCAAACTTCATACTCTACGACCAGACGTGAAGGACTTAGTTAAAATAGCGGATCAATGATTGCTAAGAATGCAAAATAAGCTAGGATATACAACATTTGCTCTTGCAGCTGAATTAACAGACAATAAGAAGATAGCAGAGCAGATTTGTTAATAAAGGAGGGAAAAAGTTGCTAAGTATTAAAACCAAACATGTTATCACCTTTATCGTCATCATCTTGTTTCGCTTTCATACTTGGTATCTCTTTTCCACCTTTATTTACCTTATCCACCCTGCTATCTTATTGTCTGTTAACTCAGCTATAAGAGCAAGTGTTGTATATCCCCGCCTGTCTTGCATTCTCAGTAATAGTTGATCCCCTATTTTTACTAACTCTTTCACGAACCTTTCTTACCCCACAGCCAGTGCAATATGAAGAACCGTCATGCCCGTAGAGTATTAAGTTTGGAAAATAGCATCAGGTATGCTCATCATGTATAATTTTGCATCATTTGAGTACCATTTTTTCACGTCACCGTGGAGCTTGTAAATATTACAACAATTGTCCTTGCTTAAGATTTGGGTAGGCTTTTACATCTTTGCTGAAAGAGGCCTTCAAGTGATT
The DNA here is from genome assembly GCA_039655645.1 of Ammopiptanthus mongolicus. Classification (NCBI taxonomy): domain Eukaryota; kingdom Viridiplantae; phylum Streptophyta; class Magnoliopsida; order Fabales; family Fabaceae; genus Ammopiptanthus; species Ammopiptanthus mongolicus. The sequence goes on along the minus strand of CM077349.1, from coordinate 79,486,722 downwards.
CCACGTGTTTGAATTGTTTTATTTTATTCAGAGCATCTGATCCACATAAGCGTTGAATGACATGTAAAGCCTTGCCATTTTAAGATACAAAATATGTGACCAGGTCAATTTTGGAATCATCCTCAACAATATCATGTCATAGACCTTGACACACGAAAGTTTTTGACAAGAGTGAATGCGTTCTCATCCAATAAGATGGGTACGCTAGTGTCATGGTATTATCTTTCCGGGACAGTGAAGTCTGCAACGAACATGATGGTAAGGATGAGAGCACCTAGAAGTTACTAATGATGATTCCGAGAACTGAAGAGCTCTCGTGACAAACTATCTGATGTATTAAGGTCTATGTATGACACAATATTGTTGAGGGTGTTTCTAAAATTGATCTACTCACATATTTGGATTGGATATCCAAAAATGACAAGATTTCACATGCCATTCAACTCAAGTGGATCTGATGCTCCGAGTAAAATAAGACAATTCTAAATAGCCAAACACATGTGGAATCAGATGAAGGTGGAGCCTTTCATGAAGATGTAAAAGCATACACAGATATTGAGCAAGGAGGGGAATATGATTATAATATTTTCAAACTCCACAAATGACGTGAAAAAAGGTACTTGAATGGCACAAAATCGTACATCATGAGCATACCTGATGCTATTTTCCAACTTCATGGGCAACAGAAGTTCGCGAAGAAGTTAGTTAAAATAGGATATCAAGGATTGCTGAAAAGCAAGACAAGCGGAGATATACAACAATTGCTTTTATAACTTATTTAACATACAATAAGAAGATATCAGAGCGGCTGGTTAATAAAGGAGGGAAAAATCTGTCAAGTATGAAAACCAAACATGTTATCACCTTTATCATCAACAACTTGTTTGGTTTTCATAATTAGCAGCTCTTTCCCCCTTTGTTAACCATCCGCTCTGCTATCTTCTTATTGTCTATTAATTCAGCTACAGTCTATTAATTCAGCTGCAAGAGCAAGTGTTGTATATCTCCGTTTGTCTTGCATTCCAGCAATCGTTGATCCCATATTTTAACTAACTCCTTATGATATTCTCTTACCCCGCAACGACTGCAACATGAAGAATCGTTCTACCTGTAGAGTATGTAGTTTGCAACATAAAATCAGGTAAGCTCATAATGTGCGATTTTGCGTCATTCAATTACCTTTTTTTCATGTCACTGTGAAGTTTGAAAATATTACAATCATATCCTTGTCATTGCTCAATATCTGGGTAGGCTTTTACATCTTCGATGAATGAGGCCTTCAAGTGATTACAAGCGTCTTTGGTTGTTTTGAGTTGTCTTATTTTATTTAGAGCATCAGATCTACATGAGAGTTGAATGACATGTAAAACTTTGCCATTTTTTGGATACCCAATCCAAAATTTTGATCAGATCAATTTTAGAATCGCCCTCAACAATAGCGTGCCATACACATTGACACACCAGATATTTTTCACAAGAATGAATGCATCCTCATCCAATATGAAGGGATGCTAGTGTCTTGGTTCTATTCTTCTAGGACAATGAGGTTTGCAGCGAACATGATGGTAAGGATGAGAGCACCCAAAAGTTATTGCTGATAATTACGAGATGTGGAGCGCTCTCGTGAAAAACTATGTAGTGAGTCAAGGTCTTAGCACATAATTGTTCAGGGTGATTCTAAAATTGATCTGATCACGGATGTAAAATCTAAAAATGACAAGGCTTTACATGTCATTCAACTCTCATGTGGATCTGATGCTCTTTGCACAATAAGACAATTCAAAACAGCTAAAGATGTGTGGAATCGCTTGGCCTCCTTCACCGAAGTAAAAGCCAACCCAGATATTGAGTAAGGACAAGAATATGATTGTAATATTTCCAAACTCCACAGTGACGTGTAAAAAGGGTACTGCAATGAAGCAAAATCGTACATCATGAGCATAGTTCATGCTATTTTCTAAACTTCGTACTATAAAGGCAGGAAATTTTTTATGTTGTACTGGCTGCTAGGAAAGAGAATATCGTGAAAGAGTTAATTAACATCGGGATCAACGATTGATGAGAATGCAAGACAAGCAGGGATATACATCACCTGCTCTTGCAGCTGAATTAGCAGACAATTAGAAGATAGCAAAGTGGATTGTTGATAAAGGAGGGAAAGAACTGCTAAGTATGAAAACCAAACAAGATGATGATAACATGTTTGGTTTTCATACTTTGCTCTTTCCATCCTTTTTGTGAACCATTTATTTTTATATCTCTTATTGTCTATTAATTCAGCTCCAAGAGCAAGTGTTGTATATCCTCCTTTGTCTTGCATTCTCGGCAACCGTTGATCCCAATTTTAACTAATTCCTTCACGACCTTCTCTTGCCCTACAACCACTGCAACATGAAAAACCGTCCTTCCCGTAAAGTATGAAGTTTGGAAAATAGCATCAAATATGCCCATGATGTACGATTTTGCGTAATTCCAATACCGTTTTTTCACATCACTGTGGAACTTGAAAATATTACAATTATATATTTGTCCTTGCTCAATATCTGGGTAGGCTTTAAAATCTTTGCTGAAAGAGGCCTTCAAGTGATTCCAGGCGTCTTTCGATGTTTTGAATTGTCTTATTTTACTCAGAGCATGAGATCCACATGAGAGTTGAATGGCATGAAAAGCTTTGAAATTTTTTGCATACCCAATACAAATATGTGACTAGATCAATTTTAGAATCACCATCAACAATTCCATGTCATAGACCTTGATACGACAGATAGCTTTTCTCAGTGCTATGTTTCTCGTAATTATCATTAGTAACTTCTGGATGCTCTCATCCTTACGATCATGTTCGCTGCAACCTTCACTATCACAGAAGGATACAACCAAGACATTGTCGTACCCATCTTATTGGATGAGGACGCATTCACTTTCATGAAAAACTATCAAGTACGTCAAGGTCTGTGACATGATATTATTGAGAGTGATTCTAAAATTGATCTAATCACAGATTTGGATTAGGTATCAAAAAATGGCAAGGCTTTACATGTCATTCAACTCTCATGTGGATCGAATGCTCTGAGTAAAATAAGTCAATTCAAAATAGCCAGAGACGTGTGGATCACTACCTCCATCAAAGAAGTAAAAACCTACACAGATATTGAGTAAGGACAAGGATATAATTGTAATATTTCCAAGCTCCACGATGACGTGAAAGAAGGGTAATAGAATGAAGCAAAACCGTACATCGTTAGCATACCTGATGTTATTTTTCAAACTTCATAATTAACGAGCAGGACGATTTTTCATATTGAAGTGGTTGCGGGGCAAGAGAATATCCTAAAAGAGTTGATTAAAATAAATAAGGGATCAACGATCGTTGAGAATGTAAGACAAGTGGGGATATACAACACTTGCTCTTGCAGCTGAATTAACAAACAATTAGAAGATAACAGAGTGGATGGTTGAAAAAGGAGGGAAGAAGCTCCTAAGTAGAAAAACCAAACAAGATAATGATGATAACGTGATAACAAATTTGGTTTTCATACTTAGTCGCTCTTTCCCTCATTTATGAACCATTTAGTTTGTTATCTTCTTATTGTCTATTAATTCAATAGCAAGAGCAAATGTTGTAAATCCCCGCTTGTCTTGTAGTCTCAGAAATCGTTGATCCCCAATTTTAACTAGCTCCTTCACGATCTTCTCTTGCCCTAAAACCATTGAAACATGAAGAACCATCCTACCCGTAGAGTATAAAGTTTGGAAAATAGCATCTAATATGCCTATGATGTAGGGTTTTGCGTCATTCCAATATTTGGGTAGTCTTTTACATCTTCAATGAAGGGGAAGCCTTCAAGTGATTTCACACGTCTTTAGCTGATTTTGATTTGTCTTATTTTACTCAGAGCAGAGTTGAATGAAATGTAAAGCTTTGCCATTTTTTGGATACCCAATCCAAAATATTGATCAGATCATTTTTAGAATCTCTCAACAATAGCGTGCCATAGACCTTGACACCCCAGATATTTTTCACAAGAGTGAATCCGTCCTCATCCAATAAAAAAGGTATGTCGGTGTCATGGTTCTATTCTTCAAGGACAGTGAAGGTTGCAGCGAATGTGATGGTAAGGATGAGAGTACCCAAAAGTTACTAATGATAATTACGAGATTTGGAGCACTCTCGTGAAAAACTATCTATTGTTTCAAGGTCTATGACACGTTATTATTGAGGATGATTCTAAAATTGATATGATAACAGCTTTGTAATCTAAAAATGTCAAGGCTTTACATGTCATTCAACTTTCATGTGGATCTGATGCTCTTTGTAGAATAAGACAATTCAAAACAGCCAAAGCTTGGCCTCCTTCAACGAAGATGTAAAAACCAACCCAGATATTGAGAAAGGACATGGATATGATTGTAATATTTCCAAACTCCAAAATGACGTGTAAAAAGGGTACTACAATGAAGCAAAATCGTACATGACCATAGTTGATGCTATTTTCCAAACTTGTACTATAAAGGCAAGACAGTTTTTATGTTGTAGTGACTGCGAAGCAATAGAGTATAGTGAAAGAGTTAATTAACATTGGGATCAACGATTGATGAGAATGCAAGACAAGCAGGGATATACATTACTTGGTCTTTCAGCTGAATTAACAAACAATTAGAAAATAGCAGAGTGGATGGTTGATAAAGGAGGGAAAGAACTGCTAAGTACGAAAACCAAACAAGATGATGATAACATGTTTGGTTTTCATACTTAGCAGCTCTTTCCCTCCTTTGTGAACCAATTCTTCTGATATCTTCTTATTGTCTATAATTCAGCTGCAAGAGCAAGTGTTGTATATCTCCGCTTGCTTTGTATTCTCAGCAATCGTTGATCCCAATTTTAAATAATTCCTTCACGATCTTCTCTTGCCCTAAAACCACTGCAACATGAAGAATCGTCATTCCCGTAAAGTATGAAGTTTGGAAAATAGCATTAAATATGTCCATGATGTACGATTTTACGCGTAATTCCAGTACCGTTTTTTCATGTCACTGTGGAACTTGAAAATATTACAATCATATATTTATCCTTGCTCAATATCTAGGTAGGCTTTAACATCGTTGAAAGAGGCCTTCAAGTGATTACAGGCGTCTTTGGCTGCTTTGAATTGTCTTATTTTACTCAAAGCATCGGATCCACATGAGAGTTGAAGGGCATGTAAAGCTTTGCCATTTTTTGGATACCCAATATAAATATGTGACTAGATCAATTTTAGAATCACGATCAACAATACCATGCCATAGACCTTGGTACAACAGATAGTTTTTCGCGAGTGCTATAGTTGTCATAATTATCATTAGTAACTTCTGGGTGCTCTGATCCTTATAATCATGTTTGCTGCAGCCTTCACTATCCCAGAAGGATACAACCAAGACACTGGCATACCCATCTTATTGAATGAGGACGCATTCACTCTCATGAAAAACTATTTGGTACGTCAAGGTCTATGACACAATATTGTTGAGAGTGATTCTAAAATTGATCTGGTCACAGATTTGGATTAGGTATCCAAAAATGGTAAGACTTTACATGTTATTCAACTCTTATGTGGATCTGATGCTCTAAGTAAATTAAATCAATTCAAAACAGCCAAAGACGTGTGGATCACTGCCTCCTCCATCAAAGAATTAAAAACCTACCCAGATATCTATGTTGTCAATAGCGGCGCTATAGCACACTTTCGCAGAATAGCGGAGCGGATCTAGGGCTTGCTGCGACGCGTTTTGCAGTAGCGGTGCGTTTCTCAGGAGCGGAAATCGCGGCCTCCAATTGCTGCCAATTGCGAGTATGGGCGTGAAATCCCCCCTTTGCCCTTCTTTTTTTTCCCATTGGGTCTATATTTTAAAGGGATTTTCAGTCATTTTACCTTACTCTCAATATTCAGGTCCGGGTGCGAAGCCACCCTTACTAACTCTCCTCTGTGATTTGCGAACCCAAGTGCCACCCTCATCTGTTGCAATTTGCTCACCCTTATGTGTCCCTCCTCTCTGGCAACGGTGGTGGGTTTTCTGCCGACGACAGTGGTGGGTTTTTCGACGACGATAACGGCGGTCAGTTCTCAATCAGTTTCTTGCCTCTGCGAAGCCAATACTCACTGCATCAGTTTCTTGCCTCTGTCCAGTTTTTTGCCTCAATTACTCAGTGCATCACCATGGCATCATCTCACCCACCATTTTAACCACCTTCTCAGCCACCAACTCCCCGGAGTAGTGCTTCCTCTACTACTTCAGTTGCAATGAATTATGATTATTAATTATGCCTACCCGTTTAATTTTGTGTATTTTTATCTATGTTGTCAATCCCAAATAGCGGCGCGGAGCGGCCGAGCCCAAAAACGCTATAGCGGGATAGCGGTAGCGGGATGACCGCTATTATGAAGACTAGAAAACAGCTTACATATTTTATATTATATACATAAATACTCAAAAACAGAAAAATACACAAAATTAAAGGGGTAGTCATAACATTCAAAATACTCAGTAGTCACTAACATTCAAAAAGTATGATGTCTCCACTTCAAAAAGTATAACATAAGTACTTAACTACTAATTTAACTTAAGTTCTAAAAGTATTCAAAAATTAAAATAAGTACAAGTGATGATTTATAGAGGAGAGAAAGGAGCACGGACAAGTGCAGAGAAACAGAGAGCACCGTAGAGAAATAGAGGTGAGAGAAGGCTCGCAGATTTACAGCAGGTACCTGTCGTCGCCGGAAAACCCAGCAGCCGTCGCCGGAGATGAAGGTGGCAGAGAAGGCTCGCTGGAGTAGAGAAGGAAGTGAGGAGGAGGTGAGGAGGTCTTTGTCGAAGGTGGGAGAGAACGGGTGTTTGACCTAAAATTCTAAGGGTAGGGGAAATGATCGAAAATCCAAAAAAAAGGACTCAACCGATAAAAAATGAGGGCAAAGAGGGCATTTCACCTCAAGCCCCCTGTAGCGGCCGCGTCAGGCCGCGAGAGCCGCGATTCTGCCGCGAAAAGCGGCCGCGAAAGCCGCTAGAGCAAACCGCACCGCACCTGGGTTTCGCGTCGCAGCCACCCTCCAAGCCGCACCGCTATTCCGCGATAGCGCGCGATCGCGGCGCTATTGACAACATAGATTTTTATATTTTGAGTATTTATGTATAGTGTTGGGGTTTATGTATACTGTTTCTAGACTCCGCAATAACGGTCATCCTGCTATCCACTATCCGCTATCTCGCTTTAGCGCTTTTGGGGACAGAGCTCCACACCGCTATCCGAGATTGACAACATAGCCAGATATTGATTAAGGATAAAGATATGATTGTAATATTTCTAAGCTCCACTATGACGAGAAAGAAGGGTACTAGAACGAAGCAAAATCATACATCATTAGCATACCTGATGCTATTTTTCAAACTTCATATTATACGGACAGGACGATTTTTCATATTGTAGTGGTAGCGGGGTAAAAGAATATCTTGAAAGAGTTAACTAAATAAAATAAGGGATCATCGATCGCTGAGAATGCAAGACAAGTGGGGATATACAAGCTCTTGCATCTTATCTTAATTAACAAACAGTTAGAAGATAGCAGAGTGGATGGTTGATAAAGGAGGGAAGAAGTTGCTAATTATGAAAATCAAACAAGATGATGATGATAAAAAATTTGGTTTTCATACTTAACAGTATTTTCCCTCCTTTATGAACCATTTAGTCTATTATCTTCTTATTGTCTATTAATTCAGCTTTACATGTCATTCAACTCTCATGCGGATCCGATGCTCTAAGTAAAATAAGACAATTCAAGACAGCCAAATACACGTGAAATCACTTGAAGGCCTCTTCACCGAAGATGTCAAAGTATACCCAGATATTGAGCAAGGACAAGAATATGATTATAATATTTACAAACTCCACAATGACGTGTATAAAGAGTACTGCAAAGTCTAAATTAAGCTTAATTGATGCTATTTTCCAAACTTCGTACTTTAAGGACAAGACAATTCATGTTACAGTGGCTGTGGGGCAAGAGAATATCTTAACATTGGGATCAACAATTGCTGAGAATGCAAGACAAACAGGGATATACATCACTTGCTCTTGCAGCTGAATTAACAGACAATTAGAAGATAGCAGAGTGAATAAATTAACATGTATGCAAAGTGGTGCCTCCTCAAGAATTTGTGGTATTTCTAAATATTGTCCTTGTTCATAGGTTAGACATTGTTTTTTATGTGCCTCTTGAATATATAGTGACAATCTAATTGGAATTCTACAAATTTGTTTATTTTCTTGCAAAATCTCAATGAGAGTATGTCATGCCATACGTCAATTATAACTACCAATGATGCTTTTAGGGATTTTCTTTTTCTTTCGTGTGCTTTTTATGCTTGATATTTACTAAAAGTCTGAAACCACAAATTTACTTTATTTATTTTTCTGTAAAAGATTTGGTCATTTCATGAGTCCAACAAGTATTTTATTTCGTTAATCAAATGTGAATTCCTATAGGTACTTTATCCCATTGTTTGTCTTAGTATGTTAAGTGAACTCCTATAGGTAACTGTGTTACTATTTTATTTGTATAAAACAACTTATTCAATTTTTCTGTGTTTAATTTCCTTATACTTGAATTGAATTTGGACTTCGGCATATGAAGGGCCCTTACAGAAGAAAGGGCAAACTGGTATGACTTTTTGAGTAATGATATTTGCACATACACTTTATTTGATTTATTTTATCTCTAGCTCATGTATTGATGTGATGGTTTATGGTCCATTCCTAATTTTATACAAGTAAAATTGTAACATAGTTACCTATAGGAGTTCACTTAACATACTAAGACAAACATCGGGATAAAGTACCTATAGGAATTTACATTTGATTAATGAAATAAAATACCTATTGGACTCATGACATGACTAAATATTTTACAAAAAAATAAATAAAGTAAATTTGTAGTTTCAGACTTTCAGTAAATATTAAGCATAAAAAGCACACACAAGAAAGAAAATCCCTAAAAGCATCATTAGTAGTTATAATTGACATATGACATGCCATACTCTCATTGAGATTTTCCAAGAAAATAAACAAATTTGTAGAATTCCAATTAGATTGTCACTACATATTCAAGAGGCACATAAAAAACAAATGACTAACCTATGAACAAGGACAACATTTAGAAATACCACAAATTCCCAACGAGACACCACTTTGCATACATGTTAATTACATTCCCTAGGTCATTCTCTGCAAAGTATTTCAGTACAGGCATGTTGTCCAGATTGCAGGAGTTCTTCATAGGCTTGGCAACGAGGACGGGGCGGGTTTTGCATTCCCTATCCCTGCCCCCGACTACCTCCATAATCCCCGATCCCTGTTGGTGGAGATGACTACTGTAGAAGCAGTGGTGGCTGAGGAATCTACGATAGAGAGACGAGTTGCTAAAGGCAGCGGCAACCCTAGACTTAAGAGTCTTATACAAGTATATATTTCTGTAAGGGTATTTTTGTAATTTGATAAGTAGTGGGGTGGGTTCGGGGGCCGGCGAATATCAACACCCTCATCCACGCCCCCGCCCCCGATTTTGTTAAGGGGGGAAAATCCGAACCCGAACCCAGTCAAAGCGGATTTTCCCCGTCAACATCGGGACAGGTTCGGACGGGTACTCGTGGGTTCGGATCTCATTGCCATGCCTATTCCTACGTGTGATTACAAATTACCCATCCGGTTTTAACTTTCAAGGATACAAATAAAAGGACACCCTTAAAAGTGAATAAACATATGCAGTATCATGGTTTGTCCTTATTTAAGTTTCATTACAAACCTTCCAACTTGAGTATTAAGAAACACCAGCAGGCACAGAAAATGAGAGCTTACAACATACGAGGTAAAATCACTAGTCATGTAATCAAAAGAAAGTTATTGAAACAAATAAAGAGCTCCTTTTATAGAATGGGCTGCATACTTCTTAAAGAACAAGCTGAAAAACAAAATTCAGGACAAAATATATCTCCTTTTGATCACTAGGCAGGAAAATTATGCCAGGATGACTATCTCCAAATCCTAAATAAACGAAAACATGTCATGATTGATCCAAAACAGGCAGTCTTGATGAACAACTTAAAAACGGTTTTGAGAAACTTAAAAATTGAAAGCAGAATAGCAACACTAACATAGTAAAGTAAATAGCAACTCTAATCACGAAACAGAAATTGATCTTGAGCAACGTAGAAAGAAGAATGAGTTGGAAACAGAGGAGAAGAAGGGAGAGAGAAACAGAATTAAGCAACTGTAAACTAAAAAGTTGTCATGTTAATTTCTACTGAAAATAAGAAGTAGAAAACAAATGCATGCATATTAAAAAAGCATGCATAAACACAGTAACCAGCTGGCATACTGAGCTAAAGATGGAAATAAAGACAACACTAAATAGTAATTATCATGACAACAGTATCTGATAATTTGGAGCAAGGCTGAAGTTGAAACAAATGGACTCTGTACCTAAGTTACCTATATTCTCGGCTTGGACAACATAATTCTGAACTTGGTCAATTGGTAGATTAACAAAATCATATATAAAATTGGGACATCACTAGATAATGGACATAGAAAATAACAAAGAAGGAAGGAAGATAATTACAAAGAGTGTGGAGGATTGGAGATCCTCCTTACAAAATGGACAAACAAAATTAACAATAGTCATCACCCAAGCAAAGCTACCCAATCTCTCAACCTATCTGTTATTGTGTTGCATAAACCCCTTTGAAAAGCCCAACTCCAAGGGCGACCAATATCCCGTTACCAATAGCCAAACCTGAGCTCAATGCTTTGGAGACAAAACTCGTTGCTACTGTTGCGAAGGATATGCTTTTCTATAAGCCTTTCCTATGCCTGATTCATAAGGGGATTGTTTCTTACTGTATGCATTAAAACTAGAGTTGAATTAGTGGAGCCTTTTTTCTCCCCCCCGTTCTTCCCCTCACCAGAGACCCCCCTTTCTTCTTTGTGATTATTTTAACAAATCTTGATATTGAAATTGTTGTGGCCTTGCAGTAATTGCAATGTAATATATCTTAATTTGGATGTTTCAATTAGCTTATTATTCGTTTATATGTGAGGGGGATTTCCGTAAGATTTCAGAGTTGCTTCAAAATCTGGTTCTACGGTTTTGTCCCTTTTCTAGTACTGAAGCTATGATTTAACGAAGAATGGGGTGATATTGAAATTGTTGTGGCCTTGCAGTTCTTCCCCCATTCTTGATTTGGATGTTTCAGCTAGCTTATTAATGGGGTTAATTTGGAAGTGTCTACGGCTAATTTTATTCTTCAACAAATTTGTTGTCCCTAGAAAGAAATCATATCAGAGCGGCGGCAGCAATGGGCAAAGAAGAATGAAAGTTTGCGCAAACTCCCTAACAGATCAAGAACGGGAAGAACAGAACAAACCATCCTCAGGTGCACATTTAATTAAGTGAGGAATGAAATACCATAAATCATTGAAATTCTCTTTGCATTTGAACAGCTGCATTGGATATGTCACCAAGGACAGACGAAGGCCCTAATTCCGCGGCAAGGTGCCACATTTTATTCTCAAACACGCCTTCACAGGATACAATAATCTCTATCAGCCCTTTTGTTTCATATATGAGTTGGAACACCTTTTCCTGATGACTTCAAATTGCATGTGAAAATGTCTCTTTCATTTTTTTCAATAGCCCACGAATGGTTAAAATTTATTTTGGAATTTGTTTTTCTTTTCTAATTTAACACACTTGATTTAATTGGGATATATATAAATATTTGTGATATGATTACAGATGTTGCAACAACACTATTCCAACTCCGAGTTGGCCATAATCGACGACCCTTATATGCAATAGCTCACATGCCTTCTGCATTTCGTAGTGGGATCAAACTTGGATGTTAGCAACAATTGATTTACAATGGTAAGTTCACCTTTCAAAAATCTTTTACTATAGATAATACAAATTGACTGAATACATTATATTTTCGCTATAGTTTTAATCCTACTGAAATACATAAACTTCAAGGACAAAAGTATTAAAATCTTATTATATGTTGAAACTGATGAAGGGCAAAAAATAAATACATTAGCAGGTCTTTTTCTTTTATAAGTATACTTTTGCTTGACTCATTGAATTTATAAACTTAATAATTTCATACTTGACTGCTTGCAACATAGAGTCATAAGGTGAGCACACATGCAGGTCTGATTCGTGTGTTATTATTGATATTCTTTCGCACAAGGATTGTAGAATCTCAAGTACTAGGTAATTATTCATTTTCACCTCATATATCTTATCTTAATTTCTAAAAAAGTATGAAATTTTGTAGGTTATACATTCAATGCGTCAAGCAAAAGTATGCTTATAAAAAAAAAAGAGGCAGTTAAAGTATTATTTTTTGTCCTTCATCAGGTTCAACATGTAATACAATCCTAATAATTTTGTACTTGAAGTTTATATATCTCAGTAGGATTAAAACTCCAACGAAAATATAACGTATTCAATTAATTTGTATTCCCTACCGTAAAAGATTTTTGATAGATAAGAGGTGAACTTACTATTGTAAATCAATCGTTACTAACATCCAATTTTGATCCCACTACGAAATGCAGAAGGCATGTGACCTGATGCATATAAGGGTCGTATATTATCATAATTATGAATAATGTATAATTATCGACCAACTCGGAGTTAGAAAAGTGTTGTGGCAACATCTGTAATCTTATTACAAATATATACATACATATATATATATATATATATATATATATATATATCCCAATTAAATCATGTGCATTAAATTAGAAAAGAAAAACAAACTCCAAAATAAACTTTACCAAATATTTTGGCGGAGATGCATAACGATAGAAATTTGAGGCTGTAAATATCTGTGTTCAAGAAAGACGAACCTTGGAGTCTTAGAAGAGAGATATCTAGTCATGTGTGTGACCCTTGTCTAAAGCTAGAACTAGTGGGATGTTCTCACCTTTATCATCATCATCATCATCATCGTCATCGTCGTTGTCTTGTTTGGTTTTCATATTTACTGACGGATGACAAAATCCGTCGGTAACCCTAAAAATCGTCAGTACTGTGAATTTATTGACGAAAAAAATTGAATGGTAATGTTACCGTCGAATTTTTTCGCTGGATTTTCTCCAACGAATTTTCCCATCGATAACGTAATGACAAAAAAATCTGTCGATAATGCTCTATTCCCTTCACGTTAATGAGGGATAAATCCATCAATGTCGGTAATTTTCTTACATTTGTGTAATTTTGACGCTGAGCAGCAGATAAAGTTGCATCAACCTGTATACCAATGAGTGCCAAATCATTTAGCACAAAGAGCTTTCTGATAAAGTGGCAGGGGCTTGCCATCATTAGCATTGACCATCCAAGGTGATGTACATTCTAATGATAAAAGCTAGGGGTGGACGGGTATACCCGGGAACCCGGGTAACCCGACCCGAGTGAACGCGGAAAATTCGGGTTGGTCCAGGTATCCGGATCGATTCCAACCTATATAGACTCCTAGTCATCGATTCGGGTTTCGTGTTGGAGATGTTCGAACCCGAGCAACCCAAACCCAAACCGATCTAGAGAAAACAAGAATCAATCTCTTTCTGTAAAAAATGGACATATTCATTAAGTGAGGAATGAAATATCATAAATCATTGGAATTCTCTTTGCATTTGTAGAGCTGTATTGGATATGTCACCAAGGATAGACGAAGGCCCTAATTCCGCGACAAGGTGCCACATGTTATTGTCAAACACGCCTTCACGGGATACAATAATCTCTATCAGCCCTTTTGTTTCATATATGAGTTGGAACACCTTTTCGTGACGAATTAAAATCACATGTGAAAATGTCTCTTTTATTTTTTTTTCAATAGCCCATGAAAGGTTATTGGTAAAGTTTATTTTGGAGTTTGTTTTTCTTTTCTAATTTAACGCACTTGATTTAATTGGGATATATATATATATATACATATCTGTAATATGATTACAGATGTTGCAGCAACACTATTCCAACTCCGAGTTGACCGATAATTACACCTTATTCATAATTATGATAATCTATGACCTTTATATGCATTAGATCATATGTCTTCTGCATTTCGTAGTGGGATCAAACTTGGATGTTAGCAACGATTGATTTACAATAGTAAGTTCATCTTTTATCTTTCAATAATCTTTTACTATAGGTAATACAAATTGACTGAATACGTTATATTTTCGTTATAGTTTTAATCCTACTGAGATACATAAACTTCAAGGACAAAAGTATCAGGATCGTATAACATGTTGAACCTGATGAAGGACAAAAAATAAATACTTTAGCAGGTCTTCGTTTTTTTTTATAAGCATACTTTTGCTTGACTCATTGAATTTATAAACTTAATAATTTCATACTTGACAGCTTGCAACATAGAGTCCTAAGGTGAGCATACATGCAGGTCTGATTCGTGTTTTATTATTGATATTCTTTTGCACAAGGATTGTAGAATCCCAAGTACTAGGTAATTGTTCATTTTCACCTCATATATCTTAATTTCTAAAAAAGTTAAAAGGGTGACTTCAATTAAACATAAGACAAAATAGGAGGCAGAGAAACGACTTTATACAATGCATTTCAACATAATCAATACTTGAAGCAAAGACAAAATAACTAAAAGAAGTTAAAGTAAATATGACATAAGTTAAGAGCAAAAACTAAAGATTTTTGAAGTGCATATTTGCTCTTAACTTCTTATGGTTATTTTTTCTTTGGTTCAAGTATTGATTATGTTGAAATGCATTGTATAAAGTCGTTTCCCTGCCTCCTATTTGTCTTGTACTTAATTAAAGTCACCTTTATAACTTTTCTAGAAATTAAGATAAGATATATGAGATGAAAATGAACAATTACCTAGTACTTGAGATTCTACAATCCTTGTGTGAAAAAATATCAATAATAACACACGAATCAGTCTTGCATGTGTGCTCACTTTATGACTCTATTGCAAGCAGTCAAGTATGAAATTTTGAAGATGCATCAAGCAAAAGTATGCTTATAAAAAAAAAAAAAAAAAAGCCAGCTAAAATATTGATTTTTTGTCCTTCATCAGGTTCAACATGTAATACAATTCTAATACTTTTGTGCTTGAAGTTTATGTATCTTAGTAGGATTAAAACTACAACGAAAATAAAACGTACTCAGTCAATTTGTATTGCCTACAGTAAATAATTTTTGAAAGATAAGAGGTGAACTTACTATTGTCAATCAATCGTCGCTAACATCCAAGTTTGATCCCACTACGAAATGCAGAAGGCATGTGAGCTAATGCATATAAGAGTCGTAGATTATCATAATTATGAATAATCTGTAATTATCAACCAACTCGGAGTTGGAATAGTGTTGCGACAACATCAGTAATCATATTAGATATATATATATATATATATATATATATATATATATATATTAAACCATGTGTGTTAAATTAGAAAAGAAAAACAAACTTTACCAAATCTTTCGACGGTGATGCATCTCGATAGAAATTAGAGGCTGTAAATATCTATGTTCAAGCAAGTCAAACCACAGAGGCTCAGAAGAGAGATATCTAGACATGTCTGTGACCCTTGTCCAAAGCTAGAAATAATGGGATGTTCTCAACTTTATCATCATCATCATCGTCGTCTTGTTTGGTTTTCATATTTACCGACGGATGACAAAATCCGTCGCCAACCCCAAAAACCGTTAGTACTGTGAATTAATTTATGGTAATGTTAACGTCGAATTTTTCCGCTGGATTTTTTCCAACGAATTTTCCCATCGATAACATAACGACAAAAAATATGTCAATAATGCTCCATTCCCTTCACGTTAATGAGGGAAAAATCTGTCGGTGTCGGTAATTTTCTCTCATTTGTGTAATTTCGACGCTGAGCAGCAGATAAAGTTGCGTCAACCTGCATACCAATGAGTGCCAAATCTGTTGGACTACCAATAGTAGCTTCAATAGCACCAGCAGTCAGCCAACAAAGAGCTTTCTGATAAAGTGGCAGGCGCTTGCCATCATTAGCCTTAACCATCCAAGGTGATGTACATTCTAGTGATAAAAGGTAGGGGTTCCCGGGTATACCCGACTCGAGTGAGCGTGGAAAATCTGGGTTGGTCCAGGTATACGGGTCGGGTCGTTCCAACTTATATAGACCCATAGTCATCGGTTCGGGTTTCTGGTTGGTGATGTTCGAACCCAAACCGATTCAGAGATGAAGGAGAACCGATCTAGAGAAAAGAAGAAGAATCAATCTCTTTCTGTAAAAAACGGACATATTCATTAAGTGAGGAATGAAATACCATAAACCATTGAAATTCTCTTTGCATTTGTAGAGCTGCATTGGATAAAGGACATACGAAGGCCCTAATTCCTTGGCAAGCTGCCACATGTTATTGTCAAACACGCCTTCACGGGATACAATAATCATTATCAGCCTTTTTGTTTCATATGAGTTGGAACACCTTTTCCTGAAGACTTAAAATCGTATGTGAAAATGTCTCATTTATTTTTTTTGTCAATAGCCCATGAAAAGTTATAATTTGGTAAAGTTTATTTTTCTTTTCTAATTTAACACACTTGATTTAATTAGGATATATAAAGTGTACATCAAGTGGAGTATCTATGTTCAAGCAAGTCAATATCTATGTTCAAGCAAGTCAAACCACAGCGGCTCAGAAGAGAGATATCTAGACATGTCGATGACCCTTGTCCAAAGCTAGAAATAATGGGATGTTCTCAACTTTATCATCATCATCATCGTCGTCTTGTTTGGTTTTCATATTTACCGACGGATGACAAAATCCGTCGCCAACCCCAAAAACCGTTAGTACTGTGAATTAATTTATGGTAATGTTAACGTCGAATTTTTCCGCTGGATTTTTTCCAACGAATTTTTCCATCGATAACATAACGACAAAAAATATGTCAATAATGCTCCATTCCCTTCACGTTAATGAGGGAAAAATCTGTCGGTGTCGGTAATTTTCTCTCATTTGTGTAATTTCCACGCTGAGCAGCAAATAAAGTTGTGTCAACCTGCATACCAATGAGTGCCAAATCTGTTGGACTACCAATAGTAGCTTCAATAGCATCAACAGTCAGCCAACAAAGAGCTTTCTGATAAAGTGGCAGGCGCTTGCCATCATTATCCTTAAGCATCCAAGGTGATGTACATTCTAGTGATAAAAGGTAGGGGTTCCCGGGTATTCCCGACTCGAGTGAGCGTGGAAAATCTGGGTTGGTCCAGGTATACGGGTCGGGTCGTTCCAACTTATATAGACCCATAGTCATCGGTTCGGGTTTCTGGTTGGTGATCTTCGAACCCGAACCGATTCAGAGATGAAGGAGAACCGATCTAGAGAAAAGAAGAAGAATCAATCTCTTTCTGTAAAAAACGGACATATTCATTAAGTGAGGAATGAAATACCATAAACCATTGAAATTCTCTTTGCATTTGTAGAGCTGCATTGGAAAAAGGACATACGAAGGCCCTAATTCCTCGGCAAGCTGCCACATGTTATTGTCAAACACGCCTTCACGGGATACAATAATCACTATCAGCCTTTTTGTTTCATATGAGTTGGAACACCTTTTCCTGACGACTTAAAATCGCATGTGAAAATATGTCTCATTTATTTTTTTAGTCAATAGCCCATGAAAAGTTATAATTTGGTAAAGTTTATTTTGGAGTTTGTTTTTCTTTTCTAATTTAACACACTTGATTTAATTAGGATATATATACATACATACATACATATATATATATATATATATGTATGTATAATATGATTACAGATGTTGCAACAACACTATTCCAACTCCGAGTTGGCCGATAATTACACCTTATTCATAATTATGATAATCTACGACCCTTATATGCATTAGCTCACATGCCTTCTGCACTTCGTAGTGGGATCAAACTTGGATGTTAGCAACAATTGATTTACAATAATAAATTCACCTTTTATCTTTCAATAATCTTTTACTATAGGTAATACAAATTGACTGAATACATTATATTTTCGCTATAGTTTTAATCCTACTGAGATACATAAACTTCAAGGACAAAAGTATTAAGATCGTATTACATGTTGAACCTGATGAAGGACAAAAAATAAATACTTTAGCAGGTCTTTTTTTTTATAAGCATACTTTTGCTTGACTTATTGAATTTATAAGCTTAATAATTTCATACTTGACTTCTTGCAACATAGAGTCATAAGGTGAACACACATGCAGATCTGATTCGTGTGTTATTATTGATATTCTTTCGTACAAGGATTGAAGAATCTCAAGTACTAGGTAATTGTTTATTTTCATCTCATATATCTTATCTTAATTTCTAAACAAGTTAAAAGGGTTACATTAATTAAACAGAAGACAAAACAGGAGCCAGAGAAACGACTTTATACAATGCATTTCAACATAATCAATACTTGAAGCAAAGAAAAAATAACTATAAGAAGTTAAGAGCAAATATGACAAAAACTAAATATTTTTTAAGCGCATATTTGCTCTTAACTTCTTACGGTTATTTTTCTTTCGTTCAAGTATTGATTATGTTGAAATGCATTGTATAAAGTCGTTTCCCTGCCTCCTATTTGTCTTCTACTTAATTAAAGTCACCTTTTTAACTTTTCTAGAATTTAAGATAAGATATATGAGATGAAAATGAACAATTACCTAGTATTTGAGATTCTACAATCCTCGTGTGAAAAAATATTAATAATAACACACGAATCAGTCTTGCATGTGTGCTCACTTTATGACTCTGTTGCAAGCAGTCAAGTATGAAATTTTGAAGATGCATCAAGCAAAAATATGCTTATAAAAAAAAAAAACCAGCTAAAATATTGATTTTTTGTCCTTCATCAGGTTCAACATGTAATACAATCCTAATACTTTTGTGCTTGAAGTTTATGTATCTTAGTAGGATTAAAACTACAACGAAAATAAAACGTATTCAGTCAATTTGTATTGCCTACAGTAAAAGATTTTTGAAAGATAAGAGGTGAACTTACTATTGTCAATCAATCATTGCTAACTTCCAAGTTTGATCCCACTACGAAATTCCTAAGGCATGTGAGCTAATGCATATAAGAGTCGTAGATTATCATAATTATGAATAATCTGTAATTATCAACCAACTCGGAGTTGGAATAGTGTTGCGACAACATCAGTAATCGTATTAGAGATATATATATATATATATATGTATATTAAATCATGTGTGTAAATTAGAAAAGAAAAACAAACTCCAAAACAAACTTTACCAAATCTTTCAAGGGTGATGCATCTCGATAGAAATTAGAGGTTGTAAATATCTATGTTCAAGCAAGTCAAACCACAGATGCTCAGAAGAGAGATATCTAGACATGCCTGTGACCCTTGTCCAAAGCTAGAAATAATGGGATGTTCTCAACTTTATCATCATCATCATCGTCGTCTTGTTTGGTTTTCATATTTACCGACGGATGACAAAATCCTTCGCCAACCCCAAAAACCGTTAGTACTGTGAATTAATTTATGGTAATGTTAACATCGAATTTTTCCGCTGGATTTTTTCCAACGAATTTTCCCATTGATAACATAACGACAAAAAATGTCAATAATGCTCCATTCCCTTCACGTTAATGAGGGAAAAATCTGTCGGTGTCGGTAATTTTCTCTCATTTGTGTAATTTCCAAGCTGAGCAGCAAATAAAGTTGTGTCAACCTGCATACCAATGAGTGCCAAATCTGTTGGACTACCAATAGTAGCTTCAATAGCACCAACAGTCAGCCAACAAAGAGCTTTCTGATAAAGTGGCAGGCGCTTGCCATCATTAGCCTTAACCATCCAAGGTGATGTACATTCTAGTGATAAAAGGTAGGGGTTCTCGGGTATACCCGACTCGAGTGAGCGTGGAAAATCTGGGTTGGTCCAGGTATACGGGTCGGGTCGTTCCAACTTATATAGACCCATAGTCATCGGTTCGGGTTTCTGGTTGGTGATGTTCGAACCCGAACCGATTCAGAGATGAAGGAGAACCGATCTAGAGAAAAGAAGAAGAATCAATCTCTTTTTGTAAAAAACGGACATATTCATTAAGTGAGGAATGAAATACCATAAACCATTGAAATTCTCATTGCATTTGTAGAGCTGCATTGGATAAAGGACATACGAAGGCCCTAATTCCTCGGCAAGCTGCCACATGTTATTGTCAAACACGCCTTCGCGGGATACAATAATCACTATCAGCCTTTTTGTTTCATGAGTTGGAACACCTTTTCCTGACGACTTAAAATCGCATGTGAAAATATGTCTCATTTATTTTTTTTGTCAATAGCCCATGAAAAGTTATAATTTGGTAAAGTTTATTTTGGAGTTTGTTTTTCTTTTCTAATTTAACACACTTGATTTAATTAGGATATATATATATATATATATATATATATAATATGATTACAGATGTTGCAACAACACTATTCCAACTCCGAGTTGGCCGATAATTACACCTTATTCATAATTATGATAATCTACGACCCTTATATGCATTAGCTCACATGCCTTCTGCATTTCGTAGTGGGATCAAACTTGGATGTTAGCAACAATTGATTTACAATAATAAGTTCACCTTTTATCTTTCAATAATCTTTTACTATAGTTAATACAAATTGACTGAATACATTATATTTTCGCTATAGTTTTAATCCTACTGAGATACATAAACTTCAAGGACAAAAGTATTAAGATCATATTACATGTTGAACCTGATGAAGGACAAAACATAAATACTTTAGCAGGTCTTTTTTTTTTTTTTATAAGCATACTTTTGCTTGACTTATTGAATTTATAAGCTTAATAATTTCATACTTGACTTCTTGCAACATAGAGTCATAAGGTGAACATACATGCAGATCTGATTCGTGTGTTATTATTGATATTTTTTCGTACAAGGATTGAAGAATCTCAAGTACTAGGTAATTGTTTATTTTCATCTCATATATCTTATCTTAATTTCTAAACAAGTTAAAAGGGTTACATTAATTAAACAGAAGACAAAACAGGAGCCAGAGAAACGACTTTATACAATGCATTCCAACATAATCAATACTTGAAGCAAATAAAAAATAACTATAAGAAGTTAAGAGCAAATATGACAAAAACTAAAGATTTTTGAAGTGCATATTTGCTCTTAACTTCTTACGGTTATTTTTCTTTGGTTCAAGTATTGATTATGTTGAAATACATTGTATAAAGTCGTTTCTCTGCCTCCTATTTTGTCTTCTGCTTAATTAAAGTCACCTTTTTAACTTTTCTAGAAATTAAGATATATGAGATGAAAATGAACAATTACCTAATACTTGAGATTCTACAATCTTTGTGCGAAAGAATATCAATAATAACACACGAATCAGTCCTGCATATGTGCTCACCTTATGACTCTATTGCAAGCAGTCAAGTATGAAATTATTAAGGTTATAAATTCAATGCGACAAGCAAAAGTATGCTTAAAAAAAACCAGCTAAAGTATGTAATTTTTGTCATTCATCAGGTTCAACAAGTAATACAATCCTAATACTTTTGTGCTTGAAGTTTATGTATCTCATTAGGATTAAAACTACAACGAAAATATAACGTATTCAGTCAATTTGTATTACCTAAAGTAAAAGATTTTTGAAAGATAAGAGGTGAACTTAATATTGTAAATCAATCATTGCTAACTTCCAAGTTTGATCCCACTACGAAAAGCAAAAGGTATGTGAGCTAATGCATATAAGGATTGTAGATTATAATAATTATGAATAAGGTGTAATTATCGACCAACTCGGAGTTGGAATAGTCTTGCGACAACATCTGTAATCATATATATATATGCATACTGATAGAAGTTTGAGGTTGTAAATATCTTTGTGTTCAAGCAAGACGCAACACAGAGTCTCAGAAGAGAGATATCTAGTCATGTTTGTGACCCTTGTCTAAAGCTAGAAGTAGTGGGATGTTCTCACCTTTAACATCATCATGATCGTCGTCTGGTTTGGTTTCATATTTACCGACGGATGGCAAAATCCGTCGGCAACCCCAAAAACTATCAGTATTATGAATTTATTGACGAAAAAAATCCGACCTTTTCTGCTGGATTTTTTCCAACGAATTTTCCCATCAACGTAACGACAAAAAAAATCTGTCGATAATGCTCTACTCGCTTCACGTTACTAAGGGAAAAATCCGTTTGTATCGGTAATTTTCTCACATTTGTGTAATTTCGACGCTGAGCAGCAGATAAAGTTGCATCAACCTGCATACCAATGAGTGCCAAATCTGTTAGACTACCACTAGTAGCTTCAATAGCACCAGCAGTCAGCCAACAAAGAGCTTTCTGATAAAGTGGCAGGGGCTTGCCATCATTAGCCTTAACCATCCAAGGTGATGTACATTCTAGTGATAAAAGCTAGGGGTGGACAGGTATACCAGGGAACCCAGGTAACCCAACCCGAGTGAACGCGGAAAATCCGGGTTGGTCCGGGTATCCGGGTCAGGTCGTTTCCAACCTATATAGACCCGTCGTCATTGGTTCGGGTTTCGTCTTGGAGATGTTCGAACCCGAGCAACCCGAACCGATCTAGAGAAAAGAAGAATCAATCTCTTTCTGTACAGTGTAGACTGTAGACAATATTGCTTTCTTTGTGGAAAGATTTCAAAACATGAAGTCACGAGTGAGAGAGAGAGAGAGAAAGAGGAACGCGATGCGACGTTGGTGGGAGTCTAGGAGAAAGAGATAGGAATGATGTCACTGCCGCCGCCGTCCGCCATTGCCGACGTTCGCGATGCTACTAATTGGAGAATGAAGAGAAAGACTGAAAGAGATAAGCGATGGCTTTCATTTCCAGAAGAAGAATTAGGTTTCAATCCTTAAAATTAGAAACCTTATTTGGACTTGGCTGAAATTGTAGCCCAAAGTTACATTATTTTTTCATTTGATTCTTCGTTATTTTTTCAAATGTCTTACTTTTCTAATAATGAACCCGAAACCCGACCCGACCAACCCAAAAATGGACGAGTTGGGTCGGTTCGAATCGCATGAACATTTTCCCTTACCCGAACCAGCCCACACCGATCAACATTGATCGGTTCATTTCTATTTTCCCCCTTACCTGACCCAACCCGACCTGATGCCACCCTTAATAAAAGCTACTAATTGCATAAATAGTGCAAAGGATTAGGAATAATACAAAGCCTTAGAAAGAAAAGCTGTAAAAGTTTTCCTACATGATGGATTACGAGTGATAAATGTGACTATAAATACTCATCTAAATGATCCAAGTCAAGCAATGGTGTATGTAGCCTGCCTGAGTAATCCTGCAGATAGACCCTGCATAGAATGATTCAGTTTAGGCACCAATAGTTGTATACCTTAGCAAAGTCCAAATTGAAAGCTAGACAAAACAATGATTCATCACTAAGAAACAAGTGAAGGAAACAAAGTACACAACACTGGAGCATGTTGGAATCAATAACGTAAGCATCCCACTTTAAAACCATCAACACAAATATTCCCAAAACATCAACAGGCAGCGATTCAAGATAAATCCACTTTGTGAGTTGGTTGATTTTAAACTTTTCGAAAACATCAAATAGGATTTTGAAAACAAATCCATTTTTGACTGTGATTTAAGATAACATTGAGTTTTACAATAAATCTCTATGGCAAGCATCAACACTGAATAAAGCTATACAATCAGTATTCATGGCTGTTGTGTAGATATAGACAAATTTTCTTTTGAAAAAATTTATTTAATCAAAATGAAATTAACATGTTTTCATTTATTTAAAAAAACACTAAAAGAATTCTATTGAAAACAAATATCCTTTTGATTGGATTCAAGATAACACTAAGTTATCAAATAAATCTCTATGACAACCACCAACACCAATGAAAGCATAGAGCTATACAAAAGAGAGTTTATTTTTAACAAAGACAATTTTACTCAAGAGGGCCATTAGACATTGACACACATACACATTTTCAACGGAACAAATGATTAGCCCAAGGAGGGTTCATGTCCCAACCACAGAGACATAATTTTCATTTTTATTATGTTCATTCTTTTATTTTTTGTCAAAACTTAACGCACAAAAATAAAAAAAACAATGATTTGGAAATCCCTAAAAATTTATGGAGAATAAAAAGAAGCTGTCGGAACCAACACCACAAAACATGACTCAAACATGAAAAGGGTGTTGCTTTTTACACCATATTTTTTCTAATACACCACAAACATTTAAAAAACAATTTAATATTCCCAAAATATCCCTATTGCTTTCTCTCTCCTCTATATTTCTGGTTCCTCTATTCTTTCCTTCATCTTCCACCATTTTATCTTCTCATTCCCTTTTTACTTCTTCCATTTCCTCTTCCCGGAAAAATGCGCGCATCCCTAAGTTGTATGTCTAGTTCCTTTTCGTTGTCCATTTGGTTCTCCACCAATGCGCGGCCATAGAATTACCGGAAGTAAAATTCTGATACTTGGATGATCCATTTTTAAATGATAGTTCCTCGAACTTTAAAAACTTATTTTTAAAGTAGAAGCCAGACTGTTCCTGACACATAAAGAAGTTGACCTTCTTCTTTGAGAAAGACAAAAGGCAACTTTCAATTGCAAAAAGGATATGTCAGTTTCATTTCTAGCTATTATCTTGATAGTCTACTTTGCTGATCAGAAGCTTCAAAGAGGTTATCAGACTCAACGGACCAAAGCATTTAATGCATGATCAGAACGGATCTTTTTCCATCCGTTGAAGACTGAAGCTTGTTCAAAGACAAAAGGCTATATATACCTCCACCTCTTGAAGATGCAAGGTTACCGAACTTGAGCAAAATACAAGCATACAAGAAAACACAAGCTATCAAGAGAAATCTTTGATTACACGCTTATTCTGTTCTTAAACTTTCATATCACTCTCTGCGTAGAGTTTTATTCCAAGAGTTCTAAGCTTTAGTTTCGAATTCTCACAGTTAGTGGGTTAGTAGAACACAACTCATTTCAAAACCTTAGTTGGTTGAGCCTGAAGAGACTTGTCTGTAAAAGAATACTTCGAGAATCTGAAGAGGTTGAGAATACTTGCCTCAAGAGGTGTTGATTACTTTGTAACAAAGGATTTTTGTTATAAAGGATAAAGTTCTCAAGTAAAGAGGACTGGACGTAGCTCTTTGGTAAAGAGTGAACCAGGATAATATCTCTGTGTTCTTTTCTCTCCCTTATCTTTGCTTCAGTTTATTATCTAACTAATTTTCTGGGATTGAATTGCTTTTTAATTACGCTCTTTGCTCCTCATTATCAAACTAAGTTAGCGTCTAACTCGGTGTTTGGAAGAGCTCTCTTTGTCTTTAAACGAGATATCGTCCAACTTTGCGAAAACTACATATCTGCTTGCGAAAAGATTTTAAAATCTTAAGAAACACAATTCAACCCCCTTCTTGTGTTTCAAACAGATTCCTTCAATTGGTATCAGAACTCAACCTCTGGGTTGAGCACTTAGCTGTGTAGAGGAAAAGATCCTACAGCAGTTATGTCAGGACCAAGTATGCCAAGCGGGAGTCAACCTGTTATGGAAGGCACTTCCATGACCAGACCTCCGTTCTTCAACGGGACTCATTACCTGTACTGGAAGGAGAGAATCAAAGGCTTCATCCTAAGTACTAACTCAGCTCTTTGGGCCAGAATCACAAATGGTCCTAATGTTTGTCTCAACTCTGACGGGACAGACAAAGCAGAGGACGCCTGGACTGATGCTAAACGGGCCAAAATGGAACAAAATCATAAAGCAAGATATGTTTTAATGTGTGCTCTCAGTCCTGACGAATTCCAGAAGATTCACGCATGTGAATCAATGAAGCAAATATGGGACACCTTGTCAAATCTCCATGAAGGGACAACCAAGGTGAAGGACCCTAAAATTATCATGTTGGTTGGCCAGTATGAACCGTTCACCATGATTGAAGGAGTGTCCATCCCGGATATGATGGGTCGTTTTCAGACGATCATCAATAATCTAAAGTCTCTTGGTAAAGTCTACACTATCAAGGAAAATGTCACCAAAATTCTTAGGAGCCTTTATAGGAAACGGAGACCACTCGTTACTGCAATCACCCTAGGCCAAAGATCTCTCTACTTTGACTCTGGATGATCTTGTTGGAACGCTTCAAGTTCATGAGCAAGAGCTTGATCTTGACAATCCTGAAAAGAAGAACAAAAGGATTGCCTTGAAAGCTCATAAGTCCAACAACTCAAAAGCTCTAAAAGCTGATGAGTCCAGTGATGATGCCGATTAATCTGATGATGATGTATTAGACGACGAGCTATCTTTCATCTCCAGAAAGAATCAGAATATGTGGAGAAAGAAAAATGGAATGAAAAGGAGGTCATTCCAAAAGAAAAACTTCAAAGATCATGTTGAACCCAACGACAAAAGTCAGCTGGTCTGTTTTGAATGCAACAAATCAGGTCACTTCAAAACCGATTGTCCTATGCTAAAGGACAAGAAAAAGTTCTTCAAAAAGAAGAAAAAGAACTTCATGGCAATTAAAACACAACTTGTTTTAACATAAGTCAATTATGTGATAGTGGGTCTAATGTTTCCTTCAATAAAAATGAATGTATGGTCAAGAACCCTGATTGGTCCATCTTATGTTATTATCTAAGAAGATTTTAATTAGAATATATAGGGACTTACATGAAATGGTATGCCACCTGGGCTACTTCAACGTTGTCCTGATGTTGTTAGCTGTGGGAAAACTGTGCCATAGTCTGCGTATGAATCTTGTAGCAATTTATTCTCTTTGTTTTGATTGAAGAAATTTTTTATTACCTTCAGAATGCTTTCCACTGAAAAAACATGTGAATGTGTAAGAGAGAAAATATAAACTCTTGAACATCGCAAAGTTGGAGCAAAGGGTATATTAGGATATTGAATGACACCTACAATCTGCGAGGTAGTCTCTTATGTCTATGGTGTTACCTGCAAAAAAAAAATTAAAAATTATTAAAAATTAAAGACCCATTTTAAATCAAAAGTTGTTTATTGTTTCAGGCGAAAAAAATATTAAGGTTTCATAGGTTGGAAAGTTGGAATGGAGTTCTTGGATTAAAGAAAGAGCACACCTGTAAGCAATAACAAACAGTGTTATTGCAATAATTGATATAACCGATAACCAGACACCTGTAAGCAAATGTCTCCTGTAAGCAACCAGACAATAACAAATAAAACAAAGAGTGAACACCCAAATTGATCCCTCAAAATTTTCGTGGACCCACTTTTAATCCCTGACAAAAATAAACTAACCATTTAGTCCCTCAAATTTACAAACGCGGGACAAATTAGTCCCTAGGGTTAGTTCCGTCATTCATTTACTTACCTAAGTGTCCTATTAATCATCCCACTTGACCCGTTAGTGATCCTGTGTGACATATGACGACTTTCCACCGTGGAAAATGAATGAAAAGTGAAAAAAATTGAATAATTTTAAAGTGTTTTGAGTTTTAAAATCGTGCATATTTTTTCACTTTTTATTCGTTTTTCACAAAGGAAATTCGTCATTGGCCATGCAGAACCACTAACGAATTAGGTAGGATGGTTAATGAGACATGTAGGCAAGTAAATGGACTTCGGAACTAAACTCAGGGACTAATTTGTCCCGTGTTTATAAATTTGAGGGACTAAATGGTTAGTTTATTTTTTTTTAAGGACCAAAAGTAGGTTCCCGAAAATTTTGAGGTACCAATTTAGGTGTTCACTCTAAAGCAAAACTTTCAAACACGCCTCTATAAGTAACTTAATCATGACAAATTGTAACACAAGGAAAGGTCAAAATAACCACCACCAATCAAGGCATTTAGCTGATGCACATACTCACCAAATAGAGCACTTACATAATAATCTTTAAAACAGGATGGTCTGTGAATTCATTTAGCTCCGCATCATTTCAAGGAAACACAAAGAAGGCTTAATCTTTAAAACGGAAGGACAAAGGAATAGCTAAGTGGTTTTCAAGATTTAAATAACCACTTCAAAATAAAACCCCTTACACCGGCTCAAAATGATACAAATTAAAAACTGGCTCACTGATAAGAACAAGACATGTTAAAAAAATTTCTCAACGGAACGTCAAATTCTAACAAAAAAAAATATATATACAGAAGAAACAAATAACCAAAACAGAAATATGACACTAAGTACAAACATCTCAAAAGCTCATAACTATGGGGTGAAGCACACAAAAAGGAAAATCATAAACACCACAAGTAATGCTGCCGAAATACCAAGTCAGAAAAGTTAAAGAAGAAGAATAAGAAAAAAAAGGAATGATTTTGATGGGTAAATTGGTGAAAGGGTTACCTCTTCTTACTGCTTGTGTTTCTTCATCCCAGATTTCTCCATCCTCTTCCCGCGTCTTCCCGATCTCTGGATCCACGGACGCCATGTTCTCTTCTAATGCTTTTTCTCACTCAACTCAAATTGATTAGGGCTTCAAGGATAGAGAGATAGAGCGTTCCTAAAGGGTGTAAGATGGCGAAGATGAACAAGGAAAGGGTTTTTGAAAGGTTAGATTTTGAACCCAATGCTCAACTGAATGAAGAGAAATTTTGAGGGGAAATAAAAACTGTTTGTCTCCCACAAACCCCAGCCAGAAGGAAGAACAACATTCAATCTGAACCAGAATGAATCTCAAGCCAAAATTAAACACCTTTCTGCGTCAGCCGTTGCCGTCTCGCCGGAACCACCGCGTTCTACCGCTTCACGACCCCAAACCCAGAGATCAACCCAAGTTTCCATTTTATTGCAGGGCACGTTATCAACCCAAAGAATCGAAGTTCAAAGCTGCAAGAAACTTCAAGTAAAATTTCCTCTTTTTCTAATTTTTCTCCAATGAAAAGTTATTCTTTCTGTCCCCGGAAAAATGGGTACTTGGGAAAATGAGAAAAGAACGTACCTTTAACAATCGGTCAGACTGAGAAGCATTTTCATGAAAAGCTTAAGCTAAGTTAATGTGAAACTGATCGTATGGGGTTTTGGCTATGTTCTTTTTTTTCACGAGTGTGAGTGAGAGAATGCAGGGGAAAAGGACATTATTTGGAGGGATAAAAGAAAGGAATTGAAAAAAGGGTTGTGGTGTTATCTACGGAAGGAAGAGGAAGAGAAGGGGAGTGAGTGAGTGTTGTATGATAGTAGTACTTAATACAATGGTGTATGCGAGTGTGTGAGTGATAGAGAAATGAAAGATTTATAGGTGAAGTGGTTTAGCGAAGGAGTTATTATGGCCAGACTGGTCTATTGACAATGCACCACCTCTTTCTCTCTCCTGGTGACCTACTAAACTCACCACATCCACAAATATAAATGCTGAGGGAGAAAGAGAGTGAAGAGGATGTAGACTGGCGTCGCTAGTGTTACAAACAATGGAGGCCATGTGTTGAGGGAGAAAGAGAAAAGGGAGCCATAGGTTGAGGGAGAAAGGGATCCTCGTATGCTGGTATAGCTAGTGTAGTGGTCCACTTGATGGGAGTTAAGAACCAAAACATGGTTCTTACATGCATCGAATACCCAGAGCAGCACGAAAGCAGGTATGGACTTTCTGAAAATGGATATATGTCAGAATACTCAGAGTAGTACAAAAACACGGAACAATGAAGGAAGCTGCATTTCCTTTTTTTTTAAAAACCCACAAAAAATGTGATCCCAACACGTGATATGAACAGTATAGTAAATGTATAGATAGATGAACAGATATATAGATATAGATATATAGATATATAATATATTTATATATTTATATTTATTTATATATATACATATATACTTATACTATGTATTATTATAAGGTTAAAATAATAATTTGGTTCCTATAGGTGATATTGATTCTTCATTTAGTCCCTATATGTAAAGAATTATTAAAAAGGTCCTTACTCATTTGGTCCCTGCCATTACTTTGCCTTCTTTAATAATCCGTTAATTCCTACATGTAAGGACTAAATGAAGAATTTGTGTCACATATAAGGATCAGATTATTTTTTTAATCTAAGTTATCGGGTCTTATACGTGAGATAGATTCTTCATTTAGTCCCTATATACGTGGTAGTTAATGGATCATTAGAGACTATAGAATAACAGGAGGGAACAGATGGGTAACAATTACACATATGAGGACTTTTTTAATAATTTTTTACGTATAATGACTAAATGAAAAATGAATGTCACCTATAACTTTATTATAATATTTAGAGAAAAGAAGATGAATTTCATCTCTGAATTTTTTGTTGATTTGGTTAACAAAATCTGTTATGCCAGCTGTGGAAATATGGAAAACAAGGAGAGCAAATCCATTTTTGCCATTCCACGACTATTTTGCCCATTTTGGTGACTCACTACACCTGATGCTATTTTGACGTTTAAAAAATAAAAAATATCAATTTCGTCCTAAATAATATAAAATATAGTTCAAATTAATTCTTTTTAAAATAATTTTTACGGACATTTTAAATCAGGAACTAAATTGATCCGCATTTTACATTGTTGAGGACGAAATTGATATTTTCCATTTCTCAAGAATTAAAATGCTTCTGTGTTTTTTTGTCGAAGACTAGTTTGGATCTTTACTCTTTTTTTCTCATATATTTATTTTGGATTACTTCTTTTAAAATGAGTAAAAGTGTAAAGTGAGAAAGTAAGGATGCATTCATCTATGATTAATTAAAGTATATTGAAATTTCAACTCATTTTAATTAATCAATAGTGAATATATTCTTACTTTCTCACTTTACACTTTAGCTCAGTTTAGAGGAGCTTTTTCCATTTATTTTTAGGATTAGGTACCTCTAAAGTGAACAAAAGTATAAAGTGAGAAATTAAAAGTGTATCCATTCTTAATTAACTAAAGCGGATTGAGATCTCAAAGTACTTTAACTAATCAAGTTCACTCTTATTTTATCACTCTACATTTTTCTCACTTTAAAGAAATTTTGTCTTTATGCTCTTTTTATTTTTCAATTAAAAAGATGATGCTTCATGGACTCAAAAGAATAGTAGAAATCCTCTCCATTTTTTTCTCTCCATTTTCCTTCTATTTAGGAGAAAGATAGACACATATTTTTTTCAATTATTTAATTTTTTTTTTAAATAAGAAAAAAGATTTAAAATATAAATCTTTCTTTATACCTATCTCTCTCCTAAATAGAGATTATCATTTAGGTGGAGTTCTCAAAAGACAAAAGCTTGCAACCATATAATGAAATTGGGTTGTTTGTTTCTTTTTTTTTTTTTTTGGTGCTCTGGGTTGATTGTTTTTATTAAACACAAAATTTGATCTTGTAATTGGGTTAAGTTTGATCTTGTAATTGCGCCGAGATCATGAACTATATGTTTTGTATTTTTCGTACTATTTATTTTTTTTTAAAAGTTCTCTTTTCAAGTTTTGAATAAAAAAATATTATAAAATTAAAGAATAGAAATTTAAAAAAAAGAAATCAAATTATGGTCGGGCAAATTTGGGTATTACGAACAAGGAGGAAGAAGAATCTTATTTGATTGTTCTAATTTTGGTTACCCTAACGGCATTGATGTGATTTATTGTAATTTACAATTATTATAGAATGAACAGTAACATAGAATTGTAGGACATTAAAGGTAATAAAGAAAAATTAAAAAATTGAATTAAATGCATTAATTCAAATGTATCAAATCAAAGGTTTCCTATTCATTAGAAGTTTTTTTTCTTCCATTGGTGTTAATTGTTATGTTAATATATGGCCTGATCCCTTAGATCAAATTTACATGCGGAAGATTTGATTTTTTCCTATGTGGGAGGGTGGGATTTTTATCACCAATTTAGCAAATATAAACTACTACATTTTTTATATATTTTTATTTTCACTTAATTTTGTTTTAATTTAAAATAGCAACTAATCCTTGAGATTTGAACAAAAATAATTTTTTTATTTTTAAGCAACTCTTCCTCGGGGTTCCTTAATATATGCTTGTGTGAAATAGTTTGTTATATTTCTATACTAAATGTGATTTATTAAAAAAATGCAGATGAGATGTTTGATGAAAGTTCATGTAAGGTGACTAATGAGTGTATCATAACTTTCAAGGTGACAGAGCTCAAACTCAAAGAAGCTAATTTTTTAATTAAATTATTCTTTTTTGCATCATTCACTGGAAGAACAATAAAATTTTACTTCTTGAGATGCTGATATTATGTTATTTGCATATTTATTTCATATATAGTGTTCGTGTTGTAGACAAAAATAAAATAAAGGGTCGAGAATAGAATAAACATTTTACAAGGTCTGATTCTTTTGTACATAAAGTATTGAGCTAAATTTGTATTGCTGAAATGTCATTCATTCATCAAATACTTTTTATTATTTGTCAATAATACATTTGTCTTCTATCCAGGAAAGACTACCAACACCAAAAAAAATTAGCATCCAGTTCGTCCCTAAATCTTGATCACCCTTTTTTACATCTGAATTTTGTTGTATGTTGAGTCCCTAAAGTATTAATGGCTGACCAGAACGACTCTATTTGCATTTAATGAAGATCTGCAAAAGGCTAAGCTCTCAAGGAATGTCTCTAACGGCTTTAATCCTTCGAAGCATATTTAACGAAAAAGACGCTGAAGATTCCAAAAACAGAAGAGAACTAACACAGCACTCAAAGAGCAATTACTCTGTGCATTTATATCTTCAATCTTTCATTCCTTACTCTTCAATCATTTGAAGTTAATACGCAATTTTTCAGACCTTCACATTTAATACACTCTTCTGAGTGATTGTGAAAGACTTGCAAGTTGTAATCTATTTACATCCTCGGTTAAATCAATCTGAGTGAGCCTAAAGAGGCTAGGTGACAAAACAATACTTATGTTAGAGCCTAAAGAGGCTAGGCGAAAAAAGAATACTTGTCTGTTTTGTAACCTGATCAGTTATAGTTGAGAAAACTTGGTGATGCCAAGGACTGGACGTAGCCTCAGTTATTAAGGGGTGGACCAGGATAAAACTATTGTGTTTAATCTCTCTATCCCTTATCTCTTTAGTTTGTTTATTTATCCTAACTAGCTTTTAACTAAGGAGTTATAACTGTGTTGACCAATTCGTTTTATCTTGCATGATTGTGTGTTTTTCACAAAAACCTTCAGAGAAGTTATCTGTCTGACTGCTCTGTCTTAAAACACTCGTCTGCTCTTTCTTGTGCTTGCGAAAAAGTTTTTATTTCCGCTTAAATCTGGTAAACACAAGTCAACCCCCTTCTAGTGTTTACATGTCTATTTCAGTATTTCGTTTTCTTTTAACAACAAGCTATGGTGACCAAGTTCATTGTTGGTTTGATGGAAATCAGCACACACAAAGAACTTATTTGGTTAAAAGTGGTGACCAAGTTCATGAATTGTCCAATGCAACCCTTCTCTTTCTTATATTGCTCAAATTTTTTTGCCCGTAGTGTTATTAGACAACTAATGATCTTAATTTATGCTTAATATATCATTCTGTGATGCTTTCACATCATATTAATACATCATTTGGGAGTGAAAATTGCATTTAGAGTGATATTGAATATGACTCTTATTTGTTCTGTTGAGAAGATTTTGCTTCATTCTTATTATTATTCTATTACTAAAAATAATGTCATTTGATAGTCTATGTGTGTGTAGTGCTTTAGTTGAATGGTATTATATGAATACTTTATTTCTTAGCCAATATGTTACCTTTTTCAAGATTGGAGTTCATTTCTAAAGAACTTGTCCTGCAATTGAATGAGTCACTATATGTTATTGTAATGAGTCACTTTGATTGTTCTGATGTTGATTTTCTTAAGTGATACTGATTTCCTTATTTATTGTTTGATGTTGATACAATAACCTTTCTATTGACAATGACACTTTTGTTATATGTATTATGTGAAGTGGGTGTTTTTGAGAACAATGACTAATGTTTTCAAGTGGTGATGATGGATTGACATGCTTCTTTGTTGTTGGACACGAATCTGGGGGTCGTATTAGAGCTAAACTTATGCACATCACTCATTTGTGTGAAGATGGAGTATTTTTATTTAGATCATAACTAAGTTTTTGTCGCACTACAGACCCTTGGTAAATCCTACTAATGAGGTGCAGCACCCAGGTGTTTGAGTATCAGCATTGAGGTGAAAAATCTGAGGTATGTATTCACTTTCTCTTCGGTCTCTTCCCTCTCCATTTGCTTGAAAATTGCAAATGAGATGTTTGACAAAAGCTCATCTTTGTGGGTACTATAGTACATTGTTTGAAAATGTTGCATATTTGTGTTTGAATTTTTTTTTTCTACCATCAACGTTGCTCTTTTTTCTGTGTTGGAATTGTACTTTACTCAATCTGTCTCATTAGTCTCACTTCTACTACGAAAGTGTGGAACTTGATCATGAATTTTCTCCATAAAGAATATGCAAGACAGGAAATGTAGAAGGGTATGCTAGCTTTCACTCAATCTTCCTTTAATAACCGTCATACTAGCATTTCCTCAAGAGTCCTTTATTTTCCTGAATAATAACTAGAATTTCATGGAAAAGAACTGAAGGCTTCTACAATTCATTGCATGCAGAATTTGAAAAAATAAAATCCCACACGCCCAATTTGTTAGCATATCCTAATGGTAGTACTATTGTTGTATGTGTGGATATACAAATGCAGGAAGAGATTCCAACAATTGAAGAAAGAATATGCAGCACTCATAGAAAGAAAATTGAAGCTATTATCAGGTGACCACAGAGAGTGTTGGTTTTCTTGAACATGAATTTTATGTGTTTGTGTATGTTTCACATTCTCCATGTGGGGGCCTAAATTTAGAGTTCAATATAGGTATGCAAGGAGTGCACATATAAAAAGCTAATAGATAAGAAGTTAAAGCATGCCGTAAAATATGTAAAGCAACCATGTGTTCTCCAATATGCAATAATACTTTTCCTATTTCATGAGCTCAAGTTTGATGCAAAAAGATTGTACATGTGAGTAATATTTCTTATAGGTTGCTAGCTGGAAAATCTAATATGCAAAATTTTCTTTTAACATTTTAGTTAGATTTATATGTATTCTAATACTTTTGCAAGCCACATACTACTTGCAAATACCACTACTATCAAGTGGGATTGAATAGAATCATAGGTCATCAGCTTTTACGTTTGATTGAATACTTAGAAACATTGGTTCCATTAATTTCATCTTAATCTAGAACTTGAGTTTGCTTTAAAATAAGTTTCATAAAAATTTAATCCAATCAAATGCTAACATTTACCTGTTCTGTTTTTGAGCTGTATTCTATGTAAGTGATTTCGCTAATCATTTTCTTCTATTCTTCACTCTGTTACCACAATCGTGGTTAAATCCACTATGTCGTGTAGCTGCAGTATAGAACATGCCTGAGCAGTTTTTAGGGAAATTTGTTGTTTGCTTGGAAACCTAGAAATTACCACACTCGTGGTGGGTTTTCTCTTTGTTTCTATTTCTACAGATAAGGGTTGTGAGTTTTCTTCTCTATCATATTTGTCTGCATTTTAACGCTCTATTGTCTATTTTGGACTTTATCATCTCTTTAATTCTTCTATTGCCTCCATATTGGTATTGTCTATTTTGTTTGTGTGGTTGTAGTTATGCCATAGCCGACTGGTATTGTGTTTTTTACTTGACTAAATCAATAATTATTGTGCTCTGTCATTTTTAGAAGTCTGTGACGGAATTAAAATGTTCTTACACCCCGTAAATGATTTGTTATCAAGTTTGCTATTTCATATGAATGTCCACTTGAGATGGTTTTCAATAGATAAAATAGTAACATGTGATTTAGGCAACATCTCCTTAATATAAGTCGCACGACTGTGATTTACAAAAAGTTTGTTTGTGGTTGGTACTTACAAAATTTTGCAATTAAAAAAATATAGATTTTACTTAGCTTGCTGTTAATTTGCACTATTATCATGGTTTTGTATGAGAAAAGTGAATATAATAATCACATACACACTGCTAATATATTTTTTCCTGATTGATTTATGAAGTCTATATAGTTTGTCTCAGTAACTCCCACAACCATGATCTTATATTTCATTGCTTTCCACTCACACATAAACCAAGGAAGCATGGATATGCACTAAACCAAGGAAGCTAAGAATATTATAGCAATATGTGGAAAGCAATGCGGACAAATTAAGTCATCATTCCTATAAATTGAGATGCAAATTATGAAATTGTGTATATTTTTTCCATTAGAAAATGTCTGTAGCAATATGTTTTATCTTCATTTCCCTTTGCTATTTTGTTAAATGAAGAACTTAGAGATGGTATTGCCTCAATGGCTAAACCTGTCTAGTTTGGATTGGTACACGGATGTTACTGCTGCTACAATCCTTATCAATGTGAAATGGAACTGTGATGTTGCAAACGTCAAATTTTCAACTCTTTCAATATAAAGTTAAATGTTTTAAGTTGTTGTCTCTGTCACATTTAGTGTTTCGCCCTTCACAAAAGCATGAATACAGATATGAGTTATCTTAACAAAGATTTAATTTAAGGAACACTACAACACCAAGAGGACTAGATGTTTGATACAATTAATATTTGGTTGTGCCAAATTGAAACAAGTATCCTCATCCTGGTACCAGCTGCCAAAACATCAATTCATAGGTATCATTAGAGATATAAAGACCTGAGTTGAGCCAATAATATATATTGCTGAGTACCATCAGATTTTGAATAATTATGAGTGTGTGAACTATTAAAAAGTTATTCCATGTACCTCAATTAGTCTGTTAGTATGATTCCAATAAATGCATTAACAAGAAACATTCGTCCAGTTTAGCATAGTGGAGAATGGTAAATTTGGGTTCAATTTCTAAGGCCATCAATATCCTGTTATGCTATATTAATATATTCCAAATCATATATGCCATATTAGTTTTGATTGAGCATATTATTTCATTTTCTTTGGTTAGTTATAGACATGTATGCATATCTCATTGAGCATGGCAGGAAACCAGTAGCAGCTATAAGTCCTGATGTAAAATCAATATTAGATATTCCTAGAGATGGGAATAGGCTAGGCCGAGCTAGGTCCTGATAGGTCTGAGTCTGGTTTGTGTACCAATCTCAAGGCCTGAGTCTGGCCTATTAGCCTAATATAGGCAAATTTTTAAGGGCTAATCTGGCCTACCTCAAAGTCTGGTTTGGTCTGGCCTGGAAGCCTATTTAAAAGCCTACTTTTCAACAAGACCTTTAAATATGCCTGCACCTATAAATAGGTCATAGGCCTTCACTTGTAAATAAGCTTGTAAGCCTTTAATGATAAAAAGGTTGATAGGCCTATACTGATAAATAGGTCATTAGGCCTTCACAAATAAATATGCAACTAGACTTCTACATTTAAATGATGAGTCAATAGGCCTTTACTTTCAAATGTTATAAATATTATAATAATATATTATATATGTGTGTGTGCAAAATAGGCCTGCCTGATAGGCCTAATAGGCTTTTTTTAAAGCCTTAGCCTGACCTTTTTAGCTATATAGGCTTTTTAAAAAGCCTTGACCTGACCTTTATGTTAAATAGGCTAGGCCAGACTAAGCCTTAAATAGGTTAGGACATAGGCCCCTAACGAGCTGTCTGGCCTATTCTCACCCCCGGATATTCCTAGGACTCTTGAATATATGGTACCCAATTACTTTTATTTTTGTATTACTAAAATATAGTTTGTCATTCATTCTCAATTATAACTGATATTTATTATTTTATCTTGAATAGGAAATATAGGGAATACATAGTGCAGCTTACAAGACCAATGATATTCATTTATAGCTGATATTCAGTTATAGATGTCATTTTATAGGTTGTTGTTTATCACTTAATGTATCTTAATGTTTGCCCTGGCAACATGAAGCTTGCTTAAAGCCTCAGGCCTTTAAGCTGAAATGGTGGGCTTCTGATGTTCATTGCTTGAGAATTCATGTGCTCAACATATTTGAAAGTGGTATGATATTTTAGGACATGTATATAAACTAGAAAACAAAAGATTATAGAGTTGTTTTTCCTAAAACTATTATGTGTATAGCTAAGTAAATATTTAATTCTACATACCGGTCCTTTTAGAACATGTGTAAAAACGAATGCGTGAATGATAGATTGTTGGTTTGAGATTGCCTTCAAGTGCCCATCGAAATGAAGAAACATAATCTTAAACCTGTAGTGATACCTTCAGGTGCCTTGATACCTTGGACTTGTATGATGCATGCATTAGCTATTTCCTCAATTTCATTAGTCGGTGGATAATATATAGTTTGCCTGCTAATTTTACATGTTGTGATGTGGTCCTTCAGAGAGTAAAAATTCAGAGTTTAGGGATTATTCCAATAAATAGATGGTGATTTATTAGAGGAACTTGTATTTGATTTGTTTTACATGAATTTTGATCTCTCTTTCTTTTTCCTAATTTAAATAAAAAATATGGAACCATAAAGCATGATTTTTTATATCTTAAATCAAATGTGCTTATAATTAGTTGTTGTGCTCCCGAAGTTGTGCTCTCGAGCAGGTTCTGAACATATTTTAGTTGATTATAGAAATTGACAAACCAATTGCATTATATGGTAATGAACTATTATGATTTTTGTTGACATAAGTGCTTGAAATTACTTCATTTTATACTACTTCTATGAACTTGGATAAATGGAATGGTGCATTACTGTTTCTACCTAATCAATGGTTCAATACTGTTCTACTAGCCTAAATAATGGCCTTTACAAATGCTTAATGTAAATTCAATGGGGGCAGTTGATATTTGATAGAGTGGATAGTTGATAGATAGGAATGATAGAATTTGGATATATAATTTATTTTATTCACTTATTTTCTAATTAAAAAAAATTGATTAATTTTTAATTTTACTTTTAAAAAAAATTGTAGTAAGTAATGTAACGCGATCCGTGCATACAGCTTGTATATACATATACTATGTATTATAATTTATAGAGCAAAATAGAAAGGAGAATTTCATCTTTGATTTTTGTTGTTGATTTGGTTAACAAAATCTGTTATGCCAGCTGTGGAAAGATGAAGACAAGGTGAGCAAATCCATATTTGCCTTTCCATCACTATTTTGCTGATTTTGGTGACTCACGTCACCTGTTGCATCCTTCTTCCTTTACCTTTATTTTTTTCTCATGTATTTATTTTGGATTAGGTTCTTTTACGATGAGTAAAGGTGTAAAGTGAAAAAGTAAAGATGTATTCATCCTTAATTAATTAAAGTGTATTGAAATTTCAACTCATTTTAATTAATCAATGGTGAATATATTTTTACTTTCTTACTTTACATTTTTTTCACTTTAGAGAAATTTTATCCTTATGCTGTTTTTAAATTTTTTTTGTTCGGAATCTACCATAATTAGGGCCTTTGGCTCCGCAGTGAGTCCGTTGGGATGTCTCCACAACTTTGGTCCTTTGGACCAGTTA
The DNA here is from genome assembly GCA_039655645.1 of Ammopiptanthus mongolicus. Lineage (NCBI taxonomy): Eukaryota > Viridiplantae > Streptophyta > Magnoliopsida > Fabales > Fabaceae > Ammopiptanthus > Ammopiptanthus mongolicus. Next base: position 79,447,135 of record CM077349.1, on the reverse strand, counting down.
TGTGACTAATCTCCGGTTCAACAGCGACGGACCTCCGATTTTTTTCACACGAGGTTAGACTGCCTCTCAAATGGACAACTCCAGGAATCGAACTTGCGTCCTTTTTCTTGGGGGTGAGTTAAGTTACCAATTCTCCCAACACGATGTTGGTTGCTCTTTTTTATTTTTGAATTAGAAAGATGATGCTTCATGGGCTCAAAAGCTTGCAACCATATAATGAAATTGGGTTGCTTGTTTCTTCTTTTGTTTTTTTGGTGCTCTGGATTGTTTGTTTTTATTAAACACAAAATTTGATCTTGTAATTGGGTTAAGTATGACCTTGTAATTGAGCCAAGATCATGCACTATATGTTTTGTATTTTCGCACTATTTTTTTTTTTTTTAAAGTTCTCTTTTCAAGTTTTGAATAAAAAAAGGATTTAATTGGTATACACTGTCAGTGTAAAGATATTTTACACAGACAATTAATCAGAAATTGCCATATAAGTTAAAGTGTTTGACTCTTTTCCTAACTACCTCAAAAGTCACACCCACCATGATTTCTAATTGATTGTCAGTGTAAAAACTTTTACACTGACATTGCATAGCAATTAAACTCATAAAAAATATTATAAAATTAAATAATAGAAATTTAGAAAGAGGAAATCAAATTATGACCGGACAAATTTGGGTATTACTAACAAAAATGAAGAAGAATCTTTATATATATATATATATATATATATATATATATATATATATATATATATGCGCTTCATATCGTAATGAACTGCAACCTAGAATTCTAGGACATTAAAGGTAATAAAGAAAAATTAAAATATTCAATTAAATATATTAATTTAAATATATAGAATCAAAGGTTTCCTATTCTCTTTATAAATTGTATGAGTTCATTATAATTTTTTTTTCTTCCATTGGTGTTAATTATTATGTTAATATATGGCCTAATCCCCTAGATCAAATTTATTTGCGGAAGATTTGATTTTTTTTTTCCTGTGTGGGAGGGTGGTGATTTTATCACCAATTTAGCAAATATGAACTAATACATTTTTTATATTTTTTTTTATTTCCACTTAATTTTGTTTTAATTTAAAATAGCAACTCATCAATATTAAAATTAATCAAAAAACAACTAAAAATATAAAGGAGATATTAAATTAGTTGCCAAATCTGAAGTTGTTACGGCAGGTTGCAAACAGAAAAAACAATTATACTTCCCATATTATGTTCCAAAAAAACAGAAATCACAAAATACTAAAGTTTGTTACTTAGAGCATTACAGACCCAAAAAAAAACAAAACATCTTTTTTTTATTATAATAAAATAATAAAATAAAAAAAACATCCTTCAAAACAAAAGCAATTCTGACTTTTATAAAAATCCTCTAGATATTTTTAGTCTTTGCATATATATGATACTCTGATCTTCAATATTAACCTTCGGTTCCACCTTGCTCCCCTTAGTCAGATTGTTAACTTTGCAAAACTGTCGCCAACCCTTGGTTATGTATCCTTCAAATTGCCATTCTCTCCACCCATCTAATCTTGCAAGGAAAACTTCTTTTAGAATCATCTTTGACAGTGCAGCTGTCCGGCTTGGAGAACAGTGCCTCTAACAAACTTGGCTGGTAAATTCTACAATTACAAAACTGTATTTGTTAGTATAATTGGGAAAGAAGTTGTATTAAATCATATTGTAGAAAATTAAATAATTGTGCTACCATTTTGTTACAGGTGGCTTGTTTCTGAGTCAAGACAATTTCTTGTACAATTTATCTTCATTTCCTGAATTTGTTTCAGAATCAGCAACATCAACAAATCTGGTATGATGCTTCAGAGGAACCTCATAGGTTTTTGCTGGAGTCGGATAATTGACTTTTTTTAAATTTCTATCCTTAATTCTCATAGCAAATGTATCATTATCCGCATAGAACAACTTCAACCAAGCACCATTGATTAAATTGTAATGGTCACTGATATTGGTTATTCCATGAGATAGGAATCCAGTTCCACAAACCATCCGTGCACAATATATTTGAATTATGTTCCCACTGGATCCTTTAAAACAACTCTTTGACCAATTTCATTTTTAAAAGGCTTAAAAAATAATGAACCTAATTCAACATATTCCTGCATTCATAACATTACATAATTTGACATTAATGTATTTATAAAACTGTAATAACTATTGGTATAACAAAAACAATAAATAAAAACTACCAACTAAAATAATTTCATAAAATCAAATGATTAAAAATAGATTTTCAATCAGTCAAAAAAAATAGACTTTCAAGATTTCATTTTTATAAGTTGTACGTTTGTGTTAAAAAAAAGGTTCTTAAATCTAATGACAACACTGACTTTAAAAGAAGTCATGAAATAGACATGATTATTAAACACCCATCCCTTAAAAAAGATGGTAGTAATGTCATCCATGAATATTTGTTTACCTCGGAAAAACATCAACCACATGTCTGTTACAAATCTCATAAAAATACCTCTCTGAATCCTCAATGACAGATTTATTGCACCTGCATTCTAGGTACCACCAACCTTCACCCTCATGCAGATGTTTGATTGTTGCCAATACCACACAGACACAATTCTGATATTTAACACAACTCCAAAAATTTAGTTGAGTACAAATTGCTTTATAATTAAATAACTATTAACTTCTAAAAATTGTTGAAATAAACTACCTCACTGCAATCATTTAACTCTTCAATAGTCTTCCTAGCAATCAATTTTAGAAATTCGTCCTCAGTAGACAACTTAGCAGAGTCAGATAGTTGGCTGAGAAGTTGGGATCCAGATTCACTGATTTTGGATATCCTGAGTATGTTTCAACTGTGTTACTTTCATAATTATAATAAGGATGCAAAATTGTAGTTAACCTCCAAAATTTTACTTTCATAATGATTCAGCTTCTACAATATTTGGATTGAACATCAACTTGGTCGACTGCATCACATTTTGCAAACCAACTTTCCCTACATATTTTGACACAATATTAAAAATTAAAAATAGTAACAAATCAAACAACAAACAAAAGTTACCCAAACCTTTGAAAATTAGCTTGGGCAGAATACAAACCTTTGAAAGGCATCATAATTATACACATCTTCTGGTTCCATGAAGATACTAAGATTCTTCAATAGTATTTTGTCCTATACAAATTGTCCCAATGCTTGTACCTTTTCATTAAATGAATACAAAGATACGCATTGGTCAATACTATTTCAGTTTATCATGCACCCTTTTGGTTGCACTATCCTACCCTTAAGGGGTAAGGTACACAAACTGAATCAAAACACCTAACTATTTTTTAAAATTAACTAAAACTCATTACAAATAATAAAGAAAGAACACAAAGTCTTAAAAATAGAAAGAGGGGGATTAAAGTCCTAAATCAAGAGAAAACAGACTTGTGCCAGGAGACTTCCAATAAATCTAAAAAAATGGCTTGAGACACCTTTGATGCGTCACTAATCAATCAAAATGTTTGAGTGCATAATCTATATCAAATCACAATTTTTTTTTATCCAAAAACAAATTCCAAGACTCTAAAACAACTTACTGCTCCTAAGAAAGTACACCTAACCATTTATGTGTGTAGCATTACTAACATATTATATTAGCTTTATTTTACCATTAACATTGCAGAGCATGATAGGATTATAATACCTCTTTGATGACATCGCTTAATGCAGAAACCTCAAGGCAACCTAGAGCTGTGTATATGCATGACTTTTCACTTTGAGACACCAACATGTATCTACGACAAACCTGAATACATAATAAAATTTGTTAGAAATTCATGTATTCATGTGAATGTAAATGGCTGCTATAATTTAGTTAGAAGTACCAAACAGATATTGTGCAGATGTTGATAGAATAAGAAAAGAGCAGTAATGAATGCTTCAATTCATGGTTACGTGAAAGGTTAGCAAGAAATACAAAGCCCTTCAATAGTTAATAGCTTAAAAGGAAAATTCGCAAGGGTTAGAAGGGTATTTGAGATTACTTACCAATAAGATGAACTATAATTTGAAATCATTAAATAGGGGATTGATTCAATTTGATTTGATATAGAAGTCAATTCTGATGTTCCTCATAAGTAAAAAATCAGATATAAGTTGCAAATCCAGCTAGAAAATTAAAACAAAAAACTGAGTTCTTGTAATTGAATTACCCAAACAGGGACTGCAACACGAAAAAAGTTCAAGGCTCTAGATAGAATAAAAGTATAGCCAACACCCTCACATTTCAAAAAAATCAACATATCAAGTTTATTAAATAGAATAGAATCGTAATATTCCAATTGCATATGATAGAAATTCCAGTGTCATTAAGAAAGTAGGCAATTAAAAAACACGTACAAATGTACAAATGGAAGAACAAACTAAAAGAGAACAATACTACCATAGTTTTTTTGTTCTCATGTCAACGGGTCTAGTATTTTTCCACAGGAAAGAAAATGTTGCATTTCAGCTGATACTTTATCTATTAGACTATAATTAGTTTCATATTTTTTCAGCAATAATAGTTTGGTTGATAAAACAAATAAAACAATGAGAAGTTCCAAATCGTCCCACAGTAACCAAATAGCTTGGCCATGTTGGGGTTAGAAATCCTTCCAACAAACTGATTTTTGAACATAATACCCAATCGAAAAAGAAGTTCACTCACCTTCTCTGATTCCATTTCGTTTTGGTAGAAACATTACCCGATTCGACTTGTTTATCATCAGTAAGAATCAAAACAACGTCATTTTCCTGCAAATCACCAGTCAACAAAAGAATAATCAAAAAACTCTCTCGATACATGATAAAGAAAAATGAATCATCACGAATTGAGTTCTTTTCTCACTCACAGTTTAAAAAGTGTGGGAGATCGCACTGCTGCACCATTGCGGCGACTTCCACTTGGCTAGAGAAGAGATCGGAGCCCCGACCGCCGCATGAGATCTCAATCCGCAGGTGGCTGGGAGGTGTATCTCATCTTGAGTGTCATCGGATCCCCGAAGGAGATTAATATCAGCGAACGACCGAGGACATTCTTTGCTACCATATGGGTATAAAAAATAGACACTGGGTATTAGTCCAGCCAAAGAAAGTTACTTTTGTTCCATTATTGGTTCATGAAAGAGGTTTTGACTCATCTTAGCTTATTTCATACTATAACTGTTCTGTTCTGCATTTAATTACTCCTCAGTATTGCAATCTCTGATACCGATAGAGATCTTCTCTCTCAATTTTCTATCATATTCTTTGCTCCCCATCAATAATAATTTCACACTTATTAATTAAAATAAAATCACAACTCATTAATATTTATGCTCATTCCCAACATTTGATTAGTGGGGATACCGAGACATCATTTTCTGGAACAACACATTTTTGTTCCTATGATACATGGCTTACTCATCTAAAGTTTACATGTAGCATCAACTTAAGCATCTTGAACTGCAATATCAGGTTAAGATTTGTTTTTCTGCATTGTTTATTTTAATCCAAGTTTAACGACATTGTTTAATGTATGCATCTTTTTTGCGTCAGTATGATTTTTTTCCCTTTAGTGTTCGTTTATGTTTTTAAAGATCCGATGCTTTTGGCGATACCAAGCTTTGGGAAGACTTCTATGTATTGGACCATTGAATTTGTTGCTTGTTGCTAAGGTGAGTAGAAGAATATTAGTGCCTAAGTTATCAGGCAAACTGTGAATATGTTGTTGTTAATGAAGAGAACTTCAAGGTCCTGTGTGAATACATGTGGTGGAACCTCCCCAGTGAAGAATTTAAGAATGTTGAAGTGGCCATGCCTAGAACAGCCGTAGGAAATTCACCAGAAAATTGGTTGTTGCTTACATCAAGCTCATATAGATAAGGGAGGTTGGCAATTTGGGGTGAGATGGTGCCAGTGAAATTGTTGGAGTTTGCATGGAAGAGAGCAATATCAGGGAGCTTATCAATAAAGCCATGAAGAGTAGAAGCACCAAGTTGGAATCCATTGAAGTCAATGGAGGCCAAAGCAATGGCAGAGCTGTTGTCTGGGGGAGTATCATAGTAGAATCCCTTGTAGCTGCATATATATGAGCCTACCCATGATTTGGTAACTCCTTACTCATTAAGCTTAAGTGATGCGTACTAACGTCATGGACCAAATTGCTCGGTGGTTGTCAAAGTGGAGACTAAATTTGTTTTTTCGTAATGCCGGACAAAATTAACTGATAGTGACGGGACCAAGTTAATGATTTCCACCAAATTAAAACATTCAATTCAATTGAGTAACTTTAAAACAGACAGACCAAATTGAGTAATGTTTTTATCTTTCTCCTTTCAAGTATCAAAATAGTTCAATGTTGAATTTAGACCAAGTTAATGATTTCCACCAAATTAAAACATTCAATTCAATTGAGTAACTTTAAAACAGACAGACCAAATTGAGTAATGTTTTTATCTTTCTCCTTTCAAGTATCAAAATAGTTCAATGTTGAATTTATAATGTATAAAGGTATTTCTAAAGTTTCACTTCTATGTGCTTCAGAAAATAAAGGTCATTCTTGTAAGTATATCAGAGAGAAGTTTGAAAAGAAGACTCAGTTTTCATTGATGTAAAAGGGTATTTATAAATATAAGACTTAATCAAACTATTAGATTTGGACCTAATTCAACCTCAAAAACTAGTTCAAGAGGTGAGAATTGTCCAAGCTTTATAAGTTTTTATGAGGCTCTATCTCTAGTCAATGTGGGACTTGGGTTTTTCCCAATACACCCCCTCACGTCCAATATTATTAGGTTTGGTGCGTGGATAATATGGTGGGCGACCCTTTAATGGATCTATGATAGGCTTTGATACTCAATTAGATTTGGGCCTAACTCAACCCCAAAAACTAGCTCAAGAGGTGAGGATTGCCAAGCTTCATAAGTTTTTATGAGGCTCTATCTCTAGTCAATGTGGGACTTGAGTTTTTCCCGATACAAACCGTTACAAACTGATGTAACAGAAACTAACAAACTGAACACTAATTACAAGTTGTTCTAACAAAAAGATACAGTATCTAGTGATTAAGTATATAATCTGTCAATTCTCCCTTGTATTCATCTTGAACCCAAAAGCCAAAAGGCGCTTATTGGTCCCACAATGACCCCGTTATACAACAACTTGAATCTCGGAGATTTGAGTATACACTAAGTGCTCTTCTTATCCGGAGAGATTGTCTTCCAACCACCATTAACACCATTAACACCAACTATCATTAATCCAGTTGCGTTCCTGATCACAACAAATTTTAATCCAATATCATGGACAAAATTTGAGCCCAATAAACTTTAGTAAAACCTAACAAAGTGCAAAAAAACAATAATAATAATAATAATAATAAGTAACATTAGTACACAATAAAAATAAGGGTATTGCTATAGTACCCTTGAAAAGTAGAGGGTTTGGGTACCCTATGTCCAATCAGAATGTGTCACCTCAATTAATTAAGTCATGTCAATATCACATGGGGCTAAGTTCTCACCATCTAATTGATCCACATAAACAAGGGTGGTACGATAGAATCTTCCTAAAAATAAATAAATAAGTGCCTACTGCCTACGCAATTATAAATTAGTACACTTCTCTAACTTGAATAATGAAAGCCAGGAGCGGGGTTGAAATCACTTACCCATGCATTGTGCTGAATCGTTAGTGGCTGTATTCAGAAGTACCGAACAAGTTGATCTGTTTGATATGTTCGATTTGTGGCCAATCATCGCCTGTTTCCTTTTGACACCTTGGGAACAGTTTGGGGCAGTTGGTAATGCGTAACTTCCTTAAAGACTTGAGGTTGATCATTCCTTTGGGCAGCGAAGCTAACTTGTAACATTCTTCAATACAAAGAGATGTAAGTGATCTAAGGTTGCTTATGCCTTCTGTCAGATTCACTAACTCAGGACAACTATCTATACGTAGATACTTCAGAGAGGTAAGGTTCTTAATTCCTTCTGGAAGAGACTTCAGCTTAGGGAATTCCAATATGTACAGATTTCGGAGCTTTATCAAACCCTCCCATCCATCACCGGGTAGTTCACCTTCCGTACAGTTTTTCATATACAGTTCCTGAAGTGAGCTTAGACATTTCAAACCTTTCATTAAAGCCTTCAAACCTTTGCACTCAATGGAAAGCTTGTTCAGAGAAGTGAAGCTTTTTAGCCACTCTTCTGGTAGACGAGGTTGTTCCTCTACAATTTCAATTCTCAAATCTTTCAATTTGGAGAGGGGAAGAGAATAATCTGAATATGATGCTGTCATGCTAGTACTATTACTAGTACCAGTACCAGTTCCAGTTCTGTAATTTAGAGTCTCACGCAATGGTTCCACGTTGGAGCATCTTAAAGACAGCTTGTCATGAACGTTGGGATAAAAGGGCATACAATCCAGTTTGGGACAGTGGCTGACTTCCAATTTTGATAACGGACGAAACATAGCATTTTTGCGGATTCTCCCCTTCCACCAACTTGTGAGGTTTGGGCAATCTGATATTACAAGTTCTCTTAGGGATGGAAAGAATGGTTCATTATCAGCTACTCCAACTTCATTGTCATGATCATCCATTATGAATTCCAGAGAGTCCAGTCTTTGAAGTTGGAGAATCTTCAGTCCAGGGACTTGATGCAATGGAGGGAGTTTTTTGCATTTAGAGCAGTTGTACAAACTAAACTTAACAAGTTTAATAAATTTGGATAATAGCCAGTTTGAAAATTCAATACCTTCATACCCTACAATGGATAGTCCTTGTAAATTTGGATGTGGCTCAAGATGTGCTAAGGATATTTGATCTTGCTGATCAGAATGTTTCCCCCAGTTGTTGCCCTCATCATCATGATTCCATCTTAGAGTGAGGGACTGAAGATGCTCTTTCCCTCTCAAATAAGCAAGAGCATGACCATCCTGGTTGGATTCATTGAAGTGCAATCGTTCCAAGTGTAGAATCTCCAATTGTCCCCTCAAGTTATTGAGACTAATGAGCTCCAAAAGTCCTCCACTCTGGCTGTTTTTCTTGTTGGTGCTGGCAACAAAATATGACAATGTGCGAAGCCAAGTGAGCTTCTTCAATGTAGAGGGCATACGCTCCAGATGCAGGCATCCCTCCAACAATAGATGCCTCAGACTCACTAGATCCTTCACTTCATTGGGCAATTCTTTGAGCTCATGACAATCAAACAAAACCAACGTCAACAAATGCTTCAACTCACCAATGGAATTAGGAAGTTTCTTAATGTTATTTTTAGCCAGACTCAAGTATCTTAAACTCTTTAACTCCCCAATTGAACTTGGCAACATCTCCATACCTAAATCTCGCAGAGTCAATACACGCAACCGCTTGAATCCAGAAAAAATTGCATCGCATGCAGACCAGCTTAGCATAATCTCATTTGGGACCCGGGAAGGCCGAGATAACATAATGGTGCGCAGAGTTTTGTTGTTTTTGAATAGCGATTCGGGTATCCCATTTGAAAAATCCAAGTCAGAAGTCACTGACACTCGCTGCACTTTTTCTTTGACATCCATGTCAGGATCTTCCATGCATAAGTTGTCCTCGCCAGCCACAAATGCTGACAGGTCTGGCATTAGATTCACGTTCATGAAGCATGTAGTGACGAAGCCATATTCATTTTCATCACCACACAACATTATTGACCTGCCACGTAATTCTTGTATACACTCACGACCCAAATCTTCTGCTTGCTGTTGAGGAGACGAATTTACAGGTCCCAAAAATCCTTCCGCCATCCAAAATCTAATTAGAGTCTCAACACGAATAAAACCTTTCTTAGCGAATATAAATGAACAATAAGCAAAGCATCGCTTTACTCGCAAGGAGGGGAGGTTGTTGTAATATCTCAGCTGCATCTCTTTCATAAATTCATCCTTCAGTTGATATACTTCTGATTCATCTTTTGCTTCCCGAGATCTCACCACCCTTGCCATTGTTATTATGGCTATAGGGACTCCACAACATATTTTTACCATCTTTTTCTGAGCATCTATGATTTTTGACTCATTTGAACTTCTTTCTCCTCCCATAACTTGCTTAAACAAATCCCAGGAATTATCTTCATTCAACCCCCGTAGATCTTTACAAGATGGAAAAATCATTTTAGCTACAATGTCACTCTGAGTTGTTATAACAACTGCTCCACCAGTTAGAGTTGCTGCCTTCCTCAACATGTGAAGCAACTTGTGCCATTCCTCACTGTCCTGGTTCCGCATATCATCTAGAAAAAGAAAGAATCTGATTCCGCTCAAGGCTTGTCTAAGGTTAAGACTTCCATTTCCTTCCATCACAATAGATCCCTTCCCATGCAGTTTCTTCTTCCTCATCATTGCTGATTCATGAATCATTCGTTTCACAACGAAGTCAGCATAAAACTCTTCATTGATGCCATCAATCCAAATCATCAAATCAAAATCACTTTGGATTCTCTCATCATCCCAAATATATTTAGCAAGTTTTGTCTTCCCCATCCCTTGAATCCCTGAAATCACAACAACAGGAACAGCACCTTTCATTTTTTTCTTCCCCAAAATCATGCTCACGTAGCCTTCCTTTTCATCTTTTCTCCCAACAATCTCTATTTCCTCTTGGTCCTCTGCATCTGAAAAATTCGTTGTTGACTTTTTGACACTCTTCCATGACAAACTGGCCGCATCAGCCGCAACTTCATGCAGACGCTGTTCAATTTGCTTGAGTTGGAACAATGGCCTATGACGTGGCGACGTAAGATTACAGATAGAGAAAAACGATGCTATCATGTTCTGTGTTGGAACCAGTGCTGCATCGGCAGGGAGATCAAGTTCTTCCAGCAAGTAGAACAAATCGTTGAGCTCATCAGTGACTTTTGTCACCCAATCTAGCATCTTGCAATCATTTTCATCCGATCTCGTAGCACTAGCAACTATCTCGTCGCTATCATTTTGCTCCAGAACTAGAGCAATTTCACGTTCAATGGTTAGGAGATGGCGCTTGATATTTTCAGTGATGGAACTAGTACTCTGATCACCAAAAATAGGTAACAAACTCATCCTCTTCCTGATTTCAGAAATGGTATCGACAACTATGTCTAAAGCCATTTTGCTTGATGATGGATTAACAGAGGACCCTGCAAAATAGTTGGAAAGAAAATGACAGCTTTTCTTCTCCTATGCTTGTAGGTAATAAGTGGCTGGGGTCAAATCCAAAAAATGGGAAGTCTTAACGAATGGGAATAAATCCTAACATTTTTTCACCGAAAAAATTTTGGATTGTTTATTATATTTATAGAATATTTTAATTTGTCGGTATAAATTTGATGTTATATTTTAATTTCTGATTTAAAAAAACAGTGGGAATAATCAATTTGAAATATTAATGTAAACATTTTTTTTGAATCAAAACCATTACAAAATGCAAATAAATGAACCAGATTAATTGTTTTCAAAAAAAGATCAATACTGTATGCGTATGCATTTCCATAACTTCCATATCAGTTACAATTACCATAATTAATTCTGCCTTTCCCATATTGATACAATATGCATTGATACTGCTCCCAAAAAGCATTCAAATATTTCCCTTTTGAAACCATACAAACATAATTTGTCAGAATTCATCATAATCAATATTTGAATCATCATTTTCATTTTGCCTATTGTAGTATTAATATGGTCCTTCTATTTAGTTTTTGTCAGCATATCAGTTACAGAAGGAAAGAATTTCAATGCATTAAAACACACACATATTTCAAATCCAAAACAATCCACACTATGAAGACACGGAATTTATAAAAGCAAATAAAAACAAATCAGATACACAATTGACTCAATGTGAAAGCAATAAACGCAAATCAGTTACATAAGGAAAGAATCGCAATGCATTAAAATATAAATATTTCAAATTCAAATCAAATTAATTCATGGGCATGTGTATAAAAGCAAATAAAAGCAAATCTCCCGATAATGCATTTCAAACTATAGTTTCACCCTCAAACTGTTTTCGCGAGCATGTGTATAATTCTCCTCCTCCATTCTTTTCCTCCATGGCGACTATCACTTCAAAGTTCAGCCTTTTGGTTGAAGGTAGATTTTTGTTTGTCTATTTTATGATTAATATTTTCTATATTTCAATCTTTAGTATTTTTAATCTTAATATTTGTATTTATTAATTTTTTTCCAATTTGTTGTAACCTTCATATTGTTATTCTTTTGTACATCAACACTAACTTTTCATTCTTCTCCTCTACTGTGGCTATCACTTAAGACATTTGATTGAAGGCGAGTTTTTGTTTTTATATTCTATGATTAATCTTTTCAATATTTCAATATTTGTATTTTTAATCTTAATATCTCTATTCATTGGTTTTTTCATTTTGCTGTAGAGGTTGATATCTTGCTCCATTTGTATGCTCCTATGATCAATGATATGCCTCATATTCTTCTTAAGGATTGGTAGGTGGAGATTAAGCATATCCTTTGGGAGGCTAATCAAGTAGCAGATTTCCTTACCAAGCAGAGCGTTAAAGGTTAAGATAAGTGAAGAGTTTGGGAGCAGCTTCCCCCAGAATTTACTTAAAAGCATAATAATATCTTCATAAACCATCTATCAATACTTAAGTAATAGAGTAAAACAATATTATAGGATTGGACATTTTACATGGAATAACATTATCATATATTTTGTTAAAAAAAAAAAGAGCATTATCATATATATTTTGTCAAAAAACATTCGCATATAAATTATTATAGATGGATATTTTAATAGAAATAACACATTTTACAATACTTAAGTTATTAATATTTAATTTAGTCAAAAAAAAGTTATTAATATTTAATGTAATGTGAGTTATTAATAAGACTTTTATTTTAAATTATTTTAATTTTTATTCTTAATTCACTCGAAGGCATAATAATGTGTTATAGAAGCAAATATAAATAAAACATGATAACCAAACAGTAAAAAAATATACCTCACACAAAGACAAATATTTACACGAAAATATATTAATATATCCATACAAATCTACAGTTACTTTAATTATACAATAAAAAATTATTTTTTTAATTAAACAATAAAAAATTATTTTTACAAGTATAGTGAACATTTGAAATGAAAGAACATTATTACTATATATGCTGTGGATGAATAATTTAATAGAAATAACACATTAATGTTTTTTATCTGAGAAAAAATTAATTTTCTTTTAGTATAGTATATAAAGCATGAGACATGATATGAATATTTTAGTGGGGCTCCTGAGCATTATTTGAGACCTCACAGCAAAATATTACTCATTCAATCCCTTCAAGAATCGAATAACATGATCATCTTCTCTATATTTAGGGATGGCTAAGATAAGATTGCAAGCATAAGGGATTTGGCAAGCACACGAAGGTACAAGCATGACATTAGTCAATTCCTGCCATAAAGCTTTCAGATGCGTGTAATACGATGTAACAGATTGGTCACCTTGCTTAAACAAGTAAATTTCTTCTTCCAGTACAGAGATTCGAAAAATATCACCTTGATAATACCTTTCCCGCAAGTCAGTCCAGACCTTTAAGGTCGTTTCCATCCAGAGAACACTTTGAGAAATGGAAGGATCGATAAAATGAGTGATCCAAGAAAGCACTAAGGTGTTGCATCAATCCCAGGATGCAAACTCTACACTGTTGGGTTCCGATTTTAGGATAGAACCATCTATGAACGAGAGTTTGTTCTTGGACTTCAACGCCATTGTCATGACCTTGGACCAAGAATGATAGTTATCGCTAACCAGAAGAACAGATAATAGGACTGTTTCAGGGTTTTCGTTCAGATGCATGTAAAAGGGGCTGATAGGATCGTGAATTGGAGTCAAATTCGTCATGGGAAAGGGATCGAAGAAAGGTGCAAGAAACAAGGGTTTCGCAAGAGAGGTTCAAAAGAGAACCTTAATGCACAGAGAGATGAAGCTTGCGCAGCGATAGGAAGGCTCTCCAGGAGCATGACGATACCATGTGAAAAAAGATAATCCAAAGTTGCTTTTTGAGTTTTGTTCCGTCCAAATATCTCTATCCGAGATATGTGAAGGGAATCAGTATGATACTCTTAATCTCACAAGTGTTTCTCTCACGATAAGAATCTCTCAATGAATAGCTTGACAGAATAATCTATTCTACTCCTACGTATCCGATCTGGAATCAAAGCTAAAAACGTAGTTCTCTTCAAGGGATGAACCCCCTATTTATAATCTTTATCATGGCAGTTACTCCCTATGCTCGACATCCCTTCGTGTCGATGAGTTGTGGGAAAACGTGGTAGTTATCCTCCATTGTGTAATACTTTTACAGTTAATAGTTACGAGTGGGGAATCGTGGTTCCTAATTATGGGGTCGAATCAGTAGTGCCGATCCCTGAAGAAAACGTGGTCTACATGGGCCGCAATGTGGATACTTAGCCCAGATCCATATTTAATCTTATGTATCATAACCGAGTATATACCGAGCTGGTTGTTTGGCTAATACCTCTATTTGTTCATACTCGGTTATCCGATCTTTACCATGTCAGTTATCCGACCTTACCTATGCTCGGCCTATACACAAGCCCCCCAAACTCTGAACTTGGTTAAGTGAAAGAGCTTAAACGATGTATTACCGGTATACACTTTTGGATATTTTCTTCAGTGGTTAAGTTGGTTAAATTTTTTCAAGCGCGGTGTTTATAACCACATCTTTTCGCTTCATCATTTCTTAGCTATTTCTCAGCTATGATTAGCCTAGCTTGCCTTCCCAAGGCGAGCTCCTACTTTCGAGGGTGACATCACTTATTACTGCGACTAGCCGTTTAACATGTCCTTTCATTTCTCTGTAATAAAATCTTTTGATTTTCCAATCGTGTTATACACGCGTTCTCTCTGTCACACTATGTGTCTCTTCGCCATTTTCCTCATTTATGAATGGTGCTGGTTCGATTTCCTACTTATTGTCTCTTGGTTTTGAGTTTATAAATAGTAATAGTAACTTGTTTGATTTCACTTCCTTCTTCTTTGCTCTGCAACTTTTCTGGGTTTTCCTCTATTTCTCCAGGTACGTGTCTACTTCCTTCCTGCTGTGTTTTATCATCCTTTTACTCCTTTTCTTATCATGGATTCATCTGATCATTCTCAAACATCTACTTCCCTTGACATCACTGATTCTGAAAATAACACCCCCTCCCGTCAAAATCCTGGGTTTGAGGAAGGCGAAGATGTTCACAAGATTTCTCTGAGGGTTCCTCCCCCAAAACGGCGCAAGAAGGTTGTTAGGGTTGAAAAAGACCCCATTCCCCCAATTTCTCTTCCTAGTTATCAATGGATAAAGGGTCAAGTTGGAGTATATTTTTCGTCCTTTCAAACGGTTGAGTCGATTCGTGAGCTTAAAAATTCTACTTCCCTTTTCTCATCTCAGTATGCTGATAAGTTTGTGGTTGAACCATGCTCGGATTCTAAACATGTGTTTTTTCAGCTTCGGGAGGTTGCCCCCATTATACTTATGTCTATAAAACTCTGTTTGACACACTTCATATTTCTCTTCCTTTTTCAAATTTTGAATGTGGAGTGTTGTCAGCTCTCAATGTTGCCCCTACACAACTTTATCCGAACAGCTGGGCATTCATGAAAGCTTTTCAAAATTTGTGCTCTGTGTTAAATATTACTCCTACTGCAGCTATCTTCCTTTATTATTACCGTATTCAGTTTGGCGAGTTAATTGGTTGGATTTCTCTGAGTGGTGGGGACCGAGGTGGAATAATTGGTCCTTTAACATCTTCTTATAAAGATTTTAAAGGAAAATTTTTTAAAGTTTGTCCGGCTGATGGCTTCAATGGGTTATTCTTCGATCCTCAGGGAAAACCTTGTTTTCCTTTATACTGGACGAGATATCCCATTAAATTTTCTGGATGGTGTCTTGATGCTATGACCGTTGAAGAAAAAGAGAGTATTTCGATATTAAATAAGTTGCCTAGACCGTTGAAGTGTAAACTTCTATTAGGACTCCCTACCTCAAGTACTCCAAAGGCCGATTTGAAGCGTGAGTGTTTTATTTTAGTTGTACATTGATGTTGTTATTAATGATATTAATCATTGTTTCTTGTTTTACAGAGATCATGGGAAAATTCGATTTTCGCTCTTTGAAGAAAGGAAAGGGAACAATTCCTTCCTCTTCTACCGGGGACCCTAAAGACAAAGGGAATGTTGTTATCCCAGCGAGTTCTGCCCCCGATCCTCAATCTGCACCCTCATCGACTGTCCAACCAAAAAGAAGAAGGGAGGGAGGAGGATCTGGGAATCCTGAATCCAAGCGTCCATCTGTAACAAGTGTTCCCAACCCTCAACTCATAACTGACCAGCTAGTAAATCTTCCCTTAACTCCAGCTCCCACCAAATGGTATAATCTGACCGCCAAGCCTGGTTCATCAACCGTGTTCGGGAATGATTTTACCCCATCTCTAGCTCTGCAACCGAACTTCCTTAGGCCTGCCGATATGAGCTTGCTACGGAAGCAAGGTCCTAAAGCCAGCCTGGAAGGTCTACAAGTCATGTGCCTTCGAGCTATTGCAACTGCTCAATTTTGGGAACAAGAAATCGAGAATAATAATAAGAGGATGGAAACTATGCAAGCTGAATTTGCAGAGGTTTCTAAACTAAAGAACCAGTTGTCCCAGGCCTCGACTGAGTTGGCCGAGCTATCTAAGAAAAATGAAGAGACGAGCTCTCAAGTTGTTGCTCTGAAAACAAAATCCCAGGAGGATGAAGTTAAACTGAAAGTAATCTTACAAGAGAAAGAACTTCTTTCAACCAAACTTGCGGAAGTGAAAAGCTCTAGATCAATACTTGAAGACGAGTTATTGCAACTGAAATTAGCTTTGGCCAAAAAGAGAACAAAGAAGAAGTTCTACAAACAAGAGCTCGAAGCTGCGAAAGATAATATCATCGCTCAACATATTGCTGGATTTGACAAAGCAGTTCGGCAAGCTCATCTTTTTGCTCCCGGGACCGACTTTTCTTGTTTTAATGTTGATAAAGATGTGAAGAATGGTGAACTTATCAACGAAAGTCAACTCAGCAGTGAAGGAGATGAAGAAAATCCCGGTGATGAGGAAGTGACTTCTCTTTTGAAAGATGGGGACAAAGCTACTTGAGGATATAATTTATGTCTATGCTAGGTTATCATTTTGGACACAGCCTTCGGGCTATTTATGTATTCGGACTTTTGATCAATCAATTTTATTTTCTTGCCTTCATTTCATAATGTTTGCTATGTTCGGCTTAATGACCATAGGCTCGGTGGCAGTGAGCTCAAAACTCGGCTCTCTTTAGTGAATATCGATCCAATGCTAAGTTCGGCTCGATGGCCGTAGGCTCGGTGGCCATGAGCTCGAACTCGGCTCTTGAAGCGAATATCTTAGCAATGCTAAGTTCGGCTCGATGGCCGTCGGCTCGGTGGCCGTGAGCTCGAACTCGGCTCTTGAAGCGAATATCTTAGCAATGCTAAGTTTGGCTCGATGGCCATATACTCGGTGGCCGTGAGCTCGAACTAAAATAAAATGTAATAGATTTCACAATGATATTCTGAAATTCCTCTTTATTTATTAAGGATGAGCCTCGTTAAAACCTCCTTAGTGAAAAAACCTTTTTTTTTATATGGGATAAAAACACTAAGGTAGGAAAAAGAGTACTCATCTATTACAACTTGTTCAACTAAAGTAAAACTTTAAATGAGATGCGTTCCAAGTACGTGGAATCGCCTCTCCAGAAAGTTCCTCTAACCTATAAGCACCATTGCCAAGACTTTCAGCGACCCTGAATGGTCCTCCCCAGTTGGCTGCCAATTTTCCTTCAACCGGATCCTTCCTAGCTTGACCTTATATTCGCAATACTAAATCCCCCTTGGAGAACTTTCTTGATTTGACTTTTAGGTTATAGCGACGAGCAATCCTTTGTTTGCATGCCTCCTGCCTTATCCTTGCCTGTTCTCTATCTTTTTCTAGCCATTGCAATTCTACCTTCAAACTTTCTGCATTGTCTGCTTCATTGTAATTCTTTCTCCTTAAGGATTGTTCTCCAAGCTCTACTGGTATCATTGCATTTGATCCATACGTGAGCCTGAATGGAGTCTCTTTAGTGGAAGATTGCGGGGTGCAATGATAAGCCCATAACACACTTGGCAGTTCTTTTGTCCATAATCCTTTAGCTCGGCCCAACCTTTTTTGAATTTCTCCCAAAATGACCTTGTTTGCTGCTTCTGCTTGCCCGTTTGTCTGGGGATGTTCAACCGAGCTAACACGGTGCTTGATTCCGAGGTTCTCCATAAAATTGCTAAGGCCACAATCCGTGAATTGCTTACCATTATCAGTCACAATTGAATGTGGGAGACCATGTCTACAGATAATATTTTTCCACATGAATTTTTGAACTTTTTGTGCAGTAATGGTGGCTAAAGGTTCAGCCTCTATCCATTTGGTGAAGTAATCAATCCCTACCAAAAGAAATTTTACTTGTCCCTTTGCCATGGGGAAAGGACCGAGAATGTCTAATCCCCAAATAACAAATGGCCAAGGTGATATTATGCTATGCAATTCCTCAGGATGAATATGATTTAAATTTGCATACCTTTGGCATTCATCACACTTCTTGGACCACAAAGCACAATCAGATCTTAATGTAGGTCAATAATATCCAGCCCTGATTACTCGAGCAGCCATTGACCTTCCTCCAGTATGCATTCCACATATGCCGCTGCGGACTTCTGCCATCACATATTCAGCTTGGCTTGGAGTTAGGCATTTCAGCATAGGTGTTGAGTATCCCCGCCTATACAAGTCATCTCCTTCAATGACGTAATGACTAGATTGGAGCCTGATCTTTCGAGCCTTGTCTTCTTCTTGTGGTAAGGCACCCATCTTGAGATAATTCCAAATTTCTTTCATCCAACCCCTGTCTATTTCTTCATTGTTCATGACTTCACCGAGTTGTACACTTGGCTCGGATACAGTTTCTTGTATCACGGTCCTATGTATTCCAGGCTTCTTGGTACTTGCCAGTTTAGATAAAAGATCTGCCGTAGCATTTTCTTCCCTGGGAATGTGGTCAACAACAAATTCATCAAAATCTCTAAGCAAACTTTCAACTTTACATAAATACCTGGTCAACTGGGGGTCTTTGATTTGAAATTTGCCCGAGATTTGTCCAACGATTAGCTGAGAATCACTTCGGCATTTGATGATCCTCGCACCCTTCTCTTTTGCTAGTCTTAAACCTGCTAAAAAAGCTTCATACTCCGCTTGATTGTTGGATGCCTTAAAATTGAACTTCAAAGATTGCTCTATCATTAACTCTCCTGGTCCTTCGAGGATTATTCCAGCTCCACTGCCTTTGGCATTTGACAAACCATCCACATATAAATTCCATGACTTTTCAGTTGGGGTAGGCCTCAGTGAGAATTCAACAACAAAATCAGACAAGCATTGGGCCTTCATCGGGCCTCTTGGTTCGTATTTTAAACCAAATTCTGACAGCTCAACCGACCAGGCGATCATCCTTCCGGCAAGCTCAGGCTTCTGCAACACTTGTTTGATAGGATGATCTGTTTTAACGATCACTTGATGGCTTTGGAAATAGGGTCGCAATCTTCTTGCTGCTGTGATCAATGCTAGAGCCAGCTTCTCAATAACCTGGTATCGAGTTTCGGCATCGTGCAGAACTTGGCTAATAAAATATATTGGCCTTTGTTGCTTATCTTCCACCTGGGCAATTGCTGTTCTAACGGCATCCTTAGTAACCGAAAGATATTAATAAATATCCTTACCTGGGTATGGTCGAGATAAAATTGGAGGTTCAGAAAGAAATTCCTTGAACTCCTGAAAGGCTACTTCACACTCATCATCCCAGTTGAAATGTTGGGGTCTTTTAAGCAACTTGAAAAATGGCTTAGCCTTTTCTGCCGACTTGGGTAAAAACCTTGAAAGTGACGCTAGTCGCCCCGCGAGCCTTTGTACCTCCTTAACATTCTGGGGACTCCTCATCTCGGTGACAGCTCTACATTTATCTGGATTTGCTTCGATACCTCTATATGTCAGCATGAAACCGAGGAACTTTCCACCTTGTACACTGAAAGTGCATTTCTCCGCGTTGAGCCTCATATTATGTTTCCGAAGCTGAGTAAAAATTTCACCAAGATCCTTAGCATGTGAGTCCGGATTTGCCGACTTCACGATCATATCATCAACATATACTTCTAAATTTCTCCCAATCTGATCTTTAAAAACCTTATCCATCAGCCTTTGATAAGTAGCTCCAGCATTCTTTAAACCGAAAGGCATAACACGGTAACAATAATTACAGCCTTCAGTTATGAATGCTGTTTTATCCTCATTAGGAGGATACATCCTGATCTGATTATACCCCGAATAAGCATCCATGAGACTTAGCATTCTGTGACCTGATGCTCCATCCACCAATCGATCTATACTCGGTAGTGGATAGGAATCCTTCGGGCAAGCTTTGTTCAAGTCGGTGTAATCGGTACACATTCGCCACTTGCCATTTGACTTCTTTACCAGCACCACATTGGCCAGCCATGTTGTGTATTTTATTTCTCGGACAAAATTGGCCTTCACAAGCTTGGCTGTCTCTTGCTCTACTGCTAATCTTCTTTCTTCCCCCTGTCTCCTCTTTCTTTGTGCTACTAGCCTAGCCTCAGGACATATGGCCAACTTATGGCACAAGAACTCTGGATCAATTCCTGGCATGTCTGATGGTTCCCAAGCAAACAAATCAGCATTAACAATCAAAATATTCACAATTTGTTCTTTTACCTGGGGATCCAAATTTGCAGCTAACTTTGTACATTGGCCAGGCTTGCTCCCCAACTAGATTGCCTCCAATTTTTCACATGGTTGAGGTCTTTGTTCAGGAATTTCCATCCTTGGATCTAATTCAACCGAACTGACTGAGCCTCCCAGTGCTGTCATCTGACAATCTGAACTATCCTTGACAGAAAGTAAATCCCTGATTTTATTTACCCGCAAACTCTCTACATAACATTGTCTCGCCATCTTCTGGTCTGCCCGAATTGTGATCACCTTACCCGAGTTGGATGGAAATTTCATGGCTAAATGAGGTGTAGAGACTATCGCACCTAATTCATTCAGAGAAGGGCGACCGATCAGGATATTATAAGATGTAGCAACATTAATTATCAAATACCTAACCGAGATGGTTTTAGACAATCTTTCATTGCCAAAGGTTGTCAGTAAGTCGATGTAGCCCATAGTATCCACTTCCTCACCAGCAAAACCGACTAATTTGTTTTCATGTGGCTTAATATCTTTTTCGGAAAGCCCCAACTTTCGAAAAGTTGAAAAGTACAAAATAACAGCAGAGCTTCCCTGATCAATCAATACTCGTTTGACCTGGAAATTTGCTAATCCCAGGGTTATCACCATTGGATCATCCTGATTAACATCTAAACCTTCGAAATCATCATCAGTAAATACAATAGAAGGAGAAGTTTTGGGGGGCTTCCCTGATATTGAATGCACATGTCTAGCTGCTCTAAGGTGCCTTCGCCTTGCTGAATTAGTTGATCCTCCTCCTGTAAATCCTCCACTAATAGTGTTGATTACACCACGGGCTTCATCAGTATTTTCTCTTCTGTTCTCCCTCTGATCCCGATTTTCTGCCTGTTGAGTTCTGTTTCTATCAGTATCATGACCCCTACTTCTTCTTCCGTTGTCTCGGTGGTATGCACTTCTGCCTCTTGCACGTTGTCGACCTCCATTGTCTCTTTGTACAAACTGACGAAGATGACCAGCTTGTATGAGTTCCTCTATTTTATCCTTAAGGGTTGTGCACTCCTCGGTTGTATGACCATAGTTGCCATGATACCTGCAATGTTTAGATCGGTCAGCCGAATCAAGAGTACGCGACGGAGCGGGGAGTTTGATCAACTCAGTGTGATATATTTCTTCTAACACTCTGGCTCTATTAGTATTTAGAGGAGTGTAGAAGTCATATTTCGGTCCTCTGTATAGCTTTTCTTTCTTTCGCGCTCCCTTATCACTCATCTGTCTCCCTTTGTCTTTGCCTTCTATCCTGCGTTCCAAATCAGTTCGAGCCCTATTCTGGAATTCAGAAAGTTCCTCCATTTGAATGTACCCAGCAGCTCGGGCTCTGAACTCGTCCATGTCAACAGGTGGTTTTCCGCAAAGGTGATCGACAAACGGGCCCGGTTTTAAGGCCATCAACATGGAATGTAATGTGACCGCCGGATTGAGATCTCTGATATTTGCAGACACCTTTGCAAATCGATCCATGAAGCTTCTTAAGGACTCATTTTGTTCTTGCTTGAGACTTACCAACGCGGCCGACGTCATTTGGTGAGCCCGACTGGTAGCAAATTGAGCACTGAATCTGGCAACTAAAACTTCAAAGCTATCAATAGAACTCGGTGGCAGCCGAGTGTACCAGTTTAAGGCTGCCCCCTTTAAAGAAGTAGGAAAGACTTTGCAAAGGACAGCATCATCATTCGTAACTATATTTACCTGGGTAACATAATCATCTAAATGATTATCTGGATCTGTAGTGCCATCATACCTTTCCAATGTTAATGACTTCCAGCCTTGTGGGAGGATGGTATCCATAATTCTGTCAGTGAGTGGGGTCCTCCTTACTCCAGAGACTTTGGTCTGTTGCCCTCCATGCTGATCATGTTGCACCTTCTCGGTATGACTAGCGTCACCATGCAAAGTTGTCCTTTGGGTTTGATGCTGAGTACGCCCTGTATTTGTACAAGTGACTCTGGTATAAGTAGTTTCTTGTGGATGATAGCTTGGGTAATCCTCTTCATCATGACGAGATGATGCCGTCCTCTCTCTACTCCTTTCTCTTTCTCTTCGAAGACGATCATAATTCTGCTGCATTTCCTCATTTTGCCTTCTCAAATCCTCCATTTGGATCCTCATTTCTTGGAGAAGAGGATGATTTTCCAACGGAGGATTTCGAGATTGTTGATGTTCGTCAGTTACTTCGCCCCTCTGATGTTGCTCTTCTCGATCCCTCCTGCTTCCACCCGCACTGCTCCTTGTTAACACCATGTTACAAATTAAGGTGTGGCCGAAGGAAAGTTTGCCTCTGCCCCACGGTGGGCGCCAAATGTTCCGTCCAAATATCTCTATCCGAGATATGTGAAGGGAATCAGTATGATACTCTTAATCTCACAAGTGTTTCTCTCACGATAAGAATCTCTCGATGAATAGCTTGACAGAATAATCTATTCTGCTCCTACGTATCCGATCTGGAATCAAAGCTAAAAACGTAGTTCTCTTCAAGGGATGAACCCCCTATTTATAATCTTTATCATGGCAGTTACTCCCCATGCTCGACATCCCTTTGTGTCGCTGAGTTGTGGGAAAACGTGGTAGTTATCCTTCATCGTGTAATACTTTTACAGTTAATAGTTATGAGTGGGGAATCGTGGTTCCTAATTATGGGGTCGAACCAATAGTGCCGATCCCTGAAGAAAACGTGGTCTACATGGGCCACAATGTGGATACTTAGCCCAGATCCATATTTAATCTTATGTATCATAACCGAGTATATACCGAGCTGGTTGTTTGGCTAATACCTCTATTTGTTCATACTCGGTTATCCGATCTTTACTATGTCGGTTATCCGACCTTACCTATGCTCGGCCTATACAAGTTTCTGTGAAACAAGAACTCAATCACACAACAAGAATGGGCAAAAAGAAAATTTTCTCAGTACATTTGAAAGATAAAGATACAAGCTATTACATAAATGTAAAAACTATAATTTATGCTAATGACTAAGGTCATAATAGTTCACAAAAAGAGTGACTAATTGACAGAAAAATGACTGTTGTATTAACTAATAGAAGTATATCATAAGTGCAACACTTCTTGCTGTAGTTATATTTATTTTGGCATGCTTTTACGGTATTCTTAATTTTATGTGTTTGGATTTCAAGAGGAATAATTTTGAAAAAATAATTTATAAAAACCTCTTGAGCGGAAAATCCTTTTACTAAAGGACCACGTATCGCACATGAATCATACGGATATTATGTTTATCTCTTGAATCATAGCTTTTCCACGAACACTATGAGCACGTCAACAGCACTAGTAAATCACGAACATTACTACGGTGTGAATGGCAACTTGATCTACACAACTACAGAGTAGAAGATCCGAGGAACACTACTGCTATCACCACAAAGGGAGAGATTCTTCTCTATCACCAGTATTGCAAAGTAGCAATACCTCTACTCAGTCCATGCGAGCAAACCAACGTCAGAGATAGAGTAGTGCTAGCTATCAGGATTGGGAGAGGCACGACACATAGAGAGAGAAAAGAGGGTGCACCTATCAAGGGTGTACGACGGCCGTTATGAGTGCTCTATGTTGTGTGTACCTTATGTGACGTGCACCGCTTACTAATAGATGTTACTCACTTAACCTAACCTAGTTGGGCTACTGTACGCTACAGGCTAAATGTTTAATTATTAATTAAATCATATTTAATTAATCAATTAAACTGGTCACATTTTAATTATTTAATTAAATCATATTTAATTAATCAATTAAATTAATTCCCTCAACATTTGCTCTATGTGTGTAACCCTATAGGTTCTCAATTAATTGACAATAATATTAATTATTATTAATCATATTAATAATGAATTAATATTTTAAACAATGAGCGGCATCTTGCAATACATCATTGCTACCCAATTAATTAGAATATTGGTGATACAATAAAATCATATTGCAACCATATATAATGTGCAGTCAACATCCTTTGGTCTCAATGTCTTAATTGAACACAAAGCATAAATGTGTCATCTTTGTTAAGTTCAATTATTTATTTCTTGATCTAGTAATTGACGTACGATCATGTGGACCCAATATCTCATATTGTCCACCTTAGCATTGCCATGCATTTCTACGTTGCATACCATCAAGAGGCCTATAGACATTACCCTTGTTATGTAGGAGGAACGAATCCTATCTACATCACTCACATTCCTCAACATGTTCCATTGCAGGCCCAATAACTAACTTTATAGCTGTCTTGTTACAGACAACGTTTAATAGTATGAAATCCAACAACTACATATGTTAGGAATCGTAGTGACTTCAAGTCGAAGGATTACTTCACTATGGTCACCATAAGAATCGCTTATGACACTTACATAACTATTATGCAGCGTTCTCATAACGGGTCACTCCAGTATAAATATTCCACTAATATTTATACCTATGTGAAGACTTGATATTTTATATCTATGACCCGTGAAATATGATCATCATTACAATCACCTAATAGTCTCAATGTATTAGTATTGTCCTTATTAATAATAATACTTGACTATGGATATTTAAGAATAATATTCTATAATTCAATGGCATCTCACAGTCAAGTCATACTTGACGTTCCATTAAATGAACTATCTATTCTGATGACTTTATTATGTTATAAATATGATCATCAAATATGTTAAATATAAAATAAAGTCATGATACAATATATATATATATATATATATATATATATATATATAAATCCAAAATATATATTGGCCACTAGGTCTTACACCAACATTATGAACCATTGCATTAATATATCTTTTATGTCTTTTTGTAAGAAACACATCTTTATATATAAAAGTAAGGTAGGTTAGGTTAACTACGGGTAATTTTTTAGACTGTCTCAGGGGCAATTTGGTATATTCCATAATTATTATTATTAATTTTTTTAAAATCTTAAAGTTGGTAAATAAAATCAATATAAAAGTGAGGTATATTTTTATATATAAAAGTAAGGTAGTCTAGGGTTAATCAGGGGTAATTTTGTAAATTGTCTTATGGACAATTTGATAAATTCAATAATAATTATTATTAATATTTTTTCAAAAATCTTAAAGTAGGTAAATTAAACTAATATAAAAGTAAGGTATCTTTATTTATAAAACTAAGGTAGCCTACAGTTAATTGAGGGTAATTTTATAGATTGTCGTAGGAGCAATTAAGTAAATTCAATAATAATGATTATTAGTCTTTTTCTAAAAATCTTAAAATGGGTAAATAAAATTAATATAAATTATGTATAAAAGTAAGATAGTCTACAGTTAACTAGGAATTCATGCAGGTTTTTTGCATTAAATTCAATAATCTTTTTTTTCGGAATTCATCAAGCTTAGGAATTCATGCGGGGCTTTATGATTCATGGTAAATTCAATAATATTTTTTTAGGAATTCATATGGGTTTTGGCAATTAAATTTATTGATGTTTTAAATTAAATTTTGAAAATGTTTCTTTTTGTCACAAAAGTGGTTAATTTTATTAACACTTTTTATTATAACAAAATATTAAATTGTCATTAGTTTTTCTTTTGTTATTATTTTAAATTTACAAAAAAAAATTGACTTTCCAAATACTCATTCTGGTCCTTAATATAAGAGACAAAATCCTAATTCATCAAGACCAAAGAAAATTATTGAAATCAATTAATTTTCAATTTTATTTCACAAATGTCCCTATTTAATTATTACTAATTCAACAAATTTATTTATTTCTTAATCCAAACACTATGCTATCTGACCAATGAGTAAAGCACTTGTATAGGGAATTGTTGAGTCTCTTTAATGTAAATTTTACAGTAAGGGTAGAAATTGAATTTAGCTTAAAAATTGAGCACTTTTTCTTATATATTGAACCCAAAAAAGGCTCTTTGTCTCTTATATCAAAGACCGAAAAGAGTAATATATAATTATATTTTTCAAACATTATTTATCCTTTGTGTAACACCCTGATTTTTAGTACTTTCTAAGGACGATAAACTCAATTAATGAGTTTATATTTTTATCTATGCTTTAGAAAATGATTTTGGGAAAACTAAAATCATCTTCATATTTCATATAATCGTAGGAGCCTACGGTTAAGTTTTGGGCCGAAAACTCAAACGAAGTACGATTTACGTTTTTCGGATGATAGTGTTTTTCTACTATCAAGACCTCCTCTTGACTAACGGACGAGACCACTAGTCTTAAAATTCGATCCTCTACCTTTTTCCTACAATGTGTCCAGACGTCCAAAAATATAAATAATATTTTATATTCAGACCAATAATCGATCGGGGAGACGATTCGAGCTGTCTTAGAGTTTTTCGAGACCCACAATCGAATGTTTTTCATGCTAGAACGGTGTTAAGTTATTTGAGGACTCAAACTAGTGTCGTGATGATTTCAAATATCGGGACGTGAATTGATCAAATTGTCCTTGGTTGATTAGTTTTTACTAATTACCATTTTACCTTTCTTATTCACTAAGTTTACTTAAATGAAAATATCTCTCATTCACTCTTATCTTCTTCTCACTCTCTCGACAGCTCTCTTTCTCCCCCACACCCCATCTTCTCTTCTTTCTCTTTTCTCTTCCTCAAAACTCCATTTTTTAGAGGCTTTAAGCTTGATTTCTCTTGAAGCAATCTTCATCAATCTTGGAGTAGATCATTATAGGAGGTAGCATCTCATCTCTATCTCTCCCAATCTCTCCTTTCTTTCCTCAAATTTTCATGATCAAAGGTGTTAGGGATTTGTCCCTAAAATCTTCAAAAATCCATGAAAAATTGTAGGAAATTCGTTTCGGTACCAAACCAATTTCTATGGCCTATGTTCATGACATACTTGTATGATCCAAGAGTGTAGAGCCAAGAAATCTCCCTAGCTATATTTTCTATGTGGAGGCCGAACCCCCCTATGTGTGTAGGATAGGGTTTTTGGTTGATTTTTGATGTTTTGAGTTGATATCTAGGATTATCACACTTAGTTAGGGTGTTATCCAAGAAATGAGAAATGTTGGAGCTCCCTAGCTATTTTTAGTGTAATAGGGCCGAACCCTAGGGGTGGTTCAGTAGGAGAAATCTTTGTTTTTTTGAGTTAATGCCTTTATGGATTGTGTGTATGTAGTGATCGGCAGCTAGCTGGGCCAGTTGTCAAGTTGATCGGGTGTTCGCAACTTACCTTAAGACTACAAGAGGTAAGGGGATAAACCCGAGGAACTCCATTTCCGACACCTATGTGATGCATCGGTGTTTGTCTTGTAATTAAATATTCTGTATCTGATTGTTGGTTGATTGTTTGGTTTACTGCTGTTGATTTGAGTATGCATGATATAACTGCTGACATATTTGAATACATGATATAATTGTTGAATAATTATATGGATGTATCGTGTGCCCTGCTGTGGGATTTAAGGCGTTAGAGGACCTAATTTTGATTAGGATCCGACATCGTGTAACTTAAAAGCTTTAAAAGTTTGAAATGTTAAATTGAGGAAATAAAGATGTTTTATTGTTTCTCAATTTAATTTAAGAGAAATTAAGTGAATTATCTCTTTTGAAAGAAAATATAATGAACAGCTGCTTTTAAGGAAAATCAAATTAAAAGAGCAAAGTTGTGAAAATGTGGCTTTTAATAATAGGACCTTAGAAACCTTTATTGGTTTTTAAATTAATAAAGTTAACCGTTTGAGTAAAAGCGTTTTAGTAAACGTGATTTACAAAATTTATTGGTTTTATCCAAGAAAAAGGATTTTACAAGCTTTGTTTTAGGGTTTGTATTTTACCGACAAAAAATGAAAGAAAAAGAAATAGTCTTTAGACTACGTTTTGTTTAATGGAAAACCGATCCCGAGGAGTTTGTGCAAGTGTCGGAGATTTGGGTTTTTGGTTTTTTTAGTTTTCAAGAAAAATGGTTTTAAAGCTTAGAAACTAGAAACCGAGACGTCGGGGTTCTAGGGTTCTGCAGAAACAAGTGGATCAAAGATCCGTGTTAGTTGTGATCCTGTCAGCTTAGGGATGATCTTTGTGGTCCTGTAAGCTTGAGGATGTTTTTATGATCTTGAATCCAAAATTCTAGACTGGTGCATCGGTTAGGGATGTTTGGAT
Source organism: Ammopiptanthus mongolicus (assembly GCA_039655645.1). Taxonomy (NCBI): domain Eukaryota; kingdom Viridiplantae; phylum Streptophyta; class Magnoliopsida; order Fabales; family Fabaceae; genus Ammopiptanthus; species Ammopiptanthus mongolicus. The sequence goes on along the minus strand of CM077349.1, from coordinate 79,418,128 downwards.
TTGAGTTGTTTTGGACTAAATGTCCTGTTTTGAGAAAATGTTTTTGAGGCTTAAAGAGTCTAAGACTTTATGGTGGTTGTTAGCGTTGATGCTACAACAAGAAAATATTGATGCGACAAAGATCAATTATGGGGAACTAAATAGTTTCTCATGCATTTGTGTGTTGGGAAGACGTGCCGTGAAACGGGGGACCTTGATAGGCAAGGGGAACCTGAGATGACTTAATGTCATTATGTAACATTGTGCCTTGATGGACAATGATGTCATACGTGCCAGGGAGAGCGTATTGTGCCCAGTGAAGAGGACAATATAGTATGACTTATACATCGTGAGTACCATTGACATGCACGCCCATGTATTATTTCCTGGAAGGTTACGTGCTCACGTTTTGCCGAATTTTAATTCTGGCGTTTGTCATTGTTGCCTGCGGGGCAACGACGTTGAGTCTGATTGACTCGTGTTTATGGTGATGGGGTTTCCGAAAATCTAGATTGAATATTAGTTGAGATATATGGAAGTGTCATGCATACGTTTAGAGAATAACGTTGATTGTGGGGTACGAAGCCCTTGTGCCTTTACTGCTGTTAGTACTTGATTATATTTGCTGTACTATGTGATGCATGATGATTTGAGTGAGTTATATTATATGAATCTGCTATTTGGATTGGGCATATATAGTTGTCGTTTTTGGATTCATATATTGGTTTCTCACCCTTGCATATTTCTGGACTACTCTGTTTCTGGTATATATATATATATATATATATATATATATATATATATATATGTACAGATGAGCTTGGGGAGCGAGGGGTTGGCGCATACGGGAGTCCGCTACTGGGTCATACATCCCGGGGCTACCAGTGCGGCATATACGGGCCCAATTTGCACCTTGAGAGGGAACCTCGAGGTGGGACCTCAAGAGAGGGTACACACGGTTGAGACAGTTCAGATTCCGTTGCTGCCGATCTGGCTGATGCTACACTTTTTGATAGATCACGGGGAGCTGCATCACCACATCCCAGTCGCCCAGCCGCCTCAGCAGCAGCCTCCCTTAGCCCCTCCACCTCCATTTGTCTTGGTACCCATGGGGCCAGAAGGGGAGGAGGAGGAGGATCTTGAAGAGGATCCCGAGGAGGAGGAGCTCATTGCGACTCCTGAGTACCATCCTCTGGAAAACGGGGATGCTCCGGCTGAGGGAGCCGGAGATGTAGGGATGGTCAACGGGGATGCAGCTTCCCCTGACCACTCTTCTGACGGACCAGTTGGACCCTCCTTTGGGGGACTGTCCAATGGTTTCCACTAGATTGACCAGCTTAGGGTGTAGACCTTTCTTTTGAGGCAACGATTTTTGAGTAGTCTGTTAACGGCTACTGATGGCCATAAGTTTTAGAGATATGGTTCCAGACTGTCGCTGCCTAGTTTATAGCTTTTTAGAAGTTTATCTTTTATAGTTTTTTTTGTAAAGGGACGTGTTGTCCATAGTCTTTCAGTTATATATATATATATATATATATATATATATATATATATATATATATATATATGAGTACTCCGTTTACTATTCTGGGTTGTAGTTTTATGGGTATTAAAGAAGAAAAAAATTTTATCACGATTTTGGGGCTAATTGAGGTATGTTAAATGAACCGTTTTTTCGAAAATAAAACCAGCAAGTTTTATTTAATGTTTTCATTTGTGTTTTGAGTTACAAAAAGTGGCACCGGTTTTGAGGGTGTCACACTTTATATAGTATTTAATATAAGAAGGTCTTAGGTAAGTTGATTTTTACATTGGACCAGCACATGCCTTGGTGAAATAATTAATGTATATAAATATAGGATCATGTTAACGAGTATCCTAAAAACATTGTTTAAGGAAGTCCAGAAAAACAAATTTCCATTAAAAAATTAAGTATATCACTCCTTCAAATATTGAATACACCAATTTCTAAGAAAAACTTTATGTGTTTGAGTCCATAATCAATGCCTTTAGGATACTCATTAGCATTCTCCATATATATATATATACTCCCTCCGATCCCTATTATAAGCGAAATGTTACAAAAAATTTGATCAAATATATTAACAAATTTCAAATACTTTCATCCTATTTAATGACATTGTTTCTAAAATACCTTGTATTTAATACCAATTTTGTTTTCTAATAACTCAATGTAGGATGCATTTAATAAAAATTGAAGTTTTCTATAAAGGTTATTTTAGGTAATATATTTAATTCTTTAATAACATTAAATAAGATTAACCAATTTCCTTAATATATATATTTCATTTAAGTTTTGTTTATAATAAAGATCGAAACTCAGTAACATATATATATATATATATATATATATATATATATATATAATAATGGCTGAATTCTTGTTGTGGCTTTCAATAAGAATTGGACAAAACGGCCATAAGATAAGAGTAACAAAAGATTAAAGTGCTACGTGCTCTAGGATTTTTTTTTTTAAGTCTAAGTGGTGGTCATTAATTATCTTTTAAGGCAGTAGTTGAATTGTTGTCGTGACTTACTGGCAAGAATTAAACAAAATGTCAAATAAAAATACAAAACATTAAATTGCCACATGCTCTAGGTTCTCTCTCTCTTTTTTTTTGAGTTTTTTTATCATGTGCAAATTTATATATATTAAAGAATAAATAATAGTAATTCTCTTTTGAAAAATATTGCATTTAATATATTGAAAAGTTACAGGTATGATTTCCCATAAAAGTATTCTATATATTGATTCTTTAACATATGCAAAACATGGTAGAAAAACCATTTTTTTAAGTCTAAGTTGTGGTCATTAATTATCTTTTAAGGTAGTAGTTGAATTATTGTGGTTACTTAGTAGCAAGATTAAATAAAAAGTCAAATAAAAATACAAAATTTTAAGGATTTAATTGATATATACTGTTAGTATAAAGATTTTTTACACAGACAACCAATCAGAAATTGCCACATAAGCTAAAGTATATGACTCTTATCCTAATTACCTTAAAAAAACATACACACCATAATTTCTGATTGAGTATCTGTATAAAAAACTTTACACTGACAGTGCATAGCAATTAAACTCAAATTTTAAAGATGATATTGATTAAAAAACCAATAAAAAGAAATTTTGTATTGAAAAGATAAGTATAAATTTTTTAACATATTAAATATATCACTTTTCATACAAAATTTCTTTTTTTAATTTTTTAATCAGTATTCTTCATTCACTCATTAACTATTTAATTGCCACATGCCTGAGCCAATGAGGACATAAAACATTAATTGCCACGTGCCAGGGTTTTCTTTAGTTTTGAAAGTCTAGGTGGTGGCAATTAATTATCTTTCAAGGTGGTAGTTGAATTCTTGTGGTGACATACTTGCAAGAAGTGGACAAAATCTCTAATAATAGTATAATAACGTATAAAGTGTAAAGTCAACAAATAAAGTTAGGTTCACCCTGTAACAGGATTTGTTACGATAGTAAAGGTTCAAAATTAATGTAGTTGGACGATATAGACCGTTCAATCGTGATCGGACTGTCGAGGTCGTTCCACCGAAATCATTACGTCAATTTGGGACTTTTATTACTGTAACAAATCAGGATCCGCATTCACTCTTAATTAGCAGCTATAATCTATTCAGATCTAAATCCATTTTAATTATTTAATGGTGGATATATTTTTAGTTAAGGGTTGCTTTTTCATCACAAACTTTTTTAATACATTACAATTTTTTTCAAAAAAAAGTAAATACTCCCAAAATACCCTTATAAAAAAGACTTTTCTAATACACCACATCTTTCACTTTTCAACAAGAAAGAATTTTCTACGGGAGCTTGAAAATGCCTGAGAGTGGATAGAAATGCTTAAAAAAAGTGATGCAGAAACTGTTGCGCCAAACTCCTTCTTCAGCCCCCATTCTCTCTCTCTCTCTGGGTAGCCCTCTTCTCTCTTTCTCTTTAACTCTACCCACAAACAACCCCAAACCTTTTTGTTTCTTTAAATACCTTCCACTATGGCTGCTACTGGTGGTTCTTCACTGGCCACCTCACACCAAGGAGAAACCTTTCTCTCTCAAGCCCACTCTCAATCATGTTTTTTCATGCTGAAGTTATCTGTTACATTTGTGTAGCATGGACCGGAATTAGATTTCCAGTACAATCTACATTTCTTTCATAATACGGTATGTTAAAGAGTGGTTACAGGAACTTTAGCCGGAAGTTTATTTCCTGAAGCTTACCAAAATTCATGCTGATATATAAAGGAGAGGGAAGGAGATAATTGGGATATTTTGGGGATATTAAATTTAAAAAAAAAATTGTGGTGGATTAAAAAATTTTATGGTGTAAAAAGCAACACCCTTTTACTTATTCACTTAATTTTTGGATTTTATAGTTAATGATAAGTTTTTATACTAAATGGACTAACTTATATTTGTTGATATATGAAACATATGAAAAAGATAAATATAAAAAAAATATAAAGTGAACCTTTTCTTTAAAGAAAAAATTGTTTTTTTGAGAAGCCTAAAATAAGGGATTGGATCACTTTATACTTGGGCCGGTCCCGACTCAAATTTACTTTAAAAGAGTCTTTTCCAAAATATATACAACAAGATAAAAATATATTCTGAAAAGTGTTAATTACATATCCTTCACATTCTTACTCTTTTTTATTTTATTTTATTATAACAAGACATTCTTACTCTCTGAACATGGTATAGCTACAATCAAATAATCAATATATATATATATATATATATATATATATATATATATATACATTCTTCAACTATTATTAGGAGAAATTACTTTAAGTACCTCCGTAGTTTGTTAAAATTACACTCATATTTTGTTAGAAAAAAACTCTTCTAAAATAAATTTTTCTTTAAAATAAATAAGTAAGGATGTTTTCACCCTTGATTTAATAAAGTGAGTTAAAATCTCTATACACTTTATTAAATCAAGGGTGAAAACAATTTTACTTATTCATTTTAGAGATAAATTTACTTTAGAAAAACCTTATCCATTTTTTACTTGACAAGTTATATTGACTTTCGTTTTTTAGATTTATGAGTTTATTACACCAATCCTAATGTTAGTCAACTATTAAAAAATTAATTTTAACCCACTGTCATCCTATGCAATTATGCACTAATATGTTATTAAAAATATTTGATCACATAGTAACCATCTTAGAAGTCAAATATATATTAAGATATGATTGATGATATTAAAAACTTTATACTAATAATACATCAAAATTAAATTCATAAAAAAGTTATCAGTTCGGTTCGTTGCACATGATTTTCAATTAGAAAATTGTAAATTTTTAAACTCCAACTTGGATTAAAATGACAAAGTCTAGGTGATGGTCATTAATTATGTTTGAAGATGGTTGTTTAATTCTTGTTATGACTTACTACCAATAATTGAACAAAAAGTCTAATAAGAGTGTAATTACGGTTCTGTCATAGTCTATATTTTGAAAGGATTTGATTCTTACAAGTGAGTGAAGCTCTAAAGTGAAAAAGTAAGGGACTATCTATTCTTAAATTATTTAGCGAGTTTTGATATCTATGTACTTGATCAAATAAATGATGGATAACTCATTACTTTCTCACTTTAGAGCTCCACTCACTTTAAAAGAGCCAAATCATTTTGAAATTTCTTTACAAGTTGAGTTATTAATTTAAGATTAAAATACACATTTGGTCTTCTTTTTATTTCCCCATAAAAGGGATTAGTCTTCGACTATCAACTGGAAAATACTCTTATATATACTAACAAAATACATTTTTATCAATTATTTTAGTTTTTTATTTATTAAATAATCATTTAAGTAATAGATATTTTGTTTTGATCATCTAAATTATCAACTTTGTGCCATACCAAGTAAGTTAGTTCTTTATATTAAATTTGCCCTAAGAGTCACCGGAACCTAAAAAACTCACAGTTCGGATTTGCTCCTTGTTTACCACTTCTTAACTTGGGCAAGCAACACCCTTCTTCTGCAACATCATATCCGTTGCGGACTGTGATTTTCTTTTGGCTCTTCTTTTGTCTTCAATATTTGTTAATTAAATTCATTATAATTGGCTATTATATTATGTTGTACATTTATTTATATTTTAAAATAAATTAAAATTAAATTGCTATTTTGAATTTAAAATTAATTGTTTAAATTCTCTTTTATTATTTTTTAAACTTTCATTTTAATATTCTGATTTCAATTTAATTTGATTTAGAATTTTGTCTGATGCTGATTTTCTCATATATGCAAAATCAGTTTTGAACTCAATTTAATTTGATTTCTATCAAATTAATTGTAAACATGTGATGCTGTAACGTTAAAGGTAATAGATGTATTTTAATTGCAATTTGTAATAGGCAAATGCTAATTCAATTCATTTTATGGTTTTTTATTCACGTGTGAATTTGAAACGGTGATATTGCTTTTATGATATTTTATTGATTGTTATAGTGCATTATACATTTGCACAAAAACAGATGTACAGGGATTTCACGTTTTCTTAATTGGATTATTAAAGTTTTTATTCGAATCAAATGCTTGATTTGATGGCTGGTATAATTATTTTTTTAACCGATGGTTTTAGCTTCTATAAAGCTGTTGGGAAAAACCAACGTAAGGGGGGGTTTTCTTGTTCATATTTTTTGAAATAAAGTTCTAGTTCTTCCTGGATTAAAACACTCTAATTTATTCTCCTGCTGTTCTGAAACCTCGGTTCATTCCGGGAGGAGCCTGTTAAATCCTGGGGGTTTTCGTCCTAGACGAATAAATCCTTGAGGACAGTGTAATTTCACACGTCTCAGGCTTTTGAGTTGTTGCTCTTTTATACAAGTTCCTTCTTGTTCGTGATTTGCTACGTTGTTCGCCTTCAATTTTATAACATTCTCAAGGATTTAATAATGGCCATCAACGCTGCGAATGACGTTCCTCCTCCAAACAATGGTGTACCTGCAGTCGTCCCAGTTGTTGTCCCTCCACCAGTCGCTTTTGCAAAGCCCTTTCCCGATATTTCAAAGATTGAAGTCTTTGGTGGACAAAACTTTCGTAGATGGCAGGAAAGAGTCAATTCCATTCTTGATTTGTTCGATGTCTACTGATCCTACAAAGATGCAAAGGAGATATGGGCGTCCATGATAGTCTAATAAACTGCTCAGGACGCTAGAAAACAAAAGTTCGCGGTTGGAAATTTCTATAGGTGGGAGATGACAGATGACAAGGATATCAAGGTTCAGATCAACGAGTATCGCAAGCTACAAGAAGATCTTAAGGATGAAAACATCAATCTGCAAGACGAGTTTGTAGCCGGTCTCCTTATCGAAAAATTGCCTGAAACTTGGAAGGACTACAAACAACAACTTAAACATAAGCACAAGCAACTATCACTTCAAGAATTGATCACACACATCATCATTGAAGACACCAACAAGAAAGAGTTGAAGGCTGCAAAGGCAAAGGCTTTAGCTTCCCGGGAAAATTTGGTGGAAACCAAGTGTCACAAAAAGATGTACAATAATAAACCTGATCACTTGCCTAAAGTTTCTAACCCCAATTTTAAAAAGAAAAGTTCTTGTTTTGTTTGTGGAAAGCCGGGCCATCATGCACCTCAATGTAGATATAGAGCGAGAAATGACAATCCCCCTAAGCCAAGGGCTAACCTGGCTGAAGGAGATGGGATAATTGCTGCGGTCATTTCTCAAGTTAATATTGTGACCAGTGTGAACAAGTGGGTGGTAGACTCTGGGGCTACCAGGCATATTTGTGCAAACAGAGATGCCTTTACCTCCTACACTTCTGTAGGGGATGGAGAAGAACATATTTATCTTGGAGATTCTCGAACTGCTACAGTTTCGAGAAAAGGGAAAGTTCTTCTAAAGCTCACATCTGGAAAGACCTTGGCTCTGAGTGAAGTGCTCCATGTGCCTAGTATTAGGGCAAATTTGATTTCGGTAGCACTATTGGGAAAGGTTGGGGTTAAAGTGTCATTTGAATCTGACAAGATTGTAATGACAAAGAATAATGTTTTTGTGGGAAAAGGCTATTGTGATCAGGGACTCTTTGTACTTAATGGTTCAGATATTATTATTAATAAAAATGCATCTTCTTCTGCTTACTTGATTGATTCTTATGATATGTGGCATGCTAGATTAGGACATATCAATTTTTCTTATATTAAGAAATTACAATATCTTGGAATAAGTGATAAAGAAATTAGTAAATGTGATGTTTGTATTGAATCTAAATTAACCAAAAAATCATGTCACCCTGTACAATGTGAAACTGAATTACTAAGTTTAATTCATACCGATCTAGGAGATTTACCACAAACCATGACTAGAGGAGGTAAAAAATATTATGTAACCTTTATAGATGATTTTTCTAGATATACTAAGGTATATTTAATTAGAAATAAAGATGATGCCTTTGAAATGTTTCTTTCATATAAAGGAGAAGTAGAAAATCAATTAAATAGAAAAATTAAAAGAATTAGATCCGATAGGGGTGGTGAATATATTTTGTTTAATGAATTTTGTGAAAAAGAAGGCATGATTCATGAAGTAACTCCTCCTTACTCACCCGAATCTAATGGAGTAGCTGAAAGAAAAAATAGAACTTTAAAGGAAATGATGAATGCTATGCCAATTAGTTCTTCTGCCCCCAACAATCTTTGGGGGGAAGCCATTTTATCGGCATGTTTTTTGCAAAATAGAATTCCTCATAAGAAAACTGGTGTAACACCCTATGAGTTATGGAAAGGTTATAAGCTTAATTTAAAATATTTAAAAGTGTGGGGGTGTCTAGCTAAGGTAATGTTACCTGAACCGAAGAAAATAAAAATAGGATCTAAAACTTCTGATTACATGTTTATTGGTTATGCTGAACATAGTGCTGCCTATAGGTTCCTTCTTTTGAAAAGTGTTGTCCTTGATCATAATACAATTGTAGAGACTAAAAATGCAGAATTTTTAGAAAATATATTTCCTTTGAAGTCTAAAAATATGGAACCTGAAAATATGCAATCTGAAACTATTTCTAAAGAATGTTTAGAAATTAATAATGAAAACTTACATGAGGATTTAAGGAGAAGTAAAAGACAAAGAAAGGAAAAATCTTTCGGAAATGATTTTTATACTTATCTTATTGAAAATGATCCAGTGACTTTTTCTGAAGCTATTTCATCTTCTGATGCTCATTTCTGGAAAGAAGCTATTAAAACTGAAATTGATTCCATTTCAAAATGCAACACTTGGATTTTAGTTGATTTACCTCGTGGAGTAAAACCTATTGGGTGTAAATGGATTTTTAAGAGAAAATATAATCCTGATGGATCAATTGAAAAATATAAAACTAGATTAGTAGCAAAAGGCTTTACACAAAACAAAATATTGATTATTTTGATACATATGCTCCTGTAACGAGAATTGCTTCAATTCGAGTTTTAATAGCCTTGGCTTCTATTTATAAACTTGTTATTCATCAAATGGATGTAAAAAATTTTAAATGGTGATTTGAAAGAAGAAATTTATATGACATAACCTGAAGGGTGTGTAATTTCTGGTCAAGAAAACAAAGTATGTAAACTTCTCAAATCCTTATATGGTTTAAAACAAGCACCAAAACAATGGCATGAAAATTTTAATCAAACTTTGATTGATGATGGTTTTTATTCTATTGAAGTTGATAAATGTGTGCATTCCAAATTGGTGAATGGGGATGTGTAATTATTTGTTTATATGTGGATGATATGCTTATTTTTGGTAGTTGTAAAGATATAGTGATTAGTACAAAATCTTTTCTTGCATCTAAATTTGATATGAAAGACATGGGTGATACAAGTGTTATATTGGGTGTTAAAATCATAAGGAAGGGTGATAGTATAATGCTATCCCAAGAACATTATGTTGAGAAACTTCTTAGGAAGTTTGGTCATTTTGACTCAAAATCAATGAGTACCCCTTATGATTCTAACTCTCAATTAAAGAAAAATAGAGGTGATCCTGTGGCTCAATCTGAGTGTGCTCAAATTATTGGGAGCTTATTGCATTTAATGAATTTTTCTCGACCAGACATAGCTTTGCTGTGGGTAGACTGAGCAGATATACTCAAAGTCCTAATCAGGATCACTGGGCTGCACTTGTTAGACTCATGAAATATTTGAGAGGTATCATGAATTATGATATTATGTATGGTGGATTTCCCGCTGTATTAGAAGGATACCGTGATGCTAACTGGATCTCGAATTCAAATGAGACAAAATCCACTAGTGGTTATGTATTTACACTTGGTGGTGGTGCGGTTGCATGGGGATCAGTCAAACAAACAATAATAGCTAGATCTACTATGGAGTCAGACTTTATAGCTCTGGAATTGGCTGATAATGAAGTTGAGTGGTTGAAAAACTTCTTAGCGAATATTCCTTTAGGAATAAAACCAACACCATCAGTGTCAATGCATTGTGATTGCCAATCAGCAATAGCTATTGCAAAGAATAAAACTTTCAATAGCAAAAATAGACATATACAGTTAAGACATAATGTGGTAAAGCAGCTACTAAAAGATGGAACAATATCCATTGATTATGTGAAGTCAGAAGGGAATTTGGCCGATCCTCTGACAAAGCCTCTTGGGATGAAATTAATATACGAAACATCAAGGGGAATGGGACTTAAGCCAATTTGAAATTAACAGTGATGGTAACCCAACCTTTGTGATTAGAGATCCCATGAAGAAGGCTCATATGGGTAAAAACAAGTCACTTGTTAGTTCTGCTAGCACTAATAATTTTTTGTCCCTTCCTATGGTGTGAGAAGTGCTAGATTGCATTCTTGAGAGGTTAAGCTTTAAAGCTTTTAATGATTTTCATATCCCTTATGGGTGATGTATGAATTGCAGCATACATTTGATGAAATCACCTATATGAGTGTCAAGTGAGGCCGTTTGTATGAGATTGTAACATAAACTCTAGAGCACTCATGAATTATCAGGCACGCGCATGGCCTATTAGCGCAAAACAGCGTCAACAGCAAGAATTGTGGGGGTGTAGTGTGATTGGTAGACCTCTATTATACATCAAAGTGTTTTGGTTCATAGAAGTTTACTTCACCAACTCACTTGTATGATAAGTCTTATCAGTTTAGGTTTGGTTCATAGTCCAAAAGATATCAAATTCGATGCACCTACACCCATGGTGTTAATCCAGGAAAAGTTTTGTTTTCAAAATTTTAAAATATGTGGGGGATTGTTGTACATTTATTTATATTTTAAAATAAATTAAAATTAAATTGCTATTTTGAATTTAAAATTAATTGTTTAAATTCTCTTTTATTATTTTTTAAACTTTCATTTTAATGTTCTGATTTCAATTTAATTTGATTTAGATCTTTGTCTGATGCTAATTTTCTCATATATGCAAAATCAGTTTTGAACTCAATTTAATTTGATTTCTGTCAAATTAATTGTAAACATGTGGTGCTTTGACGTTAAAGGTAATAGATGTATTTTAATTGCAATTTGTAATAGGCAAATGCTGATTCAATTCTTTTTATGGTTCTTTATTCACATGTGAATTTGAAACAGTGATATTGCTTCTATGACATTTTATTGATTGTTATAGTGCATTATGCATTTGCACAAAAACGGATGTCGGGGATTTCACGTTTTCTTAATTGGATTATTAAACATTTTATTCGAATCAAATGCTTGATTTGATGGCTGGTATAGTTATTTTTTTAACCGGTGGTTTTAGCTTCTATAAAGCTGTTGGGAAAAACCAACTTAAGGGGGGGTTTTTCTTGTTCATATTTTCTGAAATAAAGTTCTAGTTCTTCTGGGATTAAAACACTCTAATTCATTCTCTTGCTATTCTGAAACCTCGGTTCATTCTGGGAGGAGCCTGTTAAATCCTGGGAGGTTTTCGTTCTAGACGAATAAATCCTTGAGGACAGTGTGATTTCACACGTCTCAGGCTTTTGAGTTGTTGCTCTTTTATACAAGTTCCTTCTTGTTCATGATTTGCTATGTTGTTCGGCTTCAATTTTATAACATATTATGCCGTGAATTTGCATTTTGATCTCTAATTAGTTATTAGAATCAACACAATTGAAATTCAATGGGGAGCAAGAAGGCATCGAGTTGGTCTGATCAATGGGGAATGAGTGGATTTGGTAGTTGGGAGTATGGATATGATGATGGTGAAAAGATGAAGAGTGGGAGTATTAAGAAATAGTTGTGTTATTTGAACATCAAAATCGAAACATTATATGTGATTCCATATATATTTATCTTTATTTTTTACTTACTTTTTATACACATCTCAAAAATACACTCAAAAACAAAAAAACACTCTATATGATGTTCCTTTTCGAATGTTCAAACATCTTTACTGATTAAGAAATGGCACATGCAAAGATTGTGACATCACCTAAAATGGATAAGGCCAAAACTACTGCCTCGGTGGGTGCCGACAAAGTTAAGGTAGGTGTTGTGGTGGGTGCCTAGAAGGTGAAGAGGGACTCCTTTGCAGAGACGCGAAATCGGTTTCGTGCAAGTTTTTTCAAATGAGAAATGATTTTTGAATATTCAAATAGGTATAATATGAAGTATTTTTTTTGTTTTTTTGATGTATTTCTGAAATATGTGTATACAAAAAAACATAAAAAATAAGTGAAACATAAAGATAAAAAGATATGATATCACATACGGTACCTAAATTCTGATGTTCAAATAATACAACGATTTCCAAATACTAGTGATTTTTTACAGTTTGCGATGATTTTTTTTTTCCAGATTCGGAGACCAGCGTTAGAAATCTAATAAAGAATAAGATAGAGATTCAAACATGTATTTTAACCTTAATTTAATAGTACAAAATTTCTTGTTATAAATTTGAATAAATGTTCAAATTGGTCTATGACTAAAAAAATATATTGACATTTTGGTCCCTGAAAAATAAAAATATCAATTGGGTTTTCAATAATGTATAATGCGGTTCAAATTACCCGTTTTTAGGATAATTTTTAAGGACATTTTAGTCCCTGTGTTAGGGATTATTTTGACCTGCATTTTACATTGTTGGGGATCAAATTGATATTTTTTTATTTCTCAGAGATTAAAATATCACTGTATTTTTTTATCATGGACGAATTTGGACCTTGTTCCTGCCAAAATCCGATTAATCGGAATCTGATCGGAACCGAGTATCACAAGTGTTTCTAAGTATGAATTATATGAATAATTGGTGGATATAGCATCATAGAATATGATATTCTGCTCCTACGTATCCCAAATGAGAATAAAAGCTAGCGTAGTTCTTGGTGATTCCATCCGAAGATGAAGATACTTGTAGTCTACCCCTTTATTTATAGTGTTGGTTTAACTTATCCCTTAGTGGGAGAGTGGGTAGTTATCCTTTAGTGGGGGAGAATGGGTAGTTATCCTTTAGTGGGAGAGTGAGGTTGTGAGTGTTGAGACAACCCCTTCCTTGGAGGCTCCATTAGTAACCCTAACTCGTATTCTTATCGTTATAGTGTAGCGTAGTAGTATAAATATGCGGAAATATTTAAAACATACAACACACTAATACCATGATAGTTTATACAGACATAAGGGTACTAGCTCCTTCAGTAGAGCCTACAACAAATGATACCAAATATAAAAGATTTCAGAGTACGCAGCAAATAAAAACTAAAAGCATAGCGGCGGAAATAAAAATACAGACGACTTCCTCTCCTGGCCCCAAAAATACATTTCGCTCAACCCATGTACTGGCCATAACAAAACTAAGACTGTCTACCCAATCACGACTCCAAACTATACGGTAGTCGGGCCCGTATACACTACTCTTCGCTGAGAGTAGTCAATCTCCCAGAGATGGTCGTCCTCTGCATAAAGTAGCTCAAGGTCCCCCAACACTGGGAACCGAGGCTCTCCCGCCGGCATCAGGTTCAACCGGGATGCCATTAATCTCCTCTGGAAATTCCTCGTCCGGGTCTTCTCGCACAGCCGAAAATAAAGAAAATATGACATAGAAAATATAGGGGATAAGAAACAGTAATATGTCATAACTGGGAAAAACAGCTATATAAAATAATGTATATAGATAGCAACACTCAGAATCACAACAGTGAGAACCAAACAACTCCAAAATAATTTTCTCTTAACTACTGTCTCTCACACTCGTGCAACTAATGATTATATGGACGCGATCATGACGCGACATCCCTGATTGATCAAGGTGTCTCAGTCATCACTATGCCACCCCCCATAAGGCAGGGTTTGGTCAAAAGCCCGCAGGCTCAACTCGTCTCATAGGTACTACATATTCCCCCGCCCACAGGTCAGGTCGGAATATTCGCCCGTCAACAACGCAACTTATGGTAATGACATGTTCCCCCGCCAGCAGGCTAGGTCGGAGCATTCGCCCGTCCGTTAACAACCCAACTTTCGGTAACGACATATCCCCCCGTCTGCAGGCTAGGTCGAGGCATTCGCCCGTCCGTCTACAATTCGACTAATGGGTACGATCATCTCCTCGCAGGTAAGATCAGAATCGCCCCTATACCAAACTAATCGGTACGATCTTCTCCCCGTAGGAAAGATCGGAATCGCTCGTATGCGAACACAGTGATGAACAACTATGCAACATGAATCTCACTGACTCATCTCAGGATCAACACTTAGTGCCTCAACCATGACTTATAAACAACCACAACCAACGTTCCTCCGGCTTAACCGGGTATCAACTTTATATCACAACATTAACATATCAACTGTATCTCTAGGTTGAGCACTACTACGTATATGTGTGTGTATATATATATATATATATATATATATCGTCGACTTTCTCATCACACATTCATCTCCCAACTTATTAGAAATCACTGCCTAGCACTACTCAGACATCTGCAGTCACAACAGTACATAAATAACAACTAGTAACAACCAGCAACAGATTCAACAATAAAATCAACTTACAGATAAATAATATTTAATTAATCATAAACATATAATAAACATCATACAAATATTACATATAATATATCAAATATCCAATCACAAAACATACATCCTCGATATACAGTAAATATCAACCTAACGGTCAAACGACCTCTAGTAGGGTTTGGGTCGCCCTACTCATATCGATATATATTATTCAAAGCTTGCCTCCCCGACGATATTGTGGTTCTTTCCCCCACCTTAGTGATGTTCCCGGGTGACTCCGGATGCGGCTCCGCAACAGTCAGTCGGGTGCGCTGTCGAACGTCCGAGTCTTGTCCGATTCTATACTACAAAACATAACCAGAATTAATACAGTTAAATCACGAACCCCCTAATCCTTAGGATTAGATACTGCCCCTATTTAATTAAATAGGCTAGGGATGTTGAATTTCTACCAACTCTTGGATCAATGATCCTGAAGCATACCTAAGACATAATCCATGATCAATTATCAAAAATTTGAACCAAAACCCCTTAAACTAACAAAGTAGGGTTTCATCCATCACCTCTAAAAATAGGTGAGAGTTTGATTTGGCTTCCTAATCACTTGGATTACATGATTAAGGAATGAAATAGGTGAAATCAAGAATCATTTCACACAAATTGGACAAAAACCCATTTTCCCCAAAAAGAAACGTAGGTTCGGCTCCTTAAAGATAAATAGTCTAGAGAGATTATTTGATTTCATGCTCTTGGATTATGATAGTAGGGGATGAAACTAGATCAGAGAAATTGGTTTGGCATTAAAAGGATTTTTCTACAATTTTCTAGAGATTTTTGAAGTTTGGATCTTAAAACTTGAACTCATGAATTTTAATGGAGAAAATGAAGATTGAGAGATCAAGAGTGAAATCTATACCCCTTAGGTGATATAGGAGGATGAGAGGATCAACTTTGCTTCACAAATTTGCTTGAAAATCCTTGTGGAAGTTGAGTAAAAATGGAGGTGAAGTAGTAAGAAAAATGGAGGAAAAGAGAAATGGAGAGAAAGAAGGAAGAAAAAGAAGAAGAAGATGGAGGTGAGGAGAGAGAGTGAGTGGGGTGATGTCATTTTTAGATATTTTAGGGACAAAATTGTCCTTTAGGAAAAAGACCAGGGACATTTTGGTATTTTCACGTTCAGATATTTTCTAACGTCATAAATATCTAGATATTTTCGGAAAAAGCAATTACGACAATAGTGAGTCACAGGCACGTCTTCCTAGGCGATGTGACTTCATGTTCATCCGTTTTTAGCTCCGTTACTTACGCGATTTAATATTTCGCCCAAGAAAGTCGTAAGAACTTATATATTTTGAAAATTTTCAAAATCACCGATATTGTTCGCAATTTTATTTAAAACCTAATTGTTTCTTTCACGAGTCAAAATTAGGTCGTCTGAGCAGTAAAATCATACTGTCAGTGTAAAAACGCAGATCGGGCTCCGTCTGAGTTTTCGACCAAAATTTAACCATAGCTTCCTACGATAGCGTTGAGCGTAACTATGGTCTCGGATTAATTTATTTCATTTTCTAGATCCTCCAATAAAATACCAATACATAAATACTGATTAATTAGAAAGAATAAGAAAATCGAGGTGTTACAGGTGTTTAACCATGTTCATGATAATGGATAAGTGTGTTGTTACACCTTGACCAAGTCAACTTCTACCAAGTCATAATATGCGGAGATATGTATCTTCGGCTTAAGTATCCGAATTGGCCGAGTATATATTCTCGACTCAAGAGATATTATTCTCGACATATAAACTAAGTTATAGCTCGTCTCACTCATTAAGCTTGGCTATGACCGATCCTATATTTCTGGACAGTACACAAGCCCCCCAAGCTTTGAGTTTGAGAAAGCAAAAAAGCTTATAAGTTTTTTCATATGGTCGAGCTTAATCATATTTCGGCACCAAACTCTTTAACTCGTCCATCTGGATTTCTAAAATTGAATTTTACTTATTAAAATTGGTACAATATAATAGAACTTGATTCTTATTAGAACCTTATCGATGATAGCAAAGACAATAGGATCTTGTTTTGACTAGAACTTTGTATTTTAAACTTGCCATTGTTTAGACATGCTTGAATATTATTAGCTCGAATTCAACTTTATCAATTTACTAAATCAAACTAATACCCCACCTTTGGGCTCAAATTTGGCCTCAATAATTTAGGTCCATGTTCGGCTTTTGTTTTGTTTTGTTTTTTTTTTTTTTTTTTGAAGGCCTGAGCTAGGTTGTATGAAGTTAAGTTCAAACTTTCATGAACTTAAAATGCTTATTTTGAGAGCTCGAACTCGGCTCACCTCCTTTCTCGAGCTTGGCTTGTTCTTAGTGCATGATTTTCATAATGAGAGCTCTTAGTTTTTTAGTCGAACAATCATTTAATAATGTTAAAACCTTGAAATAACGAAGACTTTTATTTATAGAATATTCAAGGTGTGCCTCAGTAAAACCTTCACGGCTAAAACCCATTTGGGAAAAAAACATCGGGTAACGAAAAAGAATACATTACCCGTTATAGAATTTGACTCACTCATCAAATGAAATAAATCTTAGGTTCTCAGAATGAGTTTTCCAGATAGCTCTTCCAACCTATATGAGAAAATAGTAGTCATACAAGTTCTTTATAATGACGGCATGTCAATTCATAAAAAATAAGAGGCCAAGCAGCTATTTGAGTAGCTGGTGTAGGCAATAGGAAGTAACTAAACTTCAATGTGTAATTGTCGAGCTTGATGTAGGCTGAGGGCATATCCTTCTTCTATCACCATAAGCTCCTCAAGCTCTGAGCTTGACATAAGCGAAGGAGCTTATATGTGAGTGTGCATATCTTAACATGCTTTTAATTTTAAGATAAGGACTATAGCTAGGCTAAATTGCGAGACTTCGAACTTGCTAATACTCAAGCAATTTTGTCGAGGTTAAAAATGCTCTAGGTACATAGAAAATTAAAAAACATCAAGAGATTTGGAAGCCTGATTCAATAGCTCGGGTTTGTAAGATTTGATACTTTGCTTCGAAAGTTTAGATACTTTGGTTCAAACTTGACCAATAAATTTTTTAGCTCTACTTAGTCTTTACAAATTTGAGCTCGGTCTCGGCTTTTACAAATTTAAGCTTAGACTCGGCTTTCAGGCTCGTACCCGGCCTTTAGGCTCGAACTCGACCTTTAGGCTCGAACTCAAACTTCAACAATTTAATCTCGGTCTCGGCTTTTAGGCTCAGACTTGGCCTTTAGGCTAGAACTCGACTTTCCGAAATTTAATTTCGGTTTCGGCTTTTAGGCTCAAACTTGGCCTTCACAAATTTAAGCTCGGTTTCGGATTTTACGCTTAAACTTGGCTTTTAAGCTCGTTCTCGGCCTTTATAAATTTAAGCTCGGATTTGGCTTGGCCTTAGGCTCGGTGGCCTTGAGCTAGATTTCGGTTCATAACTTCAATAGCTTAGCATTTGCTAAGTTAGGCTCGGTGGCCTTGAGCTCGGTTTCGGCTCTTAACTTTAATATCTTAGCATTTGCTAAGTTAGGCTCAATGGCTTTAGGCTCGGTGGCCTTGAGCTCAATTTCGGCTATTAACTTCAATATCTTAGCATTTGCTAAGTTAGGCTCGGTGGCCTTGAGCTCAGTTTCGGCTCTTAACTTCGATATCTTAGCATTTGCTAAGTTAGGCTCAATGGCCTTAGGCTCGGTGGCCTTGAGCTCAGTTTCGGCTCTTAACTTCAATATCTTAGCATTTGCTGAGTTAGGCTCAATGGCCTTAGGCTCGGTGGCCTTGAGCTCGGTTTCGGCTCTTAACTTTAATATCTTAGCATTTGCTAAGTTAGGTTCAATGGCCTTAGGCTCGATGGCCTGGAGCTCGGTTTCGGCTCTTAACTTCAATATCTAAGTATTTGCTCAGTTAGGCTCAATGGCCTTAGGCTCGGTGGCGTTGATAATTCATGCACGTGTGACGTATAAAGCATTAAAGCCAATCAATTGACGACCATTAATGTCAATATAACTCATTTAGCACAATAGCTCATAATGAACATATGTAGGTCGGCAAACATGTATAATCACGACTACAAGAGATAAAGTATTAGTTCACCATAATTAATGCCACTTTCATGATACAAGTTGCTGCGTAATAATTTAACAACATTCACTTGCCATTCATGACTAGTGATCTCAACACCATATGCAATATTGGGTCAACAATTAATATCTATGAATCACTATTACTTTTTCATATATAGCTACTAGCTTCAATTTTAAAGGCATGAAATGCAATACTCACTTGAATGACTTGATGACCGACCAAACTCCCCTTTCGTTCAAAAGGGTCTCAATTTTATCGATAGCATTGATCAGATATAATTGCACCAAGCATGTTGAGCTTTGAATTTCAACAAATCAAAAGGTATATCACCATGCCAATTGCCAAGCTTATTCTGATCTTGTATGCACAATCCAAGCGGTGTTACACCAATCGCTACCAATAAATGTACTTCCAAGAAAAATAGCAAACTGGTTGGTGCTTTTGCTTAGAGATATCTCCAAGAATAGTCATTCTGGAACTCCATCTATCTCATCTCCATATTCATCGCGTGGAGAAGCAGCCCCACTTTGCCATATAGCCCTTCTGTTGGTGGAAAGTTATAAATGAATCTCCTCTGAGCAGACAACGTCCCCCTAAATCAACAGACTCTAGTCCACATTAACGATAGCAAGCATATGTGTTTCTTCTCAATCCCATGTACGTGCATCACCATATAAAGTGGCTCTTAAGCCATTCACAAGAGCATCTGAAAAGAGAAACCAGTTGGCACACACTAGCAAAACTTTCAGTGATAATTCAGATAAAGAACACAGAGTAAGAAGGAATGAAAATAACAAGAGAACACATATCTCTCTTGTCATGGCTGTTTGCCATAGTCGTCATACTTTGGTTCACTTAGAAAACCAGTTAGCCAGCACTCTGGGTTATTTGCTAACCCCTTCCTTCCTTGCATAACATTACTGGGTGGAGCTTCATGCCATAGTCGGCCTCGTGGTCTCCATCATCATCACCACCCTTCATTTCCTAAGCTTAAAACCAGAGCTTTTGGAACCTTCAGAAGCCAAACTTGGTGATGAACAGGGACCGAGTCAAACAGGGACGAATAAGTGATGGCTTGTTGGCTCAGCTCGGTTTCTCCCATGCATGCCGAGTCCACCACAAGGTTAAGAGAATATCGTATTAATTGATGTTTGCGAGAAGTCAGTTTCGCATGTCCTCTGATGCTATAGTAGCATGATAGTACTGCATGGACTACATTGAACCTCATTGAGTCCCACAAATCGTTGGGATGGACAGGCAATCTCGGACACAGTGGAGTATGTCATCCGCGGCTGAGCTTCTTCTTCGACAAGTGTGTTGGAGGCTTGGAGCTCATCAAATGCGTCAGTTTGGCAGTCCTTGCACTTTTTTCCATCATTTGCATGCAGATCATCCAGGAAGATTTCGCATCAACTTTATTCATCAACTCCCCGTCAAGCTTGGGATTAACATGTTCAAGACCAAAGAGCAACTTAAAGCAGCACCACTGTGCCCAGTCACCACCATAGCAACATCGTCTCGCATCCCGCATCCCACGTTCATCCCGGGACCCTGGAATTTCTCACATGGACCCGATTGGAAGAAAGTCAGAGGGCACTCCAGAACAACTATGCCGAGTCACTACTATGTGCCACAAGGGATAGCCGAGTTGACTCTGCTGAGTCATGATGCAACGCCAGGGGAAGGGCCGAGTTGACTCTGTTGAGTTTGCGCCATCATCTAACTCTGCTGAGTTTGCGCCACCATCTAATTTTGTTTGTGGTGAAGGACATGTTGCAACAGAAGAGTGTAGCAAGTACGTCGCATTCTAGGAATCCCCTCACCGAGATAGACCCCAATATATGAACAGTTTTGCATTATATCTATAACAGGTTGATGCAATTGATAGCGCGACGACTAGCTAACAGAATGTTTAACGAAACTTCAGATCATAACACCGGTGAGTTCAATGAGATTGTTGGTCGCTAGCCCTATGCTTGCTATTGTCTTAGATTTTCAATTATCATCATTCTTTTAGAGAGAATAGACTATTAGCAAATTTTTCCATTTCGTCCAAGCACTAAGCACTGATGGCTTCAATAACAATCCCCCGTTTCTCTTCCTAACATTGAAGTTTCCCAATGCTCACTTCATCACTTCCAAACGCTTCTACCATTCACCAAAAACAGAAAACCGACAAACTAGGAGTTTCCTCAGGATTAGAATTAGATGAATCAAATAACATCCAAATATCCAGATAAGATAATATAGTTACTTTTTTAGGGTCAGATAAGATAATATAGTTATCAACATAGTTGTTGGAAAAAAATAATGACAGTTACAGAAAATAACATGGTCAGAGATAGTTTTACTGACAATCATCACGATAATGAACGAGGTCATTGAGATGCACAACTTGGATTGGCCCAATTCCAACTCGGTTTAGGCCGAGTGAAACTGGTCTTGTCCAGTACGTGCGCGAATAGAAGGATTTCCATTTAGTTAACACCATCTTTTTGGGTCCCACAGGAGGAGATTGATGGATTCGGATTTGCTGCTGACGCAGTTACAGTAGAGTAATAAATAATGTGTAAAGTGGATTTTGTAAAGATATAATGTGAGCCGTTTGATCTTAAATCAATAGCTGAGATTGTTTAATGCGTGTAAATATGTGTTTTTATTAATGCAGGGAATCCGGATCCGGAGATTGATGCTTATGAATTTTGAACGCAGCGGTTTCCTTTAGTCCCACTCCTCCACAATTCACGATCATGGACTTCGAAATTCAAACTGCACTCAACGGCATAGCTCTATCTGTTGAACATTTAAATTCGTATTTTACCATTGTCAAGCGCCTTTGAAGCAATGGATTGTGTGAGAGGACTTCAAGTGGGACACCATTTCGTGAGACGTTTGTCTCTGAAATGGATGTGGTGGAGAGCATATCTCCAGATCTGATCCTTCCTCCAAATGCTTTAAAATCCGAGAAATTTGTAATCTTCACTTAACGCCTGACATCAATAATTCAATAGGTAACATAATATTTGCACATAATAACCTTGATAATGTATGAAATATAGAAAGATAGGATAATTCTTCCCTTAACTTTTTGGTGACCCGAACACCGAATTCGCAGCGGTAAAGGCTTCAGTGCTTCACGATAACGTCTTGAATGTGCGGCCGGGAAAGTTTACCATGACCTCACGGTGGACGCCAAATGTTCCTATCAAAATTTGATTAATCGGAATCTGACCGGAATCAAGTATCACAAGTGTTTCTAAGTATGAATTATAAGAATAATTGGTGGATATAGCTTGACAGAATATGATATTCTGCTCCTACATATCTCAAATGAGAATCAAAGCTAACGTAGTTCTTGGTGGTTCCATCCGAAGAGGAAGATACTTGTATTGTACCCCTTTATTTATAGTGTTAGTTTAACTTATCCCTTAGTGGGAAAGTGGGTAGTTATCCTTTAGTGGGGGAGAATGGGTAGTTACTTTTAGTGGGAGAGTGAGCTTGTGGGTGTTTAACCATGTTCATGATAATGGATAAGTGTGTTGTTACACCTTGACCAAGTCAACTTCTACCAAGTCATAATATGCTGAGATATGTAACTTCGGCTCAAGTAATGTAACACTCCAATTTTCACGATCTAAAACCAGGAAACTATATAAATGAGTTTATATTTTTATCTGGATTTTAGAAAATGATTTTGGAAAAACTAAAATCATATTCATGTTCCAAATAATCGTAAGAGCCTACGATTAAAGTTTGGGCCGAAAACTCAAACGAAGCCCGATCTATGTTTTTTCGGATGATAGTGTTTTTCTACTATCAAGACCTCTTTTTGACTAACGGTCAGGACTATTAATCTTAAAATTCAATCCTCTACCTTTTTGCTAAAATGTGTCCTAACGTCCAAAAATATAAATAATATTTTATATTCGGGCCAATAATCGATCTGAGAGACGATTCGAGCTGTCTTAGGGTTTTTCGAGAACCCTAAGCCGATAATTTTCATACCAAGGCTATGTTAAATCATCTGGGGACTCCTACCAATATCGTGAGGATTTTCAAAATGTCGGGACGTGAATTGACCAAATTGCCCTTGATTAGTTTTTACTAATTTCCTTTTACTATTTTATCTTAACTTCGTTAGTAAGTAAAGTAAATAAATATCTTCACTCACCATCACCCTCCCAAATTTTCGATCAGCCCCTCCAAACCCTCTTCTCCTTCCTTTTCTCTTCTTGCTCTTTTTCTTTCTCTCCATTGGAACTCCATTGTTGGAGACTTTAAGCTTGAATTTTGTGAAGCAATCTTCACCAAATTTGAAGAAAATCATCATAGGAGGTAGCTTGTCATCTCTATCTCTCTCAATCTCTCATTTATCTCCCCAAAATTTTCATGATCATAGATGTTAGGATTTTGTCCCTAAAATCTTCAAAAATCCATGAAAAATCATAGAAAAATCATTTTAATACTAAACCAATTTCTATGGCCTAGGTTCATGAAATATTTGTATGATCCAAGAGCTTAGAGCCAAGAAATCTCTCTAGCTATTTTTTTTAGAGAGAGGCCGAGACCCCCCTTAAGTATAGGGTAGGGTTTTTGGTTGGTTTTTGATGTTTTGAGTTGGTATCTAGGGTTATCTCATGTAGTTAGGGTGTTATCCAAGAAATAAAATTTTTTGGAGCTCCCTAGCTATTTTTAAGGTCAAGGTCCGAACCCTAGGGGTATTACAATAGGAGAAATCTTTGTATTTTTGAGTTAATGCCTTTATTGATTGTGTGTATGTAGTGACCAGCCGCTAGTCGAGCAAGTTTCTGGATCGATCGGGTGTTCGCTGCTTACCTTGGAACTTCAAGAGGTAAGGGGACAAACCTGAGGAATTCCAATTCCGACAGCTATATGCTGCTTTGGGTGTTTGTAATGTAAATAAATGTATGCATCTAATTATTGGTGGATTGTTTTATTTACTGTTGTTGATTTGGCTATGCATGACATAACTGCTGATATATGTGGATACATGTTATAATTGTTGAATAACTGTATAGATGTATCGTGTGCCCTGCTGTGGGATTTAAGGCATTAGAGGACCTAATATCGATTAGGACCCGACATTGTATAACATAAAAGCTTTAAAAGTTTGAGATGTGAAATTGAGAAAAATAAATATGTTTTATTGTTTCTCAATTTAATTTAAGAGAAAATAAATAATTATCTCTTTTGAAATAAAATAATAATGAATAGCTGCTTTTAAGGAAAATCAACATAAAAGGGCAAAGTTGTGAAAATATGTTTTTAATAATGAAAAACAATGTTTTAATATAAATAGTATTTTTAGAAAACTTTGTTAGTTTTTAAATTAATAAAGTTAACCATTTGAGCAAAAGCGTTTTGAGAAACGTGATTTTCAAGTTATTTAGTTTTATCCAAGAAAAAGGGTTTTACAAGCTGTATTCCACGGTTTGTGTTTTACCGAAAAACGACGAAAAGAAAAGGAATGGTCTTTAGACCAAGTTTTGTTTTATGGAAAACCGATCCCGATGACTTTGTGTAAGTATCGGAGATTTGGGTTTTTGTTCTTTTGAGTTTTGAGAAAAGTGGTTTTTAACTTAGAAACTAGAAACCGAGACGTCGGGGTTCTAGGGTTCTACAGAAACACGTGGATCAAGGATCCGTGTTAGTTGTGGGTCCTGTCGGCTTAGGGACGACTTTGTAGTCCTGTAAGCTTGAGGATGTTTTTACGCTCTTGAATCCAAAATCCTAAACTGGTGCATCGGTTAGGGATGTTTGGGTTTGAGCTGTTTTGGACTAGATGTCCTGTTTTGAGAAAAATGTTGTTGAGGCTTAAGGAGTCTAAGACATTATGGTGATTGTTAGCGTTGATGCTACAACAAGGAAATATTGTTACGACAAAGATAAACCGATCGAAACTAAGTAGTTTTCTCATGCTTTTGGGTGGGGCAGCCGTGCCGTGAAACGGGGGACCCTGATGATAGGGAACCCCGTGATAACTGTAAGTCATTATGTGTCATTGTACCTTGATGGGCAATGAATAAAATCCATATACTGTAAAGCATTTGTACAGTGTGATATGGTAAATAAATCCATGTAATGGAAAACGTTATTCCTGGATTGGACAACGTGACATGGTAAAATAAATCCATGTAATGGAAAGCGTTATGCTTGGATTGGACAACGTGGTGTGGTAATGAAATCCATATAAGGAAAAACATTGTACCCTGTGCTAGTCAGTCTAATATGGTAAATAGGGTGTGCCTTGATTGGCCATCGAGTTTGATCAACTCATTCTTTTGGTGATGGGATTCCCGGAAATCTAGAATTAAATTTTAGTTGAGATATATGGAAGTATCATGCATACGTTTAGAGAATAACGTTGATTGTGGGGTACGAAACCCGTGTGTTTTTACTGTTAGTACATAGATATATATGTTGTACTATGTGATGCATGGTGATATTTGGAGAGATATATTTGTATGAATTTGCTGGTTGTGTTTGGACATGTAGTTGTCGTTTTTGAATTCATATATTGATTTCTCACCCTTGCCTGTACGTGTTGGACGCCCTGTTGTGTTTTTGAATACACGTACATATATTTTGTTAGCAGTTCTTTGATCGTTCTAGCTTGAGAGCCGGAAGTTGACAACGAAGAGGTGTGGATTGGTGACGACGTGACCCTGTCTTTTTGGTACGACAGATGTCGGGATAGTACACTTTGTTATCTGTAGACTTCTTCTGTCAGACCAGCTTAGGTTTATTTTGTGGTAGCTACTTTTGGGGTAGTCTATTATCGGCTTCTGATGATCGGGGGGTAGATTGATGAATTTTAATGGATGATGCTTACTTATATACATATATATATATATATATATATATATATATATATATATATATATGTATAATTGTGAGTATATGTTCTTTAATATAATAAGAAGAAAAAAAATTCTATCACGATTTTCATGATAAGTAAAATATGAGTAAAGAAAATCTTTTCCGAAAGCGAATCAGCAAATCTTTTTCCTACTTTATAGTGTTGAGGTTACGAAAGTGACATCCAAGATGACAGGGTGTTACATATCCAAATTGACCGAGTATATATTTTCGACTCAAAAGATATTATTTTCGACATATAAATTAAGTTATAGCTTGTCTCACTCATTAAATTTGACAATGACCAATTTTATATTTTCGGACAATACAGACCTTTACACTAAATTTTTTAATCCAAAATGTTCAAAAGGACATAGGAATTTTTTAATCCAAAAACACACATGAAGATAAGTAAGCAAAAATTTGTTGGTGGACTCAACGTTTCCACCATAACCGGCGTTAGTCTTCTATTTACGATTTCCGTTTATGCTTCATGAATGAATAAATTTGAATTGAACAAGCCGATGTATTCATATAATATTCTCACATGTCTCACGGTATAAATTTATTAATAATAAGATAGGACAAGCTAAATTAAGAGTTCTGTTATTTGAATATTAAAATTTGAATATCGTATATGTTATCGTATGTATTTATCTTTATCTTTCATTTATGTCTTATCTTCTTAGATATATACGCATGTTAAAATATACCAAAAAACAAAAATATATTATATGATGTCCTAATTTAGATGTTCAAAAAATATTTCTCCTAAATTAAATAGTTACTGTCTATACATATATATATATATATATATATATATATATATATATATATATATATATATATATATATATATATATATACGTACACTTGGTTCGTTTCGTTACATGATTTTCAATTACAAAATTGTAAATTTTTAAACTCCAACTTGGATTGAAATGACAAAGTCTAGGTGATGGTCATTGATTATGTTTCAAGATGTTGTTTAATTCTTGTTATGACTTGCTGCCAATAATTGGACAAAAAGTCTAATAAGAGTGCAATAACGGTTCTTGTTATGACTTACTACCATTAATTATGACTTACTACCATAAACGATGTATTCATATAATTAATAATAAGAGGCAAGCTAAATTAACAGTTATGTTATTTGAACATCAAAATTTAGATATCATATGTGATATCATATGTATTTATTTTTATCTTTCACTTATTTTTTATCTTCTTAGATATACACACATC
The DNA here is from genome assembly GCA_039655645.1 of Ammopiptanthus mongolicus. NCBI lineage: Eukaryota > Viridiplantae > Streptophyta > Magnoliopsida > Fabales > Fabaceae > Ammopiptanthus > Ammopiptanthus mongolicus. The sequence continues at coordinate 79,390,910 of CM077349.1, read as the reverse complement.
TCAAAAATACACAAAAAAACAAAAAGATACCGTATAATGTCCCAATTTAGGTGTTCAAAAAACATTTCTCCTAAATTAAATAGTTACTGTCTAATATTATATATATATATATATATATATATATATACCTTCTTCAACTAAATTTATCTGAAATTTGTTAAAATTACATTGACTCCTTTTAATATTTATGAGTTGACAGAGTCCGCGTTAGAGCTAAAAAAGAAATTGGTTAATTAAATATCACGTGCAGCAAATAATTTTTAATAATACCAAATTACTCTATTGGTCCCTCGTTTAATTTAATTTATTCAATTTGATCCCTATATTCTAAAAATGTTCAAGTTGATCATTTTCTTGCTAAACAATAAACAATTTGGTTATTTCCGTTAAGTTTCACCGTTAAGTTTTGATAAAATTATTTTTTTGGTCCCTCATTTATTTTAATTTATTCAACTTGTTCCCTCTATTTTAAAAATATCCAAGTTGAATCAATCATAAATTAAGTAAAAGAGCAACCAAGTTGAATAAATTAAAATAAATGAGAGACCAAAAGAGTAATTTAGCCAAAACTTAATGATGAAACATAACATACATTATCAAATTGCTTAACGTTAAACAAATATAAAGGACCAAATTGAACATTTTAAAAATAGAGGGATCAAGAATAAATTAAAACAAATGAGAGACCAAAACAAGCGAGGGACAAAAAAGAGTAATTTAACCTTTTAATAAGAATATACTAAATATTTGAACTCATAATGTAATTAAAATGACAAAAATATTCTTATTATCAGAGTGTTAAATGTTGGATATTTTCTTTATTGGTTCTTTATTCTTAATGCGGAAGCGTTAAATCTATAGGCATACATTCTGGAGCACATTTACCACATAGTCTAGGATCAACATCATGCCAGATTACTAGGATTCGTTATTTATGAATATACCTGGATCCATAGCGATTCCTGAAGTAAGCGTTCTTCAAATAATGAACTTGATAACCAACCTTCGCAAACGGAGGACAGCAATCCTGAAACACAGAGAGGGGAAGAGAAAAGAGAGACAGGTAATGAACACTCGTTGGCTTGTGGTTCTTCCTCAACCGGGACTCCTTATGCCTTAGTCGCTCTTCAGATGGGGAGAAGAGACGGTATGCGATATATGTTGTCCGGTGTATTGGGGACCATAGCCTATGGGTGATGGCCAATTAGGGTTCCCATTATTCCGAAATGGGTCATCAATGACATCCACTCATATTTAGCCCATATCAATTAATTAATTTATTATTAAATCAGAAATCTAATTAGCCTTATCACTTAATTTGATCACATATCAATTAAGGCTCTTACTTGATAAATAGCTAATATAATTAATTGACGATATCTGCCTACATTATGACATTGGAATATAATTAAATACAAAATATTCCAACAATCTCCCACTTGGGCAATATATCGTAATAATTATATCAGAATTCTTTAAGTGCGCATCCGAATGCTATTTATCTTTAAATTTCTCCTTTAGAATCTGGTCCACCTCATATATCAATAATGGGACCACCGCGGCTATCTTCACTGACGTCTATTATGACTAAACCCCGACGACCACCACATCAATGCACTTGATGACATAGATCGATATGGATGAGTGGCATAGAAATTTCATGCAATGTGATCTCTGAATCATGTCTATTTCCTACTGGTCCAACTTAAGTCTTCAGTGAGATCAATTTTGCAAACCAAAATCCTTAATGTGTAAATAAATTTTACACACAGCAAGATATAAACAAGTTCATAATGAACCCATAAACATAACTTTATTTTTGCAGAAAATCCGAAATAACATAAGGTTTGTATCTCAAACATAAAACACAAATAGAGACTCCCACTAAACTAAGGCATTTAGGCATCCTCAGTGACAACACCCATATGAGCAACAGGCTCGTGTAAAAACCTTAGGTGCTAAGCCCTTAGTTAGTGGATCTGTTAGCATAGAATTTGTCGGTATGAGCTCTATAGAAAGCTGTTTTTCCTAAACTTTTTTCTTAACTACAAGATACTTGATGTCGATGAACTTCGACTTTGTAGAACTCATGTTATTGTTGAATTACAATATGACTGATTAATTTGTCACAATAAGAGTTGAGTGGTATTTCAATACCTTTTACTATATGCAACCAAGTGACAAAAAAATACTTCAGCCATATCCCGTAGTCGGATCCCGTAGTCGGATGCCTACTATCTTGGCATCCTATAAAATCGGAGTCAGAATTCCTCACGATCTCTAAACTGTCAGATCTCCGATATGTAAGCATATGCCCTTTTGTTCTCTTTAAGTATAGCACATTCCTTATGGTTGCTTTTCCAATAATCCTTGAATTGCTCAAGTATCTACCTTATAATCCTACTATGTACGCTATTTCTGAATACGCACAAACCTGAACATACATCAGACTTCCCACAAACAAAGCATAGGAAATCTTCTGCATTTCCTGAATTTCCAAATTTTCATAGGGGCATTTAATTGAGACTAAAATGTCTCCCTTAGTGACCGGGGTATCTCATGGTTTACTATCTTTCATGTCGAATTTATCCAAAACTATATCGATATAGCTCTTTTGTGATAACCTAAAGATACATCGAGAGTGATCTCTAATTATCGAATTCCTAAGACAAAAGAAGCGTCCCCAAGATCTTTCACCACAAAATTCTTTGTCAAAAATTTATTGGTTTTGCGCTATAAGCCTATATCGTTCTTGGCTAGCATAATATCAACATATAATACCAGAAAAATGAACTTACTCCCACTGAACGTGTAATACCTACAATTGTCCTCGATATTCATCTCGAAACCAAATGAGACAATCTCTTGATGAGACTTGTGTTATCACTAACGAGACGTCTTCTTTAGCCCATAGATAGATTCCGTCAATTTTCAAACCATCTTCTCAGTGTCTTTCGACACAAAGTTTCCCGATTTTTTCACTATATACATTTGTTTCATCATTGTTGCCATTGAGAAACACCATCTTGACATCCATCTTGTGAAGCTCCAAATCAGAATGAGTAACGAGAGTCATGATTGTCATTAAAAGAGTCATTCAATGGTACTGAAGAGAATGTCTCTTTACAAGCAATCATTTCTTTTGAGTATAGCCTTTTGCCACTAGACAAACTTTATACCTCTCCATATTACCCTTTGAAACCTTCAGGCAACAGGATAAGTTTCAAACCTTATTGTCTAGCTTGAGCTTGTGTTCATACCTTCAATCCACTTTTTTGAATAGAAACGTCATATGGTTGGATGGGAGTTGATAGAATCACCTTCCATTATATCATTTATCTTATGTTCCTGGAGAAATACTATATAATTATCCAAAGTAGTATTCATCCTTTCTTTAGTGGATCATGGCAAAATGCATCGGCTCCTGATGCTCTAGTTCTTGAGGGTGTTGAGTTTGACCTTCAGGAATAATTTTCTTGTCTTGAATGGGAAGAATAACAACATTATCCTCACAAGGATTCAAATTTTGCTACACCAATTGCAACTGTATGAATTGGTTCAATAGAATTAATTCTTCCTCAAAGATAATGTTTCTAATCTTATCTCCCCCCAAACTCAATATCCTCAAAGAACTAGTCAGATCCTGTCTCAAGGTTTCTTTAATTTGGGATTAAAAAATTCACATACCCCTTTGACCTTTCAGAGTATCAATATGGTTGCCGCTCATTATTTGGGGGGCTCCAATTTCCTTCACGAGGCTTATAAGGCCTTACCTTAGTTGGATGTTCCCATACTTGAAAGTCATTAGTCAGTTACTTTAGTTGGTATTCTGTCAAACATTTAAGCTGCAATCTTTAGTGTTACTCCTATAGTGACTTTGATAAGGTAGAATGACTAATCATACTCCTCATCATATCTTTAAAAAATTCATTACTGAGACTTAACTGTATTCTTGATAACCATGTTTTGATCTATTTAATGCATTTAATACAAACAATAAAATGTATAAGACCAATGGAATATAGAATTCCCTCATACAAGTTGCTCATCTCTATTTATAGAGATGTATATATATATATATATATATATATATATATATATATATATATATATATATAATGGTTGAATTGTTGTTGTGGCTTCCAATAAGAATGGGACAAAACGCCCATAAGATAAGAGTAACAAAAGATTAAAGTGCTACGTGCTCTAGTTTTTTTTTTTTTATGTCTAAGTTGTGGTCATTAATTATCTTTTAAGGTAGTTGTTGAATTATTGTCGTGACTTACTAGCAAGGATTAAACAAAATGTCAAATAAAAATACAAAACATTAAATTGCCACATGCTCTAGGTTCTCTCTCTTTTTTTTTTTTAAAGTCTAAATTGTGGTCATTAATTATCTTTTAAGGTAGTAGTTGAATTATTGTCGTTACTTAGTAGCAAGATTAAACAAAGAAGTCAAATAAAAATACAAAATATTAAAAGATAGTTAATGAGTGTCCTAAAAATAGTGATTAAACAATTAACAAAGAGATATTTTGTATTAAAAAAATAAATATAAACTTTTTAACATATTAAATATATCATTTTTCATATAATTTTTTTTTTTTTGATTATTTAACTAGTATATTTAATACACTCGTTAAGATTTTTCTTCGCTATTTAATTGCGACATGCTTGAGCCAATAAGGACATAAAACAGTAATTGCCACGTGCTTGGGTTTTCTTTCGTTTTCGAAGTCTAGGTGGTGGCAATTAATTATCTTTCAAGGGGGTAGTTGAATTCTTGTGGTGACGTACTAGCAAGAAGTGGACAAAATCTCTGTAATAGTATAAAGTGTAAAGTAACAAATAAAGGTACCTTCACCCTATAACAAGATTTGTTATGATAGTAAAAGACTCAAAGTTCACGTTGTTGGACGATCTAGACAGTTCAATTGTGATCGGATGGTTTGGACCGTTCGATGGAGATCATTCCATCAATTTCGGACCTTTAATACTATAACAAATCCGGATCCGCGTTCACCCTTAATTAGAAGCTATAATCTATTGAGATCCAAATCTATTTTAGTTATTTAGTGGTGGATATATTTTTACTTATTCACTTACGTTTAAATTAGGGTTGACCTAATACCTATTAAGACTTAAAACAAACTCTATGATGAGGTATTTTTTAAAAACTAAATTATTCATTATTTTGTATATAATGAGGATTTGATTTTTGGACCTTGCAGTTAATGATAAATTTTTATACCAAATGGGCTAACTTATGTTTGTTAATATATGAAACATATCAAAAAGATAAATATAAAAAAATATAAAGTGAGCTTTTTTTTAAAGAAAAAAATAATTTTTTTGAGAGGCCTAAAATAAGGGTTTGGGTCGCTTTATGCTTGAGCCGACCCTGACTCAAATTTACTGTGAAGGAGTCTTATCCAAAATATATATAACAAGACAAAAAATATTTTGAAAAGTGTTAATTACATATCACTCACATTCTCACTCACATTCTTACTTTAAGTTCCTCACTAGTTTGTTAAAATTACACTCATATTTTGTTACGAAAAAGCTCTTCTAAAGTAAATTTCTCTCTAAAATAAACAAGTAAGGGTGTTTTCACCCTTGATTTAATAAAGTGGGTTAAAATCTCTATACATTTTATTAAATCAAGGGTGAAAACAATCTTACTTATTCACTTTAGAGATAAATTCACTTTAGAGGAACCATATTCATTTTTTTATTTGGCAAGTTATATTGAATTTCTTTTTTTATATTTATGAGTTTATTACATCAATCCTAATGTTAGTCAACTATTAAAAAATTAATTTTAACACACTATCATCCAATCCAATTATGTACTACTATATTATTAAAAATATTTGACCTCATAGTAACTATCTCAAAAGTCAAATATATGTTAAGATATTATTGATGATATAAACAACTTTATACTAATAATATATTAAAATTAAATTCATAAAAAAATTATCATTTCGGTTCGTTACATGGTTTTCAATTACAAAATTGTAAATTTTTAAACTCCAACTTGGATTAAAATGACAAAGTCTAGGTGATGGTCATTAATTATGTTTCAAGATGGTTGTTTAATTCTTGTTATGACTTGCTGCCAATAATTGGACAAAAAGTCTAATAAGAGTGTAATAACGGTTCTTGTTATGACTTACTACCAGTAATTATGACTTACTACCATAGACGATGTATTCATATAATTAATAATAAAGATTGGCCAAGCTAAATTAACAGTTATGTTATTTGAAAGGCGAATCATTTTTATAATAATACCAAATTATTCTATCGGTCCCTCATTCAATTTAATTTATTCAATTTAGTCTCTTTATTTTAAAAGTGTTTAAGTTGATCATTTTCTTGTCAAACTTTAAATAATTTGGTCATTTCACCGTTAAGTTTTGATAAAATTACTCTTTTGGTCCCTCATTTGTTTTAATTTATTCAACTTGTTCCTTCTATTTTAAAAATATCCAAGTTGAATCAATCATAAATTAAGTAAAAGAGGAATCGAGATGAATAAATTAAAACAAATAAGAAATCAAAAGAGTAATTTAGTTAAAACTTAATGATAAAATATAATATAAAGTATCAAATTGCTTAACGTTAAGCAAATATAAAGTATCAAATTAAACATTTTAAAAATAGAGGGATAAAGAATAAATTGAAACCAATGGGAGACCAAAACAAACCAGCGACAAAAAAGAGTAATCTAACCTTTTAATAAGAATATACTAAATATTTGAACTCATAATGTTATTAAAATGACAAAAATATTCTTATTATCAGAGTGTTAAATTGCTGAAGTTTCCCCCAGTCTCCTTCTGCACGCGGAGAGGAGGAAGCACGCAAAGAGGAGGAAGCACAATAGGTGTTTAACTCAAATTGGAGTGGAGGTATGAAATTTTTGTCAGCAAGTGTTTATTTCAGATATTACTTGTGTTTAAAGTTTACGATATGCACTGGTTGGTTTCTGTTAATTTTTAGTTTCAGATATTACTTGTGTTTAAAGTTTATGATTAGAGTGTTTCGTTAATTTTCCTTTTTTGAGTGGGATTCCGACAAATATAGCAAAGGGTCGTTTTAGATTTGTATCTTTAACAAGGAATTCCTATTAACTAGTTGTTCTGCTACGTGTGATGCGTTGAGAGCTGTAGAACTTTGTTCTGTAATGTGGCTGCTGGAGATTAAAAAAAAAGTGATTTGCGAGTTTCTCAGAATGCCGAGATTTTTCTACTATGTTTAATTAATTTGCATCTATTTTACACCTGCCCTTTGATAATCTGTTTGTTAACCACTACTACAACTAAAATGAAATATACTGTTGCATCTTGTTATACATCTTTGATCATTCATCAATTTCAGATATTATCCACATAGAATGGATCTTGATTCTCTCCCTACTCCCTGCATCCAAACTTCAGCCGTCGATTAAATCTAACAGCTAAAGAGAGAAATAATTCAACTATTAGATTAATTCAACCACTGATATTTAAATGAAAAGAAGAAAGGAATTTTGGATGGAAAGAATCCAAATTCAAAAAGCCTTTTGAAGCGGCAGAACAGTTGAATAGCAACACCAAAAGTTCTACCTGTTATATCTGCCTAGAGTTTAAGTCTATCAACTTAACTAATCACTGTTTATTGCATCATTCAGCTACTTGCATGATCATTAACTATTCCCATGGTAGAAATTTACTATTAGCATACTAGAAAAGTAAAAATTATCTAAAAAAAATGTACTGAATATTATGATACAAGAAACGTCTAGCTAGTTCTCCAATCCATGGGCAATTCTATTGGAACGAAACTTGCCAAAAGTAACTTTCTTAGTGTTTTGTTTTTCATTGGGAATGTTCCAAATGCCTGTCAAACTGAACCATAATTCTATTGTCAAACGGGCATTTAGGTCTTCTGTAACGAAAAACCAAACACACCATAAATTTTTTTGTTTCTTGCACAATCCACTTGACACTGCCATATACCAGATTTAGCAATCTCAGTGAAGAAAAAGCCATATATCTTTAAAATATGTGCATAATGAGAAACAAATGTTATTGGCAATCTACTCAATAAACTATTGGGGTTAAATAATTTTCACTCCATGAAAATCAAATCAAGCTGAATTTTACAAAAGTATTCATTACTACGAAGACTTTTGCTGTATCCCTTAACACTGCAGTTGCCCAGTCTTGAAATTTTGAAGTCTGGTCTTGGTTGCTGTGCTATTGTGTTAGTCAACATAATTCTGTTATAACTGATTTGTATTATCAGTTAACTATTCTGTTCTATTATTGTTGTATAGGCTTAGTTAGGTATGTTATTTTCTGTTACTTAAGCAGTTAGGCTAAAGTATCTCAGCTTATTTTAAGCTGAAGTATCTTTTGTATAAATACATTGATTCATCAATAATATTGAGGTAATTCAGATGTAACATTGGTAATATGGTATCAGTTGCTAATATCTTTCTCTTCTTCATCTCCCAACTTTGATTTCTTTCTTCGCCATTCTTTTTCTTTCTCTACTCGATTCTTGGCACCATGTCTGCCTCTCCTGTAATTTCTGTGGATTTCCAAGATTCTTCAAATGCCTATTATATCCATCCCAACGAAAATCCTTCTCTCATTACGGTTTCTCCGGTTTTGGAAGGCTCCAATTATCATGCTTGGACTCGTGCCATGACTATGGCCCTCCAAATGATAAATAAGTTTGATTTTGTGGATGGAACTATCAAGAAACCTGCCTCCACACACTTTTCTTTTGTTGCTTGGAAGAGATGCAACACCTTAATTCTTTCTTGGCTGATTCATTCCATGTCTTCCGAAATTGCAACAAGCATTCTTTGGATTGATGAAGCTTCTGCTGTCTGGAAAGAATTGACAGATCGGTTTTCACAAGGTGATTTTGTTCGCATTGCTCAATTACATTCTGACCTTTATTCACTGAAGCAGTCAGATTTAACTGTAACTGCTTATTTCACTAAATTGAGGGTTCTATGGGATGAGCTTTGCAATTTTTGTCCCATTGCACAAACTTCTTGCTGCCAAACAAGTACGACTGTTCAAAATTATAGGGACAATGATTGTGTCTTACAAAGTCTTAATGACAATTATGTTGCGGTTCGATCACAAATTCTTCTGATGGACCCTTTACCTTCTTTGAATAAGGTCTTTTCCATGGTTATTCAACAAGAGAGGCAATTGCATATTGGTATTCTTCTTGACCCTACCATTCTTGCAGCACCTTCACAGCCAAATTCCTCCAATCCTTCTCAAGATCGCGGCCACTACACCACCAAATCCTCTACTGGCAAACCAAATCCTCTATTGGCAAGACCGGATCCCAAAGATTCTGCACTCATTGTAACAGCACAGATCACACTGTGGATAAATGTTTCTTTAAACATGGTTTTCCACCCGGTTACAAACCCAAGAAGTCCATCAATTCTGTTACTACTGATGTGCCACAACCTTCTTCTACTTGCTCTCTGCCAGGCATCACACCTGAACAGTTACAGGGTCTTTTGGCACTTCTTCCTACCTCTCAACCAACTGCCATAAGCCATGCTTCCAATCTTGTGAGCACTAACACTGTCAATGCACAACCTCCATCAGGTACAAGTCATTGCTCTTGGATTTTGGACTCAGGGGCTACTGACCATTTCTCCTCATCTTTAACTATACTTAGTACATATTATTCAATTCCTTCTATTTTTGTTTGCTTACCTACTGGTCAACTTGCAGTTGCCACTATTCGAGGCACTATATATCTTACAGATTCTATTGTTCTTCATGATGCCTTATACATTCCTAACTTCTCATGCAAGTTGATTTCTGTTACAAAACTTACATATACTCTTTCTTGCTTTCTTTCTTTCTTTCCTGACCATTGTCTTATTCAGGAATTAACAAACTTCAAGCAGAATGGTAAAGCTAAGGCTATCAATGGACTCTATGTGTTGCTAGAATCCAAGCCTAATTCACCACATACTCATGTATTTCTTTCTGCTAATAATAAAACTGATTGTATTGCCACAAATGATATTTGGCATTATAGATTAGGGCACCCATCTTCCCATATCTTTCATCTTGTACAACAACAATTTGATAATGTACAAACTAAGGCCACTCCCATATGTGACATATGTCATCTATCTAAACAAAAGAAGCAACCTTTTCCCCTAAGTTCTACTGTTTCTAATTTTGTTTTTGATCTTCTACATATGGATATTTGGGGACCTTTTGCTATTCCATCTCTTACTGGATTTAAGTGCTTCTTGACAATAGTGGATTACAAGTCTAGATATACATGGATTCGGTTAATGCATACTAAATCTGAAACTAGACAGCATATTATTGACTTTGTAACATTCATAAACACACAATTTCATCTCAAAGTTAAGGCTATTCGAACTGATAATGGACAGGAATTTTTGTTCCCTTCCTATTATCAATCTAAGGGTATTGCACATCAATTAACTTGTGTAGAGACACCACAACAGAATGGGGTGGCTGAAAGAAAGCATCAATACATTCTCAATGTGGCAAGGGCTTTGCTTTTTCAGGCAAATCTTCCCACTTCTTTTTGGTCTTTTGCTATTTCTCATGCAGTACATCTTATTAACATGCTGCCTTCTACATCTTTGAATGACAACTCTCCTTATTCTATTTTACATAATCAAGTGCCTGATATAGCAATTCTTCGGGTTTTTGGTTCTTTGTGTTATGCATCTACTCTCGTTGCACACAGGAGTAAGTTTGCTCCTCGGGCTAGGAAATGCCTATGTTTAGGACATAAGGAGGGTGTGAAAGGATTTCTGTTGCTCGACTTACAAACCAGGAAAATTTTTCTCTCTAGGCATGTTGTCTTTTATGAGACCATTTTCCCTTACCTTAAGTCTACAACTCCAACAACATCTGATATGTTTTCTACTTTATGCCTTCCCTCACATATTTCACAAACTGATCTTTCACTTGATGATCTCCCTGCACCACAGAATCGTCTTCCTACTAATACTCCACCACTTCCTACTAGGGTGTCTACTAGACCAATTGGACCACCAAATTATCTTAGAGATTATCATTGTAACATTGTTCAGTCTCAGGAGCTTTCCTCTACTACTATGAAATATCCTCTGTCTCAATAATTATCCTATTCTAACCTCTCTGATACTTCAAAGACTTTTTCTCACACTATTTCTGGTTTTACAGAACCTAAAACATATCAACAGGCCATTAAACATGAGTGCTGGAGAATTGCTATGGATAAGGAAATTTCAGCTCTTGAACAAAATCATACTTGGGTTATAATTGACCATCCTTATGGCAAAAAGCCTATAGGCTGTAAATGGGTATACACTGTAAAATTAAACTCGGATGGTAATATTGAGAGGTATAAAGCTCGATTGGTAGCCAAAGGCTACAATCAACAAGAGGGGATTGACTATTTTGAAACTTTTTCGCCTGTGGTGAAACTAATTACACTTAGATTAGTTCTTGCTTTGGCCGCTGCTAAACATTGGCATTTACATCAATTGGATGTAAACAATGCTTTTTTACATGGTGACCTCCATGAAGAGGTCTATATGACCATCCCTCCAGGTTTTCATTCACACAAGACAAACCAAATTTGTAAATTGATTAAATCCTTATATGGACTTAAACAAGCAAGTCGCCAATGGTATGACAAATTAACTACTGCTCTTCATACTATTGATTATAAACAATCTACTGCTGATTATTCTTTATTTGTCAAGTATCTTAACAATAACATTACTATCTTATTAGTTTATGTTGATGATATAGTCTTGGCAGGCAATGATATAACTGAAATTCAGTATGTCAAACAGTATTTGGATCCGCAATTTTGCATTAAAGACTTGGGAACTCTTAAGTTTTTTCTTGGCTTGGAAGTTCATCAATCTGCAAAGGGCATTGCCTTATCCCGAAGGAAATATGCTCTTGAGTTATTAGATGATGCTGGACTGCTAGGTTGTAAACCAGTTTCCACTCCTATGCTACCTACTTTAAAACTCACTTCTACTGATAGTGATGTTTTTCCAGATCCAGCCATTTATCGAAAACTTCTTGGCTGCCTTATTTACCTCACCAATACTAGACCAGACTTAGCTTTTGCTGTCCATAAGCTTAGCCAATATGTTTCTGCTCCTATGCAGATGCATTATGATGCAACTCTTCGGGTTCTTCGGTATATCAAAGGATCACCAGGTAATGGTTTATTTTTCCCATCAAATACTGATATCTGTTTATCTGCTTTCAGTGACTAGGATGGGGCGTCTTGTTTGGATTCAAGAAAATTAGTCACCGGGTTCTCCATCTTCCTTGGTTCCTCATTGATTTCCTGGAAATCCAAGAAACAGGAAACTATATCTCGTTCCTCTCCGGAAGCAGAATATCGAGCACTTGCATCAATAACATCTGAGGTTCAGTGGCTCCTCTAATTGTTGCGGGATCTACATCTACCATGTTCCAAACCGGTTCCCATTTATTGTGACAATAAATCTGCTATACACATTGCTCAAAATCCTTCTTTCCATAAGCGCACAAAACATATCGAAATCGATTGTCATTTGGTTCGTGAGAAGTTTCAGCAGGGAATTATTGTTCTCCTTCCTATATCCTCTGCCAATAGTTAGCCGACATTCACACCAAGCCTTTACAACCAGCTATTTTTCAGTCCTTGTTATCCAAGCTAGGCATGATTGATATCTTTGCATAGCTTGAGGGGGGCTGTTAGTCAACATAATTCTGTTATAACTGAATTGTATTATTAGTTAACTATTCTATTCTGTTATTGTTGTATAGGCTTAGTTAGGTATGTTAGTTATTTTCTGTTACTTAAGCAGTTAGGCTTAAGTATCTTAGCTTATTTTAAGCTGGAGTATCTTTTGTATAAATACATTGATTCATAAATAATATTGAGGTAATTCAGATGTAACATTGGTAATATATTGCTTGAATCGAAATGAATTGAACATCACTTCAATTCCTAGCTTAATGCTATAATGCAATTGAACTTCACAGCAATTTTAATGCTATTGCTTGGTTTTAACGTTTCTTGATGCTCATGAAGTATCTAATCAGCATAATCTTTATACTAGTTTTGCTTCGTTGAAAGTTTATGATATGCACACTCTTTTTAGCATAATCTTTTTCGTTGATTCAAAGTTTATTACTAGGACCTGATCCCAGTTCTCTCCCATTTTCCCCTTCCATTTATCATGTCGTTCCAATCAAATTAACATAGTAGAAAAGACAAAATAACTTTTTAGTTCAGCTAGCTCACTAACTTCTTGATCATGTTTTTTGCTTTCATTTTATGAGCAGATAATGGCAGCTGCGAGCATTGCATCGACAGGGATTGTTCTTGAAGTACTTACAAATGATAATTATGAGAACTGGAGCACTCTCGTGAAAAACTATCTGGTGGGTCAAGGTCTATGGCAAGGTATTGTTGAGGGTGATTCTAAAATTTCAGATGAGGATCGGATATCCAAAAATGGTAGGGCTTTACATGCCATTCAACTCTCGTGTGGATCTGATACTCTCGGTAAAATAAGACAATTCAAAACAGCCAAAGACGCCTGGAATCACTTAAAGGCCTCCTTCAGCGAAGATGTAAAAGCCTACCCAGATATTGAACAAGGACAAGGATATGATCGTAATATTTCTAAGCTTCACAGTGACGTTAAGAAAGGGTATTGGAATGACGCAAAATCATATATCATAAGCAAACCTGATGTGATTTTCCAAACTTCATACTCTACAGGCAGGACGATACTTCATGTCGCAGTGGCTGCAGGGCAAGAGAAAATGGTGAAGGAGTTAGTTAAAATAGGGAATCAACGATTGTTGAAAATGCAAGACAAACGGGGATATACAGCACTTGCTCTTGTAGCTGAATTAACAGACAATAAGAAGATAGCAGAGTGGATGGTTAATAAAGGAGGGCAAGAGCTGGTAACTATAGAAACCAAAAAAGGTGATGATAAAGGTGAGAACATCCCACTACTTCTAGCTTTAGCCAAGGGTCACAAAGAAATGACAAGATATCTTTTCTCTGAAACTCCTTGGACCGTCTTGCTTGAACACAAAGATGATTTTGGCCCCAAACTTCTATCGGGATGCATCTCTGCGGAAATATTTGGTAAAGTTTATTTGGAGCTTATTTTTCCTTTTTAATAATTTAACTCTTAAAATATAAGGTCTTGCCTTTTGTTCTCTAGTGGACAAATAGGGGGTCCACTAACCTTCTTGTTGCAAGGTGATGAGGTTCTTTGATGGCTCGACGGTCCCGGTTGGTCGATCTAGGCGTCCTCCCAGTGGTCGGCCTAGGCGTCCTCCCAATGGCCGATCGCTCCAATGCATAATCGAGGGTATACCTGCGATGACACTCTGATGTCTAAGTTAGCACATGCACACATATTATAGTGTAAGAGTGTGTCTTGTGTAAGTTAGGGGGTTGAAGGATACTCCCTAGTATTTATAGGGGAAGACTCCCTTTGTAAGTTGAAGGTCCTTGGACGCTATCTGACACGTCCAGATTGTGCCTGCAGGTAGTGATAGTGCACCCTTTGTTGTGTCAGTATGTACTCTAAATGGCAGAAGTCGTTAGCCGCTTTAGCAGGTGTGGTAGGCACGGTAAAGTTGCCTGCCTCATGCAGGCCGAGCGAACGGGGAGCATGTCGTGTGGCACACGGGCGTCCTTGCTAGTCGGGCACATGTCTAAGGCAGGTGCCTACATGGCTTGTCCATTGGGTTGCTGTCTGGTCGATTGGGATGACCATCCTTGTTGGGCCTCTAAAGTTGGGTCACAACCCAGGATGGTTTGGGTTACAGTTCAAAACACTTTTGAATAATAATAATAATTTTTTAAATCTAATTAAAGAGAAATAATATTTGCATGTCATTGCTTTTTTTTTCAATAAGGTACATTTGATTAAAGAAATAATATTGGATTTAATTGTGATGCATTATTAGTGTAATAAAATTTTACACTGCCAATCAATTATATATCATCACATCATTAAAAATACTTTTATAATAACTATCATATAACTCACAGATGGGATGATATATGATTA
Source organism: Ammopiptanthus mongolicus (assembly GCA_039655645.1). Lineage (NCBI taxonomy): Eukaryota > Viridiplantae > Streptophyta > Magnoliopsida > Fabales > Fabaceae > Ammopiptanthus > Ammopiptanthus mongolicus. The sequence continues at coordinate 79,375,783 of CM077349.1, read as the reverse complement.
ATTGACAGTATAAAAAACTTGACATTGACATTGAATCAAAATAAAACTCGATCGAAAAATAAAAAGATAAAGAGAAGATAACAGAATATGTATTTTTACTATTTTATTACCTAAAAAGCAATATACAAATAATGTAAGGAAAATAACATACACTAGACAAGATAGGTGACACATAGATATATCAATAATCAAAATAATCCGTGTTTGGTGTGTGAATGTGAATTAAGGGTATATGTCTTCACTTAAATTCAGGAGCAAAGCTCAACCCCAAAATAATTTATTATGTGGATGAAATTTATGGTTTAAATATATCATTGAACATTTTTATTTATTTAACATGAAACTTATGACATTATTACTCCTTTTAAGAGTTGACTTTCATATTGACTTCACTTTATCAACACTGATTCAGTGGTAGTCCTTTTCCCTCATATGACTTCACTCATCTACTAATATTTAGTACAACACCCTTGCAAGAATGGTGCTTCCCCTTAACCTAGACTAGATGTAACCCTTTTCATAAGTCAACCTTCAAGATGGCTCCGGTTCAAATGAAGGCTATTGCAGTATAGTATAGTATGCATACCCGCGGGTATCTGTTAAGGGCGTTAGAATATTTACGTGTTAATGGATTAATTTAGATATGTTTATCGATTGTTTTTACTATTTAATATTTTAAATTTTAATTTAATGACATGTATGCTTATACTGTTTACATATCATATTGTTTAGTATATTTACTATAATACTTTTTAAGCACAAGAACTTCTCGTACCGGCAAGGAACTCAAATGTAGAATTAGTTTGAATTTCATGTGTGAATAAAAAAATTTGTGAGGTGTTGAATCTCCATGGATACCCTCAAATATTGATAAATTTGTTTAGAACCCGTAAGATAGATACCCGCACGGATATGGAGCGGGGATGGATATGAAATTCATCCAACGAGGTGGGTAGTGGGGGTTACTATCCGTACCCACCTTGCCCCTTTTACATTCCTAATTGCAGATAGCTCTTGCAAAGACAAATTAGTTATGAGACTGGTTTGGTTGAATACCCAATTCAGTCACGTTTTCATGTTCCAATTGAACACTTTCCTTCTTTGATTATTCTCAAAGCAAAGGAGAAGATTATTCTTTTTATCAAATATATGTGGATCCAATCACGATCACTAGGGACCTCACAAGGTGCTAGAACAAATTTAAGGAGCTGTTATAAATTGGTATGAGTGTTTAAGTGTTGGGTTGTGTAAAAAATAAATTTTATACAATAAATTATAAAAATGTTATGAAATTATTTGTATAATTTAGAAATATTTGTTTGATAGTGAGTTTTGCAATGATGAAATGGGAGGAATGTTATTGGTTTCAAAATAATCTAACAGCTTTTTGAATAAGCTTCAAACTTCTAGCTTCTCTAAAAATAATTTTTTTTTTAATTTAATCAAGTTTGTCAAACATATTAGATTAAACTCATAATAACCTTTTTACAAAATAAAAGTTGTTTTTTGGGAAATAATCTTTCCCAAACATGCTCCTAAGTGTTGCAATGTAGCTAGCAGCTAGTTAGTTAAGGGTGGTGATAGGTGACGTGAGTGCCATTTTTATTGAGAATTCAAGGGTGAATGTTAGAAGTCTCACATTGATAAATAATGAGTTGAGTGGAGAGTAATTAAGTTGGAAGACTCATAAACTCATTGCCTTATGACTTTGGATCAAGATGTTATGTCAAATTCACTTATGTGGTTATTGACCTAGCCCATTGAAAAAGATCTCCTGATGTTAGCGCTCTCCCAATATCCAACAGTGGTACCCGTTCGAAAGAGACGCGTCCGATTTAGAGGCGAGTTGGGCTCTTGGTGACACTGTCAAATGTAAATTACACTATGGAATAGTAATAAATACATAAACACATGAAATATTGTATTTAAATTTGAAATATTGACTTTTCACTTAAAGTCGTGTTTCTTTTTTAAGTAATCACATGAACAATAATTAACTTTTAATATTGATCATCGAGATCCATGTATGGTTTAATTACCCAGATTTGCATATATATATATATATATATATATATATATATATATATATATATATATATATATATATATATATAAGATGTATCAAGTGAGGGAGGTTATTCTTGGCCTTTGGACTACACATGAATGATCCATATTAGAACATAAAGTCATGTGTGATCACCAACGATTTTTATGAGAGTAAGATGGCATATTCTTAACCTTTGGATCACACACGAATGATCAAGATTTTTTTTTTTATAACCTAAATGATCAAGATTAGAACATAAAGTCATGTGACTTTTTTAAGTGATCGGATGAACACTAACTAACTTTTAATCTAATCATCCATATATGATTCAATGACCTAAATTTGCTCCAATCACTGTCATTTAATATATATATATATATATATATATATATATATATATATATATATATATATACATATCTCCATATTTATTCAGAATCAATGCAAATATTTCAAATTTAAATGCAATACGTGGTTACAGATGTTGCTGCAGCATTACTCCAACACCGAGTTGGTCGAGAATTACCCCTTAATCACAATTATGATCATCTGCGGCCCTTATATGCATTAGCTCACATGCCTTCTGCATTTCGTAGTGGAATCAAACTTGGATGTTGGCGAGGATTGATTTACAAAAGTAAGTTCGCATTTTATCTTTGAAAATGTTTTATTGTTTGTAATACAAACTGTTATATATATTGAATACATTATATTTCACTATAGTTTTGATGCTAGAAAGATACATAAACTTCAAGGACAAAAGTGTTAAGATCGTCTCACAGGTTGAAGCAGATGAAGGACAAAAATTAAATACATTAACAGGTCTGACAACAATTTATCCTCAATGAATTATGAAATACATGTGCTATAAAATCAATTTCTCTCCTTACTAAATAAGTTTTGTAATTCATCCTATATTATATGAAAAAGGGTAAAATGGATGAAAAACTAAGATTGGCTTGTATATATGATATATCTTTCAGGTAAAATATGCAGATTGGTTCCAATATCAATGCCTCTAAAGCTCTTAGGTATGTTGTGTCACAAGGTCACATCCCGATTTCGACATATAGTGGGGGCTATTGGCACTCAATTTTTTTTTAGAACAAAACTTAGGCGCAATTCTATATATGTCTATGGTATTTTTCTCCGTTGAGAAAAAGACACGTGTAACAACTCATCAATGAAATTATACTGATTTCATTGGAGAACATCACCACAAATACCTATAGAATAGTACCTAAATTTTGTCCTTTTTTTATTCATATTCTTTTAATTTCTTCAAACTTTGATTACCTAAAATGACCTTCACTAATTTTATCTTTTTAATCATTCAAATTTTCTGCAACTTCTTCTTAACTATTTACACAATTGAATTAAAAATATTAATTTATTTTATCAATGAAAGTTATTTCATACAAGTATATTTTACTTCTAATTTGTTATACCATATATTTTTATAAATTTCATACATACTTATTTTATAATTTTGACTTTTTATGTGTTATTAGTAATTATAACTTAAAATGTAGTTATAAAGTTTTGGCATGACATCTTTTTCTCAATTCCATTAATCCACAGCACATTAAGCTCCATTTTTGTATAGGACCTAAAGGAATTGGAAGAGCTTCCTATAAGATAAAGAAGGCAAAAGTTACATTTAAAAAACTTTAAACTAACTACATATAAAAATTAAAAATAAAACTTAATTGTTAGATAGTTAAATAACATATTAGAGACATAAAAAAATTATTTAAATGTTTATATTCCTCAACAAAAGTTTATATTAGTAAATTATACTGATAATTTTTTGGTTTAATTGTACTTTTCGTCCCTAAACTTTTTCAAATGTGTGATTTTGATCGCTAAAAAATTTTAATTGCATATTTAGTCATCTAATTTATTAAATTGTGCAAAATCAGTCTTTTTTAGACTGCTTAGACTTAGTCTTTTTTAGGTTATGTAGACTGTTTTTCAAAATTTAATGAATTAGATGACCAAATGTACAATTAAAATTTTCGAATGACCAAAATCGCCCATTTGAAAAAATTGAAGGACGAAAAATGTAATTAAGCCAAATTTTTTCAGAAACTATTTCCTAGATTCTTGAAGAGTACCTTTTAGATTTGATACTTAAACATCGAATATAACTTTCAAAAAAATATAAAAAAAATAAACTTATTTAAAGGATTTTTCAATTAAATATAATTTCATAAAAGTATATCTTATATAACTTTGAATTGCCAAAGAAAAACAAAATATGTTTTTGTTTAAATAAATTAGAATTAAAAATAAAGGGAAAAACAAGGTAGAAGAGAGAAAATAATGTCTTTCTTTTGTACTTTTGGTTCACATAATGATCATATGATTAACAACTTTCTTTCTATTATTAAAATTTATTTATAAAAATAATTAAATATTAAAAATTAAAGTGAACAAATAAGTATAAGTGATAAAAAGAAAATTTTATCTTATTAGACATAAGTTAATAAAGGATATTTACCAATATTTGGTTGATCCAAGTGGTAACGAGCTTGGGTCCCTTAAGCAAGTGGTAGGGGTTCCATCCCTGGCTCTTGCTTATAGAGAAAATTTGGTTGGGTGAGGTCAGCCCTTAAATGTCGTTCAATACCTCGAGCGATTAGTCTCTACAGTTACGCGCTGAGGATACCCTCAGAAACCAAAAAAAAATTAATAAAGGATATTTTGAGTAATTCAAATTGTAAGTGAATAAGAGGAAGTGTGAAAAGGTAAAACGGAGTGTCAAACTGTCAATAGCCCCACCCCTAACCATATTGTCAATATATTGTTATTATTAGGTTTAATTACTTCGGAGGTCCGCGAACTATTTGAGAATTTTTAAACAAGTTCTTGTACTAAAAATTTTTGTAATTGGGTCCCTGGACTTTGATAGACTTTGTAATGGCGTTCCTGCACTTTAAAAGTTTGTAATCGGGTCCCTGAACTTGTTAATAGTTTGTAATTAGGTCCCTGGGATATGAGGCATTTTTAAAACCTTTGGTATTGTGGTGATCCAATGGTTCTATTAACCTCCAAGACCGACAAGAAATCTCGAAAAAGATTTATACTATACTCTAATTACAATGTTCTTTTCTTACCCCAGGGACCTAATTACAAATTATTTATAAGTTCAATGACCCAATTACAAACGTTTAAAGTGCAAGAACTCAATTACAAATGATTAAGAAGTTCATGGACCCAATTACAATTTTTTTTTAGTTTAGAGACCTATTTAAAAATTCTCAAATAATTTGGGGACGAACAGGATAATTAAACCTTATTATTATTATTATTTAAGAAATCATCCTTCTTCCTCTTCAATGTCACATTTAGGCCAAATTTTTGGACGACTTCAACTGTTCATTCAAACTTATATACTTCTAAAGATTCCAGGTATGTACAATCATAAATGCTCTTAGCTTCTAATGCTTATCTTTTCTTTGTTTTAATCAATTATGTTGAAATTCATTGTCTAAGATTGTATCTGTTGGATTTGAATCTTCTCCTTTTTTCTCTCTCATGTTTTCTCTCGTGTTATGAAAGATATAAACACAAAAGTAAATTTGTTTTTCCCAGTGGGTTACATTCAAATTTGTTTTTGTCTCTTCATTTCTCAAGGAAACATAAGATGAAAGAAAAAATAAAATAGAGTCCCTGTCCTTTTCCCTCCATCCTATTTTGCTACCTTTTTAATTAAAATCCCCTTTTTAACTTTCCAATGGTTTCAGGAATTAAGAAGATATATGAGATGAAAATGAATCATTACCTAGTACTTGAGATTCTAAAATGCTTGCGCGAAAGAATATCAACCAAAACACGTGAATCAGACCTGCACGCGTGTTCAGCTTACGACTCTATGTTGCAAGCAGCCAAGTATGGAATTATTGAGTTCATAGATTCAATGCGGCGAGCAAATCCTGACCTTTTATGGGCCACTGACAAAAATAAAAGAGGCATATTTTCACATGCAATTCTAAATCGTCAAGAAAAGGTGTTTCAACTCATACATGAGACAAAAGGGCTGAAAGAGATTATTGTATCCCGTGAAGACGTGTTTGGCAATAACATGTTGCACCTTGTCGCAGAATTAGGGCCTTCGTCTGTCCTTGGTGGCATATCCAATGCGGCTCTGCAAATGCAAAGAGAACTTCAATGGTTTATGGTATTATGTTCCTTACTTAATGAATATGTCGATTTTTTCAAATAATCATTTGATTTTATTTTATATAATAAGCACAATACAAATTTCATGATAGTTTGAATAAAAAAAGGATGGCTTTCAGGCTCCCATCTGGTGGGGTTTGGAAGGGTAGATGTGCATAGCCTCATCCCACAAGCGAAGAAGCTATTTTCAAATTCAAACTTCTAACCTTCAAATCACATGGCAGTAACCTTATTGTTGCGTATCCTGGTGTATTAGTACTCTAAGTCAAAATTGACGAATTATTACTACATGCAGGCGGTGAAGAGCATTGTGCCTGCCAAGTGCAAGGAAGCTAGAAATAAAGATGGGAAAAGGCCTCGTGAACTATTTACCAAAACCCACGAGGAGCTAGTGAAAGCTGGTGAGAAATGGGCAAAAGACACAGCAAGTTCTTTCACAATTGTGGGTGCTCTCATCGTTACCATTATGTTCGCTGCAGCATTCACTGCCCCAGGAGGAAACAACCAAGACACTGGCATACCCGTCTTTTTGGATAAGGACGCATTCAGTGTCTTCATTATAGCAGATGCACTCTCTCTTATCACCTCTTCTTCTTCAGTCTTAATTTTTATTGGGATCCTTACATCACGTTACGCTGAGGAAGACTTTAGCATAAGATTGCCCATCAAGTTACTTTTTGGCCTCATCACCCTATTCTTGTCTGTGTCATCCATGATGATTGCCTTTTGTGCTGCACTTACTATGATGTTAAAAGGATACCGTCGGCTAATAATTGTAGCCATGTTCCTTGCCATTATTCCAGTCTTGGTACTCTTTCCCTCACAATTGATGCTTTCTTTTGAGATTGTCAAGTCTACCATAAGATTTAATTTTCTCACTGGTAAGAAGAAAAAGAGTCAGGATTGATAGATTTTTTTCCTTCTTTGTTGGGGACTTTAATTTGTACTTGTGATTGCCATATTCAATAAGTTGTTATTTATCTGTGTATTTTGTTACTATCTTTCAAAGTGCCCATGCATATTGCTATCCTGCATCACTTGTTTACTTGAGACATGTTAAAACTTGATACTTGAGAGAGAAAGAGAAAAAAATAAAGTAATGGATCCATCCTCAAACAATATGGATCTGTTGCAAGGACGAAGATGTGGAGGTAGGAATGACAATGGGCGGGGTGGGCGGGTATTAGATGAGTATTATGATCCTCACCCCCGCCCCCATTTATTAAACGAGTAGTCATTTTCTATCTCGTCATGAATAATCCCCATGCACCCCTCGAATACGATTATTTTTGCTATCTCTATGTTCCAGAAAGAAGGGTGGAGGTGGTGGTCGAGGTGATGAAAGTGGCGGTGGTGGGGTGGTCACTGTGATGAGAGAGAATGTATATGGTGAAGATGATACAAAATTCGTGTGGGGGATTTTTATATAAAATTTAACTTTTACAACTTAACTTGCTGAATAAGTTGCATGTTTCAATCTCATCCATTGCTTAAAAGTTATACTATATCAATGTTTTGGTCCAAGGTGCATCAAATACCAAAGTCTCCAGGTGCAGCATAATCACACTCATAGTTATTAATAGAAGATAAGAAGACGTATTATTTAGAAGTAATTGTTTAAAAGGTATAAATTTAAAAATAGTGCATAATACCATACCAGATTGGGACGATCTGAAGTATGACCCAAACTCAACCGGTGAACACAATGTGTTTAATTTGTAAAACGTAAACCCTTCTTGTAACACCCGAGGCTGACGAGGGCGAGGAGTGATCGCCGGTGCATGAGGCACGGACAAGGAGCGACTCCTGACAGACTTTTAGGCGGAGGGACACATGAATGAACTGATTCACACCGGAATGAGAGGGATCCTAAGACTGTACATGTATGAGACTGTTGAATTGAGGAAGGCTTAAAGGAATTGATTTGTACTACCTATACCAACAAAATACATCTTCTTTTAGGGAGCCTATAACATAAGAACTCCATAGTTAAGCGTGCTTGACTTGGAGCACTTGTGGGATGGGTGACCTTCTGGAAAGTTTCCCAGAAAGCGTGTGAGTGAGGACAGAGCATGCTGAAAAGATCCGTGTTGGTTTGTGGGGACCGTCGACAATCCTGAAACCAGTCTGGGCCGTTAGAAATGGTATCAGAGCGGACCTCTCCCAGTACGGTATGGTTCGGGAACGAACCAAGCGGAAGCTAGTGGGCATGTAACATCCGGGGCTGACGAGGGCGAGGAGTGATCGTCGGTGCATGAGACACGGACAAGGAGCGGCTCCTGGCAGGCTTTAGGCGGAGGGACACATGAATGAACCGATCCACACCGGAATGAAAGGGATCCTGAGACTGTACAGGTATGAGATTGTAGAATTGAGGATGGCTTAAAGAAATTGATTTGTACTACCTATACCAACAAGATGCATCTTCTTTTCGGGAGCCCAGAACATAAGAACTCCATAGTTAAGCATGCTTGACTTGGAGCACTTGTGGGATGGGTGACCCTCGGGGAAGTTTCCCAGAAAGCTTGTGAGTGAGGACAAAACACGCTGAAAAAACCCGTATTGGTTTGTGGGGACAGTCGACAATCTTGAAAGCAGTCCGGACCGTTACACTTCTCAATTAAATTTGGGTCAAGACTGGATATATAATAGGACAATGTTGCCATCTTAAACTACTAGCTCGATCCATATAAATTAAATTAGAATTTTCACTTTTGAACACGAGTCGTTCTTCACATTCTCTCTCCTCTTCAATGAAGGTCACATGATGTCACTTACAACAAGTAATTTATTTTTATTTTGTGTTTATTTTTTAAATAAATTTTCAAATATGCTAATTAATTGTTATAATTACAAAATCAGCTTACTTATTTTTAACATTTGATTCTTTTTATTTTTAGAACAAATATCTCTAATTAATAATATTGATTTCCAGATTGTCTATTAATTGTCTGATACTAATTTTTGGATATTTTACTATTAATGAACTCTTATATATAAAATTTGACTATTCATTGTTGACTAAGGGACACTCTTCCAAAATACTCACCTCTCACTGAGCTGCATGAAGACCTACATCAAACATAATTTTTTTTAATATTTTACATGCATTTTCAAATCTAATAATTTATTGCTATAACTATCATATTTGGTGGCCATTTATTTATTTCTATTGAATTCTATTCTTTTCGGGACAACAATTTCTACTTAGTTGTTTTCATATTTTATTCAAATTATTTTATTTTTAAAATTAATTCAAATACTAATTATCTTTTTTTCTTCCTATTATGATAAACAGAATCTCTAAAAATGATTATTTTATTTAAAATATTCTACATTTATTCAAATATAAGTTTTATTTTTTTACATCCAAATATCGTGATACTTATTTAGTTGACATAGCAAATGAATATCACATTTTATTCTGATTGTCAATTTTGTTTCAATTATTTCAAACATTAATTATATTTATTTATCAACTGTAATAAAATAAAATTTTTGTTCACTATTTTATTTAAATTCTACTTGTATTAATTATATATAATCATTTAAAATTTTAACTATTTCATATATATATAATTAATATTTTTATTTTTAAATTTAAAAATATCCGTGCAATCCATGGATACTTGCTAGTTAGATTAAGGGCCTACTTCTTTTAGAATATTTTGTGAAATAAAATCATTTTATAAAAAATAATCATTTTTATGGATTTTCTATCTGTTTGTTTTAACTTTTGAAAATAATCAGAATCTAAAAAAATATAAAACCTGATTATAATGAGAAACTTTTTTGAATAACTTCTCATATAAAAACTAATGTGATAAATATTTTATATAAAAAAGCATAAAAATTATGATTACTTTATATAAAATTCGCTATTTTTAATCTTAAATAAATGGGCCCCGAATATTGAGGTATAACATGATTGTAGTGTTTAAAAAAAAAACTTGATCGTGGAAGTACTCCTTACGAGTTAAGCGGAGATTTTAATAACCTAACTAGTAAGGTACCCGTGCGTGTATGCATGTTTTTAAAACGATTTGTGTATTTACTCATAATATATTAATAAGCTGGTAATATGAATAATTTGAATAGCAAACATGTATTTGGAATTAAATAAGTTATGGCGGTGTTTTTACAGATACTATTTTATCTATATATAAAGCAAATGTGACCGTAAAATTATGTATAATTCTCATAAATTCAACAACTTATAATTGATTAAGATGTCGGCAATTCTCCAATATGTATCGGTCCAAATCATTTGTAGGCATTTTCATATGTAGCATGGATTAGTCATTTTTATTATTTATTGAAATATTAAATAAGTTTTAATATTTATTTATCTAAATTTGATATTATGGTTATAATTACTTGTTAAAATATTAAATATATTAAATATTTATTTCTCTCCAATTGTTACAAATTTAGTATAAACAAAAATTTTAAAAATGAAGATAAAAAATAATTATTTAAAATAATAAAGCCATTTTATCCATGAGTAGGAGATTTTGGAAAAGTCTTCACTATATGACTTATATTGGAAGACTAACTTTGTAATATGCAATTTATAAATACTTATAAATGGAAGTGTAAAACCGGAAAGAAATGGTATGTTATTATGCATAAAAGATCAAGCAAAAGTAGTTTATTTTCAATTCAACACTCATCAATCTCCAACATTGCTCTTAAGTATTATAAGAATCTTATTTTTCAAAAACAACATAATGCAACTTTGGTTTGTTTGAACATAATGCAGCTTTATCAGAATGTAATACAAAAGATGATTTGTATTATCTCTATGGGAACCTTTAGCTCTTTTGTCTATCATGACATTTTAAAATCAATTCTCCAAAATAATTATAGTTTGCTGATGTACACTTTTAGCAAAAGAATAAAGTACCGATAGTCACAAATATAATACTATTACTTAAAAAAAATCAAATACATAACTTAAAAACTCATTCTAAATAGCGATAAAGATTAAGATATTTTTCTTTTGCAAATCTATCTAAATCATTCATCCGATATATAATGTTAAATTTATACATGGTTAATCTTTATACAATATAATAATATCAAATGGATATGATGATATCATTGGTTATATCTAACAAATTTAGATTCCAAAATAAGTTACCTTAACTATATCATATTGAACTTCATCTAAACTTTATACAAAATAATCAACCTTTCTAATACAGTAATACTGAATATAACAAAAAAAAAAATATTTTTTCTAAACAGGAGGTAAAATACATATATATGCACAAAATACACTACATCTCTAGAATCAACTTGTCAAATAAAACTCTTCACGGGAGTCAATTTAGAAGTTGAAGACTTATTCACTGAAATACAATATAATGCAGCTTCATTGAATTCAAACATCAAGTCCTACAGAAACAATAAAAAGATCCAATAATCAAGTTAACAATTTCTCACCAGATTTAACATCCCAAAGTCCTATATTGCTAACATGCTTTCGAACTGAAGAGCCATCACAATAGCTATATACTATTTGTTTTCACAGGTTATAATATATGCTACTTGATTTTGCATTAAATACTTCAATTTTAACTTCGACTCAGCAATAAATATAAGCAAGAATACTAAATATTAAGCAAAAACAAAATATAAGAATTCTTAATTTATACCACAGGACAGGTTATAATATATGTTACTTAATTTTGCTTTGAATACTTAATTGACGTTTAAAATAGTCTTATATAATAGAACTTATAATTAATTTCATCACATTTGGAAGCAGTTTGCCTTCTGAAATTAGATGTATAGTTTAACATTAACCAAGACCAAGATTGCCATTATGTTATGTCATTGTTTGATAGATCAAGAGATTTCAAGCTACTGCGGTTGCCAAGCAGAAATCTAGTGATGCTTGTTTATCCACTATGTATAAATATATAATGTGACTTGACAGTGATTAATGTGACCGACTGTCTGTGTTCTACTTGTACTTATGATAGTTCAATCTGTGCTTACTAATCTTTAGCAATTCAATTTAAAAAAAATCTTGAAGAAAGAACCTGTCTTGGAGCCTGCTGCTTTCAAACTTGGGGTATACTCCTTATTACTTGCTCTGCCACCAAAACCAATGAGACCTACTTCCTAGTCGCTTCTGTACATCCACAAAATATCAATAAGTAAGAATGGAAAAGCAAAAAAAGAAGAATACATTGTCACCATAGATTCACACTCAAAGTTCATAAAAGAAAAAAGGTGAGTAAAAGCTACACTATTTTAAAAATTTAGCTAGATATGGAGTCATGGACAATCTAACTTGTTAATGATTCAATTCGTTATAGCTCAACATTGTATTTTTTATATATAGCAAGATATAAAAATTTAGATAGTCATGGATTCATGATCAATCTAACTTCCTCAAGCTACTATCGTTATCACTTTCGCTTACTAATACAATATTGCATGCAATAAATCAAGCTAATTGCTTTTCTATCACTTCAGGAGATGATCCATCAACAAAGCTTGCCTAGTTAAAAATTAATGTTGACACAATTTACCTATTTTAAGCAACCTCACAACAACATGACAGAATAGAAGGTCTGATGTAAAACCAAGACATAAGTTTGATTTCTTAATGGCCATATAGTTGATATGTTTACCATATATAGTAACTTTATATACATATTAAATGCACATTATATTAAACTGGCTTTTATCATTAAATTTCTTATCTTGTGATATGCACAGATATTTGCAGCTTTTCAATGTAATTTATGTTACCTGAAAATGAACTGACTGATTTTGTTGCACTCTGTCCTTGAGCCATTGATTGGCATTGGCAATGAGGCAATAAAGTACTGAAATGTGTACCATAAAGTGCAAAAGAAAAAAAATCAAAACACTTTCTAACTAAACAAAAAGAACTACAGTATACATAGCATTGGTAGCTTCTTAGTTACCTGAGATGCTAAATCCTAACGCCTCACTATTCTCGTAAAGAGTCAGCTACATAATATGAAAATACACAGCCAAGTTCACCAAGAGAAAGTAGTATATATATGAAAAATGATGATACCATGACCATGTTACCTTAAATTAATATATGTACTGCCTTTTTATTTGATTTGTCCAATGGAGGATTCTTCATAGGCAATATATTCATATAATTTCAAGTTCATGAATTTGCATGTTTATTGACCCTTTCCAATAATGGCTGGCCACAAAAGTATATTACTATGCCTAATTAGTAATTCATTTTATGCCATTGTGTATATGTTCAGGTTTGCTTCTTTAGATTTTAATTTTTCATTGTTTATTGATAGCCAAAATATCATGTTAATGACCTTGAATCTGAACCTGTACGTTGTGCTTGATGCAATCCCCACTTTGAAGTTCAACCAAGAGGCTTTCAGTTCAATTAAGGATACACAGTGTAGTTTAGCCCCTCAATTGTAGGTTATAAAATTCCTCATATTTTCCTCGACAGCAATTATAACTTTATACTATTGACTGATACAGTAATTTTCTTACTGCTAACAATGTTCTTTAAATCTTTGTTACTAATATAAGAACTCATAATAATATACACAAAAGCACTTCATGGGTTGAAAGTAAGCTCACCTAGATCAAATAGCCCATATTTGACTAAATCCCACACCTTGAACTGCTCTCATGGTGCTAAGAAAACTCTGGAGATAAATGGATGAGCATTAGTAGAAGCTATGGAGATAAAATTTCTTGAAGATGCTTTGGACAACATTTCAAGTTTAAGAAAGAAGAAAAGCTTTGACACAACAGGCATGAGTAAAGCTTTGACACAATAGACATTATGAAAGTTTTTGCACAATAGGCATTACGAAAGCTCTTACTAATCTCTTTTTTAAAATTTTGCATTGCAGCAAATAGGTCTAATTGCACATAAGTTAGGTATTTAGCTTGACTCTGCATTGCAGCAATAATGGATAGCTCATAGCAGCAATGCACCTAGGGCACAAAAGATGAGAAAGTAAACCAATCACACCTTTATTGCCATGGTTCCACATCTCTCAAAGCATGTGGTGCAATCAATCCACATACAAAGAGTGTCTGGAAAATGTCAGTCTGCACAAACTCTGCAACGACAGTAGACAAAACAAAATCAATCCGAGTCACAAATTACTACCATTTTGAATGACAAACTTGCAACTCATATGATCTTCAAATATAACGCATAACATGTTTCTCTGTTTATCATGTGGAAGCATGTAGAGTTCAAGAGGTGAATTTTATATGCATTTTAAAAAGCTGAATTTTAGATGTATTCCTCCTTGTTATAAGAATGGTCTCCAATATAGTATAAAATAAATCTTGAATATTACTCTGCAACCACAGTTTCTGACATAATAAAATTCAAAAAGAAAAAAGCCTTAGTTAGTGTTTGACCTATTCTTAATAATTTGCTTAGCTATGCAAAATAAATTATTTTTCCTCAGATTATAGACCTGCAGCTATATCCAGGCAAAATAAATTACCCCGCTTGTTATAAGGGTAGGTTAGTTTGTTAGAAAGTTGACACTAAATTGAGAAATGCTCGGTAAACTGCACCCTTCTTATTTCAAGCCTTTCCAATTTCCTGCTTAATTACAATGAGAAAAGGTGTTAGCTCATTTATCACCAACAAATGGGAAATAAGAAATAGGTTCAAATGTTGAATTTATATATATAAACGAAAATGTTAATTATAAGTCACCAAAAAGAATCAGGCCAACAATAATGCCACTGAAATCCCTAACTGCAAAGCAAGTTCAAGGCTGCACCAATTCAAAAACTAATATGACAGTTCAAATGTATATAAAATAAAAACACAATGACCATGTGAGAAGAAAACATTTAGTATGAAATCCTCCACCTTGTGCATGATTTCAAGACTCAGTTTTTAGGGTAGCTCAACTTATATACAAATTTAGCTCTAATTTCTTGAACACGTTTTCTCTGACCATATGTTAACTTAAAATATTTAATAATGGATAGGCAACAATTGCTTTTATATTATTTTGAAGTATAAGCGTTGTCTTGAAGTCATTCCATGGTATGAAATGATGGAAGTCATATCCAATGGTTCAGAGTTCAAGCTCATTTGTAACAATCAAATTCATATTCAACCAATAACATAATTAAGGACTCGAAGTTGCAAATCAAACTTATAACACAATTTGTGTCTTATCGAGCTGTATAAAGAGATGCATTTAACAGAAGCTTGAAAACAAACATTTGAGGGTGAGGCAGAGAAAATAGCATCACCAAATTAGAAAGAAAAAAACAAATAATAAGGGAGAAGAGAAATACGTACGGGTGCAGTTTGGTGCTGAGCGCAGAGGGTGGTCGCCCAGTGGACGGTGGTCGTGAGCACCACCGCTATCGGAGAAGGAAAATAAGGTAAAAGCCTGTAAGAAGCTTTTCGGCAAGATGCACCACAAATTTACCGATTATATATGGAGATCTAACCCGTTTAGCTTCATAAACAGAGCAATCAATTATTCAATGTAACAATCAGTCAATAAATGTAAGAAATAGCTAAAAGAAGAAGAAAATTGGAGAGGGAATAAATAGCTAAATCAGTGGTTATCTAACATCATTAAGCAGCATTCGAGGCTCTAATTCTAGCAGTACATGAAAGAACCCGTTGATGGCAGATTATGCAGTCTGAAAGAGAAAAAGAGAGAAGAAATTAAAGAAGGGCTTTTCAAATGTTTAAATGTCAGGAAATAATGTCCTGAAGAAGAGGAAGAGCATGAGAAGTAAAGTACAAACCTTAAAGAACAAAATAAAAAAAAAAGGCAGAGGAAGAAAAAAACAATAACAACAGATAATAGATCAAGACCCGCTCATCTTCATCTCCACAACAGTCAGAAACATCAACATAGAGACAACCCAAAAATCAAACCATTCAAAAACACAACTCAGCCTTTGTTAAAATCACCTAAACCTCCAGAGAAAGAGAGAGACGGAAAAGTGATCAGATTTTTACAGGGATAAAAAATAACGAAATCAACTTCTTACAATAATATAATATAAAATAAAGGCTGAAATTGATCCTTCACAAAATTATACAGGTCGAGAAATGGAAAATAACGATTTATTTCTTAAAAATATAAAATATGGATCAAATTAATTTTTGATAAGGATTAAAATGTTCCTAAAAATTAATCTAAAAAAGATTAATTTGACTTGTATTTATATTCTTGAGAACTAAATTGATATTTTCATTTTTGAAGAAGCAAAATATCACAGAATTTTTTTGTCCGGGACCAATTTGCATCTTTACTCTATAATATATAATATAATATAAAAGTATAAAAATAATAATAATAATAATATAACAATATAAAAGTGAGAAACATAATAATAATAATAATAATAATAATAATAATAATAATAAAAGTGAGAAATGAGAAACGTAAAAAAGTGGAGCTCTGAGTTAGTAAATTGAGCGGGGAAAAATTAGCAAGAAAGTGACACGTGTATAGGAAGGACTTGATTTTATTATATAGGTAATTGAAGGCAACAACTCTACTTTTACCCAAGCTAAATGAAATAAAATAAGTTGAATTTTAAAGAGAAACAGGAAAATTTATAAAAAGAAATGAAGAAACATTAGAAAGTGTTTTTTTTTTTAATAAAAGATGCTTATAGCAATTCATTAGAAATTATAGAGGAAATACAATTGGGAACATAGTGATAAACAAAAGGACTAGCTTTTAATGAAGCTGCTTTAGCTAAAGTATGGACAACTCCATTAACTTGTCGCCTAGCAAAAACCACATGAAATTATGGGTAAGAAGAGAGGAAACTAGCACACTTATTAATAATAACTCCTAACTCTGAAATATGGTGACTGCGATGCTGGATTTGATCAACTACCACTTTACAATCCATTTCAAAAATAACCCGTTGGAAGCCCAGATTAGCAACCCACTCCAAAGCTTGAAGAAGACCAAAAGCTTCACCCTCAGCAACATGTAAGAGGGAAGGAATCCAAGAGGTCCTAGCAAGAATAAAAGCACCTTGGTCATCCCTAAGACACACTCCAAGGCTAGTGCAACGCTGAGATGAAAAGAAAGCACTATCAAGATTACATTTGATGAAGTCATGAGTGGGGAGGTGCTTGCCAAAAATGAGGAAGGGTCGCAGGGGTTGAGGTAGTGAAGTTAGGAACTATATGCTTCATGTGGGACCATTGGCTATAAAACAAATTAGCATAGTACACTGTTTGCTCTGAACCAGTGTCAGTGTCGTCCCAAACTTTGTTATTCCTGCTGTGCCATAGTGCCCATATTGTCATTGCAAATTTGGCTCGATCTTGGCTGCTTGAGGAAGATAAAAACGTGAAGCAAAGCTGAGGGAAGGACTGCTCAGTCATGAGCAGCGGAGTTATAACAGACCAAAGACCTTGTTGTTCCCAGCAAGATATAGCCAACGGACAGGTGATAAAGATATAGCCATCCATATGAAGATGAGAAAAATTGGCAATGTTTGTCATGAAGAGATTGTAAGCGGACTTCACTGTATAAAGACCTGAATTATCATGAGCCCAAATTCGAAGATCAGCATCAATAGATGAAAATAATGGGACATTAATAATATTAGCAGCACATTCAGAGTTAAAGATTGAATAAATAAGAGGCACATTTCAAGCTTTGAGACCAGGTAGCCAAAGATCCTTGACTAAAAGATTATGAGTGGCAATATCTAATGAGTTAGGTGGGATCGAGACATCCTGGGGTCCGAAGCCAAGGCTCCCCCCAAGCGTGAATGTCACCAGCACCTAATCTCCAACGAAGTCCCTCTGAAAGAAGAGATTTAGAAGACCAGATGCTGCGCCATATGTATGAAGGATTGTGTCCTAACACAGAATCCATAAAATCCCCCCTTGTGAAGTATTTAGCTTCAGACACTAACGCATCTGGTTTAGATATTAACCTCCAACCCTATTTGCCAAGCATAGCCATGTTGAGAGCATAAAAGTTACGAAATCCCATTCCTCCAAAATTTTTGCTAACTGAAAGCTTGTCCCAAGCAAGCCAAGAAATACCTCGGGAAGAGTTGTTCCTCGTACCCCACCAAAAAAAATTGAGCATACGTTGGATCTCCTCCCCAAAAGAAGGAGGGAATAAATAAGCACTCATACAATAAGTGGGGATGGCTTGGGCCACCGCCTTTATAAGAATTTCCCTACCTGCCATAAAAAGAGATTTATTCTTCCAAGAGCTGATCTTTTGCCAAATTCTATCTTTAATATATGAGAATGTTGGCCTTCTATTCCTACCAACCATAGAAGGCAAACCCAAATATTTCTCAGTGCCCAAATAATTACGAACACCAAGCAAATTGGAAAGAGAGGTTCGCTGGGTGTTGCCCACATTTTTACTGAAGAAAATATCTGATTTTTGGAGATTAATGCATTACCCCGAGGCCTTTTCATAATCAGAGAGAATGTTTTTGATGCAGGAGAATTCAGATTCATTAGCCCTCATGAAAAGAAAACTATCATCAGCAAATAATAGATGAGAAATAATTGGTGCCCCACGACAAATGCGAACCCCATGAATATCACCCCGGCGCTCATAATATTTAATAAAAGATGAGAGCCCTTTAGCACAAAGGATGAAAAGAAAAGGAGATAAAGGATCACCTTGACGAATGCCTCTACCTGGATTAATAGGGCCAACCGCTTCATTGTTAACCAAAACAGAGTAAGATGTAGAAGAGATGCACAAATAGATCCAGTTAACCCACCGCTCAGGGAAGCCAAGTTTGAGCATTACAACACATAAATAACTCCAACTGACCCTGTCAAAAGCCTTACTAATGTCTATTTTCAGTGCAACCACACCAACTCGTCCTCTAGCCTTGCCTTTCATATAATGAATGATCTCTGATGCCACAAGATCAGCATTTGGGAGGATAGACCTGCCAGACACAAAAGCAGATTGTTCCTCTGCTATGCATTTGTCAATAATGAAAGATAGCATGTTAGCCAAAACCTTAGCTAATATTTTATAAATAACGTTACATAAGGATATAGGCCTAAGGTCCTTCATTGATTGAGGATGAGGAATCTTGGGAATGAGCACAATGTTGGTGGCCGTGATAGACGTGGGAAAAGAGCCGAAGTCAAGCCATGAACGACAAACAGAGAACACTTCATTGCCGCAAATATCCCAGAACCTTTGGAAAAAGGCCGAGTTTAAACCATCCGACCTGGAGATTTGTCAGGGTGCATTTGAAAGAGAGCTTTCTTGAACTCATCTTTGGAAAATGGTGCCAAGAGAGAAATACCATCCGCTTTTGATAGCTTAGGAGAGATTTTATCAATAACAACATCAAAGGTACAGTCCTGAACTTTAAAGAGATCATCAAAATAATTATAAGCAAGCTGACGAAGACCTTCTTCACTATCAATTACGACACCATCATTATAGCGAGGGAGCCAATGGTGTTGAATTTTTTCCTGGTGGTAGCTGATGCATGGAAGAATTTAGTGTTGGAATCTCCGTCCCTAAGCCAGAAATTCTTGGACCGTTGTTTCCAGTAGGATTCCTCCTGGACTAAGAGATTAGCAAGGGTGTTTTTAAGGATATTAAAAGTCACGACCGAAGCCTCATCCGAGGCATCACTCAACTGCTCCAGCTTGTGCTTGCAATCAGCTATTTCTTTTTTATACTTGGATTTAATCGACCTTCCTCATTTGTCAAGATGTCTCCCACATTCATCAATTTTGGCAGCGATATCATCAACACCTGCGCTGTTCCAAGAGTCAACAACAATGAAAAGAAGCTCCTCTTCATTAAGCCATGAATTTTCAAAGCGAAAGCGGTGATTGAAGGGAGAAAATTGAGGAACCTCAGTTGCTAAAAGAATGGGGTTATGATCCGAGATAGGGGCCAAAAGATTGTGCAACTTTGACTCTGGAAATAATTCAAGCCAATCTGAGGTGGCCATAGCGCGATCAAGACGCTCTTCAACCGCACGCTCAGTGCCTTTACTCCGAGCCCAAGTATAAGGATAGCCCTCCAGCGGGATGTCAGAGAGGTTACAAGCAAGGACAGTGTCTCTGAATCCCTGAAAAAGCCAATGGGGGTGTTCAACTCTTCCACATTTATCATCAGAAGATAGAAGATCGTTGAAGTCACCCGTAATGCACTAAGGAATGCCCTGCACTGTATTAGCAATATTTCTCAATAAATTCCAGGAGTCCCTCCTATTAGAGTGATGAGGGTGTCCATAGAAACCTGTAAAACGCCATGGACCTTAATTGGATCCACTACATCAATATTAATAAATCTGTTAGAATAATTGAGAATAGTGCAATTTATTGAATTTTTCCAAAGAAAAGCCAGACCCCCGCTATGACCATCTCTATCCACAGCAAAAGAAAAATCAAAGCCTAACTTGATACGAATTTCTTCAATTTTACTAACATGAGCAAGAGTTTCAATCAAAAAAATAGCATCCGGTTTGAAGCACCAGATTAGGTCCTTAAGAGAGGGAACTGCACACAGGTTACCCAGGTCTCGACAGTTCCAGCTGAGAATAATCATTGCTCCTGGCAGGCCTGGGGACCAGGGCCTGCCAATAAAAAAGAGCCATGGGTGGGGGATGTATCTTGACTTTCAGCATTGGATGAGAGAGAAGACGTTGCATGCATGGGGCATTAGCACGTCTACGTTTCCTTTCTGATTCTCCTTCCAAATTATTGTTGCTGACAGTTTCTGTTTGGATTGGTTGAGTGCCAGCAATGATCACCGAATTAGAGTGCTGATAATTGCACGTAGGGAATCTCGGGATTGGGCTATTAATGCTGCATTATTATTCGCTGGAGGAGTTGTTTGGAGGAAATCCCGATATTGGCGCTGAGTAAATATTGCAACCGAATTATTAATTTATGGGACCGTAACTGTAGCCGTAGAAGTAGGGCCCACGTTAGGGTTCGGTTGTCTTGGATTTCTACCGTCGTCGGAGGAACAATTGGGTCACCACCCCCATTCTTCTTCAGCCATTTACTTCCAGAGCTCGATCCTCCGCCACGTCTAACATCGGCTCTGAGAGAAGCATTCCAATTCCTCACCCCAGTATCAGCTTCAAGGGAGAAAAGAGCTTCACAAAACTGATCCGAATGACCAAGATAGCCACAATAGAAACAAAAAACACCCAATCTTTCATATTTAAAGGACACAACGTTCCAATCACCACCAGGTTTTCTGACTTTCTTGGAAATCTTGAGAGGAATGCGAACATCCACTTTGACCTTGACTCGCATGAAGGATCTCCAAAAGCCAAAGTTATTGTTGCTGTCATACTCCATAAATTCGCCAATAAAGTTGCCAAGATGTTGTCCAATTGTTAGAGTCATGAAGCCAGCCGGGAGGTCGTGGATTTGTACCCAGAAAATCGTATGGAAAAGAGGGACTTGCTCCGGAATATCACCTGTTGGAGGCATGAGAGAATTAAAAGATGGTTATCAATCGACCATGGACCTCCATTCAAGATACGAAGAAGATCAGTCTTATGGTAGAATTGAAAAAGAAAGATCCCTAGCTTGGCTTCCGTGATTGAAACTCCTTTGACTGGCCTCCAAATATCTGCCATTCGAACCTGCATAATGTTCGAACGGATTGTTCTATCCGTCAGAAAGCGACCCACCAAGCACAGATCAAACACAATACTACTTTCATTAGCCTCTTCAACATGATACTTGATACCACCACCATCTTACTCATCCACTAAGGACAATCGTTCCATATTGGTTTCCATAGCAGGATGAAGAGTAGGGGAGAAGATAATAGGGAGAACAAAGCACTCACAAGGATAGAAAAGCTAAACACTCACAAGGGAAAAACCCTAGGAGAGAAACCAGAACTAACATTAGAAAGTGTTGTTCTCTGCTTTTTTTGTCCGATTAATATTTTTCGGTTAAAGTAATAATTTGGTCCCTATACGTGACACAGATTCTTCATTTAATCTCTATACGTAAAGAAATTTGACAATGAGTCCCTACATGTGTAAACGTTAGCAAATTCGGTCCCTATATGTGTAAACATTAGCAAATTCGTCCCTATCATCAGTAAATTAGTCCTTATACGTGACATAAAGTTTTGATTTGATCCCTAAACTTGAAAAAAAAATGAAATGGGTCCCTATATGTGCAATCGATAATAATTTTGTCCCTATCGTCTGTCAAGGAGTTATGACCCAACTAAAGATTCTTTTCGTATTGATTATTTTTTATATATTATATCAATTTATTTCTTCTATTGAGAGTCAACTTAGATAACTTTCAGAATATAAAACCATTTACGGACCAAATTATACAATTTTTACTCTCAATAGAAAAAATATATTGATATAATATATAGAAAATATTCAATACGAAAAGAATCTTTAGTTGGGTTCGAGCTCCTTGGTAGACGACAGAGACAAAATTACTATCGATTGAACATATAAGGACCGATTTAAAATTTTTTTTTTTAAGGTTTAGGGATCAAATCAAAAATTTGTGTCACGTATAAAGACCAATTTGCTGACGACAGGGACGAATTTGCTAACCTTTGCATATATAGGGACCAAATTTGCTAACGTTTACACATGTAGGGACTCATTTCCAAATTTTTTACATACAAAGACTAAATGAAGAATCTTTATCACAGGGACCAAATTATTACTTTAACCATATTTTTCAGTTTATTTAAAAAATCCTCGCTGCTGACATCCCACTACCACTGTGCTGCGGCAAAATCACTGGCACTCTACAAAAATACCAACCATGGGCGGCGGCCATTCTGATAAGCCCACTCGTCGAGTTGTCCCTATTGCTGCAGAAATGCCTATTTTATTAATATCTAAGTTTATCAATTGGTTTGAGGCTTAGAGCTAAGAGAGCATCTTGATCAACGGCTAACTTCTTTATTTATGAGCTTCATCATCAATTTTATTTCATACTATTTCATATCACTTTATATTAAATAGTTAAAATCATGTAAATGAAATGTAATGTTAATATAAGTGTTTATAAGTAACATTTTTAGATAAATCATGCTTATCCAAGGTTATGCCAAGTCGTACAATGACATAATCCACTCCTTGAATTATATAACATTTCGTGTTATATACTATAATACTTTCTTAAGATAGAAACAATAAAAAAGGCTTCCCACTTGGGTTATCTGCAGGTATCCGTTGACATTTAAAATCTTACAAAACCAAGAACAGTGCCTAGTGACCAGGCTACTTAGATGAATATCACGCCGTTAATTATAAAAATTAAAATAATGCATCCTTAAGCTTTTTGAGCTGGAAAAGCATGGCCATGCATGTCGGCAGACACTGCAGTCCATTACCCATCGCATGTCCAATCCATTGCCAAGTCGGGAGTGTTAGATTGACTTGGGTTATCTGCAGGTATCCGTTGACATTTAAAATCTTACAAAACCAAGAACAGTGCCTAGTGACCATACTTAGATCACTTGCATCCTTAAGCTTTTTGAGCTTTTGTTGCAGTCCATTACCCATCGTTCAAATTGAATAGGAAACTGTCTGCTCAATCAGTGCAATAGGACTGGGAACGATACAAGATCATAGAGTATATCAATGACTGTAACATTTTTTATCTACAAGTTACACACGAAACATTGTAATTTCACTAACTTCGTAATTTGTCTTTACTCATCTTTCCATATTAATTAGTTACATTTTTTCTGCATGAGGGGCCATTTGCTATACGACCAAGATAGTGTGCTAGCAGGCCCGGCCCAAGGGTAAAACAAGTGAAGCCCTTGCTTTAGGCCTCTTAAAATAAAACAATTTTTTCTTTAAAAAAAAGGTCCACTTTGTATTTTTTTTATATTAGCTTTCTGATATGTATAATATATCAACAAACATAAGTTAGCCCATTTGGTATAAAAACTTACCATTAAGTTGAAGGTCCAGGGATCAACTCCTCATTGTGCACAAAATAATTAATTTTGTATGAAAAAATTATTGGGTTAATTTTTTAAAAAGGCCTCACCATAAAATTTGCCTTAGATCTCAATAGGTGTTGGGCCGGTCCTGTGTGCTAGCTAAGAAAAACAAAAGTGACTTTGGCACCGCCACTCTGCATTAACACAAATTTTGGGACCATATCCTTTGAGACCCCTTTTCTTGGCATTTAGATTCTCCCCCTTTAAGGTTGTCCAAACACCTTTTCTTGACAACCTTTGAATAGTAATTAGTTTGAAATATGATAGTTTCCTTTTCGTAAGCACAACCATGGCAAGTTGAATATGTTCTCACAATTCATTTGCTAACATACGCAGTATATGCTCGGTACTCGTATTTCCATAGGACATTTGGTTAGTTACTTGTATTCAAAAATCGCCATACTACAACTTAATCTGCTACATAGCATGGCTACGCTAATTATGATAAAGTGGTTATATATAATATATGATTCTGAAATAATTAATTTATGGTGAATTTTATGATACCCAAAGGATAATTTTATCTTATCTAGATGATCCAATCAGATGGTGAGAATCATTTGACTTGACTCATTAATATGACTCATTTAATTGAGGTGACGCATTCTGATTAGACAAGATAACTTTAACTCGAAAATGATTGGGAATACCGGAGAAGTAACAATTGTTTTTTATAAGCAAAAACAGGAGAAGTAACCTTAATTTATATCAGTTGCCACATGTTGACATGAAATGTAGATATTATTGGAAAGTGGGTGGACCATTTCCAAGTTCAGTACAATTATACATTACATACGAAGAAAAAAGGAAGACAACGAATTGCAACACATGCCTTAGCAAATGGAGCAAATTGGAAGGTGAAGGAGAAAGAACCATCTAAGGTATCGAAGAGTATACCGGGGAGTAGTTTTGAAAAGGAAACTTACAAGGGATGAAACTATAAGACCACATGAAAGGACACATCATGGGGCGTGCAAAGAAAGCTGCACACTCAACCACTGATCTCTGGAATGGAAGGTCAGGAATGCAATTGTTTCTAACATCAAGAACTCCTCTCTGAATTAAGATCCTACAAAGGGGCCCCACATGGGTAAAATAGTTATCTGATAATGAAAAATTTACCAAATTCACCAACCCTGCACACACCACTTCTGGCACCATGCCATACAATAGATTATCAGCCAAATTGAGCAGCTCAACCTTCTCAAGGCAACTCAAAGAGAATGGCAAAGGACCTGTCAACTGGTTGTTTCCAGCATCAAACACTGTGGCCTCCTTAAGAAAACCAATCTCATAAGGCAAGCAACCTGTTAGCTGGTTGTTCATTAACAAAACCTCATTGAGAGTGGACAAAGCTTTGGGAAGACTTCTAGGTATTGGTCCATCGAATTTGTTGTTTGCTAAGGTGAGTAGAAGAATATGAGTAGTGCCTAAGTTATCAGGCAAACTCTGAGTGAAGATGTTGTTGTTGATGAAGAGAACTTCAAGGTCCTGTGTAAATATCTGTGGTGGAACTGCTCCAGTGAAGAAATTGAACCTTATATCCAAGAATGTTAAAGTGGCCATGCCTAGAACAGCAGTTGGAAATTGACCAGACAATTGGTTGTTGCTTACATCAAGCTCATATAGATAAGGGAGGTTGGCAATTTGGGGTGAGATGGTGCCAGTGAAATTGTTGGTGTTTGCATGGAAGAGAGCAATATCAGGAAGCTGATCAATAAAGCCATCAAGAGTAGAAGCACCAAGTTGGAATCCATTGAAGTCAATGGAGGCTAAACCAATGGCAGAGCTGTTGTGTGGGGGAGTATCACAGTAGAATCCCTTGTAGCTGCATATACCTGAGCCTACCCATGATTTGGTAACTCCTAAGGGATCTGAGGTAATGAGGGACTTGAATTTTTGGATTACTGGGTACACTATTTCAAGCCTTTGGTCTGCAAATACAAGAGCTTCTGTGTTGAGAGGTGAGGCT
The DNA here is from genome assembly GCA_039655645.1 of Ammopiptanthus mongolicus. Classification (NCBI taxonomy): domain Eukaryota; kingdom Viridiplantae; phylum Streptophyta; class Magnoliopsida; order Fabales; family Fabaceae; genus Ammopiptanthus; species Ammopiptanthus mongolicus. The sequence continues at coordinate 79,349,595 of CM077349.1, read as the reverse complement.
GGTGAAACTGCTAGAATGGTTGGTGATTTTTTACCATCACCACCACCTTTGCTCCTATGGCCACTAAGCCCTCTACTACGGCCATTGATGAAATTTAGTGTGTCCTGGTTAGTATCATGTGCTGACGTGTGGTCATGAAGGGACAACAAGAGGATGCACAAAATTGAGACCAAAAATTTTCCAGTGGTGCTACTCATCTTGTCTGCTACTCAATTCTGATTTCTTATTGAAAGATTTTAAAGACAAGTGGGCAGAAAGCAGTGCAGCTAGGACAAGCTTTCAACTAGTGCGTGTAAGTAAAATGATTTGGGGCAGATAATATTCCAAAGAAGTATCTGGAATACTATGATTATATATATGTATATATATAGGTGAAACAATTTTTGAACCTCTTAATAGCATATCATACTATGTTCTTTTATTTTTATTATATATTTTTGGGATATGTATACATAAAAAAGATTAAAAATAAGTAAAAGATAAAAATAAATACGTACGATATTATGTTGTACTACCTTCCAGTTTCGTCACTTGCGCGTCATATTAAATTGATGACATGATATTTCTTAAACCAATCATCCATATATAAACAGGAATTGTTTCTTCCACACGTAAGATTCTACACCTCTCATATATCTACATTAACATGTCTAACCTGATAAACCTATATATAATTAGATTATCGAAATAATAATCTGATTATGGGTGTCGAATGGATTTAAACCCCTCCTAAATATATTTTATAAAATTTGTTTTATATATAAACTAATTTTATATAATAGGTCCCCTCCAATATTTTTGGATCCATTCCTACTTGAGCTGGTAAAATTTTGCATAGTTAATTAGAAGGTCTTAGTATCTCTGAAGTGTTAAAAAGTCATACATCAATTTATTATATGAGCAAAAAAATCATTTATAATAATTTGGATAACCTTCCTTCGATGATCTAGCTTTTGTAGTGGAGTTAGGCATAAATATTATAACATGGTATCAGAGCCTATCATAATATTGGGTCACCCACAGATTTTCATTCTTGCAAACTTTACGCTTTATATATCCGGTCTTGAGCATGTGTTAAGTGTCAGAAAGTCTTATACCGATTGATTATATGAGTAAAGAACCATTTATAATAATAACTACCTTAAAAGTTATAATTGATAATTGGTTGACAGTCTAAAAAATCTTTACGCTAACCATACATACCAATTAAATCCATGTTATTAACAGCAAATAAATTAATTTATTTAAAAAAATCCGTAAATATTTTATAAGATTAGGCATAAAGGAATTTTACTCTGTGCACCGATATGCCTGTTGAATTTATTAGTTTTTCTTATCTAAATATGTTAATATAATGATAGCAATAACCTCCCAAAAAAAATATATATTATAAAATAATACTTTTTTTTAAATATTTATCCATTAAATCATTCTAATTACTTAAAATAAGAAACGTTAGATATTTTAAAATTTTTAAAAAATTAATATTTCTATTTTGATTTATAAATTTATTTTTTAATTTCTTAACTAACAACGATTATTGCACCCAAAAAATCCTTGCACAAAAAAACTAACACCAGTTAGCAAAATAGCAAGAGCTTTTAAAAAAAAAAAAAAGAACGCTAACGAGTGCTCCAAGAATACTGATTAAGAAATTAAAAAACGAAATTTTGCATGAAAAAATGATATATTTATTATGTTGAAAAGTTTTATATTTATCTTCTCACTACAAAGTTTCCCTTTGTTACTTCTTTAACCAGTGCCCTTAGGTGGCATTTGGTATCGGGAATGTTTATTGTCAAATAAATTATATTCCTAGGAATGAGATTCCCAAGAATGATAGCAAAATATGTTTTGTTAACACTTTAGTTTCCCGGGAATAAGATGTTACATTCCCAATCATATATTTGATTCATTTGAAATATTCCAAGGAATAAAATGCAATTTTCCAAATGCAACCTTATAAAATAATTAGCCTGTACCCTGATCCCGCCAAATTGTTACAGTAAAAACAAGAACCAACCATATAACCGAACCTCAAGCAATATGCACCATGACATATAAAACAACTAATAAATGTATTGATTCTTATGTAAATGAATAAGTCTAAATAAGTTGTTTATAAGTCAATTCAAACAGGTCCTTAAACTTAAATAAGTTCTAAACGAACTAGTAATTGCATGGAATTATGGAAAGTTGGATTGAGAACAAAAACTTGTGAAATATTATCATCACTTTGGAATAACCAAGACTAAGATGATTCAAGGACAACAACATTAGCCACCTCAGAAGCATTGTGCGAGTGATTATGATCTCCTTCGTAGTTCGTACGTGACAATATGCATGTTATAATCGTTCACAGCATCCTCCACATGTTTGCGAGTGTCGGGCAGCCTCTCATGCTGGTGCAATTTTAATAACCTCTGAGAATATCCATAACAGATTCACATTTCAGAGAATAGCAAACAATATCATATATTTCGGTCAATTCCAATCATAAAAATAGATGGATAAATTTATTAAGAAGAACGGAACAAGAAATTAAGGACTCATTCGATGGTCAGAATAGGATAAGGACGGATAGATATTAGTTCTTTTTGTACCGTCGGTTGAAGACTTTGACTCAAGTGTCGACATCTGTCCATCTAAGAGTTGGACTAGTCTTTCTTCGAAGTGCCTTCCTCCTTCAGAGCTGGATAAGGATAGGATAAGATATAAGCATAATAAACTGTTATCCTATCTGATGTTTGATGCGCATTAGATAGTGATATGATATGATATAAAATATCCACAAATGATAATACCCTTATATCAAAATTATATTTTTTTTTCAAAAATAAATTTTTATAATTATTTGGTTTTTTCATACATTTTAATTAAAAAATATTTGATAATATATATTTTTGGTTTTTTAATTATATAATAGTCCATTTTTTAAATTATAAAAATTAAATGAAAAAATAACTTGTGATATTTTTTTTCACTTTAAAAAAAATTGCTAATTAAATCACATATTTTAATTAGAAATAAGGTTGACTAATTAAATTTGAGATCATAATTAAATAATAACAATATTAAGGATAATGGATAAAAGAGAAAACATTTTCTTATCCTATCCTGTTGGTTCTAACCCAGCCCCTCACTCAGGATAGAATTATAACTAAGTAGCATGATTTGATAAGCTAACAAGATAAGCTTATCCTATCTTGCTGGTTCACCAAACTACAGATTAATGCAGGATATAATAGTTTATCCTATCCTGCCTCCTTTATCCTGACACTAAACAGACCCTAAAGAGTGACAAACATAGACAAAGACAAAGTTGATTTGTCAGAGTACCCTTATATTCTTTTAATTTTACTGGTTTATCAAAAAAAAAATATAGACAAAGAGAGGAAAGGAAAATGATTGTTATTTGTTACGCACCAAATTTTTTGTAGTACCGTTTAATAATATAAAAGTCTCATGTTTTTTTTGACAAAGAAAGGCATTCATTCATTCAAATTGATAAAGTACATCGATGACAATACAGATCCAAAATTGCTAAAAATCGAAAAGGATGAAACTGCGAACAAACTCACAGCACCCAGGTTAAAAGCATAATACATCAAAGTCAAATTGCCTACAAAAGTGACACCATCAAAGTCACCGGAATACCCATACTTCCGTATCTGTAGCATTGAGACCCAAATCTTGATCAAATCTGTGATGGATCGAAGTAGATCGGTCAATCTGGAACAAATGAACACCGCACCAAGACGAGAATCAAACAACACCGCACGAAGACAGGAAACCAAACAAAGCCACACCAAGACTATGAAGAACATGGAAAAAACACAAAAAGATCCAGATCTATGTGGAAAATCCACACAAAAGAATCAGATCTATGTAGAAAACTCACTTATAGAAAGAAAAGAAGAGAAAAAGCGAAGTAAATGGGTGGTTTTAGGCCATAATGGCCCAAAACCACCCCTGCCGCCGTCTATGAAAGTGTGAGGGAGACGAGAGAAAGAGAGGAGATTTTTTTAAGGTTGTTTCATAAAAGTCTCATGTTAAAAAGTGGATATAATGAATTATCATGTTATGTTAATCACCTTGTAAAAAAAAAAACTTTTTTTTTTTTTGATTGAATTATACTTATGAATTTTCATTATGAATCAAAGAAGCAATACAAGGAGGTAAATGATGAAAGTCATGAGAACAAGAATAAGATAGGGACACCTTAGCTAAGCTATCAGCAGCCTTATTTGTTTGCCTCGTAGCAAACTCAACTTTGAATTGAGGAAAAGAAGATAAAAGAGAGGAAGAGTCCTTCAAAATAACACCTAATTTAGAGATGCCCCCTTTTGGGAAAAAGCAATTGATCAGCCATTGCTTTTGAATCCAAGTAAAAAATGACTTTGTCAAAGACAAGTGAGTACACCCATTACATAGCATATAGAAGACAAGAGGCTTCCCCTTCAAGAGTAGAAGTGCAAAAGGGTAGCCAAGAGGATCTAGCAGCTACAATAAGACCAATTTCGTTACGGATACAAATGCCAAAACCTGTTTTATCCACCTCCTTAAAAAATGCTGCATCAGAATTGCACTTAAGGAAGCCAAAAGGAGGGGCTGTCCAGCGAGTTGGCGAGGTATTATGATAAATGTTAGGAGGACATTGATGAAAGTTTGTAGCATGCAACCAATCGTTATAGTAACAGTTAGCTCTAAAAACAACGTCCCTAGAATGAGCATCAATATTGACCCAGTACTTAGCATTCCTCCGATTCCAAATATACCAAATTGTTAGGGCCAACTTGGCACTATCATTTTGGTTAAGAGTGGACAGAAGCTTGGAGCAGAGCGCAACAAAGGAGTCTTCAACCAAAAGAGCTGCGTTAATATGTTGCCAAAGACCTTGCTCTTCCCAACAACTAATTAGCAAGTGAGAGGTGAATAACAGATGCCAGAGTTTTCCAAATCACTATCATATAGAATGCAGGTTGTAGCTCAAGAAATACCTTTAGATAGCCAAAGGAGTAGTTTAACTCTCTGGGGCACTTTCAGCTTTTAGATTAATTCCCAAGGCCCATCTTTATGAAGATGACTAGTATTGACCAGGTTGCTTATGAAAACATAATATGCATAGCGTAATGAGTAAGCACCTGAAGCGTTATGGGTCCAAGTTCTTTGATCCTCAGTAACTGAAGCATGCAGAGGAATGTGGCAAATGGCAGCTGCATAGGTGGGATAGAAGAGAGAGTTTATAAGAGGAATATTCCACGTCTTCATATCAGGCATCCACAAGTCTTTAAGTGGCATATTATTAAGAGGAGAATCCTGAATAGTAGGGATAAATGAAAATGATGAATCACGGAGCCAGGGGTCACCAAGAATTTTAACTTTTGAACCAGTAACAAGTTTCCATCTCAAACATTCAGATAATAGCGGACATGAGGATCAGATACTTCTTCAGGTGAAGGAAGGGTTGTGACCAACCATAGAATCCATAAAATCCCCTCTAGGGAAGTATTTAACTTTGAAGATACGAGAAACTAAAGCATCGGGGTTAGAAATAAATTTCTAACCTTGTTTGCCTAACATTGCCATATTGAAACCAAAGAGATTACGGAAACCCATACCTCCATGTTTCTTGCTAACAGAGAGTTCATCCCAAGATAGCCAGTGGATACCCCAATCCTTATTTTTACTAGAGCCCCACCAGAAAGAATTTAACATGCGCTGAATATCATCACCAAGGGAGGGAGGAATGACATAGACACTCATACAGTAGGAAGAGATTGCTTGTGCACCAAATTTTATAAGGACTTCCCTACCATCCATAGAGAGAGACTTAGCCTTCCAAGAATTTATTTTTTCCAGATTATATCCTTGATGAATTTGAAAGTTGCTTTCTTGCTTCTTCCTATCATGGAAGGCAAGCCTAAATATTTCCCTGTACCGAGGCTATGGCGGACTCCAAGAGAGCTAGATAAGGGGTGACAAACTGTTTGGCTCACATTTTTAGTGAAGAAAATTTCGGATTTTTGGAAGTTTAAGTCTCAAGAATCTTCTTCATAACAGAGAATTCCTTATCATTTGCATGAAAAAACAAGAAGCTAGCTATCATCAGCAAAGAGGAGATGAGAAACAATAGGAGCACCTATACAAATACGAATACCATGAACGTCACCTCTACCTTCAGCATCTTTAATCAAAGCAGAGATACCTTCAGCACACAAGATAAAGAGGATAGGTGAAGGAGGATCACCTTGGCGAAGGCCCCTACCAGGGAAAATAGGGCCAACCGACTCTTCATTAACAGGAATATTATAGTTGGCTGATGAAACACAAAGATGGATCCACTTAACCCATTGAAGAGAAAAACCAAGCTTGATCATGAGTAAGATAATCCCAACTAATCCTGTCAAAAGCTTTACTGATGTCAATTTTAAGTCAACTTCCCCTTTCAAACCTTTATTCTTAGTCTACATATAGTGGATGATCTTTGAAGCAATAAGAGCATTATCCAGAATAGATCTACCAGAAATAAAAGCTGATTATTCTTCAGAAACACATTTATGAATGACATGAGATAATCTGGTTGCAAGGACTTTGACTAGAAACTTATAAAGGACATTGCAAAGAGATATGGGCCTGAGATCCTTCATAGAGCGCGACTGATCAACTTTAGGGATAAGGACCATGTTTGTATCGCCAATAGAAGAGAAATTCATTATCTGTAAGCCATTTAGAGCCGATAGAGGAAATATCATTGACACAGAGCTCCCAAAACCGATGATAAAAAGCCGGATTGAGGCCATCTGGTCCAGGTGATTTATCAGGGTGCATACTAAAAATTACCACTTTGATTTCATTCATGAGCAAGGGCGCAGATAGGGCTGCATTATCAATATCAATAATCTTCAGTTTTATTTTACTAATAACCGAAACATAATCACAATTCTGGGAAGAAAATAAATCATCAAAATATGAATGAGCAAAATGACAGAGATCACCTTAATTAGCAGTAAGAGTACCATCCTCGTGAAGGAGAGATTTATTCTTGTTATGCTTTTTACGAGAGGTAGCAGAAGCATGAAAGAATTTTGTATTTGTGTCACCATCCTTTAACCAGAACATTTTAGCCATTTGCTTCCAAAATAATTCCTCCTAGACAAGGAGAGAAGATAATTCGGACCTGAGCATTTTGAACTGACCTATAGAAGCAATATCAGAGCAACTACAAAGGACATCAAGCTTCCTTTTGCACACACTAATCTTGTCCTGTAACGAGTCCGGAGTTATCTCCCCTAAGAATTAAGCTTATCAGTACAGGAAAGGATTTTGTCAAATATATCACCATTAGAAGCATTATTCCAGCCCTCTTCCACAACGATATTAATGTTTTCTTCAAGGAGCCAAGAGTTCCTCGAACCTAAAACTCCTAGTGAATGAATTTTGAGATGCAGGATCAGTCACAAGGAAAATAGGATTTTGGTCCCACATAGAGGCTAGGAGATTGACTAGCTGAGAATTAGGAAAAGCAGAAAACCATTTAAGGTGTCCCCATAGCCCGGTCTAATCTTTCTTCAACTGAATGCTCAGTTCCTCTACCATGAGACCAAGTGAAAGGGTATCCATCAAGGGAAATATCAGAGAGATTGCAATCTAGGATTGCATCCCTAAAGCCATTAAGAAGCTACACTAGGTGGTCAATTCTGCTGCATTTATCATCATTAGAGAGGATGTCATTGAAGTCTCCAATAATACACCATGGAACAGAAGTAGAATGAGCCAAGCTACGAAGAAGATTCCAAGAGTCACGACGGTTAGAGCGATCAAGATAACCATAAAAACCCCGCCAGTCTCCAAGAACCTCGAATATCAACAACAATATCAACAATTATAAAGTGCTTAGAGTAACTTTTGATCTGACAGGAAATAGATTTTTTCCAAAAGAGAGCTAGTTTGCCACACCTACCTTCCCTGTGAATTGCAAAAGAATAGTCAAAACCCAGCTTGCCTTTTATTTCATCAATCTTGCTAATATGAACCAAATTATCAGAAAGAAAAATGTTAGGATTGTGGCACCAGATTAGGTCTTTGAGAATAGGAACTGCTCGCAGGTTACCCAAGTCTCGGCAATTCCAACTTAGAACGATCATGGCTTCTAGCAGGCCTGGAAACCCGAGCTTGCCAATAAAAAATGAATAGATATTGGTGCAGAAAGAGCATCGGGAGAAGGAGCAGTAGAATTTCTGGACGTAGATGTTGCATGCATGGGAATAGTTGGTCTACGTCTTTTCCTCTCTCCAAGGATATCAGCTGAGTCAACAGAGGCATTGGGATTGTGAACAGTGAGGGTGTGAGTCATTCACTCAGATCCCGAGAATTATGCTCATTAATGACATTATTGGATAAATTAAATAATTGCACCACAGAAATTGGGATTTGACTTCCAGAAACGGCCTCATGATTAGGATTAGAATCCTCATTAATGCGAGCTTTTGTGTCCTGATTATTTGGAGTATGGTTATTATGGTTGTGCTGAAAATTCTGGACCTGATTCCTATTTTCTCGTAACCATTTGTTATTATGTTACTAGAACTTCCCTCGAGCCGAGGATCAGCCCTGAGTTCTGGACCCCAGCCACGAGCTCCAGGATCACTGTCAGACATGAACAACTGCTCACAAAATTGCTTCGTATTTCCTAAGCAACCACAAATAAAACAGAATATACCGAGCCTTTCATATTTAAAATTAACAACGCGCCATTCTCCTCCCAGTCTACAGACTTTCTTGGATTTTTTTAAAGGTAATCTGACATCAACTTTAATTCTGATTCTCATATAGGAACGCCAGAAACCAGAGTTATTGTTGGTGTCATAATCAATAAATCCACCAATATAATTACTTGGGTGTTGTCTAACGACAAGAGACATAAACCTTTCAAGGAGATCATGATTCTGGACCCAGAAGTCAATGTGGAATAGAGGAATTTGACTAGGGATATGGCATGCACAAAAGCTACTTAGAACCAGGAGATGATTATCAAAGGACCACGGGCCTCCCTGGAATACGCGTGACATGTCAACCTTGTGATAAAATTGAAAGAGATAAATCCCAGGCGTAGCTTCATATATAGAAAACCCTTTCACTGGCCTCCAGATACTAGACAAATGGTCCTTCATAATGTGGGAGCGTATTGGACGATCAGTAAGAAATCGACCTACAAGGCAGAGATCCGCCACAAGGGCATTGTTTTTATCTTTGTCAACATGGAAGATAATGCCATCATCCTCTGCATCAATCAGGGAGAGTCTTTTCATGTTACCTTCCATTAGAAGAAGAGGTAGAATAGAATATGATCACAAAGAGAAGAAAACCAACAAGATCGAGAAGAAAAGGCAAGCTTTCACGAGGGAGAGAAAATAAGCTCCCAGGGAGGTTGTAAAAAAACTTATACACGTGTAAACTTATATAAAAGTTATATGGTGTGTGTTGATGAGGATATTAGGTACACCAATCTTGCAACATTAGGGCATGTTTGATTTGGACATTTCCTATCATTTCTTGTTTTCATTTTCAGTGAAAATAGAAAATGGGTTTGAAAATGTGCTTGGTTGAGTTTAATAAAAATGTTTTCACAGAACACATTTCTTGAATTGGGCCAAAATCTGGAAATATAAAAAGGTTATTTCCAGTGTTTCCTTCCCACATTTTTTAAAATAGAGGGTGGTTGCAGAGGGGAGAAATATGAAAGGGGAAACTGAGAGAGAATGGTGGCAAAGGGGAGAAAGTGAGAACGGAGGGAAGAGGCGTGGGTATTACTGATGCTTACTGATGGCTCTCCAACAGTTTGGCCGTCGGTGCATCAATAATTTCCCTTACCGACGATCACGCCTGTCGGTAACTCAAAAGTTTTCCTTACCCATGACCAAGCCTGTCGGTAAATAAAAAAGAGTTGTTGCGTCCGTAATGCCAATCGACGCTTACTGACGGCCTGGTCGTAAATATTGATTAACTTTCCTTACCAATGGGGAAAGGCCGTCGAAAAATCAGCAGAAGAATTTTCACGCATATTTGCGCCAAATTTACGGAAGGATCTATCGACATTCTTTCCCTCGATAGCATTGCCGACGAGTTTGTCCATCGGTAATTTGGTCAGTTCTTAATACCTGTGGTACCGACGACTTAGGCCATCGGAAATAAGGAAATTACCGAAGGTCATGTGGCCATCGGTAAAAGGCCGTCAGGATGGTCGTGTTTTCTTGTAGTGACCCTTCTTCTGTGAAGGATAGGAAAGGAAGGTTATGGAGGATGGGATGCAAATGGATTGTTAAAAGTAGCAATGGTCACTATTTTGTATTGAGGCACCCCCAGAATTCAGTGAGGATATCAATACACGAATGAGTTTCGTATCTGTTTCAGCCCTAATTGAAATGAATAGACTCTTTGTATTCAAATGTGCATTTCCAATATAAGTATTTATTACAATTTAATTACTTTTTAATTTCCCAGCATTCAATTGCCATCCAATTGTCCAAACAGTAATATCCTCAATTACACATGATACCACCAATCATGCCACATTAGGGTAGGAAAATCGATCGATGGTGCAGCATTGGAAGTGACCCATAGCAATTACCACGCTAGGGTAGGAAATGAAGAAGAATTTTCTTCCAAAGAATGAGATGAGAAGGAAGACTCTTAGTTGTTGAATGCGAGTCAGTCCACCAACCATAACAACACTTAATGATATTTCTGCAAAAAAAAAAAAATATAAAGTAAAATGTGCTAAAAATGTAATTACAGTATTACCCTTAGTTTTTTTAAAAATATCATTAACCCAAGTGATTTTATAGAAATGCCCCGGCCACTACATTCTTTTTATATATTAAGATTATGAAACTAAAAACTATTTCAAACAAAGAAATGGTAACCACAACACGAAGTCAAACATAATGGTAGTCACAGAAACTCAGAAAGGGGTAACCATAGATACTAAAAGATGAGTAACAATAACTTTCAAATAAAATTCAGAAAAGAAATGAGACATAGAAACTATGTTGACATCAAAATTGGACAAGTAGGTAGGAAGCAAAACGCCTTTGGTTGAAACTTCTTGCAAACAGTCCATCGGTCAATTTGAGTAAAACATCAATTTGATCAGTGAAATTAGTTTCATCGGTCAATTTGCTCCCTGAAAGCTACAATAACATTGATTTTTCTTTTGAAGTCAATGATTTCATTTGACTTGGGGTTTTTTTTTTTTTTTATCAAAGCTTAAAGTATGTCGTTGGATACGTGATTTGTCATGAAGGTGTTAAGTTAACACTTAACATGTCATATGAGACACTTCATTAAGTTTAACCGACGCGTGTTAACTTCAGAGACCAGATTAACCTTAATAATTATATTTATTTATCCATGATAACTTTAAGGAATTTAGTTACCTTTCTATTTATGTACAAAAACAAAATTAGTTGCCTTTCTTAGGAAAGGCTCCACTCATTAACAATTTATCTAGTGAGAAGACATATTTAACAAAATATAAATACAAATGCACATACAGACAAATTATTGTACAAGAAGAAATTAATTTGGGTATCTTTTGTGGTTGTATAATAAAACTTATAAAGAAGTTTTCTAGATCAACGACTTTCAAGACTAAAGAATGTAATAAATAATTTCTTTTTAATGTAAGTTTTCAATTTGTTAGTACAATAATTTACTGTACTTGCCTATTAAAAGATTACTATTATTATTATTATTATTATTATTATTATTATTAATGTAAGTGTTCAACTTATTATTATTACTACTGTAGCTGCAATAATTTCTAGGTTGTTATAATGTGCAGGAGCCAAGCGGACTAAACCCCTATTTGTTTAAGCATATATATCATGGCTGTGAAAATCGGATCGGATTGGACCGACCAGTTCAACCATTGAACCGGTGATCCGACTAGGTAACCGGTCCAAATGACCCGTAAAACCAGTCTTAAAAAAACCAATCAAGAACTAGCTGAACCATTACAAAATCGGTGAAATCGGTCAAAACCAGATATCCAACAGTTTGGACCGGTTCAAGAAATGGATCCAATCTAATCAAGCAAGTGAATCAATCTCATGCTTTATTTTTATAACCAGTGGCGGATCCAGGACTTTGGGCTAGTGGGGGCAATATTAATTCTCATTTCATGCTTTCAGCACATAATTTCAAATCTAGCCAATCAATTTGGTGAAATAACTCGGTTATTATAAAATTCCTAATTTTTAGCATATAAAAACTCTATCTTATACTATCATCAAGAGAAAATTTCATAAAATTGACTTCACAAACACGTTACAAATGATCTTAATTGCATAATCAATATCAATTAATTTTATAGAATTAGACTGATATACAAAAATCCCAAATTTCAACCTTTTACAAACCCTAACAATGGAATGAGAAAGAAGGAGGGGTGGATAGTGGGCTGGTGCGGCAGTTTGGTGGCGGTCGAAGTTCTACGAGGGAGAGTTGATGGGACATGAGAGAAAGAGAGGCGGTGGTCCACTCACTGGAAAGGAAACTCGGACGGCGGAGATGGTGGTCGCTGATAACTGATTGGAGATGGTTAAATCTTGACTCTGTTTTGCTTGAAAATGAAAGAAATGAGAGATGAGAGAGGTGCTGAAATAGTTCATCTGAGAAAGAAAGAAAGAAAGAAAGAAAGAAAGAAAGGGTGGACAATGTTTCACGTGAGAAAGAAAGACAAAAAAGGTTGGAGAGTGGCATGGGTGCAAATATATGAAAATAAAGGGGCAAACTTAAAAAATTACAAGGTATTAGTAATTTTTTTACCAAGGTCAGTGGGTGCATCTGCAAACCCTGGCTTGTATGTGCGTTTTCACTGTTTATAGCCCTCCTTTTACAATGCAATGCTCAGTCTCACCTATGTGGGACTCCGTAAACCTGGGCTTTCGTTGTCTCTTGCATTTGTTCATTAATGACTCTCCAGTAACATCATATTTAGTGTTCATATTTTTTTTGGATCATATGTCCTATTTGGAACATTGACCTAATAATTTTGGGATTGACAAATGCTTCCTAGGGGACGTGTGTATCGCTATCCTCCTAGTAGGGGTATTCCTAATGTTCCCATGCTTGGGATTTCTGGCAGCATGTTTTCGATTCCTGTGATGTGGGTGGGATGTCGTTTGACCACCATCAAGTCATCGAACTGATGAAGAAGACCACCAAACTGATGAAGAAGAACACCAAATGGATGATAGAATCAGCCCAACTAATCTTAACTCTTCACTAGTCTTAATTATCTTATATGGTTTTTCATCAATTTCTCTTAGCTCTTCACTAGTCTTAATTATCTTAACCATCTTTAATGAGGAAACATACGTGTATTTGATCAAGCTCCGTGTTTAGGTCATGCTAAAGTAGCAAGAGTTGTGCTTAATTCTTAACTAGTGTATAACTGTTTGTAAAATTTGTTTTAAAACTTGATCTATGAGAGTCATTGAGCCTAAGTATTAATGATAATAAAAAAGGTATTTAATATAAATCAGCTAAATAAAGAAGGTTAATCCCGCATTCAAGGATGGAGAAGAGATGTGTGTATCTTGCCCAGGTCTCCTATAACAGACTAAGGTCAAAATTTATGGAATCAACATCTTGGCCAAAGAAAAAGAATCACTCATTTGCATAAAAGCTTTTTGCAAGGGAGCATCTGTGAGCTTTTTTACCCCATTAGTGCAATTTGATTGCAAAATTACGGAAATAGTGTGGGTTTTAAGAAAATTACCGAGATAGGGTAAGTCGTACATGAGATGTACAAGAAATCTATATAAGTCGTGTATTTAATCTACGACTCATTATTATATTCATTCACACTTTAAAAAAATCAAAATGCATAGAAGTCGGGTATTATAAACACGACTTTGATTTTTTATGACAGAATTGGGAGTCGTATGCATGAAATATGACTTTGGTTTAATTTATTTTTTTAAAAAGGCATCTTGTTTTGAAATAGGAATTTGCATGTTTGATGGAAGAACGGTATGCTATTTATGAAACACTTAAAATAACCTTAAACGTGGAACACGACTTTTCCTCAGCTTTGGCCAGTACTTGTAACATGACTGGTTTAAACCTATGTTGATTGTCGTGAAAACACAACTTCGATTGTTGGATAATAAATTTATGTGGAACTTGTTACTTGGAGCTTCATGGTGTATTAACAGTTGATCATATTTGTGATTTATAAGCCAAAAGTATATTCATTAGAGCATAGGGGTACTCTAACCCATATACAAGTAACTAAAATAAACCACACCATCCGCCAGAACTCTAGTTACACTTATATTCAATTGTTATTGTTATACCAAATATTAGCAAACCAACTGAAATACAATTATGCAAAATCACCAAAAGTTAAACCATAAAGTTGATGTTGCAGCAACTTGTTGTGACCCATATAAAAGCCATTTAGCTTGTGTAATTTCCAGCAGCCAATTAGCATCTCTATTAATGGAACCAAAACAAAAGTAATCCACCAAACTATCAGGTTGCATGAACACCACATTGCCAAGTCATGTACAATTAGCTTCTCATTTTTGATTCTCTTGTGTTGCTTTTATTATTCAACTAGTCTTTTTCTCTTGTGAGTTTACTTGTTTATATATTGTGAGTCTGTGTCATTTAAGAAGAACTTATGTGTGGCAAGAACCTGGAGTGATGGTCGTTGGTAACTTGAATTGTACGCAACAGTGATAGTGTTCTTGCTGTAAGTTTCCTTATATTGCCTTACATGTATATGTCCATTTGATCCTTCACATACTGGCCATGCACTTCTGAAACTAGCTAGTTTTATGTGCTTCATAAATATCATGCAAAGTCGTGTTTTATGACAACAACTTGCCTCTCTTTTTTTTTTAAAAAAAAAAAAACCTAAGTCGTATATGATGCAAACGACGTGTCATAAAAAAATAAAAAGTCAAAGTTGTATTTGTGATACACGACTTCTATACATTTTGATTTTTTTTAAGTGTGAAAAAATACAATAGTGAGTCGTGGTTGAGATCCACGACTTGCATAAATATCTCGTACATGTTATGTATGCCTTCCTCTGATTTGATATTTTTTAAAAACCGACACCACTGCTTTAATTTTACAACCAAATTGCACTAATGGGGTAAAAACGTTGCATATATGGCAACATCGATACAAGCTAATCAATGGTCCATCTTTGACTAATTTACCCAACATTTGTCATGCTCAACATTTAGATTAGTATGTTAATTTATTATTGTTATATTAATTTATTATATAAAATTTAAAAGATATTTAATTAAAATCGATTTGACCACCGTTGGACTAGTGAACCATGAACCAGTTTCTTCACTAGTTCAATGACCGATATAGTTTTCAAAACATTGGGATATATAGATCCATTTTTTTTCTTCATTTTCTCTAAAATATAAAGTTTTAACCGTTTCAAGTAAGCAAAGTAATGCAAGATAGCAATATGCATGGGCACTCCGAAAGATAGTAACGAAATACATAGACAAGTAACAACTTATCTATATCAGTTGCTAGATATGTGTAATGAGCCCTGCTATATGGTCCGAATTATTTTCCTATGAAACTCACAAATTCAGTGGATTGTATAAGTAGTAGATCATGAACGCGTGCGATGCAAGGACAAATCATGTTTGGGGAGGATAATCATGTATTGGTTAGAAAGAAAATAAACTTTTGTAAAAGGCAAACCACCCATAATTATATAAATCCAAAAAATTACATACAGCAAATGTAGTGTGTAATTCAGTTCTTGCTAGAGAAAATATTTAATATTGTCATAATAGATCACCTAGGTAAGACATGGGAGAACTACTTTTGAATGAGGGAACAAACACCCTCACTCTCAATTTTTGCTTGAGTTATGACATGCCTTAAAACCAATATTTTAGTATACTTACTATGAGAATTCCTTTTTTATTGTAGGATAAAAAAAAGCAAGAAATAACCTACATTTTGAAAAGTATCTTTCTGAATAATCAAATACTGTTTGATCTGCTGATCATATATATACACTTCACTCTACCTTATCGGAATGAGCAGCAGGATCTGCATTGGGGTTACCTGCTTCTGCCACACTTGTTTCATCAACCCTCTACCAGAATCATCCTCTGATACATCATCCATCATGTCATCCTCTCCAACATTAATATCTTCCACATCATCATTGTTGCTTCCACCAGGTATCTTTCTTTTCTCAGGACCATGTTCAAGCCTATGTGTATCCAATTCTTTGTCCATAGTTTCCGTAAATCCTGGTAATTATTGACTTTTCTTGCTTTCCTTGCATTTTGCCATCTCTCCATCTCCTTCTCAACATTGGCGAGGTACTGCTCCCCAATCTGTTTCTGATACTCAGACAATTCCTATTTTCTTGCATCTTCCATTCTAGAAAAGCCTACAAATTGACTACACATATTTGGTATATAAGAAAGGACATTAAAAATAAGTGTTAGATATTAAATTAAATCCAATAAATTCTCAATCTAATTTATTTGCAAGTATGGGTGGCTATTGAATTGAAGACTCGAAAAGCTTGAAAAGCTTTGCTCAGCTTGACCTAAAGTTCATTATACTGAGCTCGAATCTGTTGAAATGTCTACACAAATCAGAAGTTAGTTAAGTTAGTTATATCAGTTTTGGTTGGTTAAGTTAGTTGCTGATCACAACTAACTGATCCTTGAAGGAAAACTGATTGGTTATTGATCTAGCTTTTGTGTATATGTCTATATATAGTGAAGTCGACTCATTATAGAGATTAGATTGAAAACTTCAAGTGATGCGATTTCTGAGTGCTTGTTCCAGTGTAAAGAAAATAGTGATTAGAAGGATATCAAGAGAAGAAAAATAGAGAGAACAGAGAGCTTGGGAATCTTAGTTATATCAAGGGACTAAGGGAAAAAGCCAAAGAGTGTGTTCTCTATTTTATAAAGGATCTTGATCCTTGTTTGTTGATTCATAGTGGAACTCACTGCTGCACCTCACATGGACGTAGGCTATGCTCAGCCAAACCATCAAATTCTGGTGTTTTTCTTCCTTTTACTCAGTTCTATATTTCTGTTATTGCATAAGTGTTATAGTTGCTATTGATTGTTCTGTTTACTTGTTCTTTGTTGAATCTAATCAGCTCTCTAGAGCTGTCAAACTCTTACAGAATCATATCAGGCTCAATTACATGCTGAATTGAAATATCAAGTGTACAAGCTCAATAATGATACATAATATTTGCTGTATTTTACATATAATTATCATAAATTTTACTCAAAAATACTCCTAATTATATAGCTTTAGTATTTAAATTTTATTTTTTAAAAATACATTATAAAGTGAAGACCAAAGTGTGAGCTGTGGTCGGCTCAATTCCACCCGTATTTGAAAGCATAGACTGTAAGTACCCATGAGACAACAAAAGAAAAGTGGATAAATAACTGAGATTTGACCAGGGTCACCAGGCTAATGCTGGAAGGCTGCCAATAGTCAAACCTCTTAGGCAAGTTCCAAGAGTCAAACCTCTTCTTTCCTCTTCTCAGATGATGTAGCATCGTCATCCAAGGGCTTCTTAGGCAAATAGTATATTGGAGGCTCTGCCTTAATCCGGGGTGAAAAAATGCATGCCACATTCAATCAAACAACGGTTCAAAATGATAAGAGGAAAACTATCATATTTCTACTTAAAATCCCGCAATTAGCAATACCCATCTAGTCGTTAGTTACTTCAACAATACAATGCACATGAACAGAAACTTATCGCCGTCTCAATAAAATGTGAATATGGACACTTTTGGACCAAAATTAAAAATAACCTGCAGAAAATAAAACATGCCATGATGTCAGAGATTATATACGTCTAGTTGTTGAAGTAACTATCAAAGGATTTGTCATGAGAAGAGAAGACTCCTTCCTCTTTAAGTTTACATTTGAAGGGGACAAACCTTATAAAATTGCTTAATTTTTTATAATGCTCACTCCACTGAAGAAACAACAACTCCAGTTTCTTTTCTTCTGTCTTAGCAGCCACATGTGCCCTGAAGTCTGATAAGAAATAGGGGAACAAACAGAAACACAAAAATGTTAAGTAGGAGCATATGAAATTTTGTCGTCTATTATGAAGAGCAAAGAATTGTTATCATTTGAAAGCCAACCAAATCTCCCCTCTGTCTTTTAGCAATCTGTTCACGCTATTCTTTCCTTAGCCTTTCACTTTCCTCACGTGCTCTTTGCTCAGCCTAGGAAAACATTCCAAAGTATTTGAGATTATTACAAAGCATAGGATGTTACGGGGGGGGGGGGGGGGGGGGGGGGCAAAGTGGCAAGAGGAATTCAGTGTTTGACACGGAGGTGCTCATATCATAGAAATAAATGTCATCGAGGTCTGACAACATTTTGCCATTTATAAAGATTAGGAGCAAAACAACAATAACTACCAGAGCAAAAGGTCTGCTAAGGTAAAAGAAAAAGGAATGTATCTATACCCATACAATTAACTAAACAAAGACTTATTTATGGTGATAATGAAGAAACATCATACATGGGGGAATAAGCTAATCACAAACCCATTAAAATAAAATAAAAAATCACAGAAAGGAGAAGGGTAAGATAATTTTATTTTATTTTTAAACAAAAAGTATAAAGAACCAAACGATCTTAGATTCTTAGTAAAACACTAATAAATCATTACCTGAAGGGTTATAAGGCTTTTTCACGAAGGAGGAGAAACCAAATCGCCACGGTAGAAAGGGTGTTTCTGTTTGCCTATATGAGATTATTACATGTTGGCAAGGCCAGAAAAGTGTTGCACCTAATTCTATTTGCCACAAAGAAAGAGAAAGACAGATGGAGAGGATATCCTTTGGAGACGAAATTAGATTAATCAACATAAATACTCATCCTAAGCAAGTATGAAACAGTATGAAATATTACACAATCCCGATATTCATTAATTTGAATGTGAGACTGCACATAATTATGGACCTACAATCATACCAACACAAAATAATGCCAGAAGGCAGAAGAGGATGTTAGAATACATAACTTTAAGACAAACTGATAAGGTAATAGATAGTGCCCCAAACAACTTACAGATGCTTTATGAAATGTGCTAAAACTGGGACAAGAAGAGTTTAGGCAGAACTTTGGCTTCAGCCACAATGACTCAGCTTCGATTGCAAGGCGATGCCCTCAGCTTTACTCCACCATTACTCTCCTCGTCTTCTTCTCCAAATACCACAAACTTAAGTTATGGAGATTTTTCTTTTCTCTTCAATTTTCACAACCATCACCGCATCATCCCATCTGGATGCCAATATACCATTTCCTTTTATCTTCTAATTTCTCATTTTATATTTTGGAAGGAGAAAAAGAGATTGTGGACATAAATTATAGCTGTCATCTTTTGTTACTGTAGCCTTAATTTTTAGCCCGCCATATTTTATTTGCAGTGCAAGTATTTTGTAAAAAAAATTAGATAAAATTTGATTATATATTAACCTAGGCATCTTGCTATATTAGAAAGCGTAAAATCAGGGCATTGCCTTGAGCTGGAAACTGTAATGCAAATTTTATCATATAGTGAAGCATGTACAGTTTGTCTCCATATAGAAATAGTATTGAGACCCAAGTTTCATCTAGATTTCACATTGAATTTGATAGATGAGAATGAATATATTTGACCAATGTAACTATTTCAGCATTCATTATTCAGCAGAAAACTTAAACATCGTATGAGAAACGAAGGTAGATATAGTGAAATGATAGGAACAGGGGAAACCAAGGGAACAATAGATATAGTTCATGTACCTCAGCAGAAAAAATCTTGTGATCAGCTTCAGCCATTCCTTTAACCTTAGTAATTGACAATAACCTTCATCACTTAACACACCTCTTCCTGCAGTTAATGACCTTATAACTATTGTAGGATTGAACATTATCTTTGAGGCATGCATTTATTTAATTTGAATAAAAAATTTGCCTAGTATCAAAACAAATAGACCAATACCCTACAAAAAGTAAGAACAAAAGTGCAGGTAAAAGCATCCAAATGAAAACACACTATATCAACTGCAGTAACACCCGACTGAACTTGTCCAAGAATGAACTTGAGATGCTAACAATGTTGGGGTTTGAATAAAAAATGTCCAACAATCAAGTAAAAATCAACAATCTAATAATAATTAAAATATAATTTCATGAAATAATAAATTGAACGAAATAGCCAACAATTAAGTTGAATGATGCAAAGTTGTAAAATATATGGATTGAGAATTCTAGGTTTGAAATAATTCTTTTCCCTAGTGCGCTGGTTATTGATGATGAGACTTAAAAATAAAAAGAAATACCTGCAATCTTTTTTTAGGTTCAAAGATTGCCTATTAATATTTGAAGACCATTATCTTGCGCCAGCATCCTCCAAGATCTAATGGCATGGATTACATCAAAAGGCAGGACAATAAAATTAGACCTTGTTTAAAACTTATCATTAGATAAATAACTATATAAGAAATTGGGTGAAGTTTAGGTGGTTACATTTGCGATGATGGTACTAAAGACCACACAGCACGAATAGCCTGCTAATGAGCTTTTCCCTCTTCTTATTTTAATATAAAAATAAAAAACCGGCAGTGGACAGCCAAGCAATTCAAAATATTAAAAGGAGTAAAAATACATTCTGCCTATTCTGGATATCAACATATTCCATTAAAAATAATGGTCATACAAATGTTCACCATATATTGAAACATTTATAATGAGAAAAGTTGGCATGTACATTCACTATACTGCCAATGGTATTGTTTCCAATGTAAAAGTTCGAACTATGATTTTCGTGCATCAAAAACCAATAACAACCAGCTTATTTCTCGCCACTGATCAGTTAACATGTTCTTTATCGCTTTAAAGTTTTCGAATCTCAACTAAATAAAAGTTTTGTAATATCAGAGTCTTTCTGAAGAAACCATGGCTTGTGCTAATCAATACCAAGTGCAAATGGAAGAAGAAAAACAACGAAAACAACCAAACCTTGTCCCCACACAAAAAAGCAAATCCAAGCGTACACACCAGTTTATGTTCATTGACAGATAAAAATTGGGGGCTTATAAGAAAAATATGGATGAGAAAAATGTATTATGAAGACATCAAATATAAAATTTCAATTAAGATCAAAATTAATCAAACCCCCATTTATACCTTTCAGTTTGACTCATTTTCCCAGAACCCAAATACCCCAAATTGAAGCCCTTGGTGCCAAACTCACCATCGCAATAACCTCCCCAATAATGCAAAAAATTCATATATTGGGCTCCCATCAAGTCATTCATTCCATTCCAGAACATGAAAATTGAAGTAATATGACAAAAAACAAACAAATCAAAAGCGCAAATCTTTCATAAGAATAAAGTTCGAGAGGAGAGCACAATACCTTCCATGGGTACAAGGAATTCTGGTGAATCTCAGACCTCTGTGCAAGTTTTTGGGGGCAAAGGTGCAAGAGTTTTCGGTGGACAAAAATGTACCCTGAAGTGTACTATTTTTCCATTTCTTGATGTGGCTTTGTGTCCACTGTCATCGTTGCAATTTGGAGAGCCAAGATTTTGTTTTTTGTGTTGGGGGTTTACAATATTACTGAGCTTGCCCCTACATCTTCGTTGCGTTATGTTTCTGGAAGATGAATGAACAATGCAGTAATGACTCAAACGGTGCAAAGATGATAATAAATTTGACCAAAAAAAAAAAAAAAATTAAAGTGAATTACCATTTTTGTCCTGGTAGATGCTGAAGCCTTCCAAGTGATTTTACAGAATTAATCCAACCATTACTTTCCTTTTATATATAAAGATATGGCTCACGTGAGTTACAGACTTAAATTTGAAAAAAAAAAAAAAAAGTAAAGATTGGCTCATTACAAATGGTTCGTAAGGTGCTACGAAAATAGTTTTCGTAACCATCAGCATTTTCCCTTGTTGAATATGGCAATTAAGTACTAATTAAAGAATCCAAGAAAGAAAGAAAAAAGCTATCAATCCTAACTCTTTTTCTTCTTACCAATGAGAAAATTAAATCTCATAGTAAATTCGAATCTCTAAAAAGAAGGCTTAAATAATGCGGGTTAGAGTAGCCATTGGCGAACTAATGGCAAAGATCGCAATCGAGGATACAAGTATGAGCAAGCAGTACCTTTGAAAATCATATTAACTGCAACAAAAAAGGAATCATCATGGATACCACAAAGCAGAATAGAGTGACGAAGCCATAGTGTAACATGTGTAACATGGTGAGCACTCTTTTGTAAAAGTCTTCCTCAGCGTAACGTGATTTAAGGATCTTAAGAAAAACCAAGAGTGAAGTAGAAAATGTGATAAGAGAGATTTGATCTGCTATAAAGAAGAGAGTGAATGCATCCTCATCCAATAAGATGGGCAGCCAATGTCTTGGTTGTATACTTTTGGGACAGTGAAAGCTGCAACAAACATGATACTATGGATGAGAGTACCTAGAAGACACGTGGAATCACTTAGTATTGTCAAGGTCTAGAGCGCACTCGTGAAAAAATATTTGGTTGTCAAGGTCTATCACATAGTATTGTTGAGGGTGGATCTAAAATTGATCTGGTCACGGAGTTGGATTGGGTATCCAAAATCGGCAAGGCTTTACGTGCCATTCAACTCTCATGTGGATCTGATGCTCTAAGTACAATAAAACAATTCAAAACAGCAAAGACGCGTGGAATCACTCGAAGGTCTCCTTCAGCGAAGATGTAAAAGCCTACCCATATATTGAGCAAGGACAAATATATGATTGCAATAATTCTAAGCTCCACAGTGACGTAAAAAAGGGTACTGGAATGATGCAAAATCATACATCATGAGCATACCCAATGATATTTTCCAAACTTCATAGTCTACAAGCAGG
Organism: Ammopiptanthus mongolicus; assembly: GCA_039655645.1. Classification (NCBI taxonomy): domain Eukaryota; kingdom Viridiplantae; phylum Streptophyta; class Magnoliopsida; order Fabales; family Fabaceae; genus Ammopiptanthus; species Ammopiptanthus mongolicus. Next base: position 79,326,630 of record CM077349.1, on the reverse strand, counting down.
ACGACTTTTTATGTTGCAGTGGCTGTAGGGCAAGAGAAGATCGTGAAAGAGTTGGTTAAACTAAGGGATCAACGACTCTTGAGAATGCAAGACAAGCGGGGATATACCGCACTTTCTCTTGCAGCTGTCTTAACAGACAATAAGAAGATAGCAGAATGGATGGTTAATAAAGGAGAGAAAAAGCTACTAAGTATGAAAACCAAACAAGATGATAATGATAAAGGTGATAACATGTTTGGTTTTCATACTTACCAGCTCTTTCCCTCCTTTATAAATCACTCACTTTGTTATCTTCTTATTGTCTTTTATTTCAGCTGCGAGAGCAAATTCTGTATATCCCTACTTGTCTTGCATTCTCAACAAACGTTGATACCCTATTTTAACTAACTCCTTCACGATCTTCTCTTGCCCCACAGTCACTGCAACATGAAGAACTGCCCTGCCCGTGGAGTATGAAGTTTGAAAAATAGCATCAACTATGCTTACGATATACAATTTTGCGTCATTACAGTAACCTTTTTCACGTCATTGTGGGGCTTGGAAATATTACAATCATATCCTTGTTCGTGTTCAATATTTGGGTAGGCTTTTACATCTTCATTGAAGGAGACCTTCAAGTGATTTCACATGTCTTTGGCTGTTTTGAATTGTCTTATTGTACTTGGTGTATTAGATCCATTTGAATTGCATGTAAAATCCGTGACTAGATTAATTATAGAATCACCCTCAACAATATCGTGCCATACACCTTCACCTCAACAATATCTTCCTATTGTTTGCTAATGCAGCTGCAAGAGCAAGTGTTGTATATTCCCGCTTGTCTTGCATTCTCAGAAATCATTGATCCCCTATTTTAACTATTTTTTTCACGATCTTTTCTTGTCCCGCAGCCATTGGAACATGAAATATCGTCCTGTCCGTAGAGTATGAAGTTTGGAAAATAGCATTAGGTATGCTCATGATGTACGATTTTGTGTCATTGCAATACCCTTTGTTCACGTCACTATGGAGCTTAGAAATATTAAATCATATCTTTGTCCTTGCTCAATATTTGGGAAGGCTTTTAAATTTTCGCTAAAGGAGCCCATATGATTCCACGCGTCTTTTGTTGTTTTAATTGTCTTATTTTAGAAAGAGTATCAGATCCACATAAGACATGAATGAGATATAAACTCTTGCCATTTTTTAATATTCAATCCAAATCCGTGAACAGATCAATTTCAGAATGACCCTAAACAATATCATGCTATAGACCTTGACACACCAAATAGTTTTTCACGAGTGAATGTGTCCTCGTCCAATAAGATGTGTACACCAATGTCTTGTTGTATCCTTCTGGGACAGTGAAGGCTTTAGCGAACATGATGGTAAGAATGAGAGCAACCAGAAGTTATTAATGATAATTACTACTGAAAAACTATGTTGGGTGCCAAGGCCTAGGGCACGATATTGTTAAGGGTGATTCTAAAATTGATCAGGTCACGGATTTGGATTGGGTATTCAAAAATGACAAGGGTTTACATGTCATTCAACTCTCATGTAAAAGAATGCAATTCAAAGCAGTCAAAGAGGCGAGGAATCACTTGAAGGCCTCCTTCAGCGAAGATTTAAAACGCTACCTAGATATAGAGCAAGGATAAGGATATGATTGTAATATTTATAGGCTCTACAGTCAGGAAAAATGGTACTGGAATGATGCAAGATTGTACATCAAGGGCATACATGATGCCATTTTCCAAACTACATACGCTATGGGCAGGTCGATTCTTCATGTCACAATGGTTGGGGGGTAAAAGAAGATCGTGAAAGAGTTAGATAAAATATGGGATCAGCGATTGCTGAGAATGCAAGACAAGCGGGGATATACAACATTTGCTCTTGCAGCTAAATTAAGAGACAATAAGAAGATAGCAGAGTGGATGTTCAATAAAGGAGGGCAAGAACTGCTAAGTATGAAAACCAAACAAGATGATGATGATAAAGGTGATAACATGTTACTTAGCAGCTCTTTTCCTCATTTATTAACCATTCACTTTATTGTCTTCTTATTATCCGTTAATTCAGCTGTGAGAGCAAGTGTTGTATATCCTCCTTGCCTTGCATTCTCAGCAATCGTTGATTTCCTATTTAACTATCCCCTCCACGATCTTCTTTTGCTCCGAAGCCACTACAACATTAAGAACCGTCCTACCCGCAGAGTATGAAGTTTGAAAAATAACAGTAGGTATTCTTTTGATGTAGGATTTTGCATCATTACAGTACCCTGTTTTGACGTTATTGTGGATTTTGGAAATATTAAAATTATATCCTTGTCGTGTTCAACATCCGGATAGTCTTTTACATCTTCGTTGCAGGAGGCCTTCAAGCGATTCCACGCGTCTTTGGCTATTTTGAATTGTCTTATTTACAAAAAGGAACAAATCCACATGAATTGAATGTCATGTAAACCCTTGCCATTTTTGGATACCTAATCCAAATCCGTGACAAGATCAATTTTAAAATTACCCCCAACAATATCATGTCTTAAACCTTGACATACCAGATAGTTTTTCACGAGAGTGACTTCATCCGCATCCAATAATATGGTTACGCTAGTGTCTTAGTTGTATCCTTCTGGGGCAGTGAAGGCTGCAGCAAACATGATGATAAGGATGAGAGAACCCAAAAGTTACTAATGATAATTACGAGAACTGAAACACACTCGTCAAAAACTATCTGGTCTGTAAAGTTCTATGACACAATGTAGTTGAGGGTGATTCTAAAATTGATTTGGTCACGGATTTGGATGGGTATCCAAAAATGGCAAGCCTTTACATGTCATTCAACTCTCATGTGGATCTGATTTTTGTAAAGTAAGAAAATTCAAAACCGCCAAAGATGTGTGCAATCACTTGAAAGTCTCCTTCAGCGAAGATGTAAAATGTAAAACCTTACCTAGATATTAGGCAAAGATAAGGATATACTTGTAATATTTACAAGTTTAATTGTAACCGGAAAAAAGGTACTAGAATGACGCAAAATCGTACATTAAGAGCATACATGATGCTATTTTCCAAACTTCATAATTCCTGTTTGCTTTAGATTTTAGATGGCCCAAAATTAAGTTTGCTTCCGGTGAAAGTGATTTCTGAAGATGTTTGTTTTAAATTTAGCGTTCAATAAAATCAATTCTGAATTGGGTAGAATTGATTTTAAGAGAAGCAAAAAATTCTAGCTTTCCCGTGGAGTAGAATTAATTCTCGATGTGGCACCCACAATATTCTTTATATATTTACACTTCAAAAGTGATTTTACACTATCATCCAAACAAAACCAATTCTTCTAAATTGACTTTCAAAATATCATTACCAAACACAAATCAATTTTTTTAAACTCAATTTTTTTAAAATCAAATCTTTCAAAAATCAATTCCTTCAAAATCAATTCTATCAAAATTTAAACCAAACAGACCCATAGTCTATGGGTAGAACGATTCTTCATGTTGCAGTGGCTACGAGGCAAGAGAAGATCGTGAAAGAGTTAGTTAAAATAGGGGATCAACGATTGATGAGAATGCAGTTAAAATTGGGGATCAATAGATGAAGATGATGATACTTAGCAATTCTTACCCTTGTTCATTAACTATCCATTCTACTATCTTCTTATTATTTGTTAATTCAGTTGCAAGAACAAGTGTTGTATATCCCTGCTTGTCTTGCATTCCCAGCAATCATTGATCCCCTATTTTAACTAACTCTTTCACAATCTTCTCTTACCCAGCAGCCACTGCAACATAAAGAATCGTCCTGCTCGTAGAATATGAAGTTTGGAAAATAACATCATGTATGCTCTTGATGTACGATTTTGCATCATTACAGTACTTTTTTTCCTTTTACTGTGGAGCTTGTAAATATTACAATCATATTCATATCCTTGCTCAAGGTAGGGTTTTACATCTTCGCTAAAGGAGGCCTTCAAGTGATTCCACACATCTTTGGCTGTTGTGAATTGTCTTACTTTACAAATAGTATCAGATTCACATAAGAGTTTAATGACATATAATGGTTTGCCATTTTTGGATTCCTAATCCAAATCTGTGATGAAATCAATTTTAGAATGACCCTTAACAATATCGTCTCATAGAACTTTACACACCAGATAGTTTTTGACGAGAGTGTTCCAGTTCTCGTAATTATCATTAGTAACTTCTAGGTACTCTCATCCTTGCTATCATGTTCGTTGCAGCCTCCTAGAAGGATACAACTAAGACACTGGCAATCCCATCTTATTTGATGAGGATGAGAACGCATTCAGTCTGGTGTGTCAAGGTGTAGCAAACCTGAAAGTTACTAATGATAATAACAAGAATTGGATCACTCCCGTGAAAAACTATCGGGTGTGTCAATGTCTATGGTACGATATTGTTGAGGGTGATAAATTGATCTGGTCACATATTTGGATTAAGCATCCAAAAATAGCAAGACTACAAGTCATTCAACTCTCAGGTGGATCTGATGCTCTGAATAAAATGAGACAATTCAAAACAGCCAAAGACGCGTGGAATGACTTGAATGCCGCCTTCAGCGAAGATGTAAAATCCTACCGAGATATTGAGCACGACAAGGATATGATTGTAACATTTTCAAACTCCACAGCGACAACAAAAAAGGTAATAGAATGACGCAAAATCGTATCATGAGCATACATGCCATTATTTTCCAAAATTCATACTTTACAGGCATGACGGTTCCTAATATTGCAGTGGCTGCGGGGCAAAAGAAGATCGTGAAGGAGTTAGTTAAAATAAGGGGATCAACGATTGCTGAGAATGCAATACAAGCAGGATATAAAGCACTTGCTCTCACAGCTAAATTAAGAGGTAATAAGAAGATAGCAAAATGGATGGTTAATAAAATAAGGTAAGAGTTGCTAAGTATGAAAACCAAACATGTTATCACCTTTATCATCATCTTATTTGGTTTTTTATACTTGGCAGCTTTTTCCCTTCTTTATTTCCCATCCATTCAGCTATTCTATTATTGTCTGTTAATTCAGCTGCAAGAGCAAGTGTTTATATATCCCCTCTTGTATTGCATTCTCAGCAATCGCTGATGCCTTATTTTAACTAACTCTTTCACGATCTTGCCCCACAGCCACTACAACATGGAAAATCGTCCTACCCGTAGAGTATGAGGGTTGGAAAATTGCATCATGTATACACTTGATGTAGGATTTTGCATCACTCTTATACCAATTTTCTTGTTATTGTGAAGCTTGTAAATATTACAATCATATCCTTATCATTGCTTGATATCTAGGTTTACATCTTCGCTGAAAGAGGCTTTCAAGTAATTCCACTCATCTGTGGCGGTTTTGAATTGTCTTACTTTGTAAACAACATCAGATCCACATGAGTTGAATGACATGTAAATGGTTGACATCTTTGGATACTTATCCAAATCCGTGGCCAAATCAATTTTAGAATCACCCTCACAATACCGAGTCATAGAACTTTACACATCAGATATCGTAATTACCATTATTAACTTTTGGATGCTCTCATCCTTACCGTCATGTTCGCTGCAGCCTTCACTGTCACAGAAAGATACAACTAAGACACTTGTGTACCCATCTTATTGGATGCGGACGCATTCACTCTCGTGAAAAACTATCTGGTGTGTCAAGGTTTATGACATGATACTGTTGTGGTGATTCTAAAATTGATCTTGTCACAGATTTGGATTGGATATTCAACAATGGCAAGGCTTTACATACCATTCAACTCTCATGTGGATCTTATCCTTTCTGTAAAATAAGACAATTCAAAATAGTCGAAGACGCGTGAAATCACCCCAACAATATCGTGTCATAAACCTTTACATGTCATTCAACTTTTATGTGGATCTGATACTATTTGTAAAGTAAAACAATTCAAAACAGTCAAAGATGTGTGGAATCACTTGAAGGCCTCCTTCAACGAGGATGTAAAACCTACCTTGAGCAAGGATAAGGATATGATTGTAATATTTACGAACACCAAGGTAACAGGAAAAAAAGTACTGGAATGATGCAAAATCGTACATCAAGAGCATACATGATACTATTTTACAAACTTCATATTCTACGAGCAGAATGATTCTTCATGTTACAGTGGTTGCAGGGCAAGAGAAGATCGTGAAAGAGTTAGTTAAAATAGGGGATCAACGATTGCTGAGAATGCAAGACAAGCGGGGATATACAACACTTGCTCCTACAGCTGCATTAACAGACAATAAGAAGATAGCAAAATGGATGGTCAATAAAGGAGGGCAAGAACTGCTACGTATGAAAACAAAACAAGATGATGATTATAAAGGTGATAACATGTTTGATTTGTATACTTAGCAGCTCTTTCCCTCCTTTATTAACCATCCACTCTGCTATCTTCTTATTATTTGTTAATTCAGCGGCAAGAACAAGTGCTGTATATCCCCGCTTGTCTTGCATTCTCAGCAATCGTTGATCTCCTATTTTATCTAACTCCTTCACGATCTTCTTTTCACCCGCAGCCATTGCAGCATGAAGAATCGTCCTGCCCGTAAAGTATAAAGTTTGGAAAATAGTAGCAAGTATACTCATGATGTACGATTTTGCATCATTACAGTACCTTTTTTTGACGTAACTATGGAGTTTAGAAATATTACAATCATATCCTTGTCGTGTTCAATATCTGGGTAGGCTTTTATATCTTCGCTAAAGGAGGCCTTTATGCGATTTCACGCGTCTTCAGCTATTTTGAATTGTCTTATTTTACAAAAGGATAAGATCCACATGAGAGTTCAATGGTATGTAAAGCCTTGCCATTTTTGAATATCCAATCCAAATCTGTGACAAGATCAATTTTAGAATCACCCCCAACAATATTGTGTATAAACCTTGACACACCAGACATGCAGATAGTTTTTCACAAGTGATCCAGTTCTCATAATTATCCTTAGTAACTTCTGATACGACCCAATTCGAGTAGGGTCAAACTCCTTAATTTAGAGAAGGAAGCTAGAGCTAGAAGAAGGGAAGTTCGGGCATAATTTTTCTCTGATTTTCATTCACAAGGTAATAGGCTATTAATAGCTACAAGTGACACCTACATTGGTGGATGAAGAGCCAAGTGACTGAATCCTAACATTACTTGATAACAGAAAGAGAATTGACAAATGGAATTATTCTAACAGAATGTGATGACTATGCCAAATGAGCATGTGCTGCAAATGGCGACTCATTGTGGAATGATGGTGTGTATCATTACCCCACTCTTCGAAATCAGCCTTGTCCTCAAGGTTGTAAAAAATTTCTTGGGTCCCATTGTGTGAATGGTGAGAACCTAGTTGTTGTAGATGTCGCAAATTGTGCACCGGGGTCCAGTTGTTGTCCTATTCCAATTCTTAGTGAGATGAATGCTATCAGGTAAAAAAATGCCCAACCAGCCAACATTTGCCAAACAATTAGAACATCCCAACCCAATTTTGAAACTTTCTCAGCCAATTTTGGATCAAACAAATACAATGGTCTTTCTTCTTTAACTTGATCCGAGTACCGAAAATAGTCTGCAAGCTTCATCTCCACTAGCCCAACTGAAAACTTTAACTGCACCAAATAATCTTTATCCCCATTTCTCAATGCATCCCAATTATCAAGACACCCTTCCAACAAAACCGGCTTATTAGGCTCCTCAAGGTTCAACACAAATTCTTCAACTTAAATACAGCTATATTATCTTTCTCCAACCATTCAAGCTTCATTTCAAGATTAGCACAAAGCCAACTCTGGAGAAAGTAATCAGAATAAAAGTCGCTAAATTTGAAACACTCAAGAGCATTACTTGAGAAAACAAATGAAGGGTAACAAGCAGGAACATAAGTAGACTTCTAAGACCTATTGAATTGAAACCCACCAATAAGATTCTCCAACGCAAGATTCCTCCAAAGGGATTCATGGTTACTATAAAAAAAAAATGATTTGCTCACAGTAGCTAAAATCCCTAAGTCAGAAGCATTCAAAAACCCCAGAATCTCAAGAACAAACGCATCTGAAAAGGTATGAAGGTTACCTAAACCTGTGTCTCTGGAGTTGATGGGACCAGTGTTTAGATAAAGATTGCCCAAGTGTTGATCCTCATCTTCATTCCACCTTAACATTTTTACATATCCATCCCAACCTATCATAAACCTTACCTTGTCACTGATGTTCAATTTGTTATATGTAAAGTACCAAATCCCAACCCGTGCATCTCCATGAAACCTGTATCCCTCTTGTTGGGGTCCTGGGTCTTTGGCTTGAGCTGCTTCACAGGCTTCACCTGCGGGGCTCGCATTGGGGACGACAAGCGCACAAGAAACTCCAGCAACGGATGGTTGGAAGCACGTGCAGGAGGCTGCAGAGCACAACCCTTCATCGAGTCCCTAAATTGCCTATCGAGAATCGGGCATGTATCCAATAATCTTTTCTTCAGAACCCAGAGGCTACCAACACATTGGGCCAGGCCCATTAGGTTGAAACTTGTACTGAACTTAGATGCTACCCGATATGTCCCTCTATCACTACAAGAAAATCAATGATTAGCGTCGGCCAAAAGCCGACACTAATGGTCCCTTAGCATCGGCTATGCGACAGTGTCGTGGCCTATGCTTTATGCTTCGTCGCTACGGTTAGCGTCGGCCAAACTGACGCAAATTGGTAGCTAGACCACACAGGAAATGGTCGACGCTAAGTTAGTGTCGACCGAAGCCTACGCTAAACCAACGCTATGGCACTACTACTTAGCATCGGCCTAAGCTAGTGAAGGCTTTGTTGTGGTTGTAGATAGCTCCTACTACAATGGCAAAGGTGACAGGCAAAAAAATAAATAAATAAACAAATAACACGCTACTTATGAAGGTATGGATTGTTTGTCAAAACTTGTTTGGAGACACACTTGTAACTAAATTTCTGAGTGACTGAATGAAACTCACCAGGAACCCTATGACTACCCCTTAAGTCAGATCCACAGTCCAGGAAAATAACACCTGTGAGTTTCTTGTTCTGCAAATAGAGTAAGAAAGGTGATCAGCATCAATGATTGGTAGAAAGGCTAAATGTTAAGAATGCTTAAAAATGAGTCATATAGGATATGTATGAAGCATTCCATCAGTAATTCATTATATAGGTCAATGGCAAAAAAGATCTAACTACTAGGAATTTATTTAGAAGAGAATTAGACATTTTTTACACTTGACAAGAAGATGCAGGTTCATTATCTGATTTTCATGTTATAAAATGAAAGCCATGTTTCTTAACAAAATCTGCAGCACAGAGATTTCATCAAAGTTTGCTAGCTTTTCGGTTGATTATAAGAATGATCTAAGAGAAAATCAAACTGAGATTAAAGCAAGGATGGAATGTAAGTTCTATTTTGGTTATGATATAAACCCTTGATAATGTAATCTCTCAATTTAAGATTTATAATAATATCATGCCAAAGTTATCAGGAAACAGAGGTTTAGACATTAGGATGGTGAGGAATGATTCTACAGCTGAACAAAAAGAAGTTACAGAACCAGCGGCAGAAGACAAGTATACTCAAGTAGAAAAGTATCCTTTGCAATTAATGCTGCAAATTATGTCTGTGATCCTTGCCCAAGTTGAAATCTAAGGTTCCAAAACAACCAATCTAGTACTCCAAATTGGTGGTCATGATTTCTCCAACAAGAAGTATAATGACTGATATAACAAGAATCAGTTAGGATAAAAAAAAAGTTAAAGAACATATATTTAAGTTGATAAATACCAATAAATTGGAAACTTAATAAAAGAGCATTCATAATTTTCAGAATGATCCGTCTGCATCATGTACATGGATATCACAAGAGAAGAAAAATGAAAAAAAAGGACAAACAACTAATATAACTTATTCATTGCACCACGTGCAAAGTAGTGAGCATTATACCAACGGCAATTTCAATTCACTTTTAGATACCACACATGATTGTCCAGAACCAACGGCACCTTCACCATAGCCTCGCACACTACTAGGACCAACAATTGCAAATGCTTAATGTGGAGCAATGGATCCTACTATTGACCCACCAATCAACCTGCCAGATAAAATTGGAAAACCGATGCAGGATATACAAGGTAAGAACTCTGGATTTGTTGTGCTATTGAGCAGATAAGAAGGAAACATTGTTTTGGACAACTTTTCCATGCCAGTGTCCCCATTATTTGCCTTGTGATGCAATGGGATAAGAGTGAAAAAATATAAACGTGTTGAAGTATAGAAATATGGTGTTATGTTCAAAAATGTTGTGCAGGTAATAGAAATCAGATTAGAAACGTGGAAATGTAGTGTCTCCAGTTGTTTTCTGCCCCATCATTTCCAATGGCAGAGTTTACTTATCACTTCATGTAGCTTACCTCTCCCCTAATGCTTGACCTATGCCCTAGTGACTAAGGCAGTAATTCATGATAACCCCTGAACATGGAAGTGAACCCACCAAGTGGAGAAAAATGCTGGTCCAAGTTTTACTCCTGTTGAAGCAAAAAATTTAAACCGCTTGAAGGTTAGCAAGTTTGGTTGAAGTGGAATCCCTTGTTCCATTTGCAAAGTGAACTGAATATAAACTAAGTCATAGTTAGTAGAAAAGAATATGACATGCATATAAGAGAAGTTACAAGCTAGTATGCATCAGGAATTTCACACTCTTAGATAACCAATGAAGATAACTCACATGAGTAAAACGATGATCATTTACTTCTTCAAATCGAGATTCTTGCTTAACCACTATCATATTGTCAAATGAATTTCCACTATATAGAATTTAAAAATACATGATATGTCAAAACTAGTCAAACAAAATTCATATCGTCAAATGAATTTCCACTACATAGAATTTAAAAATACATGATATGTCAAAACTAGTCAAACAAAATTGTCTAGGACCGAATCAAATAAATTTCATCAACCTGCAAGTCAGCCGAAAACCATCTAGATCTCTGAATATAAATTTCATCAACCTTCAAATTCGATGTTTTCCATGTGTTTGCTTTTGCCCTTCTAAAACTAACTAGTAATTTGATTGAACATTTTGATCATATATATCTCAAAAATAAAATAAGAAATTCTCAAACTAAAAGCAACTCAAAGAACATGTATCTTTCCTTTTATGTGCATACTGTTAGGAAACATAACACCCAGAATTGAATAGAAAAAATCAATGGAAAGTGTAATCGATTGAAATGAGTATATAGAAATTATGGTTGTCAGACTCGTGAGTCTAGGTTGACTCGTGGAGGGGGGGCAGACTCAACACATAGACTCGTAAGAGTCTACCTAATATAAAAAAAACCTATAAGTGACATATATACATAACACAAAAGGAAGAGGCACGCAAGGATGGAACCAGGGAAAGGAGGGAAAACAGAGAGCTTGCGAACAGGGAAGGGAAGGGAAGAAGTTTCGAGCAGGAAAGGCCGGAAAGGAGGGAGAACTTGCGCGTGGCAGGGAGGGCGGCGCGGCGCAAGGAAGGAGGCGGCGCAGAGAGGAGGCTGTGTTTTCAGGTTAGGTTTTGGGATTCCTTTCAATTTTCAGAATTGAGAAGTGAAGGGGGAGGGGGAAGTCACGCGATACTGAAGGGTGAAGGTAGAGTCTCAATTTTTAACCAAAACGACGACGTTTTGGGCGTTTCTGAGCCATTTTTAAAAACCCACCAGACTCGCAAACTCGCTACCTAGACTCGCGAGTCAACCCGAGTCTACCCCCATTCCGATTCTACAACCGAGTCCACTCGTTTGGCCTACCTGGAATCGTAAACTCGGACGAGTCAACGAGTTGACTCGTGAGTTTGACAACCATGAGAATGTGTAAAAATGATACAAAAAGCCAACAAGAATGACTTATATCCTAACTAATAACTTGTAACTAACACCTAACTAATTGTAACTAATTGTATTTCTAATACATACGAACAAGGAAGAAGAAAACCATTTGGTGGGGTGGCCACCAATTAAATCATGGAGAAAGAAAGAACTCCATCAGCAGCCGCATCATGCAGGAGGCCAGGTCAGAAACAATAGACATGCTAATAAAAATCAAAGTAGAGTAGCAAACATTTTATATGTCAAGGTTAACATGGAAGGGGTAGCCATAGGAAGGAAGATCGATATGAGTCTTTAGGACTCTTATCAGACTCTTACAAACACCTTGATTAGCATGTTTGCTAAATGTAAGTGAAGAGTGCTACAATTTGTTTTTCAAATTATATAAATAAAAAACAACAAAAGAAGAGGAAAAATGAAGAGACAGTTTAGTGAGAAAACCTATATCAAGCTCCGCTTCTTTATTATCCGCGACTGTTAGAGGAGAATCTGGCAAAAGGGGCTTAAAAAAATGTCTTCCAAATGTGCAAAATTAGAGGTTGAAATTTAAAGGCAGTATCAGCAGCGGCTGCAAGAACTTTATCATGAAGACAAGGCAAATGCTCCAGACTCCTACAATAGAATAGAATTGCTCATTTCACTTTGCCATGAAGAACACCCACCTATATTACATTCAATTTCCCGGACTCTCATCAACAGGGACAAATTCCCAAATTCTAGGGTTCATGACAACTATCCCTAATCCCCTATCCAATCGAAGTTCATGACTAATGGTGGAGGAGTGGAGGAGGTGGCATACCTAAATGCGAAAGGAGGTGGAGGTGATGGCATGCAGGGAAGGGAGAGCCGCGATAGTGGAGCGGTGCGTAGGGAAGGGAGGGCCGCGATGGTGGAGCGGTACGCAGGGAAGGAGCGGCGCGACGGCAGCAAAGCGGTGGTGCGACGACAGTAGTATGGTGGTGCGGATGTGGTGTAGCAGCTGAGAGGGGTTTTCGAAACATGAGCTTTGTCACACACAAAATGAAGAAAAGGGCTTGAGGTCTATGTGTCTCAACATTAGCATCGGCCAACTAACGTTACGGTAGTGTCGGCCTGGCTTACGCAAAAGTAATAAAAAATGAAAAATATATATTTGCAGCGTAGCAATGGTTTAGCATCCGAAGGGCCGACGCTAACTTCCAAAAAATTAGCATCAGAATCGTGGCTGACGCTAAAAGTTTGCAGCTAACTGGCTAGTTTCTTGTAGTGTATCTACCTCCTTAGTTAGGGTTGAGCCCTTCAATAGCAAACCCACGATTGCCGCAAGTAGATTGGAAGCCGGAGTCTTTGGTTGTGAGGGGCCAACACGATTGGGCCCATGTTCGAAGGTCCGGACGACGATTCCGATACTGCAACACTCATCCCCCACAACTCTCTCCTTGGAGTAGTTGCAACCAACAGTGGTGAACCATGTTCTGGTGGTTTTGACAATGGCCGCAGGCACGAGATTGAGACTCTGTCCAGTGGCTTCCGCGGTGGAATTGCGGCCAGGATGCATGGAAGTGAGAATTTAGCGGCTGGGGACAACCCATTTCTCCCTGTGGACCTGACTCTGGTGGCTTTGGCGGTGGTGGTCTTGGAGCTGGATTGACGGAATGCTCATCTCCCGTAGTGGTTCTTATGCTCCCCCATCTTGCTTAAGGAGTGATGGCCTCATTACCAATTTGTGCGAGTTGCACAGTCGTCTTTGATGGTGTTCCATGTACCACGAACGTCTCAGCCAAGGCAAACTTTTTGACAGTGTCATCTTTGAGGAAAGGCACCTCTATCTGGTTCGTGGGGGTAAGAAACTCGCCCGAAGCTTGAAGAGCAAAGCTCAACAACTCTAAATCTGGTTCCTCTTCCTCATCTGATAACAGCAGAACATAGCGATATTCAGGCTTAAAATGCCAAAGAAAGGCAGTGGTGAATGTCTGCCAACTCGACTCTGGATGCCATTGAGACCACCAAAACCACCATTTGAGAGCACAGCCTCTCATCGCCTTCGCAGTTGCGGTCATCTTCTCCGCCTCTGATGTTCCGCTCGTATTGAAGTATTTTTTAGTGCAAAGCAACCACCAGTAGGCATCTTCTTCTCCATAAAATACCAAAATCAGCATCGATTCAGCAAGAATGAGATCAAAAGCACCAAATGATACAACCTAATTCGAGTAGGGTCAAACTCTAGAACTTGAAGAAGGAAGCTAGAGCTAGAAGAAGGGAAGTTTTGGCATAATTTTCCTCTGATTTTCAATCACAAGGTAATAGGCTATTAATAGCTACAAGTGACACCTACACGGATGGATGAAGAGCCAAGTGGCTGAATCCTACCATTACTTGATAACAAAAAGAGAATTAACGTATGTTGTCAATCCCAAATAGCGGCGCGTAGCGGCCGAGCCCAAAAACGCTATAGCGGGATAGCGGTAACGGGATGACCGCTATTGCGAAGACTAAAAAATAGCTTACATATTTTATTTTTATATTATATACATACATAAATACTCAAAAACAGAAAAATACACAAAATTAAAGGGGTAGTCATAACATTCAAAATACTCAATAGTCACTAACATTCAAAAAGTATGATGTCTCCACTTCAAAAAGTATAACATAAGTACTTAACTACTAATTTAACTTAAGTTATATTGTTCTAAAAGTATTCAAAAATCAAAATAAGTACAAGTGATCTTAATTAGAATCAGAATCATTTCCAGCAACTTCAACCACATCAACTTCAACATTCTCTTGTTCATCACTTGATTCAAAGAAATGTTCCTCCTCCTCCTCTTAAATAGGTGCAACTGTAGAAGGTGTAGCTCTAGTATGTTGTCTAGTAAGTCTTGCTGGCTCACCAGCCCCTACTGCATCACCAACAACTCCCCATGTCAGGCTATCATCGCCAAACACAACCTCATCTTCAGCCGCTTCTTCTCCATCTTCACCCAATTCCCTTACCAACCACTCATTGCAATCATCAATGTTATCTAGTAGGAGAATGGGATCAGTTAAATCCTTGCTATCAAAGCGTTCTCTAAGAGCTTGGTTGTACTTCACAAAGACCAAGTCTTGCAGCTTTTGATGCTCAAGCTTGCTCCTCTTTTTAGAATGAATCTATATTATAAAGTTTAAAAAAATAGTTAAGTATAATCCTATATTACACTATATAAAATAAAACCATTTAACATTTACTCACTTGCTCAAAGGTACTCCAGTTGCGCTCACACCCTGATGAGCTACATGTCAAGCTTAACACCTTGACAGCAATAGTTTTCAAAGTTGGAACATGAAGTCCATATGTGGACCACCACTCAGCTGTAATGCAATAAGTAATTAGCATTACTAGTTAGAATGGTCATGTAAATTTAATTTAACAAAACAATGCATTGTAACTTACCAGCCGAAGGTTTGGAAAACATACCCTGTGCTTTCCTATAAAGGGCATTGTAACATTACTCTTGCCCTTGGCAGCAGCTGCACCAAAAAAAACCTGCAGTTGCAGGTCTTTTTCCAGCCCTCAAAACCCCAATTTCTTGCATTGCTTCCTCCTCCTCCTCATTAAAATTCCTTCAGACTGAACAGCATCAGTAACTGCCTTTTTTTTCTCAAAGGCATCCTTAATTTTCTGTTTGATATCAGATGGTATTTTGTGGCAAGGGAATATGTCACCTTTTACCCCCATTTGATGCCTCTTTGCTCTTGTAATTCCACCTGTTGATTCCTTGCCACAAAAATCACATGTGACAGCTTTCTTGTTGTTAATGTCTCTCAAAGAATTCCATTCCCAAGCCATATCTAGGTTCGGACCTGTAGGCTTCACCGGTGCAGTAGAACCAGTTGAGGAAGCATTAGCACTTCTGGGTGTTGATGGTTGAGTGGAAGGTTGAGATGATGCCATGGTGGTTGAAACAAAGGAGAGAAAGGAGCAAGGAGAAGTGCAGTGAAACAGAGAGCACAATAGAGAAACAGAGGTGAGAGAAGGCTTGCGCACAGCAGCTGTCGCCGGAAAACCCCATAGCCGTCGCCGGAGATGAAGGTGGCAGAGAAGGCTCGCTGGAGTAGAGGAGGAAGTGAGGAGGAGGTGAATGTATTGCCTTTGTCGAAGGAGGGAAGGATTGTCGAAGGAGGGAAGGAATGGGTTGTGACCTAAAATTCTAAGGGTTGGGGAAATGTCCGAAAACGCCAAAAAAATAGGATTCAACGGAAAAAAATGAGGGCAAAGAGGGCATTTCGCCTCGAGCCCCTGTAGCGGCCGCGTCAGGCCGCGATAGCTGCGATTCCGTCGCGAAAAGCGGCCGCAAAGGCCGCTAGACCAAACCGCGACGCACCTGGCTTTCGTGTCGCAGGAACCCATCAAACCGCGCTCTATTCCGCGATCGCGCGCTATCGCGGCGCTATTGACAACATAGGAATTAACAAATGGAATTGTTCTAACTGAATGTGATGACTAAGCCAAATGAGCATGTGCTGCACATGGTGACTCATTGTGGAATGATGGTGCGTACCCCCCCCACCCCCACAAAAAAAATAAATTTCTGATTTTTACCTCAGTGCCTCTTTTACTCATCAAAATACAGGAAACACGAAGAAAATTACAAAGATCTTGTAGCAATCGTGATCGCGACGGGTATGAATTGGAAAAACCCTTAAAAAGAAAACGGTCTTCGAAACCAAATTCGAATTCGGGAGTCAATTATGCACAGGGAAGGATGAAAAATAAATTCTACATAACCCCTGATACACCTGTCCTATGACGGTTTACCTTGATTAATTGTGTAAATTCTTAAATAACCTTTTAAAATATTTATCTTACCCCATATAAAAAAAGAAGAGAAACGAAAAAAAAGATACACAAATAAAATAAGAAAAAATAATTTTGGCCTGACTGAACTTGGATTCTGCTTATATGTATCCTCTAGTGCCATGAGGAATTCAAAGTCACGTAGTTCTTAAAAAAACATTGCTAGTTCATTGATTTTCTTTTATTTTGGAAAAGATTTTATTCCTTTAAAATAATTTTAAAAGTAGGCTTTTATTTTTAAAACGAAATCACTTTTGCAGAGGGTTAAAGATAGGAAAGCTATATGATAAACCCTTACAATTCATACAACACTTGAGAATCAAAAATCATACATCAACGTCGTAGATTGTTGCGTGAATTCAAAAGATTTTTCAAATAAAATTTGTTAAAAGAATAAATTTCAAAAAAACATTTTTATTTTTCGTTTTAAAAGAATCACTTTTGCACACGGTTAAATATAGAAAAGTTATACGATAATCCTTAACAATTCATACGACACTTGAGAATGAAAAATCATACATCAACGTCATAGATTGTTGTGTGAATTCAAAAGATATTTTTTCTTTGAGAAATAACTAGCTTAAACCAGTCAACCAAACACTCATAAAATTGTAACAGATCTGCCCCATCTCAGTGTTACCAAAAAACCACCATAGCGGTGCCATGGCGGATTGCGGTGGCGGATTTTTGGCCAACCGTTATGGCCAATTTATGAAGGATAGCGGTGCCGTAGCCGCAATAGCGTTTTGAGGAGGCTTAAAATGGCGGATTTTTGGCTCTCCACTATGGTCTGCCATCCGCAATTGATAACTTTGCCCCATATCCAAAATGGCCAACTTCAGAGCTATATTATTTATCGGTGTAATTAAGTTTTTAGTTCCTAAAAAGTGAATCGGTTTTGGTTTTGGTCCCTTCACTTTTTTTCGTTGGTTTTGGTCCATATCGTCACTATCCATCTGTTAAGTGTTAACTTGACTAAGGGACCCTCACTTCAGCACTGCTATGTAGGCTAATTTAATAATATTTAATGTCACATAAGATTAAATATTAATTTTTTACATTCTTTTATAATATTTAATGTTATGGAGGTATTCGGAAACCCTAGAAATGTTTCTAAATGTTTCTATTTCAGTCTTTCATTCATTTAATAAAAGTATAAAAAACAAATAATAATATTATAATAAAAATAAATATATTATAATAACCTACATAGCAGTGTTGACGTAATGATCCGCTAGCCACGTTAACACTTAACGGATGAATAGTGACGGCAGAGACTTACACCAAAGTTTTGGAAGGTGATCAAAACCAACAAAAACAAAAATACAGGGACCAAAACCAAAACTGACTCACTTGTGAAAGACTAAAAACTTAATTAAACCTTATTTATTTTTTAAACATAATAAAATAAAAGAAAACTCACTTTTCCTTGGGCCTTAGACTGGCCCGCTAACATTTGCAGCACACAAAAACAAAAACAAAAAAAAAAAGACTCTTCACCCAATCCCAGCTCTAAACCCTCAATCCTGGCCATTGAACTAACAACCCTTATGCAAAATGTTCAGACCACTAACCCGTAAATAAAAACTTAAAACAAATTGAATAGGATAAAATAAAGAAAAATGCAAATCATAATGCTAAAAGAGAACTTAAAACATGAATAAGACAAAATAAAAAGAATAATAATATGCAAGATCGAGAACTTTGTTTTCGCCTACCACAAAGAGATTGGCGCAGACAGATGTGGGAACGTTGGCAGCGACTAAGAACGCGGCGAACGGCGGGCTGCCTGGACGTTTATGGCGGCGCGGTCCTGGTCCGTGGCTGGAGCGTGAAGGGGCGTCTGTGGTTCCGGCGGCAACAGGGAGTGGATGACGGCGGCTTCTGCTTCCTGCGCTGATCTGAGGTGCAGCGGCGACTAAGGGGAGAAGAAATGGAGAGACAGAGGGGGAAAAATGGAAGATGAAGGGTGAGGTGTTTGAAGATGGTTTTGGTTTGATGATTAAATGTTGAGTATGCGGTGGTGTTGATGAATAAAATAAAGGGAAAAAAAAGTGGGTACGAACAAGAGGAAGATGAGCTAAGGGAGAAGAAGGAAAATCTACATGAGTCTCTCTGTTGGTGTCCTTCAGCTAAAACGAAAAAGAAAACCTCTTCCCTCTTTATGCTCTTCTTCTCTTTTTAATTTTAAGCACAAAAGTCACACGAACGAGGGTTGCTTCAAAACAATTTTGGCAATGTGTGCAGTTGTGCAGTCCGGTGGAGCAGGGATCATAATGAGCATATAGTAACGTCTCCATACCAGGCAGAAGTTAGATATATTAGATATATGAAATACTGCATACATCCCCAAACTTTAGTTTATTTATAAATAAGCATCTTTAATTAAATTTTTTTTAATTAGTCTTTAAATTTCTGTTATTAATAAAATTAATTCGTCAATTATTTTTTCGGTCCAATTAAGCTTTGATTTTTTATTATTAATAAAATCAATGCTTATATTAACTTATAATATAGATAAAAAAATAATTTAATAATTTTATATCACTTTATATATTTGACATTTACGTGCATTTGATATTTTTTTAAATAATTGAGCTGATTAATATAAAAAATATTTGATAAACTAATCAATTCATGTTAATATATTTAATATTTAATTAAATATGAATGTAAGGACTAATTAAAACAAAAAATAACTAAGGATCAATTTCATTAATACTAGAAGTTTAAGGATTAATTGAAAAGAAAAAATAATTAAAGACACCTATTTGTAAATGGACTAACGTTTAGAGGGTTGTATGAATTTTTCCACAATTTTCTAAGCTTGCTTCTATAATTACTCAAGTCCAATAATTGGATTTTGGATGATATTTCTCCTTTGATGTGCCCTTGGACCTCTACTTCAAAAGAAATTAACAACCAAAAATTTTATTCTTGGTTTCCTTTTTCCCACTTCTAACAACACATTACACATCTAAGGTAATTATTAATTAGTCTTGCAACAAAGTAATTATAACTGAAAATAGTCTTTTCTCTTTAATTTAGAATTACAAATGAAATGGGATCTGACCCGTTTTATTACCCAGAAAAAGTAAAGAATTATAGCTTATTTGTTTTAGATTTCTTCAATGAATGTAAACAATAATTAAAATCTCGCTTACTATTAAAATTACCTCATAAAGTCTAATTTCTCTGTTTTGTGTCAACAAGTAAAACAAACATGTTATATTAACATCTATTGATTCAAGTGATAAGGAGCTTGATTATTCTTGAGTAAAGACTATAAAGTTTTGGGTCTTGTAAATGAAAATAATAGACATTTAACTTTGTTCTCTTGAGTATTTGGGAAAGTTAGATTATTTGAATTTCAGCTGTTTTGGATAAAAAAAACTGTTTTTGAAATAATCTTTCTTGTTTGACACTTTGCTTAAATTTATAAAAAAAAAAAAACTATTTTATGTCATCTAATTTGTTTTAGCTTAAGATTGTTGTGATTTGATTACTTTTCATTCTCAAAACTATCTTCCCTATTTAGCCTTATAAAACTAACTTTCAAACAAATATTATTAAATTATACAAATAACTGCATACCCTTTTTCGTAATTTACTATGTAAAAATGATTTTGAACGTTATTAACCACGATTTTCAGGTGTAATTTACATAGTAAATTACGAAAAAGGGTATGAAGTTATTTGTATAATTTAATAATATTTGTTTGGAAGTTAGTTTTGTAATGGTATATAGGGAAGAGAGTTTTGAGAATAAAAAATAATCAAATCACAACAATCTTAAGCTAAAACAAATTAGATGACATAAAATAGCTTTTTCCCACAAAAAAAAAACTTTTTTCTAAATTCAAGCTAATTATCAAACATGATAAATTATGTATGAAACAGCTTTTTAGCCAAAAAATAGCTGAAATGGAAAAAAATCTATCTTTCCCAAACATGCTCTAAGTAGTACTTTTCCCCTCCTTTTTCTCTCTTTTATCGGTTGGGTAGGGGAGAGAATTTTTTGACATGGATCCCATTAGGGGTGGACGTCGGTCGGTTTCGGTCCCAAAAATCCACCGCAGAAGATAACCGACCATTGAATAATATGGCCCAATTCCGTCCAAATGTGTTATCGGTTATGTCGGTTTCAGGTTGAACAGGTTGGACAGGTAGTCAGGTGGATTCAATCGGTTTTGGGCCAGTAATGGACCGGGTTGGATTTTTGGCCCAGATCAATTTTCTACACAATTTTTAGATTCCTGGTCAGTTTTTTACAAGTTAAATAACAAGTTGTATCTGAAAGATATGAATCAGTGGGTAAATTCCTTGATTCTTGGTCAGTTTTTAGATTTCTTGATTTTGGACCATTTAAAACAATACATCGTAAAAGTATGACTAGTCTATCTAGACCTGTAAACCACAAGTTTACACAAATGCATACACAAACATTAATTTTACAGACTTATGAATCAATGGCTTAATAATAAAAAGTTCATAATAAACAAAATGAGGTATAATTTCTTCATTTTCATTGCAACACTTGCACTCCTACTCCTCTTCATTTCCATTGCAACACTAACAACACAGAAGAACAAAGTGTGAAGGATCAACAGAAATCCACGAGTAAAAATTCATCCAAAACACAAAAAAGAACTTGGTACCTTAGCTATGTGCTTAGCAGAGGTCAGTTCACCCTTGCCATCATGGCTTTATAGACCAAAGCATCAACAAAGCCTCTCTACAAGGAAATCATCATTGGGAGTCCATAAATCAGCAAATCAAAGACCAAACCAAAGCACAATGCAGCAATTAGGAAAGGTAGAAACTCAGCAAGCAACAACATTCTACAAACAGTAAAAATATAAATAACTTCACAGTGCAATAGTTAGATACCTCTAGCAACAAAAATCTCAGAATTTGGATCCAATCCCTTGTCCATTTACATTGGTTCTAAAGCCTCCCGTGGGTTTTCCAAAATAGATACCTAAAAAACAAGGCAGGAAGAAGACTTAGTCTAATGATTAGCTGCACATTTGTATTAAAAATCCAATATATTGAATCCATAAGCAGAACATCAAACCTCCAAAAAATGCTTTCAACCTCACAGTCACAGTCATGTCTTACAAATGACTTCAAAAAAGCAAAAAGTACTTCAACTGCAACTTACCAGAAAAATCAATTAATACAAAAGTTAAAAACAACAAATCAACTAAAATTGAGTAAGTAATAATGAAGGGACAACCTCAGGTGATGTTTTGAGTCACAGCCAGTGGCTGTGACTGAGATGATGGACCATAATCACCAGCAGATCCAGCAGCTGTTGCTGCCCCATCAACCTCTCCAAGAAATCTATTGTACAATCAAATAAAAAATAAGTTGAATCTACATACAAATACACAAATACTAAGGACGATTGTCACAGTAAAGAATTATAACCAACTACCTGTTACAACAGTCTCAGAAACTTCAAACTCTTCATTTAAATTTAGGTCTTTTAATTGGCAGATAGACGGCCTCAACCAGTTTTGAGAACAAATCAATCCTTCGGCCATTTCTGGGTTTAAGGAGCTTCTGTATGTGTCTAAGACCCTCCCTCCCGTACTGAACGCACTCTCTGAAGCTACTGTAGAAACTGGTGTGGCCAAAACATCTCTAACCATGGTTGACAATATGGGATACCGGGATGAATTTTGTTTCCACCACAGTAGAATATCAAAATTATCACCCTCATCTATACATGATTCACTCAAGTACCTCTCTAGTTCATTTTTCTTATCAATGGAATCTTTCTCCCTCAAGTATTGCTTAAAAGCATCTGCCCTAACAAAATGGGTTGGAATTTCAGCAAGAACAGATGTTTCAGCGGTGGAAACACCTTCATGTGGACCAGTAGAAGACTGTCCAGGTTTATTTTGTTGTTCAGATGCTAATTTGTACCAATTGTACATTTTAAACAAGTTGTTTTTTTAAACTAGTAGACAGTTGACTTGCAAAGACAGGTTGGTCACCATACATGTCATTGAAGGACCACTCCACATACCTCAACTTATATCGAGGGTCAATAATTACACCAACATAAAGAAGTTGATTAATGTTTGCAATATTACCCCAACATTTGTCCTATTTTATTTTCATTTCAAAGCCCATAGTGGCTAAAACAGTGTTCAAGTTCATGGAGGACTGTTTTAGCTCACAATGGATGGAGGCAAGTTGATGGAATGCACTATGTATACTAACTGCTTGTGATGATGAAAAAACTCTAGTAGCCTCATAAAAAAATTTCAGAAAGTTCACAAAGGCACGAACATTCTCCCACTCAACAAAACTAGGAGGACCAACAGCCCCCAAAGAACTCAACATAGCTAGAATCTTCATCCTCAAGCTTTTCAAAGGCTGCTTGATACTTTTCAGCAGCATCTAACATCATGTATGTTGAGTTCCACCGGGTTGGCACATCAAGACATACATGTTTTCTACATTCAATGCGTGAGAACTCAATGCATTCTTTAAATTTGGCAGATCTTTGGAGTGAAGACCTAACCCATCTAACAACATTTCTAATGCTGGAAATAGAGAGGTGATTCTCCTTTAAGCCTTCGATGACTACCAAGTTTAAAATATGGGCACAACACCTCATATGCAAGAAATCTCCATCTACTACTAGCCCATTCATTATCTTAAGTCTCTTCTTCAAATGTTTCACAGCTGTATCATTGGATGATGCATTGTCAACTGTAATTGTAGACACACTCCTTAGTCCCCAATCCCTTAAAACCTCCTCAATTTTCCGACCAATTGTTTCCCCTTTGTGATTTGGAACTAAGGAAAAGCTAATTATCCTCTTTTGATACTTCCATTCATTATCTATAAAGTGAGTGGTGAGGGTCAAATAGTTTACAATTTGAATGGAAGTCCAACAATCCGTAGTAAGTGCCACCCTAGTACAATCCGATTTAAAGAATGCTTTCAACCTCAATTTCTCATCAAGATACAGCTGAAAGCAATCTCTAGATGCGGTTCGCCTCGATGGGATAATGAATTGGGGCTGCAACTGTTTGCAGAGGTTCTTAAAACCCTCAACCTCAACTGCCCTGAAGGGTTGTTCATCTAGAGTGACAAAAAGAGCCAACACCTTTCTGCAAGCTTGAAGATTAAATCTTGTGCTTGCAGAAACCAAACCACTACCCTCTCCACTAGTAAATGTGAGGGTTGTTTGTTTAGGGTCACTAATTATGGCATGTGGATATTTGGGACATGTTTTCAAATGAGCAAGCATGTTAGAAGTGCCATGTTGCTTTGTGTCACATAAATATCTTTTCTTGCAGTGTTTACATGAAGCAGTTGGTTCCTTTGCTTCAGTTGCAGGTAATTTAATAAAGTGGTCCCATGCAACAGAAGTTTTGCGAGAACCACTAGCATTTGGTTTCCTCTTCTTTGAGAGAGGAGGATTGGGGTCAGTCCCAGCAGCAGCAGTTACAGCTGCTGGCTGTTCATTAGGTTGAACTCCAACACCACCTTCTGCTGTTGGTGTAGAAGTGGCTGGATTTACAGCCCTTGGACTCCCTATTTGTGTTGATTCTTGAGATGTTAACATAGGAGGCAGGTTTTGACTAGACTGCTCCATTGCTGAAAGAATGAAGAGTCGTAGTCAACATTTGCCAACCACATTAAGTGTTTATCAGTTTTGAACTTTATCTATTTTTATATTATGTTTGGAGATGTATGCCATACCCTAAGTTTATAATGTCTCCTAAGTTCAGAAGTTTTTAAATTTTTAACAGTTTGGAGATTTATCATGTCTTAATAACTAAGCAAGAAAAGATGAAGAAGAGATGAAATATGATCTATCTAATAAGATTTTGTGATAAGGGGGAGCAAGAACTTAAGCATAACAAATAATTAACATCAACATACAAATCAAGCATACATGCATTTATAAATACATTCAAGCATACAAACATTTAAGCATACACATCAAGACATACAATTTAAGCATACATGCATTTAGTCATACAAATTACACATTTAAACCAATAGAATCAACTTAAGCATACAAGTTACACATTCAAAATAAGAAATCAAGCATACACATTAAAGATACAAATTAAGCCTACAAATCATACAATCAAACAAATTTAAGCATACATTGTATGATTAAACAAATTTAAACAAATTTATAAATACATTCAAGCATACAGACATTTAAGCATACACATCAAGACATACAATTTAAGCATACAAATTAAGCATACATGCATTTAGTCATACAAATTATACATTTAAACCAATAGAATCAACTTAAGCATACAAGTTACACATTCAAAATAAGAAATCAAGCATACACATTAAAGATACAAATTAAGCATACAAATCATACAATCAAACAAATTTAAGCATACAAGGTAAAACATTTTAATACACAGGTTAGTCAAGATTAACCTGAGATTGAAAACCTGAGATTCAAGGTCCAAGGAATCCAACAGTAATAGCACTGAAAGAAAATATTAATTCCAGGTTAGTACACAGGTTAGTAAACAGACAGCACTGAAAAAAAGATACTAAAAAGATATAAACCTAAGATTAAGAAGACCCAGGGAATCCAATAATTTTTACCTACATAAATCAAACAAAATCAATATGGATCTCGAAAGAAATTGGCAGAAACCCTAACCTTTAAATTTCAAGGTCGCAGGGATCGGTTTTTACCTAAATAAATCAGTAAAAATCACTATGTTAGTGAAAAATTAAATGGATTTCGAAAACCCTAAACAAAGAAAATGGTAGAAACCCTAAATATTAGTGAAAAAACATGGATTTCGAAAACCCTAAACAAAGAAAATAGCAGAAACCGTAAATGTTAGTGAAAAAACTTGGATTTCGAAAACCCTAAACAAAGAAAATAGCAGAAATCCTAAATGTTAGTGAAAAGACTTGGATTTCGAAAACCCTAAACAAAGAAAATGGCAGAAACCCTAAATTTTAATGAAAAATAACATGGATTTCGAAAACCCTACACAAAAAACAAGAGAAATCGAAACCCTAACCTTTAAATTTCAACCACCAGGCACTAGCGGCTAAATGTCTCAATGCTCCGAATCACCGAGCAAAGCCTCCGTCGCAAGGCTCCAAATCACCGTCTCCTTCTCTGCCACGCCGGTGAAGAACAGGAACGTGAGAAGGCGGAGATATTGAGAGAGTTAGAGAGACTGAGAGAGTGTGTGAAAGAGAGATTGAGAGAGAGTACTGCCAGAGCGGCGCTAGGGTTTCAGTTTCACAAAGAGAAGAGAGAATGGAAGTGAGAAGATGAGGGGAGCGGCGCTAGCTAGCCGCTAGGGTTTCAGCAGGGAGAGACCGAGAGAGAACTCAGAGAAGAGAGAAGTTAGTAAGAGAAGTGAGAAATGAGTAAATGAGGGTTGTAATTTGAATTTCAAAGAGAGAAATGTATGAAGGGAAAACGGCATCGTTTAGTAAGCTGGTGTGAAGGGTTGTTAATTTTACAGGGTCGGGTCGGGTACCGGCGAAATTTATTGCTCCAACCCGCACCCGCCCGAACGAACCCAGGAAGGCCCAAAAAAACGGCCCGCTGGACCGAACACCCGCTCACGCCCGCCCGTTTCTTGCTTTTTCCTTTCAGTTGGGCCGGTTCTGGATCGGGCCTTGGTTTTATGTCCACCCCTAGATCCCATCCCACCTAAAATTTTCACTCCTCCCTGTTTTCTCTACTCTGTCAAACGGTGGAAGTAGTACTTTTCTCTCCCTCATTTCTCTCTTCTCATTCTCGTTGGAAACAAACATACCATTAGGTATGACTTTATTTTTTATTATAACAATACAAATTTTAGGTTTATAACATACTGCTAGTAGGCGTGGGACTTTACAATACGCACATGGTACATGATAAGATTGGGTTGTTAAGCATGTTTAATGTGATCTTATATACATATGTTGAGTCCAAGAGCAGCCTCCATAAAACGAACAATAATAACAAAATTAAGACCTATTGGGAAATCTCAAGTTTTGGTAGCTGGTGAGTATAAAATTTGTCCAAAAGCTTTTTTTATCCGAGACTCTTTGTATTACTAATTTAAGCTAATTACGAAACTCCCATTTAAGAGTGTCTTTGGGAAAATTGAAAAAAATAGATTATGCAGATAATTGATTATATGTATAATCGATTATTGTGATAATCGATTATAATCAAAATATGTTATTGTTTGAGTATGTTTGCTGAAAAGTAATTTTAAGATAATCTATTTCGTTTGGATGGTGGAAAAAAAATCACTTTTATATAATAAATTACGAAAAAGGGTATGAAGTTATTTGTATTATTTAATAATATTTGTTTAAAAGTTAGTTTTATATGGATAAATAGGAAAGAGAGTTTTGAGAATGAAAAATAATCAAATTATAACAATCTTAAGCTAAAACAAATTAGATGATATAAAATAACTTTTTTCTCCAAAAAAAAGTTTTTTTTATAAATTTAAACTAATTGTCAAACATAATAGATTATGTATGAAACAGTTTTTTAACCAAAAACAGCTGAAATGAGAAAAATTAATCTTTCTCAAACATACTTTAACAAAACACATTGTATAAATATTATAAACTAAATAATATTTTGTCCATATAGATATTTCTTATCATATATCATAAAAACATGTGGATCCCACAACGCAAGTGGTGGTGTTATTGTATATATGTATATGTACTAGTAGTTACATCCCGTGCACAGCACGGGGAAGATTTGGTTTAACCTAGCAATTTGATAAAAAAAAAAACAAGAAAAAATACATTACTAATTAAAAAGTAAACAATTGTTATCTGCAACATATATCTTATGGTAATGTAAAAGTAGAATATGTGAACCAAAATGAAAATTTTAATTAACATTACAATTGTCATTACATAGATATGACTACAATACTAACAACATTCAAAACCCTTGACTAATAAACTCCAACTCACTGATTTTGGAAGCAAGAAAAGTGATCCAAATTAAACAAAAACTACTCTCAATATATGACCAACACATACAATGACTAAACTATGGAATACAACCTATTCTACATCTATACGCACAGGATATAATTTGATTAATTTGTATACTCAAAACATAAATTGATAAATATAATTAAATTATAAATTTTATTTATTAAAATAGATTTTATGTAAATTGTATATATTGAAATGCTACTAACAGTTAATATAATAAACTACATGTAAAATTAGTAATTAATATAAAGAAATCAAATATAAAAGATGTATATAGAATAAACTATTTGCATGCACCGTAGTCCAACCACCATCTAAATGGTAATGATTCATCACATTGATCAATCCATGAATCATGTATGCAGATCCATCCAAACTGTTCTGGGTTACTTAAATGGAAAAAAAAAATTTCCTTTTCGACAACACTTAAAAATAAAGAAGTGATCATCGATTTCAATATTAGATGACATTGTATGTTAATCTTCATTTTTGAAACGCCAATCTATTATCTATTATCTATCTATTATCTATTATAATATATTAAAGTAGACTCCAAGTTGTTCAGTGTGACACCTCATATTATTTTTGCCACCTATTCCCAAATGTTCCACATATGCAATAATCTGACGTTTCCTCCATGAGAATCCTTCCTCTCTATTGCTCATTTTTATCTTCTCCCACCTTATCCCTGCTACTCACCAAAACCAGCTTCATTCTTGGTAAAAACAAAACCACCAAAACCCACAAATACTCATTTCATCTTCCTCTCACCAAAGCCAAACAACACCACTACCTCGTACCAACACCACCTGTGAGCCACCTCCGCAGCACAAGACCCCATCATCTAGTTACAACTTAAACTCCTCCAAAATCTTCATTTTCTTATGAAAATGTACAACGACAAAATCCATAAAACTATTTGGATTTGTCTTGGTAATAATTTTTAATAGTCCTTTCTGGATGGGGGTGGGCTAAAGTAGAAGCCATCTTCAGCTCAAAATGGAAAATAATTGTGTTATTCAAATAAAAGACAAAAAGAGGAAAACAAAATGAAGAGAAAGGCTGAAAGCTTGCCAGTGCAATGGAGAAGTAGAAACGCTTCATATATGATTAAAAGTAACTACAGACAAATAGAGAAACCATATTTGGCATATAGGGAGTTACGTAACAGCATAACATCTTCCTCAAATATCAAATAAACTGACATCACCCACCCACATATCCACAGCCCCCCAACTCCAGCTCTTGACTGCAACTAATCGAATGCAATCATCTGCAAATATGTAAAGTTGGTTTTCATCCTGCTAATTTGTTATCCATAATGTATTTCGTCAATACAATGATAGGATCCCTACCAGCATAGTGTGCCGTCTCAGCTACCAAACCAAAAACAGATAATAATGATTGATAATTATTATGAACATAGCAATCATAATTATGCTGCTAAATGTATTAGGCAACCCAATAACTAAGCAACTAAAACCTTAACAAAGTAGTTCAAATTTCTTAGTTAAATTAACAAACTTCACAGTATTAACAAATTAAAAAACAAAACAATGCACAGCAAAAAAAAATTGATATATCAAGGTAGCCATCATAAGAAGCATTCACTGCTCTGCAGTCAACAACATTATGTATGGAGTAGGGTATAACATAATTCAGTACCCTGATCCTATTGGATTGCTTGTTCCAATGAATTTGTACACATTTCCAAGACCCAATGACAAAGTGGCACCTCTTTCCACCATTAACAAATTTAAAGTGAAAGAATGCAAGCTTAACCCTATCAAGTAGCAAGATTTATATTGCTATTTGCTAATCTATATAGCCAATGACTAAAAGACTAAGAACCACTTTTTAGTTTTGTTTTTTGGTGGAGGGGAGGGTGACAAAATGACTAACAACATTTACCTTATTAACTGAATAGGTAGCCGTCGTCTCTTAACATATAGGCTTGACTTCTCCAACTCCATTTTTGATTTCAAGTTAAGCATAGATTTAAAGGACTTAATCCCCCAAAATATTAAAGCATGGAGACAATGTAGGATGCTGGCAACTACAAAAATATAAAGTGCGTCTATGTCCACTTGCATTTCCATCCTTTGCCTTTGAAGATGATTTCTATTCTCATCAGCTTCTTGCTTCTCCTTCTCTAATTTACTTCTTTAATGTTTCATTTCCCCCATTTCTCTATCAACTACTTCTCTCATGAAATTAATATTGTATAATTCATTCTTTCTTTTCCCCTCAAATTACTTCCTCCTCTCAAGCAAGCCTTTTTCCTTTTGCTCCAATGTTTCTGTACATCAGCTTCAAGTTCTTGTTTCCGCATGTCAAATTCCAAAAGTATTTGGTTTCTCTCACTTTGAGCTTTTTCAGCTAGGCTTGACTTCTCCAGATTTCAAGGACTTCACAAATATATCAACTTCAAGCATCATATCCTCTTCCTAACATTACAACCATTTCCAGCAAGTTCAAGCACCATACTCCACTAAATTTACAAAATGCATTCACTATCTTCATTCAACACAATTTATTCTACACATGGTCTCCATGACCGAGAATCCAAATTAAATAATAAAACAAAGTACATGTGTCAAATATTTCTTCATATCGATTGTGTTTTCACCAAAATCAATTAACATCTTCAAACATGATTCACTTTACAGCCCCAACAACATAATAGAGAAACATCATAAGGGTTTCAAGCTATAAAGGCAAGAAGAAATTTCGAAAGCCACAAAAACTTTGAATTAGTTGTACCTAAAGCAGTCCAAAAATCTGTTTGTATCAGCAGGTGGTCCCAAAGATGTCCAAAACCTAAAGCAATTCAAAATTAAAAACAAACGAATTAAAAACTATGACGATAAGATATTCAGTGCTAGAAAAACTATCTCAATGCCTCGAAAACTATGCAGTTGTGGAACCTGACAGGAAACCTCACTATAGCGGCTAATAATACCCCAAATTAAGGCCATAGGATTTAATTATGCTAATATAGTGGAATGTCCTAACATCTATAACAGTCCAAGAATTTAGTCTTTTGATATTCACGCTCAATAATTAAATATCAACATCATATAATCAATGAAGGAGATAAATTGCCCTTTAAAGCCTAATACAGACCCAACAAAACAACATCAATACCATGTGCAACTTATCATATCAGACTCCATAATCTAATAATGGTCTTCATGACTTGAATACTATTAATATGGCTTAACCTTTTTATGATGGGTTTGGGTCACTGGGCTTATTCTTAGTGTTACCGTTCTGTAACAGAAATATTTTTAGAAAACTTAGAATTGACACTTATTTAGGACACTGTATTATATGTGAACATGGTTAACTATTTTCACTATTAATAGTCTTTATCAAAGAAAACGTTAACCATACTAACCCTTATTATGGGAGTAGTAAATTCAACCATGAAAGGTGTAACTTTTAGCAGTGACGGCCAAAACAAATGAATGAAGTTTATCGATAACCTTAGATATGGGAACCATCATAATCCTGAACAACCATAAAGGGTGTGTTTGGGAAAGCTGAAAAAAAAAGAGTATGCTGATAATCGATTTATGAATAATCGATTATTGTGATAATCGATTATAATCAGAATCTATTTTTGTTTGGGTCTGTTTGCTGAAAAGCGATATCAAGATAATCTTTTTCGTTTGGATGGTCTAAAAAATCGCTTTTTACATAGTAAATTACGAAAAAGGGTATGAAGTTATTTGTATAATTTAATAATATTTATTTGGAAGTTAGTTTTGTAGGGGTAAATAGGGAAGAGAGTTTTGATAATAAGAAATAATCAAATCATAACAATCTTAAGCTAAAACAAATTAGATGACATAAAACAATTTTTTTCCCCCAAAAAAAGTTTTTTTATAAATTTCAGCTAATTGCCAAACATGATAGATTATGTATGAAACAGCTTTTTAGCCAAAAAATAGCTGAAATGGGAAAAATCCAGCATTCCCAAACAAGCACAAATGATTAAGAAAATCGTAGCACATACTTGTGCCTTATAAGATTCTACTCAGACTGAAGGCGAAGATCAAAACAACCCTAAACATCTTTAAGGAGCTAACCCGGCGGAGGGACATATGGTGCATTGCCAACGGGGCAATCACCAGGCGTGCCTTGCTTTTCACTGAAATTGGTTGAAAAGTTGCTTTTCTGAAAGGGAGTCCCATAAAAGGTGGTCCCTCTGAGGCCATGCACTCATCTATTAATTTGGGATAAAAATTACATAAATAAAAAGGAAAAATAATTAATAAAAAGGACTCAAAATCCTTGGTTTGAAATAATAATTGTTTTTCTTAACGCGTTGGTGATTGATAATCAGAACAAAAAGAAATACATGCGATCCTTTTATTGGCTCAAACATAGCCTGTCAATATTTGAAGACCATTATCCAGCGCCAACATCATCCAAGAGATAATGGTGTGCATTACATAAAAAAGCAAGACAATAAAATTAGACCTTGCTTAAAACTTATAAAGGAAATGAATATTGAATAAGTCATTAGATGAAAGACTATATAAGAAAGTGAGTGAAGTTTAGGTGGTTACATTTGTGATGATGGGTACTAAAGACCACAACATTGAAAGCCTGCTTTCCTTCTTGCACCCCGAAAATATGCTTGAAAATGTTCCCTCTCCCACCTTCATGTATTATCCTCACACCCAAACTCAACTTACCCTGCAGAGTCTCGAACAGTTCAGGATCCAATTTTAGTGCAATCCCACATATTACATATTACAAATGAATCTACTATTTAATAGAATTCACATAGGGGGCTGGTCAAATAAAAAAAGAAATAACAGAACAATCCATGAGACCTTAGGTTAGCAATAAAACAACTAATCAAAAATATTGATTTAAGTTGCAATTTACAAATCAAACAAAACCTCAAATGATTGAGCCATTGTTACTATTTCAAGGCACTAAGTCAAGACAACCACTATGACAAATATATCATTGAAGTTGTCAAAATGTCATCCCTGAACTCATTCAAATATTTCATATTGGTCTACTACTTAGGCATGGGGAAGTTTTCATTTAAAGTAAAACTATTGCGAGTTGAATAATATTAATAGTTGTGTTAGCAATTTTGATAAAAAAAATAATAATATTACATTATTGATAAAAGTAAAAGCAAAATCAAACACATAATAATTGTATTATGATAAACACATAATTGGGGTAGAAATAACCGAGAAAAAGTTAACAAAAGCAAGAAAATATCTGTACCTATCCCAAAAAACCTGCCACTGAACAATGCCTGAGAATGTGTGAAATAGTAGGAACTTTAGAGTCTACCTTTAATATCTAATCTATTTTATGAAAATGTAGTTAAACCACTACAACTGGCATATCACATTCAAGGAGCGGTTGAAGGTAGTTCCTAACTACCTTAAATTCAACTTAGACCAAACAAAAAAACATTGGTGGAGATTGTTCTGCACTTACCTCTGAGTCAACTTGCAAAATCAAAGAATAATAAATCTGCAAAGGTTTTAAAAACATGGTCAAATAATCAAAATTAGTAAGAGACTTTCAATCACCAAAGGCAAAACTTCAAGTCACCAAAGAATTCCAGTCTTCCACAATAAGCATAAGAAATATGATCACCAAAGACAAAACTCAAATAAAATAGTCTAATAAATTTACAACATTTTTATGCTTCCTTGAAGAAATTTTTCTTGGATGCCGTGAGGTTTTACCACCTTTATCTTTCTCACCAGTAATGGAAGATGTTATATGCTTTCTTGGAGATTTTTTTTCTCTCGTTAGCATCCTGAGAAAAACCTTGAAAAATGTTGACGCGTGGCCCAAAAAAACCTTCTTTCTTATGTAGCAAAGAGATACATAGATATATAGATAGATGACAACCATCCAGAAGTTACAAACAATAATGCAGAAAAGTTAAAAATTTAAACTCATACATTACATATTCAACAATCCAGCCATAAGATGAAGCAGCAAATACAAAAAAGTGAAATGAACAAATGAATTTGAACACCAAATTGTTAGCAATATTCTGCCGTTAGCAAAAAATTAAATCAAAAATTTGAAAAGCTACGTCTAAAACACTAACCTTATTTACTGTAAAAAAAATGGTAATAAAACCATCAAATATTCCATCTCCATCTTGTTCATAAATAGTTAGTATAAAAATATATCAGAAGGCAGATATAAAACAAAAAATACTTGTCTACTAAATTGCTGTAATCTAAAGGCAAGTCACCAACATTATCCCCACTGAGCTTACCACTTGTTGACTGGCTTCCATTGCTTCCAAAGGCAACTCCAATCGCTGTTAAACTAAGCGGCTGAACTTGGAAAGAAATATAAAATAAAATAAAATTAAAAAGCAAGTTCCTTTACAAATCAAAATAAAATAATAAGCAACTGAACCTGAAAAAAAATAAAAAATAAAATAAAATAGAAAAGCAAGTTTCTTTACTTAGAATTATAAAATAAAATAAAATATAAAATAAAATAAACAAAATAAGGTTTACAAACAACAACGAAATAGTAATGTTCAAATTTGAAGGTACTATAGCCTTACTATTCCAGTAGTTGAGAGATCGATCTATGAGCTAGAGAAAAAAATGAGAGAGGAGCCGAGGACCAGAAAAAAAATGAGATCGATAAAGAACCGTTCATTTGGGCAAAACGGTGAAATAGTGAGATCAACAAAGGAACCTTTGTTAAGCTTTGCTTAACGTGAAAAATCAGGTAAACTGCAGCAAAAAAAATGAGCAAAGGTGAGAGGCTTTAGATCAAGAACAGAGAGGAAGAAGAAATGAGTCGAAGAAAAATATAACAAAACCATCCGGCAAAGGAGGTGAATCCTAAGCAAAACAACAGCAAATGATTTAGCAAAATAGTGAGCTTGTGTACAGGGCGAGAAGCTTCAAAATGCAGAAAAAACAAGCTATGCAGCGGCTGATAATAAAAAATGATTTGTATAGCTAAAAATGGCAAATAATAGGAAAAGAGTGAGAACCTTCATAAAGGAGAAACAACTTGCCGATGAGTGGGAGAGACTTGCAAAGGAGAAACACATCAGAATGGTCCATTCTGAAAAGCTTGAAGTGGGAGAAACTTGTAAAGGTGGAAAACAAATTAAGTACAGAAGCTGTGAACATTTTCCGGTTGTGAAAATGCTGAAAATCTATCCCAGGCCCGGCCCAAGGGTAAAACAAGTGAAGCCCTTGCTTTAGGCCTCTCAAAATAAAATAATTTTTTCTTTAAAAAAAGGCCCACTTTGTATTTTTTTTATATTAATTTTTTGATATGTATAATATATCAACAAAAACATAAGTTAGCCCATTTGGTATAAAAACTTACCATTAGGTTGAAGGTCTAGGGATCAACTCCTCATTATGCACAAAATAATTAATTTTGTATGAAAAAATTATTGAGTTAATTTTTTAAAAAGGCCTCACCATAAAATTTGTTTTAGGCCTCAATACATGTTGGGCCGGCCCTGATCTATCCTAAAAGCCTAAGTGAAAAGATTTTGAATTGACTTATGCATAGGAGAGAGTAGGCATTGTACAAAGTGTTATTTTGCTTTTGAATTTAAAATACATTTACTTTAGCAAAAGGGATGAAATTCAAAATTAAAAAAGGACAAAAAAAAAAATTAAAAATCTTGAGAATGAAGGAGAGGTCTCTCCACATACAGCAAAACATATGATTCCATCATTTTTCATGGGCCTTAGAAACCAACGTACAAAAAAGCCTGACCCATTATTATCACTAAATAATAGTATTTTAATGACAAACTCAATCACAATTGAACAACTCAGCATTTACTATTCATCTACAGTAGGAAGGCTACTCAGCCTTATTAAGTTATAAGGATATATAATAACGATTTGCAATAGTAACAAGGAAATTGACAAGGTGGAAGAGGCGGGGAAGCTTCATTCCCACAGTTATTTGCTGTAGAACACAACAAAAGGGAATATTTTAGAATCCTGATGAAGTAGAGATAAGGCAAACGATGAATTATATAACACACATCATCATCTCGATTTCATGTTACAGCGAAGTGAGCTTTCAAATAGGTAGCATGTGACCGTGATTATCTGACCCACTTCTCAGCAGATTACTAGCCAGCGATCGCGGAGAGGACCAAAACCAAACACATAAATATCTTTATGAGGCTTGGGTGTTATTATAGAGAATAAGTGAAGGAATGATTTTCATTATATTTGAGAGTGTTACAACAGCTATACTTATACACATCAGTATTTGAAATACTGTTATACATTTGAATTTAAAACAATAACAGAAAGATAAAGATAACAAATGATAAGATAGAATCATAATTATTGATAGCTTCTACACGCCCCCGCAAGATGGTGGAGGGATCAACCACACCAATCTTGGAAGTCAACAAAGAGTGTCTAGAACTTGATAATGGCTTTGTAAGCAGATCTGCCAGTTGAGAACCAGTGGGAACATGAAGCACTTGCAGCTGGTCAGTTTGAACAAGGTCACGAACAAAGTGATAATCAATAGCAAGATGCTTCATGCGCGAGTGAAAAACAGGATTGGCACACAGATAAGTAGCACCCAAATTGTCTGAGTATATTGTGGGCTTATGAAGTAGAGAACAATGAAGCTCCTTCAAGAGTTCTTGCAACCATAGAATTTCCATTGTAGTTGAGGCAATGGTTCTATATTCAGCTTCAGTAGAGGATTTTGCAACTGTTCTCTGCTTTTTACAAGACCAAGAAATTGGATTAGAGCCAAAGTAGATAATATATGCAGCAGTAGACCTGTAATCTGTGTGATCACCAGCCCAATCAGAGTCACAAAATGCTGTGAGAGTGAGTGATTTATCTCGGGTAAGATGAAGGCCCTGCGTGAGTGTGCCCTTTAAGTATCTTAACACTCGCTTTGCAGCTTGAAGATGCATGGATGTAGGAGCTGATAGGTATTGAGACAGCCGATTAACAGAGAAGGAAATATCTGGCCTAGTGAGGGATAAGTATTGCAAAGAACCAATTATTCTCCGGTATTCAGTAACATCACAGGTAGTAGTATCAGCAGGAGCAGTGAGTGAGCATGAAGTAGACATAGGAGTGCAGACAGGCTTGGCATCATGCATATTTGTAGAATGGAGTAAGTCCCGAATGTAATGATGTTGGGACAGAAATAAGCCCTTGGCAGTAGGGATAAATTCCACTCCTAGAAAATGACTTGGAGTGCCAAGATTTTTGAGGGAGAACTTGGCAGATAAAGTCTGTTGAAAATTGCTGAGAAACTTTGGATTATTGCCTGTGAGAAGAATATCATCAACATAGACAAGGAAATAGGCAATGCAGTCATCATGAACATAAGTGAATAAAGAAGGGTCAGACTTTGCATTTGAGAAACCATAATCCAAAAGGAAATCACGAAGTGTTTGATACCAAGCCCGCGGGGCTTGTTTAAGGCCATAGAGTGCCTTGTGCAATTTGCAAACATAATGAGGATGTTGGGGATGAAGAAAGCCATAAGGTTGAGCCATGTAAATATCCTCAGAAATTGTCCCATTGAGAAAGGCATTGTTTACATCCATGTGAGAAAGAGACCAACCATGACAGAGAGCAATACACAAAACCAGTTTAATGGTTTGAGGTTTGACTACCGGACTAAAGGTGTCCTTATAGTCAATGCCAGGCTGCTGATGAAACCCCTTGGCTACTAAACGTGCCTTATAGCGTGCAACTGAACCATCTGTATTTCTTTTGATGCGAAATACCCATTTGCAGCCAATGACATTTTGAGAGGAGTGATTAGGAACCAGAGACCAAGTGCTATTGGCCATTAAAGCATTAAACTCATCACTCATGGCTGATTTCCATTCTGCAAGTTTAATGGCCTGTGAAGGACAGGAAGGCTCTATGGAAGGTGGTAGAGAAAACTTGCTTACAACATTAATCTTTTTCGGTTTATAAATGCCATTCTTTGATCTAGTAACCATAGGATGATGAGATGAACTGGATTCCAGAAGAGATACTGCTGTGACTTGCTGAGATGAGATGTTATCAGTTGTTAAGGGAGAAGTTTGGGATGGCATAGGGGTGGGAGGTTGTTGTTGTGTGTTAATTGGGAAAGGAGAATGTATAGGAGAATAGGTAGGAGGAGAAACAGGATTAGGTGTGTTAGGGTGCGATAAGTTTGTTGATTGGTTAAGATTTAAATTTGAAGGAGAAGAAATAGGTGGGATAGAGGGATTCTCGGCTGTTACAGGTTGAGGTGGTATTTGTGGTTGGAAAAGATTAAAGTTTGTTATAGTTGAGATTGGATTAGGATTGTTAGTTGTTGAATTTAAATTTGAAGTGGAAGAGGCAGTTGTTAGAGTTGAGTAAGGGAAAACAGTTTCAACAAATTGGACATGACGAGATGTATAGACTCTTTGTGTAGTTGGATTATAACACAGGTAAGCACTTTGAGTAGGACTATATCCAATGAAAACACACGGTTGAGATTTCGGAACAAGCTTGTTGTGAGTGTAAGGAGCCAGCCAAGGATAGCAAAGGCATCCAAAAGTTTTCAGTTTCTCATAGTTTGGAGTTTGATTAAAAAGTTTTTCCAGAGGACTTAGCATTTGAAGGCTAGGTGTAGGTAGTCGATTTATAAGGAAGGCAGTTGCTTGAAGCGTGTAGCACCAAAATGTGGATGGAAGGTTTGCATGATGAAGCAAGCACCTTGCAGTTTCAACCAAATGTCTATGCTTACGTTCAGAGAGGCCATTATGCTCAGGAGTATAAGGTGGAGTGGTTAAGTGTGTTATGCCATGTTGTTGAAGGAAAGTTCGGAGTTTTATATATTCTCCTCCATTATCAGAGTACAAAGTTTTAATTTTTGTGTTTAATTGATTTTCAATTAAGGACTTAAACACTGGAAAAATGAGAGACACATCTGATTTATGCTTCATTGGATAAAGCCACACATACTTGGAAAAATGATCAATAAAGATAACATAATATGAGAAACCATTTATTGAAGTAGTAGGAGCAGGGCCCCATACATCAGAGAAAACAATATCCAAAGGACCATGACTAGACAAACTAGACTTACTGAAAGTCAATTTATGACTCTTATTAACTAAACAATCAGAACAGTGTTTGGTGGAAGCAACAAAGGACAATTTATTAGTCTTGAGGACGCAACGGAGAACACGGGTGTCAGGATGGCCAAGTCTGTTATGCCAAAGTTCGATGGAGGGTGATTTGTATGCATGGTGAAGATGGGCATTGGTAGTGTTGGATTTTAATTTGTAGAGGTTATCTTCATTTCTTCCTCGCAGCAGTATCCTCCCGGTCTTCAAATCCTTTATCTCAAAATGCCATGGAAAGAATTCAATGGAAACATCATTAGTTTGGCATAATTGGGAAACCGAAACAAGATTATGATTAATGTTGGGAACATGTAAAACACCATGTAAAGCAAGAGATTTAGAAGTGGTAGAGATATTAGCATTACCATTGTGCAAAATAGGAAGAGGTTTACCATCTGCCACAAAAAGATGATCAGGCTCATGAACTTCTTTGGAGAATGAGAGATTAGCAAGATCATTGGTTACATGGTGTGAAGCACCAGAATCCATCAGCCAAGCAGAGTCAGGGGAAGGCTTTTTATCAACATGATGAGCATAGGATTTGGAATTGGACCTTGGCGGATATCCATTAATTTTGTAACATTGTCGTGCAGTATGGCCCTCCTTATCACAAAACTGACAAACAACCAGAGACTTTGCATTACCAGAATTTGTGGACTTGCGAAAATGAGAAGTGGGAGTAGAATGCTGAGATCTGCGATGTGTAGGATATTGGCCTCTAGTGACTAAGTTTGCTGTGATTGGAAGAGAGGCAGCCAATTGATCATCCCTTTGGAGATAAATTTCGAAATCCACAAGTTTGTCAAACAATTCATCGAACAAAAGGGGTGTGTCTCTTGTCCTTATAGAAGTACTGAATTCACGAAATTGAGGTCCAAGACCATTGAGTGCTGCAATTACTAGATCAAGATCATCGACTTGATGACCAATGAGCGCAAGTTCATCACCAATAGACCGAATATTTCGAAGATAATCATGAGCAGAAGAATTACCTTTAGAAATCTTCGAGAGGCGTTCCTTAAGGGACATAACACGAGCACAAGACTGACTGGCATATGCCTTTTTCAGTTTAGACCAGGCATCAGCAGAGGAGGATGCAGAGGACATAACAATTTGAGCCTCTGGACCACATGATCCAAGGAGAGCAAGAGAGACATGATTGTCTTGGCGACACCAATGAAGGAAAGCAGGATTGGCAGTGAGTTGGGCACCGGTGCCAATCTTTGCAGCAGGACAGGGTGTATCACCCGTGACATAGCCAACCAGATTGTTGGCAGAAAGCAAATGCATAATTTGCTTATACCAAGTTGGATAATTGGTGTTATTCAGCTTGATAGGAAGGTTGGATGCAAAATTGAATTCAATGAGGGTGGGGCTAGGGGTACTGGTTGGAGTAATGGTTGAGGTAGTATCGGTGGAGGCATCAGAAGACATGATTCACCAGGAAATGGAAAAAAAAATTGCTGTTAGGCTAGAAGGCTCTTGATACCATATAGAGAATAAGTGAAGGAATGATTTTCATTATATTTGAGAGTGTTACAACAGCTATACTTATACACATCAGTATTTGAAATACTGTTATACATTTGAATTTAAAACAATAACAGAAAGATAAAGATAACAAATGATAAGATAGAATCCTAATTATTGATAGCTTCTACAGTTATTAGCTTAATTAAATAATGTTGGACCAAAGAATTCACTTTCTCTTTATTGACTGTGGACCCAATGACAAGCGCTATACAAATACCATAAGATATTGTTTCATGTACTCTTATAAAACTTCCTACTAATTTTTCTTTTTTTTTTTTTAGTAATTTTTTATTTTTATTTATTTTTATTTTTACTTTTTTCTCGCTCTTTCATGGTACATAGATTTGGGGCTTTTAAA
This sequence comes from Ammopiptanthus mongolicus, assembly GCA_039655645.1. NCBI lineage: Eukaryota > Viridiplantae > Streptophyta > Magnoliopsida > Fabales > Fabaceae > Ammopiptanthus > Ammopiptanthus mongolicus. The sequence continues at coordinate 79,285,923 of CM077349.1, read as the reverse complement.
CTTAAAACCAATAATGAATTTAGGAAATTGATATGAAAATTTGAGTTTATCTATGTTAATGTTCAGAAATACTAAATTGAATTGAGGTTTCCTATTAGATCGAAGGTTTATTAATTTAAGTAGGGTTAAATATGTTTTTAGTCCCTTGAAAATGAGCGAAATTTGGTTTTAGTCCCTATAAAAAAATTTATTTGGTTTTCATCCTTCTAAAATATGAAATTACTAATTTTAGTCCTTATAAAATGAGCAAATTTGGGTTTTTATCCCTGTAAATTGTTTTTCTTTGGTTTACATCCCTCTAAAATTTAATATCACTGTTTTAATCCCTAACATTCATTTTAGGGTAGATTAATATAATTCATTTTAGGGTTCAAGAAAAATTTTAGGGGTACATATGCTAACATAACACCACCGAGGTTATTGAGTGTCACTTGAGAAAACCATATGACCTTCTGTTATATGTATAAGTAGTTAATGAATGTCACATGACAGTAGGACCAAAAATATTAATTTTAGATTTTAGAGAAACAAAAACCGAAGAAATTTTTTTACAGGAACCAAAATCAAAATTCACTATTTTACGGAACCAAAACATATTTAACTCATTTAAGTATTTATTGATTTTTTATGTAAATATTATTTAGAGATTATTATTTATATTATTACACTAAGTATTTATTGAGTAATATTTGAAGAAAATTTTTATTTCTTTATATTTTATTAAAATATTTATTTTAGGTTACTAATGTAACAAAAAATTCTACTAAATTTTAAATTAATTAAATATAAAATTAAAAAATAGAATATTCAATGTTTTAAAAATATAAAATATATTTACTTTTTTTAGTAAATAAGAGGGAATAATGGAAGTATTTAAAATTATTATTAGATAAGATATAACATTCCGAATCTTCACTCCTAATCCAAGGATCGGATTCCGTTTTTTCCTTCATTATTCTTTATTTTATTTTATTTTTTGCCTTTATGGTCTCTGTCAAGTGTCAGACTGCCCCTCAATGATTCAAGTAGTTGGGAATCTTGGCCTTTAGGAAAGTTTGATCATAATTTGATCAATTTGCATCTTGTGTGACAATTTGCCAAATTGAATTCGTGGCTGGTTTGTTGCTGTATTTTTTCCTTCTAAAATAGACAAGCGAGTTCTTCATTTTTCTTAGAGAAATAGACAAATAGTATATGCACATCACAACACCAAACCTTCATATAACAATAAATAAGAGGTTATAAAATTTTGAATTCAAATGTGAATTAATTGATAAAAATTTCTTAGTCACTCATTAATTTTTTCTCTATGTGAGTATTTTGTGAAACTTTCTTATGTCCATCAATCATTTTTACTTTTCTTATGAACATGATTCACTTATTTTAGAAAACAAAACTACTAAAGTTTGGATTTATTGTTTGCTGTATTTATTTTTCTTTTTTAATGATAAGTGAGTTATGCACAGTGTATTTTAGGAGAAGTGATATATGTGCATACGATATTTTTGCAAAACCTTCACAAAGACAAGTGAATGAATGAAAAATGTTAGGTTTATAGGATGTATAATATGGAGTCAAAAAGGGAAGGGTAAAATATTTATTAGTCAGTTTAATTGATAAATTTATATAGAAAACTTATATATAAAACTTTTACTCTCATTTTTACTTTTTTTTTTCTAGACCCTTGGTATCTGAAAATCACATTGGACCCCAACTAATCCGAGTAGAGTCAGGTAGATCCATATAGTGGGCAAAAGCTCTTCCAACGCTTATTTTTCCATTTACAAGATTTCAACTAGAGACCTTGATTAAGAGGAATCAAGTTTCGGCTACTTAGATCAACATACATTTATCTCATTTTTATTTTTACTTCTATACAAAGGAGAGTCTTACCTCAATTCATTCCTTGCTTGAAACTTTTAATCTAAAGCAATTCATGAAAATTTTCTGCCCACTCATTATTTTTCCTTTTTTTTACTACAAACTCATTATTACTTAATATACGTGCGTTTTTTAGGATCTTTTTAACATGCTTATTACAAGTTAGTGAGCACTCATACGGTGCGTTTGATTCGTATTGAGGTACAGGACAAGTAAAACAGTATAAGACAAATACTTGAATCATAGTACAACTTTTTGTCCTGTATATTGTTTGGTGAACAATGGACAACATAAGTAAAATCATGTAAAATTTACTTAAATACCATTTATAATATATAATATAATATTAAATAAGTATTATATATAATATATAATATTATGTTATATAATATAATATATATTTTTTAGTATATATATATATATATACACACACGTTATTTAATATATGAGAGAGAGAGTATGTAATAAATAAGTATGGATAATTTTGTCTTTTTGGGTGGTATGTCCATGGATCAAAAAGTTGTCTCATGGTTTGGTAAGGGACACGATTTTGGGTTTTTGTCCAGTCCCTTACCTCCTTTTTTGTCCAGTCCATTGACCACTTTACAAATCAAATATGAGACAATTATTTTTGTGCTGTCGAATCCTCTACTTTTTTGCAAATCAAACACACCCATATTCTCTTTGACCTGCAAAATATAAGTTTTTTTAAAAATTAAATTTAAGAACATTAACCATGAGTACTTTAGTTTAGTTCTTATTTGTTATTCCTTCTTTCTTCTTTCTCACCACCGGCCCCACCCTCTCTTGCAGGGGTACCACCTCCCTCAGCCACCCCCACCATAGATGGTACAGGCACCATCAACAAAGATGAAACTCTGGAACTCTATTATCAAACCAGTTTCTAAAAATAACATCTCTAAAAAGATTTTAGAAATGAAACACTTTGTATTTTCGTTTTCTGGTTAAACACTAATCAAATTCCAACAATAACAAATCAAATCTCAAAAATATCATCCCTAATTTTTTCAAGCCAAAAATGAAATTCTATTCACAAAAAAATTGAAACTTCTTGTGAAATTCACAGGAAAAACTCTATTCACAAATATGAACGACATACCTCCATCTTATCACCCACAACAACCCATCATTGTGTCTTTGCCCTGCCTCGTCAGGGCCACCGTCCTGTGATGTGCCTCACTAAGACCAAACTGCGAACCACCATTCTAGCCACCCAAGAGCAGTGACATACCCAAACTCAAATCCACCCACCATCCTCACTATCACGCCTTTAGCCGTTATCGTGCCTCCCTTTTGTAGACCCACACATCGTCTCAACACTGTCCATGACCCAGACTCCAATTGTTGTTGTTGTTGTTGTTGCGTTGCGCGACTGCAATAGATGGAGCATGTGAAAGATATGGCAACAATGGTTTGGAGATGCACTTGGCAACGTGTCTACTTTGGCAGAGGCATACTAATGGCACACAACAATTGACGGACAAGGATGTGTTTGCAAGCACCAGAACCTCCGGTATCACGTACAAAATATCAACCACCGATGCTCACTAAAACGCAATGCACATGAAAAAATTACTTACAGGAGGAAATCACTTATATGAAAAACAAAACCACAAAATTTTTCAATAACAAACACACCGCTGAGGATTTAACTTCTTTGCATGAATTTATATTATCTATAAGGTGGTGTTTGGTAGGTTGATTTTTTTTTTCACAAGAATCATGATTCTTGGAATTGGTGATTCTTGGGAACGTTAAAAATATGTTTAGTAGGCCTTAAACATTCATGGAAATGTTACTTGGGAATCTTTGAATCTCATGTTTTGTTTAAGGGCATGTTTATTACGAATGTTAGTATTATTTTCAGAAATCCCTCTAAAAATATAGATTAATTGAAAATGAAAAATATAAAAATGTTAAAAAAATAAATTACATTTTTTTAAAAAAGTGCAAACCAGTATCTATTCATACCTTGATTTTATACATGGGTTCTTTTCTCCCAAACAAAAATATATTTTAACATAATATTAATATTGTCCATGAGAAAGTGGAGGTATAATACCTTTTTCAAACAACAAAAACTTTCTCATATACGTGGGAAACTAGGATTTCCACTCCCTACCATGAGAATGTTTTTGGGGGAAACATAGCTACAAAAACATTCATGGGAATGATAGTATAGTGGGAATGTATTTTTTTTAAAAAAAAAAAGCATACAGAACATTGAAATTTAGGATTCTCAAGTGAGGATTAATTCCTCAGAAACTAAAAAGAATTTTTGTACCAAACGTCTCCCTAAGGGGCTACCCGGAGGAGAGGATTTGGAACCTTGAAGACACTTCAATGCTCAAGTAAATGGTGCAAGGAGTAAGAGAGTGATGTAAAATATTCTTATCCTAGTGGTTACCATAGTTAATTATTGAGAAATGTGTTTTGGAGACCAAATAGAATTTGGGGACAAATATTGGTCCTTCTAAGTACCCTCTAAATATTTTGGAAGAAGATTCTTAGAATTTTCATTATTTTGTGAGCTAACCAATGATTGTCCTTTGAGAAGGAATATTTGTTGAGACAAAAACCCTCTTAACTAAGTTTTAGTCAAACAAACTTTATGAAGTAAATTTAAGTGCTTCTGAAAAGAGAACGATTAATGGTTGTATTGGAGATATGCATAAAGTAAGTTTAAATATTCAAACGGTTATAAAAAAGTTAGAATACTCAAAGCATCAGAAACTCACTTCCTCGTTAAAGTTCATAAACTGGAAAGCGTAAATCAATTTTCTGAACAACTAGATGATCTAAACAAAACTAAATAAGTTATCCTCCAACTTGAATAAACCACCAAAAGCACGAGAAGACAATCAGAAAATTCATTCATGCATCAGAAGATAAAAGTTTATCATCATAATTCTGAAGCACATCAGAAGCTTTCGAGAAACCTTCAGACAAAACTGAACAAAAAAGTTTCTAAACATCATACAAGCAGAAGAAGATTAAATCCTAGTCCTAACACAACTCTATGCAAAACAGCACATCCTAAGAAGATGCTAAAAGCAACTCTCTGACCATAAGAAAGGATCATTGGAAGCTTCATCAGGATGCTTCATCTGAAGCTTTACCAGAAAGGTTAGAAAGTCAAAGTTGCTGCGAAAAGGAGATGCAAGCACAACAGACCTGTCAAAACCACAGAGACATTTCGAAATTCATTCCCAAAGGTTACAAACAGATAGTTTGGGATTGAATCTCTTTAAAAGAAGGGCAACCGCTGAAGATTGAATTAACCAACATATAAAAAGGAAAATATGCATGAGCCAAGAGAGCCAAATACAGTTGTGTCAAAACTTATGAGTATCATCTCTTCCTTACCACTTCAGGAACAATCGGTCAATTTTTTGTGAAAGTTTAAAGGAATGTGTATACAACTTGGTTCAAAAAGGTCATTCACTCATTGAGTACTGAAAAGCTGATTAAAAATTTCACCTCATTCATTTTGTGTAAACTATATTTTTATCCCAAACTAGTTAGTGAGCGATGGTTTGAGAGTGTTAATCATGCAAAGGTTTTTGTTAAAGAATACAGGTGTTAGGCCTGAAGAGATTGTGTGAAGAATACTTGTGTAATGCCTGCAGAGACAGTGTGAAGAATATTAGTTCAATAAGACTAAAGAGGTTGTGGGAAACAAAGGGTACTTATAATGTTTAAATATACTTGTTTTTGTCTCCACAAATGTGATCCAATTTGGTTGGTAACAATCAAAACGAATTATGACCCTAGACGAATTTTACGTGCAATGTTAGAAAGTCAATAGGTAGAACACTTATTTAACCACTACCCGTAACACGAAATTACATAAATAATTAGTCAAATACTAAAAAAAGTGTAAATTATAAATTAAGGTATCTACTTTTCTTTTACCCTGGTACTCTTTAATGAGGATGAGTTCAATCACATTTTTTGTATCCATTATAATTTTCTCATAAAAAAGTATACATGTTTTTTTTTTTAGGTTTAATTACTCTGTTGGTCCCCAAACTATTTAAGAATTTTTAAATAGGTCTCTAAACTAGAAAAAATTGTAATTGGGTCCTTGAACTTTTAAATACTTTGTAATTGGATACCTGCACTTTAAAAGTTTATAATTGGATCTCTGCACTTTAAACTTTTGTAATTGGGTCCCTGAACTTGTAAATAATTTGTAATTAGGTCCCTAGGGTAAGAGAAAAACCTTGTATTTAGAGTACCGTATAAATCTTTTTCAAGGTTTCTTGTCGGTCTTAGAGGTTAATAGAACCATTGGATCACCTCAATAACAAAGGTTTTAAAAATGCCTAATATTTCAGGGACCTAATTACAACTATTAACAAGTTCATAGACCCGATTACAAACAATTAAAGTGTATGGACCTAATTACAAAGTATATCAAAGTTCGAGGACCCAATTAAAAAAAATTAGTTCAGAGACCTATTTAATAATTTTCAAATAGTTCAGGGACCTACGGAATAATTAACCTTTTTTTTATTCAATTAATCCAATTGATACATAGGGTCTGTTTGGTTCAAATGAGGGGAGGAAGGGGAGGAATTCTAATGGAGGGGAGGGGAGGGGAGAGATCTTAATTAGATATTATGTTTGGTTGAGAGGAGGGGAGGGCTTGGATTTTAATGGAGAGGAGGGAAAATAATATTATTTATGTTTGGTTCACAAGGGGAGGAGAGAGATTTTAAAACTAACTTACTTTTATACCCTTATAATTTTATATTTTAAAATAAATAAGTGGGGTTATTTTAGTCATCTCATTCAAAATATTTTAAAATTCCTCCATTCCCCTCCAAATCCCCCACTTTTGAAGGGGAGCCAAAATTGGATGAGGAGAGATTTTGCTTCCCTTTAGTCACCTCCCAAAAAATAAACCAAACAACAAATGTTTAAAAAAATCCCTCACCTCCCCTTCCCTTCATTCCCCTCCAACTAGGGATGGCAAAGTGGGTCGACCCGTCCCGCCCTTAACCCACCCAAAACGGGACTGGGCGGGCCAAACCGTTTTAGTAGTATGGGTTGAACCCCCAACCCACCCCGCTTAATGGTGGGTTGACGGGTTAGTGGGTTGACCCGTTATAAAAATAAAAAAATTGCACATAACATTTTTTTTTTGGGTCAATCTTCATAGCATTTTTTAAATTATTATTAAAAAATTGGAATAATTTTATCTTATAACATATAATTGTGTTACAAAATTAAAAATATTATTTTTTGTAGTATGAAATAATTACAAGTAACATAAATAATATTAAATAATAATGAATTAATTAAAAAATATTTTTTTTTAATCTGACGGGTTGACGGGCCAACCCGCCACCGATCCGTTTTCGGGTGAATTAAGCGGGGCGGGTCAAAGTGGGTTGGTGGGTTGAAGACTTCAACCCACCCCGTCAAATTTTGCCAGGTTGATCCGTGGATCACAATCCCACTTTGTCATCTCTCTCTCCAACCAAACACTATGTTAATTAATTTTAAAAATCCTAGACACGTGGAAAACGCCATTATTCTTGACCTGTAAGGAATCCGCCATTGTTCGCTAACACCTCCATGTGATTTTACCTTTTCCTAACAAAAAATATCTTATATAGAAATCAGATTGTATGTAAGCATTAACTCAGTTGTCGTGCTTAATGTTAATGGATCAAGTTTGCGGGTCTTGGACGTTAACACTTGGCCCCTACGAAATGCAACATAAAAGAGTTTGACAACATATCTTACCAAATAAACAACTTTCGTAAAAGCAAACAAAAAATAAATTAATAAATTAATAATGTAAAATAAATGTATAAATTTATTATAATGTATATTTTTCGCATGGAGCACAATTTATCAATTGTGAAATAATTAAATAATACTTTATCTTGCCTTGCGATATTGCTATTCAATTAGTAAACTAAAAAACGAAAAGCAATGATAAAAATATAAGTAAACTAACAAGAAAAGTAATTTGAAATTGAGTCATGGGATGTACCTTATCTTTGCATGGAGAGAAAGAAAATAGGAAAGAAAAAATTATAAAATTTAAATTTTTTTCTTGTTTGGCTGAAGAAAAAAAAACATAAAAAAACAGGAATAAAAGAAAACTTAATAAACACAATTTTCTCTCATATATTGTTTTTTATTTCAAATTTTAATTTTTTTCCTCTCATCTTCCTTTCTCTTTTCAAAATAAGTTAAGCAAAGTGGGGATTAATTTTAAATATCTATTATTCATCTAGTGGATCTAATGAAGAGGGGAGTGGATCCTCTCCCGTGAAAAGTCCCTTCAATGGAATCTGATCCACATATTGAAAAGGGAGAAAGAAAGTTAAAAATATAAAAAGCAAGAAGAAGAGAGAGTTTTAAGGATGGGATGATGAAAGTTGACATTGTCAAGTTTATTTAAAACTTGAGAGAATCTATTCCCAATGGAAAGGTTTTACGGTCATAGATAGTCCCGTGATTGACAACAGGAGGGATACTACTCTTCTCACTTATCATAATTTTGTTCAACTAAATTATGAACAGTAACCATTAAATATAAATAAAATTTAACTAACATATAATTGATTTGATTGGTAACAAGTTCAGGATTTCAAGCAAGTAATCATGGGTTTGATTCCTATCTTTTGTATATGAAAAAAATATGATTAAAAAAAAATCTATTTTTCAATATCGTTTAATATCTCATAAGATTAATCTTTACTGTTACAAGGTAAGAATACTTTAAAAAACAAAAATATAAGTAAAATGTCAAACATGTTGGCCTAAATAATGATGTATAATGATTATTTAAAGTTTCTCACAAAAGTCGTCAATAGACCCACTTTGTGTGGGTCCTGTTGTTATATCAAAAATCAACAAATAAGGGTAAATGATTAGTTACGAAAAAAAAATGAAAAAAATAAGTTTTTATTAAATATTAGTATATTAAATATTAAATATATTAAAAGTAATATATTTAACTTTTTCATAAAAAATAGCTATTTTTAATTTCTTAAACTGTAACTCATCGTTAGCAAGACCAAAAGTAAATCAGAAAATGATTTAACTATTATAAATTATTAGTATAAATTTTGTATATTATCAATCAATTATTAATTATTATATTATTAAATATAATTAACATAAAATAGTTTGCAATTAATTAATATTATAAAGATATATTAATAATATTCCAAATCAGAGGGTGAGATGTGGGCATCCGTAAGGTTATTATCCTGTGACCTTACATACATCTACACTCCTGGCTATTGTTATCCAGTCACAAATTCAAATCCTGAAAATAGTTTGTCCACTTATACAAATAAGATTGTATATATCTATACTCCCCAAACTCTACTAGATGTGAGTCTTCTCTACTGGACCACGTTAATATTACTTAACCTCATACCCCGCCATTAGAATCCTCTCTTGAGAAATATGATTGAATATTATATATATATATATATATATATATATATATATATATATATATATATAAAATTAATAATAATATAATAAAAATAAAAAAATAAAGTTTAACCGAGATGTAAGGTTGAATTTTGTTCAACATAACTACCTTGTTTTCTTTAGTAGGAGATGATTCTAATTAGGGGTGTTCACAGGTCTCTTTGATTTGGATTTGTATGAAAAAAATCTGAACTAATCAAAATCAATTGTTTCAGTTCAGTTCGAATTTGCAGATTTTTTTCAGGAAAATCCGAACCAAACCAATCCGTTCAAAAACGTGTTAGTTCTGTTCGGATTGGATGGGAAAAATATTAAAATATTAAATGTATATAAAAATATATTATAAATTTTAAAATTAAACAATATATACAAATATAAAAAGTTAAATATTAAAATATTAAATATAATAAATATTAAAATATAGTAATTGATTCAGTTAGGATCATTTCGGATCGTTTCGAATCCAAAATCCTTGAACCTGATAATCGAATCAATTATGATCAGGTTTGATTTGGTTCGAAACGGTTCGGATTCTGAACCAATTTAATTGATTCGGTTCGAATCTTTGAATTCATCGGATCGATCTAAACCAATATTCACCCCTAATTCTAATCCATTGGCCTAGTTTATTAATACATTAATTAATTAATAAATATAGAAGAAAAAGGTCGCTATCTGCCACCCAATGAAAGCACCCGGAAACAGAAGACGTGGCACGTCCTCAATCGCGTACCAGTTTCTACATTTTTGTTTTTCTTAAACCAGTTTCTACATTGAACAGATCGATATAATCAACTTTGATATGATCAAGTAAATCAACGTTGATATACATTGGTACGGTAAATATTTTTAATATTATTAATTAATTAAAAATTATCACATAAATTAAAATATTTAAATTTTATTTTAATTATTTTAAAAATCACTAATATTATATTTTTTGATTGGTTAACAGTATAAAAAATTATATAATAATAATATATAGCAATTAAACTCATTATTGATTTAATATTCAATAAATGAATTTCCAGTTTATGGGTATTTAGTATGAGTTTAATTTTTATACATTCACAATGTAAAACTTTTTTACACAGACATTCAATCATAAACTGTCACGTTAGCACATTTGTTTGATTTTTATCCTAATTATCTTAAAAGTTATCCATATCATGATTGATGATTGGTTCACGGTATAAAATTCATAGAAATTAAACTCATTTAGTATTTACATAAAAACAGTTTATGTGTATTTAGATTATTCGGTTTTTTTATATATTTAACTTTTAAGATTAGAGCAAATTATTAACTTCAGCAAAATTCTATAATAGACGTACATATACATATTGTTTTAAAAATCAAACACAGACAATACTATTATGATGGGTGAATGATTTATTAAATAAGTCTAATTAACAAGGATATTTTGAAAATAAATCTTTTTATATCAAAATTTTATATGATAAAAGATTATATAAAAAAGATAAATATAAAAAACTTAATATAGAGTCTAACATATTTTAAAAGCATCTCAATATTTTAAATTTTATTTATTTATTATCTTTTCTCATGTTATAATATGGATTTAATTGTTATATAATATTAGTATAAAAAATTTACATTATCAATTAATATGAATTATCACATCATTAAAAATATTTTATTTTTATAATAAATATAATACAAATTACACATAACATGATTCACAATAAAAACAAATAATGTTGATTTGAGATTCTCAAGTAAAGTTTTGTGTAAGATAAATAAGTAAAAATTTATTTATTCTTAAATTATTAATGGGTTAAAAAGTTTTCAAAAAGTTGATAGTTGATACTAGAAAAATCAAATTTGAACACGCAAGGAAACGTAATCTATTGCAACTTAATGACTCTGAAAGGTGTTCAAGTAGAATAAAAAAACAATGGAGAAATGTAAATTCATAGATACTTTAGAAGCCATTTTTCAGTTGGAATAAGATATATGGCTCTTACACATATTATATTTTTATTGATAAATTATTACATATATTATATTTTTATTAAAAAATAACATCTAAAATACTTATGAAATTATGATTAAGTTTTCTTAAAAACAAAATGCACACACCAAGACAGATATTTCCATGTAACAAAAACAAAGACACATATTTCGAACCCTTTTGCAGCTTTATTAATACTTCGATTAAAAGTTCATTTACGTTCACTATATTTTTTTAGGTATCATTTTTTTGTCTCCGAGAATAAAAAATTCACCGAATAGTCCTCGAGAATGATCAAAAAGAGATATTTTAGTCCTTTTATTTGTTTCCATCATGAACACGCTATTATAGTGCTGATGTGTATCGTTAATATGCCAGACGCCCAGATAATAGTCCCTACATGCATAATAGACCATGAGAATAATTATACATTGACCCAATAAAGTCCTCAACTATTATTTACGTAATCCAATTTAGTCTCCGACAATTTCTATCGTGGGACATATTAGTACCATATATTACAAGTAACACACCACATGCACCACACCAGATTCTCCAACACAAGTCATATGGGCGAGTTCAATAAACACCTGAGCATATTGAGGATATAGATCAACATTCTGGGGCTAATTTTATGATTAAGACAAACGGAGGGACTGACGTGTCCCTTTTTTGTCATTGTCAAAACTACTCAGTGAGTTTTTTTCGTAGGGATGAAAAGTAATATTTCAAACATTATTAGGGACTAAAATGGACTTTAGGTCTTAATACGCTCCATGTGATTTCACGTGATGAATACTGAATAGGATTAATGAGTAGGATGTCAAAACTAATTTTAGATATTTTCTAATAATATTTAATTTTTTTCTTGTGTGTGCATAAGTTATCCCTTTCGGATGGCCGAGAACTAATTCCTTTTAAGATCTAAAGATTATTAAAATGACTTTTGCATCTCTCAATAAAACATTTTTCATACACACGAGTGGAAACAAACTTTCAACATGTTTAAGGAACCCAGCTATTTATCAACTGCGTCGTATCTGTCAATGTATCAGTTTTTACACTGTCAAGTGTCAATCAATTATAAATCATAGTATGAATGATTTTTATAGTAGTTAGAATAAAATTCAAACATTTTTAATAATGTGACAATTTATAATAATTGTCTGGTCTGACCTGACCTACTTCAAAGTTTGGCCTGGCCTGACCTGACCTGCAAACCTATTTAAAAGCCTACTTTTCAACAAGACCACTAAATATGCCTCCACTTATAAATAGGTCATAGGCCTTCACTTGTAAATAGGCTTGTAAGCTTCTAATGATAAAGGGGTTGGTAGGCATATACTGAAAAATAGATCGCTAGGTCTTCACAAATAAATATGCAAGTAGATCTCTACATTTAAATGAGTCAATAAACCTTTATTATCAAATGTTATAAATATTATAAATAATATATTATAGCATTATATATTAAATTACATATTATAAATATATGTATGTTAAATAGATCGACCTGATATGTCGAATAAGTTTTTTTAAAATCTTAACATGATTTTTTTAATTATATAAATTTTTTAAAAAATCTTGACATGATTTTTTTATTAAATAAATTAGACCAAGCTTCATCTTAAGTAATCTAAGGGTGCGTTTGGAAGAGCTTATGAGAATAGCTTATGGAATTAAACTTATGCAAATAATTTATGAAAATAGTTTATGATTTTTTCATAAGCTGGTTTTAGCTTATTTCCATAAGCTTGTCAGAGAAGCTTATAAAAATAAGCTGTTTTTAGCTTATTTAAAAAAGAACTTATTACATAAACACTTAAATAAGCTATATATCCAAACTCATCCTAAATCATAAACCCCTTAAGAACGACATCCTCACCAGCGATCTGACCTGTTTTTACCTGTATTCGACATGATGCAGCCCCAACTCCGTTGTAGGAGTAAGATAGTAGAACTTTGCTAACTAATTTGCTGCCATATTTTCCCATGCCATGACGGATTGGACCAGCTGATAACAGGGATGTTCGGGATTGGCGCTGTGACTTGGGCGCGTGAGACTATTGACCCAATTATGCACCTTGTTTACAATTGGGCCAACTCCTATTTTTGTGGATATATATACCCTTTTACTCTTACATACTCTACTCCCCTCTCCACCTTATCAAAGACAAAATCACATGATGCCTTTCACACTGCATTCATATATGTCACTCTAACTCAGATCAGATGAATATATAATATATTTATTTATTATATCTTATCACATAAGATATGAGAATACTTAATTAAGTTTATATCATCATCCACACAAAAAAATTATATTTATATCATCAAGATATATAATTTTTAAAAATTCAAAAATTATTTTCTAACATCTTTCTTCATATCTTCTTAAATATTTTCTTAAATATTCCGATGTCTCATCTACCTTACCTTCTTACACTTTTTCTTCTTCGTCACATTTTTTAAATTTATTTTTCTGTAATCAAAGATATTCCCCACTGATCACTTATTAAATCTATAAATGTTAGTGATATTATTTTCAATAATAAAAATACATATATAATAACTCATCAATAAAAATATAACATATAACACATGTCCTAATATTATTAAAAAACACCAGCACAGATCCAAAAAAAAACTATAGAATAATATTTAAGTTTTGCACTAAATAAAACCCATAAATCGTTAACCTTATTTTTCTTTTGCCTCATCATCCATCCATTTCCCCCATCCTGATATTATTTCATGCCTAATAAACATCGATTATTAATTTATTATTATTTTAATACTAAAACCCCATTCCCTACCCCTTCTGTCTTTATAAGGTCCACGTTCATCGCACCTTTTCTCCATCCCCACCTTCTTCACTATTCAAAACTTTCTCTTTCTCTTTCTCTTTCTCCTCCTCAAAAAAATCTTTCAAGAAAATGGGTTGGACTGGATCGTCCTTCACCATGATCCTCCTCCTCATGTTCATGTTCTTGGCAGTTTCATCTGCCTTAGACATGTCCATAATCTCGTACGACAAAACCCACAGCCAAAGGACAGACGAGGAGGTCATGACCCTATACGAGGAGTGGCTAGTCAAGCATGCCAAGGTTTACAACGCTCTCGGTGAGAAGGATAAGAGGTTCCAGATCTTCAAGGACAACCTCCGGTTCATCGATGAACAGAACGCGGAGAACCGGACTTACAAGCTGGGGTTGAACCGGTTCGCTGATCTAACTAACGACGAGTACAGAGCCAAGTACTTTGGAACCAGGGTTAACCCTAACAGGAGGATGTCCAAGTTGAAAACCAGGTCCAACCGATACGCGCCACGTGTCGGTGACAAGTTGCCGGATTCTATTGATTGGAGGAAGGAAGGTGCTGTTGTCGGAGTCAAAGATCAAGGAAGCTGTGGTAAGCACTTTGTGTCTTTCTTTTCTTTTTTCTTTTTTTAAAAAAGGGAAAAGTTAATTTCTTTCTTTCTTTTTTTTTAATAAAACTTTTTTGATCAATTTTTATTTTTAAATTCTTTGCGTGTCAATTGTTGTCAGCACTGTACTACTGCTTCGTTTGTGGGGTTTATAGCAAAAAAAATATCTGAAGAATAATTTTCTTACATTATTTTTTTTGGCTAAAAAATTAATTTATTTCTTAGATTTAAAACTTAACTGCTAATGAAATAGAGACCAACAAGGTAAATTATGTGATCATCCAAAATTTTGTGGAGGATGAATACTCCACATATTTTCTGTTATTGATTTATTGATTATTTTAATTTTTTAATTAATTGATCGATGGTTCTGATTGTTGGAGAACTTTAACCTTGACCGACTAATAAAGTTTTCATTTTCAAACTCCCTTTTGTCAGATTTGTCTCTAGGATTACATAGTTCGGTGTCATGATTCTTAATTTCTATTTGTTATGAAATATCTTGGTATGGAACTCTTGGATCTGAATATTCTATGGTTTGTATCTTTGACAAGACGAATCTGTCTCAATTTCAGTTGGTAATTGATGAAGACATGAAATTTTTTGGGTATAGTATGTTGAAATCTTTTGAAAATTAAATATAGGCAGTACATCTCTCCATATTAAAATTCAACTGGATTTCCATGTTAAAGGTGAGGCTTATGATTGCTGGCTGTTGAACTTACCCAAAAAAATTGCTCCATGTGGGGTTTCATAATTTAACAAAAAAAAAAAAATTTTTTTTTTTTGATTGAATTTAATTAACTTATTATTTAAGTTGCGAATGTTAAACTATTAAATAATTGGATTTGGCTTATCTAAAGTAAGTGAAATTTTAAAGTGAGAAAGTAAGTAGCTATCAATCTATCATTGATTTGATTAAGTACACGAAGATCTCAATCCACTTAATGATCTAAGGGTGGATAACTACTTACTTTCACACTCTAGAGCTCTACTCATCTTAGAGGAGCCTAATCTTAAATAATGGGTGTGTTTGTGTAAGAAGCATTTCATTAAGTTATTTTGAAATAAGATAAAAGTAGTTTATTTTCGTAAATTTATCTGCAAATTTATTAAAATAAGAACTTACAGAAACATGATAAACTATTTTGATAAGATTATTTTTTTAAAACTGTTCTCAAGCCAAAATAAGTTTAGTTCTTCAGTATTGATTTTTTGCTCTGTAATTATATTCTTCTTTTAAGTTTTGGTTTTCATCATGAAAGGTGGGGTTGGAAAGTGGAAACAGGTATAAATGGACGGGGCAAACATGATGGCCCATGATAGTTGGTATATCTCTTAAGCCTAACATCATGTGGATTCTATTTTGGGGGTGTGTTCGAATCAAATTAAGATAGCACCTAGATATTCAAACAGTTTGAGTCTTTGATGCTTTTATCCCTCTTACACTCCAGGCAGATTCTTCAGGACTCGGGAGTACTTTAACTATCAATAATTAATATAACTTTCTTTAGCTGACCAAATAAAATTTTTTTCTTGACAAAGAATAATAAATATGCTTTAATTTTTAGCTAAGTAAATAAGTAATAATAAAAAATTCCTTTATCCTATGATGAGTTAGTCATGAATTATCCCAGAGTAGGATAGTTCTCGAATTCTTGTAATTGTATTATTACAATTTAATGAGTTTATGGATAGTGACGAGTCTAAATAAATTCTTATGTTTTTGACAAACTTTACCTATGTCGAGACATGGTTAATAAACAGTGTCTGAATTTGTGTGTTTTCATGTAGGGAGTTGTTGGGCATTCTCAGCAATAGCTGCGGTGGAAGGAATAAACAAGATTGTTACTGGGGATCTGATTTCACTATCAGAACAAGAGCTTGTGGACTGTGATAGAACATATAACGAAGGATGCAATGGTGGACTTATGGACTACGGCTTTGAGTTCATCATCAACAATGGTGGCATTGACTCTGAAGAGGATTACCCTTACCGTGCTGTTGATGGCAGATGTGACCAAAACAGGGTTAGTCACTGAGTCTTGGTTATTTGATATAATAAATGCTTGTAAAAGATAGTTACCACTTCAAAAACTTATATTTGTTTTTTCGTTTGGTTCTTTTCCTTGCGTGCAGAAAAATGCTAAAGTTGTTACAATTGATGACTACGAAGATGTTACTCCATATGATGAGTTAGCCTTGAAAAAAGCTGTTGCAAGTCAGCCAGTGAGCATTGCTATTGAAGGAGGTGGCAGGGAATTCCAGTTATATGTATCGGTAAGTTTGTAAATCAATTTTATTTAGGAACTAGGAAGAAAATTTGTGCCTATTATAGTATTGGAGTAGTAGAGTGGAAATATTCAAAATTGCCAGTGTATAGAAGCATACATCATATCTAACCATACATTGTGAATTTTTATTCTTTGTTCCTCTTTTCTACTTATTTTCTACTTATTTTCATGGTTATCTTCTTATTGGAAAAAGCTCTTCTAAAAGTAGTTATTCTCTACAGTGAGTAATTATTTAATCTCAGATTATTTAGTGAATTGAGATCTTTATACATTTGATCAAAGATACTTCCTTACTTGTTGACTTCAGAGGTTAACTTAAATCACTTTAGAGGAGTCTTATCCCTTCTTATTTATTTTCTATTGCTTGTTTATGAGACCACGAAAGTTCAAAGTCATATTTTGTAGACTTTGATCTATACCAATATTAGTGCTTTTCTGCTGTCCAGTTGTTGCATGAACTTTTCTTATTTAGTGTATTCTGTTTTCTTATTTTGTCAGGGTATATTCACGGGGATATGTGGAACAGCATTGGACCATGGTGTTGCGGCTGTTGGGTATGGTACAGAAAATGGTCTTGATTATTGGATTGTGAGGAATTCATGGGGTTCTAGCTGGGGAGAAGATGGCTATATCAGACTTGAACGTAATCTGGGCAATAGCAGATCAGGCAAGTGTGGAATTGCAGTTGAGCCATCCTATCCCATTAAAACTGGTCAAAATCCCCCTAACCCTGGACCATCACCCCCTACACCTGTGAAGCCACCATCTGTCTGTGACAATTACTATAGCTGTCCTGAGAGCACTACCTGTTGCTGTATCTTTGAGTACGGAAACTCTTGCTTTGAGTGGGGATGCTGTCCTCTTGAGGGTGCTACCTGCTGTGAAGACAACTACAGTTGCTGCCCACATGACTATCCCATCTGCAACATTTATGCAGGGACCTGTCTAAAGGTATGACCAAAAGTCCAGTTAATCTCTCTTTTACTTGCTAACATTACAGTCTACTAGTGTAAGTTTTTAGTACATGTTTGGTTACATGCCAAGCTCGGTTGACCAGGGTTCTGATTCCAAAATTCAGTTGCTACAGCAATATGAGGTGTTTGGTTTCAAAAATGTGTCCAACGAAGTCAATTTTCGAGTGGATAGAACTGATTTTAAGAAAAACAGTAATTTTTAGTTTTTTTATTGAGTAAAATTGATTCTAGGTGTGAGACCCACAAATATTTTTATATTTATTTGCACCTCAAAAGCGATTTTACTTTATTATTCAAAAAAAATCAATTCTTTTAAACTAACTTTTAAAATATCATTATCAAATATTGATAATTTTTTTAAACCTCAATTTCTTTAACACAAGTTCTTTCAAAATTAATTATATCAAAATCTAACTAAATTGTCCCTTAGTTGATAATGACTTATTTTGCATTCTCATTTCTCACTCAATATTTTTATAAATTGTTTTCTGTTTTGCTAACCTTAATTTTGTGTGTTATAGAGCATGAACAACCCATTTGGAGTGACGGCATTGAAGCGAACTCCAGCCGTGCGCCACAGTGCAGTTGGAGGTGAGAACAAGATAAGCAGTGCTTAAGCTGTTAGGTGAATGTGTAAGTGCTAAAGGAGCAGATGATGAACATAAGGGAGGACGAAGCACTGCAACACTAGTCCATTACTCTTTTTCTTCCGCTTTTATCATAATGCACGATCTCCGCTATTGTAATACAAACAGATACATGCTATGTCAAGTTTCAGTCAGACATGGGCTTTGTACATAGGGTTATATTTATGTTCTGTATCTCTGTATTCTAATTTCAAACAACGAACATATTTGATTGTTGTAAGTTTAAAACTTACGTAGATTATGTGATCAAGTATTGCTGGAACGTGTCCCTTCTTTATTTACATGCAATTCTATGTTCTTAGTTCTTACAAGAGTATATCCAGACAATATGAGTCTAGTTTGTATATAACTATATATATATATTATAGCATATATTTCTTATACGGATAAGATTTAGGATAATAAACATGTAGTTGGTTCGAGTGGTAAGGGATTCGAATATCTTAAGCAAGTGATCAGGGATATGAATTCTGACTCTTGTATATGTAGAAAATTTGGTTGGGAGGGAAGAATCCATCTTGGGTGTCTCATATGTTTTTTGATGGAGATTAGTTATTATTAATGGTGATGAATATTTCATACTTATTTTATGATTACCAAAAATAAAAAAGATAAGATTTAGAATATACATAAATTTATCCATCTAGGGACTCATTAAGGAACCGGGATTAGGTAAATGATTAGGTAAATTGGATTTACCTAATAAGTAATAAGTTGTTGATTATTAGGGAGTTCTTTAAAACATGGGTCAAATATGGTTTTATTACCTAATAAGTTGCTGATTATTTGGGAGTTTTTTAAAACATGGGTCAAATATGGTTTTTAAATTAAGTTTCCAATTGGTGGATATAGCCGAAGGCATTGGTGATGCTATAGGCATGGAATAAAAGTAAGATTTATACTTGTGTATTTATATTTTTTATTAATTAATCATGATTTTATTTTTTTTATAAAATTATGGGTAGTTAAGTGTGAATGGATAATTGAGACCGTGCACAGACATCGTATCCTTTATGATTTTATCCTTTATGGTTTATGCAATGATTTTTTTCCCTATAAAATGATTTTATGCTTTATGCAAAGATTGGTTTTTTGCTTATTCAGCGTGCTTTTATTATGTGTGTGTGTGTTTCTTGCTTAATTTGATGATTCTCCCTGTTCAGTTTTACCGTGCTAGTTATCTATCTCATTATGCTCCGCCGGGCCCAAAACAGCTGGGAACCAAGATATTGAGAAGGAAAATATCACCATTCTGAGGAGACAATTTTTGGTTCGACACTGCAAATTTTTGCATGATAGAATATACGGGCCATGCAGCCAAATAAAACTAGAGTAAATCTTCAATTTGATTTTTGAAATTGTAAGATAGTATAAATTATTCAATTTGATCTCTGTGTCAATTTTGTATCAATTTGGACTCTGATATTATAAGATTCATATCAACTTAGTCTCTGACATGAAAACTGGATTGATTAACGTTTGATAATTTGAGGGATGTTATTGAAATTTCGAAAATGTCAGAGATCAAGTGATACGATCTTATAATTTCAGGGATCAAATTAGGGATTTACTCATAAAACAAAGAATATGTGGGCCAAAGTGATAATGTAATCGTGCTCAGACATTAATGCACTTACTCTTTGTTGTGATCATCAACATGTGGTTGGTCCGAGTGGTAACAAGTTTAGATTCTTTAAGTAAGTTTTAGAGGTTTGATTCTTGATTCTTGTGTACCGATAAAACCTCATTGGATATCTCATAAAATTAGTTTTTACAATTGCGTGCATAGCATACCTTGAAAAAAATAGCTCTTTTATTGTGATTCCATTCGAAAATTTGATTCTTTGAGTGTATTTGGGAAAGTTGAAAAAAATAGATTATGCTGATAATCGATTATATGTATAATCGATTATTGTGATAATCGATTATAATCAGAATCTGTTTTTGTTTGGATATGTTTGCTGAAAAGCGATTTTAAGATAATCTATTTCGTTTGGATGGTGCAAAAAAAAAATCACTTTTACGTAATTTATTACGAAAAAGAGTATAAACTTATTTGTTTATATTTATAATATTTGATACTTTTTTAACATTAAATTTTGTTAAAATGATTATTGTTTTATATCTTGTCATAAAAAGATTTCTATTATAAAAAAATGAATAAAATATGCAATACTTTTTTAAATATGTCAAAGCTCGTTGTTAACCTGCACCGAGAGACACATATATATTTCAATCGCTTTAATGCAATGTTAATTATATTACAGCACAAATTTATAGTTTGAAAGATGATATGAATTCAAATAGTTTAGAAAAGCTCCGAAACTTTCAAAATAATTTAATGAAGATCGAGAGTAAACTTGAAAGGTGGCGTAAAAGTGGAGAAATAATCTAATCAAAATAATCTAAACAGTCATTGACATGAAATGCATGAAAAATAGCATTTTTTCATATAAAAAAGCTTTTTCAAAAGTTAAGGTAGAGACTCAAACATACATAACAAATTATTTATCAAATAACTTTTTGGACTTAAAATAGGTGAAAGATGCTCTAAACGGATTTCGTCGCTTGCACTTCTTCATATAGTACCCACCCGCTTATAACTGAAAAAAACCAATCTTAATCTTAATCTGAATTTTAATTATAACAAAAGAAGAAGTTGGTGAAAGAATTGGATTGAGTATCAGAAGGCGGCATCGAGAAAGAGGCGAAGATGGAGTATCTAGGGATTGATTTGAGCTGTGCCGTTGGATCACTCCGCCATGGTAACTTCCCTGACAAAGACTGTTTGCTCCCTCTCATTTCCAAACTCCTCGGCTATGCCATCGTTGCCGCTTCTACCACCGTCAAACTCCCCCAGGCAGCCATCCCTCTCTCTTTCACATACTTTCATTTTCAATTTCAAATTTCCAATTCATAAATTAAAAAAATATTTGCATTTTGTTTTTATTTATTTGTTTGTTTGAGATTTCTTCAATTAGTGTTGCTTGGACATGCATGCCTAATTGCTTTAAAGTCAAATGAGATTTCAAAATTGTCTGATGTTCATGTTGATTTTTGCTCAATTGCAGATTTTAAAAATTCTGAATCATCAAAGTGTTAGAGGTCTTAGCATGATATCCTTTGAGCTTGAAGTTGTTGGTTATACCATAGCACTGGCTTACTGTCTTCACAAAGGCCTTCCCTTTTCAGCATATGGGGAATTATTATTTCTTTTGATCCAAGGTGCACTATC
The DNA here is from genome assembly GCA_039655645.1 of Ammopiptanthus mongolicus. Taxonomy (NCBI): domain Eukaryota; kingdom Viridiplantae; phylum Streptophyta; class Magnoliopsida; order Fabales; family Fabaceae; genus Ammopiptanthus; species Ammopiptanthus mongolicus. The sequence continues at coordinate 79,263,996 of CM077349.1, read as the reverse complement.
AGTTTATATATTTATATATTTTTCATATTTTATATTAAAGAGTAAATAGTCAAATTAGTCTGTCGGTAATTAGTTCATGCGAATAGGATTACCTTCTGTTTAAAACGGACTAATTTGAATGATAGAATGCACATATGTATTTCCGTTACTCAAGGACTAATATGACCGGCATTTGTATCTTTCAGGGACTAATTTGATCATTTACTCTTATATTATATCATGTGGTTGATCATCCTTGTACCTTGGCTTTTGTAATGAAATCACCCTTCTAAGTTTGAAGAAGTTGGTATACCAAAAAGAAACTTACAAATACGTTGATTGTATAAACATGGTGCATACCTTTAATAGTGCTTTACTTTTTGTTTTATAACAAATTCACACTCCTTAATTCGGCGTGACTGAAGATTTGGTTGATGAAGGAACAAAGAAATAAAATTTGTAAATGAAAACAAAGACGGTTTGGGATGTTTTTATTGGGATGTACATTGATTGAGTTGGTGGGCCAGAAAGTAAGAGAACCAGAGAAAGTGGGAGTAGCAACCATTAAGGAAAAGATTACAGAATCTTATCCAAGATGGTTTGGTCATGTGAGGAGGAGACCAATACAGGCCTTGGTAAGAAGAGTTGATCATATGGAGGATAGTTCAACAAGCAGAGGTAGAGGAAGACCAAAGAAAATACTAGGAAAGGAGGAATGTTATTTGTACACCCAAAATGGGACACCTATAATAGACATCCCATTTTGAGTGTAATTTTTTTTTTTAACTTCAATTGCAAATTTAAAATATGTTCAAGTTGTACTCATTCAAAATAGGGTGTCTACTATAGGTGTCCCATTTTGGATGTACAAATAACATTTCTCCTAGGAAAATTCATTAAAAAAGACCTTGATCTAACTGGTCTTTCTGGAAATTTTGTTTTGATAGAATACAATAACTTTGTTTGGTTCATATAGCTATCTCAACCTTGTGAGGAAAGACATTTGCTGTTGTTACATTGATTGAATCATGCATGATTGCCATACCAAGAAGATCCATTAGTTAAAAATATTTTCTTCCTTCATGGAGGCCAGAAACAGTAAGTTCTAGGTATGCAGTTAACAGTGATATGAGTTATCATATCAATTAATTATTTTAATGAGTTACAAAGTCAAATAACCACTGTTGATAGGTTCAACCATTGAGTTTGCTTTTGTTAGCTCATTTTCTTTTGGACATTGCTCCCCTTGCATCTGTCACTGCATAAGTTTGACATTGGATACTCATAAATCAATACTTACATAAGTTTCACTATTTGAGTCCAGCAGGATTTAGACATGGGATGAATAAAACAATCATATTGTTTTCGAAACTATTATTTGTGTTTGTCTTATTATAGAATTTCATTTTTATGAAGGATATCTTATGTTTGTAGTTTTAGTAGTTTTCTAACAAAATATCATCAAATAGGTAATATCAGTATGTGAAAGATATTTCTTTCTTTTTAGTAGTTTTCTGACGGAGGATGTCTTATCATTCTACCTTAATGATTCTCTTCTTTCTTAATGAAATTCTTTTTCTATAAAAAAAAAAAAAAAAAAACCTCATTTTGTTCATGATTCTGGCTAATTTTACATACTGATATTTGAATGTTCTGAAATTGGTACCTGCACAAGCATCATAGGCTTCGAATTGATCATGCAATTTGGACAACTCTCTTTTGATAGAAATAGCTATCTGTGCTTTCATTTTCTTGAAGTAATCTAACATGCTTCCTCGTCTTTATTTCTGATACAGCTTTAGTTTTGGTTGCCGTAATCTACTACTATTCTCGACCTTTGCGTACCACAACGTGGATCCGGGCATTACTGTATCCTACTTGCTTGCTGAAGCACTGGGTTTTTATTCTTGCATTCTGCAATACGATTGAATATGCTTGACCATTTCCTTGATATATTGGTTCTCAGATATTGTGCTGTAGCTCCCACTATCTTAGCTGGTCAAATTGATCCTCTTCTCTTTGAGGCTCTGTATGTGAGTAACAACTTCATGTTCAACATTCATTTACTTATGTTGCTGAAATATTTCTCCATTTAAATCTTTTGTACTAATCCCCTCTTTCCATTCATGGATGTTGAGCATTTTAGTCTATATTTTAAAATTATGTTGGTTATAAGGTTCTATATGTCCAATGTTTCCTTATGTGGATATGATTTGTTGCAGGCATCCCAGCATGCAATCTTTCTCTTTGCCAGAATCCCACAAATATGGCAAAACTTTGCTGTAAGTGGAAACATAAGGGCCTGTTGTGTATTCCTTCTATATTGGCTATAAATACCTAGTTGTCATAAAACTTCTAAACTTAATTGTAGTGCTTAGTTGCTTGCATGCATATGTGATATTTGGTTCTCCACAGTCAGAATGGCTACTTATTTCCTCTTATGTAATGAGTAAATGAATTCTTTCATTGTGTGATGCATGTTGATGTACTTGAAGGTTGAAGCTAATTACATAAAAGGATTTTGGTTTCTGAGTATGCTATGTTCCCATTCAACCTGCATTATTAGGGAAACTAGGAGCGTCTTGTGTGTAACGAAATTCTAGGATGCTCTCAACTCTGTTGATGTTGTTATGCTGAATTTTTTGTTTTATGCCTTATTTTTTGTCTGAAAAGTTTCAGTTAATGAAGTATGTTGGAATTTGTTTGACCATTCTTATTCCTCATTTGTTACTTACTTTGGTCTGAGCAGAACAAAAGTACAGGGGAGCTCAGCTTCTTAACTTCTTTTATGAATTTTGGAGGTTCAATGGGTAAGCCAGTTTGACTTTAATAAAATTTGGGTTACAGTTTGTGTTTGTTTGCATACTAATTTTTTTTTTGTTTATATTGTTGCAGTTAGAGTATTCACCAGCATCCAAGAAAATGCACCAAAAAGTGGTATCTTTGCTTCTTAATTTGTTTTCATCATCATGTCGTTAAGTCATTGTCATCATATTCAATGAATAGTAAATCAGTTTTTGGTGTTATTAATAGTGCTTTTTTTTAAGAAGGTTTGGACCTGTTCAATTCCTGTTTCTATAAACTTCTATTTGTTTTTATAAACTAAAACATATTTGGGAATATGTTTCTATCACAATTTTCGAGACAGAAAGCATAAGCAATTTGAATATTTTTTCAAAAGTTGATACGAACCCATGAAACAGAACTGCAAATTTAATTGAAACAAAGGAAATGAACACTTTTATTGAACAACTGAGAATAGGATGAAGAATTCTCCTCCAAGAGTTTCCCCTTCACAAAGGGTTTTTCCCTTTTCCAACTGAGCCTCTGCTTGGTTATTACAAAGCTATAATTCCGAATGAATCTTCCTTACTCTCTTCCCTCTATTTATCTACACTCAACCCTTTTAAGTAACTACTGCCTTAGCCTGCTAACTATCTCAACTAATCCTAACTAACTGCCTCTGTCCTAACAAGTTTGTTAGAGAATATTTTGAATATCTTTCATGATTTGTCTCCTTAATTAATTAGGTTATTGGTCTTATGTTAGTGGGTTTGGGCTTGTATTACTAGTACTTGATCTAACTATTGGTATAGATAGGGCCATGTCATTACCATGTCATATCCACATCATCACAATTAGCGACACATCATCACTTCTGTTAGAATTTGTAGTGGAACTGTGACAGAGGACCACATTAAATGGCGATTTGCAAGATAAGGAACAAATTGATAAAAATAGAAGATGAGGGACCAAATTGAGAAAAAAAGAAATAAAGAAAACGGACTAAAGTATCTATTTTTCCTTTAAAAAAAGCTTGTTGAAACATTTTGTTTTTAAAGTAACAATGTTGTAATCAGCAGAATTCATTAACTGCAATCTCATTATTTACTGTAAATATGCCTCTTCAATTTCTCTGCTTCAGTCCTGGCAGAACTACGAAGAGGGTAGCTTCACCGCTAATTTAGCAAGCTACTTCATCTTTCCATGTTTTTTAGTCAAACATGCACTGACATATAGATCTGAATAGTTTTCTTACCCTATTACTTCATCTTTGAGTCTCAATCTCTGATATTGCTTTCATAAACTGAATAGCCATCTACCCCTGATGTTGGCTTGGCAACTTCGCTTCCATATCATTCCCCTTTCCTCCAAGGCTCCAACTCTACTAGACGAGATTTGCTTCTTCTTTTTTTGGGTGGGGTGGGGGTCTAACCACCTCTCCATGTAAAATTCAATTGTTCGATCCATGTATTCCATCTTGAATCAAAGAAGTCACACATGTTTATATGAATGTTGTTCAGTAAATAAGCTGGAGAGATCCCAGCGATACTGGGTTCTTTTTCCTTTTGTATTGGGTTCTGGTAAGCAGAATTTTTTTTGTGATTTTGGATCTGAGTTTATAGTGTATTTAAGGGTCAGAGTTAAGCTAATGGCCGTAATATTGGCCAATGGTGTTTCTATTGGCATTGGAGGAAGAACAATAGTCTTTCATGCTTGGATTTTTGTCTGGTAGTTTTCTTCATGCTTTGATTTTGGCAATAGAGAAAGATAGTAGATGTGTTGAGTCATTTAAATTGGAACGAGTTCTACAATCATTTTGTGTCCAAAAAAATGGTTCTTAAAACTATTTTCCCAAGCACATTTTTTGTTCTTTTCTTCTATGAAACTGTTCTTAAAATTGTTTCTGAAAATTAGAAGACAAAAACAACCAGAGTATCAGACCATTGTTTGTAGCTAAAGGCTAAAGGTGGAACACATTGTATTGAGTGTTAGGATTTGGATCCTCTCCTTTTCCTTAGAAAAATGAAATTGATATTTTCTAAGAGAGGAAGACTGACAATTACATGGCAAGATTTATGGTCCCTTCCACACAAAAAATGTGGGTCCCTGTAGAAAGTAGTTTGTATATTTTTCTCCAAAAATAATAGGAAAACAGAAATGTATACCAGTGAAAGAGAGATGAATGTGTAGTTTTATTGAATTAGAAACAGAAATACACAGTAATGGACAGAATGATCCTTTACTGACACAGAGCACAATGCTCCTTCAGAGTGCAAACTGCTCTCTGCCTAAAACATACACAATACATAAAACGATGCCCTATTCACACACCCACTACACAATATAACAGTTCCTAAACAAACCCATTGATAACTGCCTAAACAACTGCCCCACTTGTCACCACATCATTCCCCTTCTCTTTCCTAAACCTCCTCTCATAGACTCTCCATACACATGGCTTACCAACTGTCCCTACATCAGTAACTGCATCAGTAACCGCTTCTCTATCAAAAAATAACACCCATTTTCTTAAGGATGGGTCTTTGGAGAACTCTACTTCTTGTCCATTAGATCACTTAGAGATGTGTAATAAGATATTATATGAAGTCATATATAGTACTTATACAGACCTAAGTAGGGTAGAGCTTGAGCTCTCTATAGACTCTCAAGTCTCAAGGAGCAGAGGATCCAAATTTCAAGTCATAGAACTTGTACATACTCGTGTAAATGTTGTTCTCTGATTTAAAGTCCTAATATGTGCTAAAAAAATAGTGACTTTCAAGTAGTTTCCCTTTTAAGTAGGTTGCTACTATTGAAAGCCATTTTCATTAGGTTTCCATTATTCTGTCTATGAAGTTGAACATGTTCTACCAAGTTTTCTATGAAGTTGAACATGTTGTACTAAGTTTTTATTGTGCTACGTTGAAACTTGTTTTTGGTATCTGTGTCTGTCCGTACCTCATTAGTTAGTTAACTGATTGTTTTTGATAATCATGTCTTCCATCTCCTTAACTTGGTACTTGTAAAGTTTTATGTCCATTTCAATGTTTCGTAAGACATTTTTGTGACAGTATAGCATTGTTGCCTATAGTACATTAATCTCTTAACTTTATATAATCGTGACTCTTTCCTTGATTCTTTTGAAGTTCTGATGGGCTCTGTAATTGGTATTGCAACAAATTTTACCATCTTAAGTCAGATAGTGATGTACCAAAAGCCTCCGGCTGGGAAAGAGAAGAAAATGAAATAGTTACTGTGCCGGGTTATGTATATCACCTCATCCTGTTCAACTCCCAGCAGTTGCTGCTTCATACAGGTCATGCACAGAACTTTTATCAGTCTTGAATTGGCTCATTGAATATTACCTTGTTTCAACTGCGGATGCGTGGACCATCTTTTAGGTAGCCAACAGTGCATAAGTTACAGGTGTCTAGCATCATCTTTATTTGGAACCTGAGACTCGTAAGCTAAATTATTTTGTCATTGTCTATCATGCTAGAATTTAAAGGATGCCAGCAGGTTCTTTGTAAGCATCGCTTCCTTATCATGATTGTAAGCCTTAGTTATACCTTTTTTGTAATCTTTGTAAGATGCACATTTTTCATATACTTTGTCTGGAGATTTCATATTATTTCCCTTTCACTCATACTTCAAAGGCATTTGCATTCTGGCTGATGAGGTCCTCAGTCACCATTCATACTGCATGTGCTAAATTTTCTTGAGAAATATAAGGTTGCGTTTACCGGCTTCGGTCTAATGAGTGAAGGTGGCACACAAGTTTTATCATTTTTTTCTCCATCCCTAGCCAATTTATTAGAATGGTGGTGCCATGTTATTTTTTGCTCATTCAAGCTAGTTATTGCTTGTGAGATGCATCACTTTAGTGATTGAAATGTGTTCCTGATGAGTTATTTTCAAAGGAAAACGAAGTGCTTTTGGTTTCGGCTCCTGGCAGCAAACTGAGCAAACAAACCCAAAACAAGCCAAGACCATCAAACCCACAAGGTTCTGCTTCTCTTGTAAATCACCTTCTGACTAGCACTGGATGCTTTTTCACATCTCCATCACATTCAATTTCGACGTGTAAATCTATGCTGTGTCAGTGTTCCGTAGGTGTACATATAGAAATAAAAGGAAGGAATCAAAGTTTTAAAATGTATTTTTAAATATAGAAAATTGATAGAGGAAATAGTTACATGGTTACATTAAAGAAAAAATATGAGTGATAAAATAAGAGATAACGTGTTGAACAGAACATTTGAATCCCCTATTTTAATTACATGATAATGTTATATTTAATGAGATAAACTGCTGTCTATGAATCATTTTCTGCAACTATATATCAAGGAATGAAAATATGATCAAGCGGTCCACCTCAAGTACATGCTAAAGCACCACACTACGCTCAGTTTAGGCTGAAAAATAAGGACTGTGGTCTGTGGGGGATCAGAGACCCATTTCCTGCCAATCCAGTATGGAGTGGATGGGATACCCTGATGAAAATTTAGGAATGTGTCTACTGACCCAAATTATTTTTTCCATTGAGTTAGTTTACAATATTTAAAAAAAGAAAAGAAATGATTTGATACGTAAATAGGAAATGATTTGATTTTTAAAATCCCATGGATTTCATTGTTTTTAATTTAGAATTTTATTAAATTTGATTGGATTTGTTAGCATCTGATTTGATTTGAAATAAATAGATTATTTTACCCTTTGAAATCACCTCTAACAACCTCTAATAAATAAAAATAAAAAATAAAAAATCAATTACCATTTTAAAGAGTTTCAAACATAATTCGATTTTTAAATTAATTCAATTTTTTTATAAAAAAATAAGTTCCAAACATAAAAATTGTTTAAACTTTTTATTGATTTCAAACACTACTATTTTGAACTTTTCCAAACTGTAATAGGGAGTTGCTATGGTATCACTAAGAAAGTAAAAAGTGACTACTTTAAATTGAGTTTGTTTTTAAAGTCAACAAGTAACATTCTTTTCACCCTTAATTTTATGGCTTTGGACTACTCAAGTTGTATCAAATTTAGGAAAAACTAAAGTTCAAACGAGTTGGGTTGGATAAAATCGAGTAACCCAAACAAAACCAAAAGGGAAGCAAGTTGGTTTGGATTAGGTGGTCAAGTCGTGCCTCTTTCATCATCCCAGCAACATGAGTTAAAAAATGTGAAAAAAAATATGAAAAAAATCTGTAATGCATCATAAGTTGCATTAATCATGCATACAATAATCATTTCACTTGCATGATTTGTGTTAGGGGATCTCCGTGGGATTGTTCCATCATCATCTAATCTAATGGTTATACGGGATTATTGGTTTTTTTTTTTTTTTTTTTATAATCATGACATAGGTACAAAATATCCACAATCGTTAAAAATGACTAATCGCCGTCCGGAAACCTGTTGGGCACACAAGCAAGGACGGATCCAGAAAGCATTAGAAGGAGGAGCCGAATTATAACAGTATATATATATATATATATATATATATATATATATATATATATATATATATATATATATATGTACAACTATTTATAGTAAGATTTTTTTGTTTTGTGAAAAATACTACATATATATAACTAATTTTGCAAAATATATGCAAGAGGAAGGGACGAGCACCCATGCTCGCCCCCCTCTAAATCCGTCCCTGCACACAAGGTCCCAACCAGGTTTTCTCCATACACAAGAGCTAGAATTTGAACCTCTGACCACTTGTTTAAGGTGTCCGAGTCCCTTATCACTCGGACCAACCAGATGTTCGTCGGGATTTTTGGATTTTGACCAAACTAACTAGATGATCTGAATCTATTTGAAAATATTAAGTTGAGTTGAGTCTTGTTGGTCTAGTAGATGGATATACCTGGAATCATGTGTATCTCTACTTAATTTTATGAGTAAATCATACTTTAATACCTGTAAGTTTATTAAAATAACAACAAAACTCAAATTTGATTATAAATTATATTTCATCCCATTTTTTAGTATTCACTAACTATTGATTTGACACCGATAAGCTACTAAAAAAAATTATTCATATTAAGTTATTTGATATTTATATACTAAAAAAAGGTTGTTAAAGATTAATATTATGTTTCATGTTTACCAATTAAAGTTGATTTTTAATTTGAAAATTGAAATCTATAATTGAAAATTCTTATAAAAAAGAGTGTAATTCATATAAGTATTTATTTTTCAGTTCATTATATATTTATTTTACTCAAACAAATATTATTTTAGTATACATTCGTTGGGAGCCTATAATCTTACTTGTTTAAGGCCTAACCTGACTAGACTTGTTTAATAAAAAGGTCACACCTACGTTTTCAAAAGTGAATTTAGGACTAAAAATGAATTTATAATCATATTTAAATGTCTAACCAAACAAATGCTTAAATGATCAAAATTACTTTTTAAATATAAAAACTTAATTTTGGGTGGTACATACGGCTACCCATACAATCTAAAACATGTTAAAAAGTTCAAAATTAGGTTTGGAGACTCAAACCCAATTTTAAAAGTGACAAAGGTATGCTATATATGCTCTCCATATCTTGCTTACTAGAGGAGAATCTGTGATTTTTACCAAACTAGTGTAATTTAGTTGGACAATTACGAAAGTAGTGTAATTTTTAAAAAAATAACATGATTGGGGTAAGTCGTATTGAAGAACAACGACTTACTTACCAAAGTCGTCCATCTAAAAAACGACTTAATTTTATCAATTTTTTTAACACAAGTTGTATCTTCAAACTACCACTACGACTTTCTTTTTATTTATTTTTTTTTAAATTCTTGTTGAAGTCGTAGCTAGCTACAACTTTACTTTTTATTTTTTATTTTTTTAAATTCTTGTAGAAGTCGTTAGCATCATTGACGACTTTCTTCAAGTTTAATTTTTTTTTTAATGACATGTTTGGTGGAACCACAACCATCTACTGATGAGGGTTGCGCCGACTTGACTCATGATTTACATAGTATCCATTTGTGTTTCTTGTTTTCTTTTCCTATACCATGTGTTTTTTCCTCATTGTACCATGTGTTTTTTTTTTGTGTGTGTATATAATGTGAGAATAAGAGCCTGTTTGGCATGCCACTTCTACGAGCTTATAGCGGATAGCTTATAGCATATGAGAAAGTAGCCCCGTTTGGTAAGCGTCTCTGTCACGAACTTATAGCGTTTTTTCCAGACGCTACTTGGAGCCTGTTTGGTAAAATTAGCTTTTAGCGGATAGCGGATGAGGTAGCGGATAGCGGATAAACTAGCTTATTTTCTGTGGAAGTGTTTGGTAAAACTAGCGGTTGAATTAGCTGAAAAATATAAAATGACATAAAAGGACATCTTCATTAATGATTTTACATAAAAAAGAGAGAAGAAGATAAATGTAGAATTAAATGAAGATAATAAGGATAAAAGTGGAAAGAAAAATGAAACGCTATAAGCTATAAGCTCAAACGCTACTTTAAGAGCCTGTTTGGCAAGGTAATTTTATGAGCTTATAGCGGATAGCTTATAGCGGATGAGAAAGTAGTCCCGTTTGGTAAGCACTTCTGTCACGAGCTTATAGCGTTTTTTCACGAGCTTTTAGCGTTTTTTCCAGACGCTACTCGAAGTAGCGTTTGAGCTTATAGCTTATAGCGTTTCATTTTTCTTTCCACTTTTATCCTTATTATCTACATTTAATTCTACCTTTATTCTCTTCTCTCTCTTTTATGTAAAATCATTAATGAAGATGTCCTTTTATGTCTTTTTATATTTTTCAGCTAGTTCAACCGCTAGTTTTACCAAACACTTCCACAGAAAATAAGCTAGCTTATTCGCTATCCGCTATCAGCTACCTCATCCGCTATCCGCTATAAGCTATCCTCTATCAGCTAGCTTATCCGCTAACAGCTAATTTTACCAAACAGGCCCTAAGTAGCGTCTGGAAAAAACACTATAAGCTCGTGAAAAAACGCTATAAGCTCGTGACAGAGGCGCTTACCAAACGGGGCTACTTTCTCATCCGCTATAAGCTATCCGCTATAAGCTCGTAGTAGTGGCTTGCCAAACAGGCTCTTGAAGTAGCGTTTGAGCTTATAGCTTATAGCGTTTCATTTTTCTTTCCACTTTTATCCTTATTATCTTCATTTAATTCTACCTTTATCATCTTCTCTCTCTTTTATGTAAAATCATTAATGAAGATGTCCTTTTATGTCATTTTATATTTTTCAGCTAGTTCAATCGCTAGTCTTACCAAACACTTCCACAGAAAGTAAGTTAGCTTATCCGCTATCCGCTATTAGCTACTTCATCTGCTATCCGCTATAAGTTATCTGCTATCAGCTAGCTTATCTGCTAACAGCTAATTTTACCAAACAGGCTCTAAATATTTGGTGAATTATATTTTTTGGGTTAATCCAAAAATAAATGCAAAATTTTTAAGATTTAAAGTCGTGTGTATAGGATTTAGGGTTTAGGGCAAGTGGTACACTACACCTACTACTTGCCCATATTTATATTAAAAAAAAAAACTTGAGGAAAGTCGTAAATGATGCTAACGACTTCTACAATAATTTTTAAAAAAAAGAAATAAAAATAAAAGTTGTAGCTTGAAGCTACGACTTCTACAAGAATTTTTTAAAAAAATAAAAATAAAAAGAAAGTCGTAGTTTGAAGATACGACTTGTGTTAAAAAAATAGATAAAATTAAATCATTTTTTAGATGTACATCTTTGATAAATAAGTCATTGTTATTCAATACGACTTACCTCAATCACATTATTTTTTAAAAAATTATACTACTTTTTTAATTATCCAACTAAATTATACTAGTTTGATAAAAATCCCGTCTCTTACGACGTGAATAATTTATAATTGTCTAATGGTTATCACGATCTACATGGCAGATAGGATCGGCAAAGCTTCATTTAAGTCTTCTAGGTTTTTCTAGTTCAACCTCCTGGAAGTCACAAACCGACCAAAGTATCACAATTCATAACCTTTATGGGCTTTAATCTTCAACACATTATTCATATATGTTCTATTTTGTACTAATGAAGTAATGATATCTACATTTAAAATATATATTTTGTCAATGTGACAAAATCAAAATAAAGATATATAAAAAACAAAATAACATTCCATGTAATTAAGCAGTGAAGATAATATAAATTAAATTATGTAGTTAAATTACTCTTTCATTAACCACAGTGAGTTAATTTTTTTATTCCTTCAAAAAAATAATTTAACTCACTGTATCGAGTCCAAAAGCTTCCATCCTTTGTTTGCTCAAAATATTTTCTTTTTATAAATTATAATTTTAAATTATTAAAAAAATATATATTTGTATTTTCTCAATTTAAATTCTTTTTATCTAAAATTTGTTTTCATCACTTCGCTATCCGAATATTAACCGTTGGATTAACCTAACGGCTGCGATTTCTTTCTTTAGATGTTAAATAATCCAATAGTTTATACTTGGAAGAGTAGAAAATGAAAAGAAATTTTAGATAGAGAAAATCCAAGTCCATATTTTCTTTTAGAATAATAACATTTATATATTATTTTTTATATTATTCTTTCATTTAGAAGTCCTAGTAAAAAAAGCAAATTAGACATAAATAAACTTAATAGTTAGAGATAAACCAAAAAAAAATATAGATGAATCTTAATAGTTAGAAGTCATGTGCGTAAGTGTGGAGACTAATTTCTCGAGTCGGATAAGATTATAAAGGCGACAAAGCTCTTCCTCATAAGTTTTAACGTTGTTGCATTTTCAGAGCTCGTATTCGAATTTGAAACCACTGGTTAAGTTGGAAAAGACTCGTGCTATATCATCCAAACGCTCTTGGATAATTATTAAACCTATTTAGATTTAAATAGTTATTCTAAAAACATTATCCAAAGGTCTTGGTTGTTGTGATGGCTTCTAGCATGAACCATCTTGCAATGTGACACACTAATGTACCATCATTTTTAGCCGTTAGATATAATGTTAAAATAATTAACGGTTCCGATTTGGTGCTTTAAAAAAAATTAACCTTGACCCGGTATTGATAATACAGGTAGCAAAAAAAATTGAGAGACAATTTTGCCCTTGTTTTTTTCCTTCGGATCTCTTCTCTCCCTCGCTGCACCTTCTACTCCGTAACCTCGTAGCTTCAGTTCTCATGTCCTTCTGAAGATCTGAACTTCTTTGATGCTCAATTTCTCAACACCCAGAGTCAACAAACACTTATTCAAGGCATTCACTCAGATTCAGTACGAACGAAACACTTTGAATTCCAAGGCATAATACATATAGATCATCAGTATTGGTAAAATCAATTTTTAATTTCCTAACGAACGAGCTACATAACTTAGCTACAAAAACCTTGAACTTTCAGAGTTATATAATACACATTCGAAATGGACAATAATCAATTTCTCATGTTGCGGGGAAGATGAATTTGCTCTGAAGTGTAAAGAACTAAAATCCGATTCAACCAGCTTAAAATCGGTTAAATTAATGAAAAAATGATTTTAGAGATCGGTCGATTTATTATTTTATTTTTATTTTTTAAAAATGCAACGTATTTTTGGACTTCAATCCGGTTTATTTGGGAGTTCTAGGACTTGAGTGATTAAATTTCACTCAATATGCATATTTAATTAACTATCTTAATCAATGAAGACATATTATCTCAGTAAAATTAACATATTCCTAACATAAATGTTTTGAACTATCATGCATCTTAAAAGTTGTATTTTTTCTTTTACTTGTTGATTGATCTCTTTATTAATATGTGTATATATATATAGGATGACTCAAGTGAGAGGGATGTTTTATTGTGAAAGGTGAGAGTCTTAAATAGGGGCCATTAGATTAAATTAAAGGTTGGGATTAGAACATTACATTAAAAAATCACGTGCCCATGCCCCCTCTCTCTATCTCGTGCATTTCATCTTCCTCTCCCCAAATCCACCTCCTAGCCATCTCCCAATATATTCTCCATACACAGGGCTGCATTTACGGTATGGCAGCTGAGACTATTATCTTAGGCCTCACATGATCATTAATTTCTATAAGACTATTAATAATATTATTTTTTCCAAAGAGTGAAACAGTGAAAGTTATCACAAGTTCACAATGTAACTTTTAATGCTATAAGAAGACTATTAATGCTATATTGCATTTGTTATTAACTAATTGTCTAATTGGTATTTTCAACTTAATGTAAACCTTAAAAATGCTAAAATCCATTAATGAGTCAATGTCCATTAGTATTTTAAGATATATACACACGTAAACTTTATTTGTTTCAACGGTTATGTAAAAAATAAACAAACTAACATATACGTTATTCATTATTATCTGTATGATTTGACTATCTATTTATTAAACCTTATATATTTTCTCTTCATTTTTTTTACTCTCTCATTCTTTTCTTTCTTTTTGTCCCTTTCTTCTCATATTCTTTTGAAGTATTGTCATAGGATGATTGATATCAACCAAATTGTTCCTCCAGATAATATCCATGTGCAATTTTTTTTCTCAGATTCAATAGAAGTATTAAATCATGTTAAAAGATTATATTCTTTTCTGAATGTATATATTACTTATAGAATATTATTGATAATAACTGTAACGATTGTTACTGCTGAAAGGAGTTTTTCAAAATTAAAATTGCTTAACTCCTATTTGAGATCAACAATGTTACAAGATAAATTGAAATGATTAATCATATTATCTATTGAGAGTGAAATGTTAGAATCGCTTGATTATGAAGCTTTGATAAATGATTTCGCAGCTCAAAAAACTAGAAAAATAATACAAGAATAATTTATATTGCCCTAAGTCTTGGCCTGTCCATACATCCCATGATCCCAAACCCTGAAGCTATTATCTTGCCAAAACCTTTCAAAATTGATAGCAACGTGATGGCAGAGAGGTTAACCTCTCTTTTTCTACTGCTAAGAGCGCGACGAAGCAGAGACAAGGAGGAGCACGACGACGGCCTGAACGTGCGGTGGTTGCAGCAGCTCTCTTTTTGCTCTACTTCGAAACTGCTTTTGATCTCTGCTCAAGTACATGATTGGGATTTGGGATGAACCCCTTCTTCCTATTTGTGCACCTTGTAAGAATAGCACACTATATGTTTGATAAAATCCCAAAGTGATACATTGACATGAAACTTAAGCTGGTTGTTTATAAAATAGATATAGAGATTATATTTTGTGATCAATTTTCAAGTTTGTTTTCTCAAATTAGACGAAAGGGGTGCTAAAAGATATAGCAAGACATGGTGTTATAGCCATCCTGACCAAAAGATTTTAGAGATTGTTTTATTTTTATTTTTTTAAAATGCAACAACGTACTTTTGGACTTTTATCCGATTTGTTAGGATTTCTAAGATTTCAATGATTAGATTCCATATTTGGATAACTATCTTAGTCAATTAAGACATATTATCTCAGCAAAATTAACATACTCCTAACCTAAGTGTTTTGAACTATCATGCATCTTAAAAACTGTATTTTTTTCTTTGACTTGTTGATTGATCTTTTTATTAATATATATATATATATATATCGGTTTGATCATCGATAGAACCTTGAATCGTTCTCCTTTTCTATCATCCGGTTGAATCGATTTTTACAACATTGTTCGTAAGTACTTCAATGTAGAAGCCACCAATTGTTGTATTATTATAAAATAATTAAATCATACTCTCTTCGTAACAAAATATAAGCAAAAATTGGCACATCTAAGTTATAACAAAATATAAGCAAAAATTAATTTTTTGTATCCTATTTAATGATAGTATACCAAAAATGTCCTTCATTTTATTGCATTTAATTGAAACAAATTTTCATACAATATAATTTATATGAATAAGCAAAAAGGGATAATTTAGGCAATGAAGTTGAACATTTTTTTGTCGTTGGTAATAACATTAACAATATTTTAATAACATTAAATATGAATAACTAATTATCTTATTAAATATGAAAATGATTAAATTTACTTATATTTTATTACAACATCCAGATTCTCTTTTTATTTCTCAAATAAATATGTTTTTTCCCTCTAAAAAGACAAGACTTTTTAAACAGGATTGAGGATCCGGAAAGTTGTAAAGGAAAAGTTGAGCCCACTCGGCTTGCATCCATGTTTGATTAATTTCGGCACAAAGGATAGAGACCGAGCTTATGTTTGTATTTGAAACTTTAATAAAATTCAAATTCAAATCCTAAAGTTTTTTCAGTATGTAATCTTTCAGTATTATTATTTAACATTTATTAGTAGCTCCAATAAAAAAAGATTTAATTGATCTATAACTCTACATTATTAATATAAAGATATTTTATACTATCAATCAATCAAAAATTATTAAATAAGCTAAAATATTTAATATTTTTATCCTAATTGTCTCAAAAGTTATTTTTACCATAATTTCTAATTGATTGATATTGTAAAATTTTTTACAATTACAATATATATCAATTAAACTCATAAAAAAAACATTTATTACACTCCCAATCGCGGGCTCATCACTCAATTAATGTAGTTGAAACTTCCTTTGTCTATTTACTATCTTCTTCAACACGTCTCTTGTCAAGAAATACCCAAAAACAATTTAACTTAATATTATTTTAGATTTAATTGGTATACATTATCAGTATAAAGATTTTTTTTACACAAACAACTAATTAGAAATTGTCACATAAGTTAAAATATTTGACTCTTATCTTAACTACCTTAAAAATCACATACATCATGATTTCTGATTGGTTTTCAGTGTAAAAATTATTTTTTCTATTGATAGTAATTAAACTCTATTGTTTTTTCTATTCTGAAATTATTATATATATATATGAGTTTAGTTGTTATGCACAATCAGTATAAAGTTTTTTAGATTGTCAATCAATCACCAATCATGATATAAATGACTTTTAAGATAGTTACATAAAAGTCCTAAACTTTTACTGACGTGATAATTTATTATTGGATTTTTTGTAAAATGACTTTACATTGTCAGTGTATAAAGTTAAAGGCTTAATTACATTTTTGGTTTCTCTATTATTGATCATGTGCAATTTTGGTCATTATGATTTTTTTTATAACATTTTGTTCCCGTATTTTTTCAATATTTCAAATTCGGTCTTTCAGTCCGATGTCCGTCCAATTTTCAATGATCAATAGAGAGGAATCACTGCTTTAAACACATAGAACCTGTTGCATGAAGTTGGTCTCTCTCTCTCTCTTTCTATATATATATATATATATATATATGAAAGTGATGTTTTATTGTGAAAGGTGGGAGTGTTAACAGTAACTCTTATATATTATCTAAGGAGAGACTTATAAGAGACCTTACATGAGGGGAGGAACGAAGTCAGACTTGAATGATAAAAAGGGTCACCTATAAAAATTAAAGTTTATCCAACAAGTATATATGCATCAAATTTTATACAAAATATTCATAATTATTTATTACAAAACATTAATTACATTAGTAATCTATCAATATATAAGGTAATCTAGTCACCCAAAGTGAACCCTCATCCTCTGACACTTGGATCCAGCATCAGGGTTTAACATGCATCAGATGCATGCTATTGATGACTTTTTGGACGTGACGGATCCCCAGAATCCCAAACAGTTGATAAATCTTTGAACAACTATAAGTTTTGCTCCGTGTGAAATTTTTGGGCATATTATATATGCAAGAAAAATTATTTTCGAGACCATCGTCCTGACAACTAACTTGTCAACAGCAAGGGCCCGACCACTCCTAAAATACATATAAATCTGTCCTTGCACGAGGGAGGGTGAAGGGAGAAAGGAATGAAAAAGGAGAAAGGATTTGAACCCGAATCAACTGAGCTGACAAGATGATATTATTATATATCTACATATTATTATTATTCTATTAAGAGTAAGTGTTATTAACAGGGGCGGATTTATATGTTGGTCAAGGGGTGCACTTGAACCTTCTGGATTTTTAAAATCATTTACTAATATCCTAGATAAAAAAAATGCACCTATAATGATCAAAAATTACATCCATACCATTGGACCTTTTAATCCTTTGACCATCTCTCTATCACACACTTTACCTTTTGATCTTTTGATCCTCTCTCTCACATACTCTGAAATTGGGATTTTGAATCAAATTATTTACTCTATTGTTTATCTTCGTATGTTTAATAATATTTTTTATTAATTATTTTGAAATTAAATAGTGGGCTTTGGAAATAAATGACCCCTTTGATTCCAGGTCGTAGATCCGTCATTAATATGTATTTATTCATACGTGCAAGACTCTTTTTTTCTTTTATCACTTGCATTCCGTGGTGGCCTATCACTCTCCATCACTCAGCCCAGATAGGCCAACATGTTTCATCTCATTCACATGTGCTATAAAAGTGGGTAAGATTGAGACCCCATGGTAATTCGGTGAGGTCGTCCATACCGTAATCTATTGACAATGGATATGACCAGTCTGGTAGTAGTACATTTTTATTTTCCCCTGTTTTTTTCATCAAAATCTGTCTACTTTATAATATCACACCAAACAGAGCGCAGAAAAGTGGAATGAAGATTGATTTCGTGTCCGCTATTGAGCTCTGAACCCAAAACCATTCATTCCAACGAACAACAACAACGGCATGTTGCAGCTTGAAGATCGTAAGCGAGTGAATGGTTTACCTGAGGAAGCACCCACGGTAGTAACGGTGTGGTACCCTTAAAAATCTCAACCGTCCGTTTCATCATTATCCCCATCGCTACCGTGGATGGGCCAAGCAACTTCCTCCGCCGCCGTCGCTTCCCGCCGCGAAAGCGTCCAAGGCCACCGCTCATCTAACTCCTTCAAGACCAGATCCACCGCATCCTCGGTTTCTCCAATGCTTAACGCCGTCGCTGACGACGGAAACAACGGTGGAGACACCAGTGGAGAGGCAGTTATCCCTGACTACACATCTGATCTTCCAGACGAATGCTTAGCTTCGGTTTTCCAGTCACTCAGCTCCGCCGATCGCAACCGTTGCTCCCTCGTTTGCCGGCGGTGGCTCCAGATCGAAGGACAGAGCCGCAACCGTCTCTCTCTCAACGCACAATCGGATCTCCTTCCCTTAATCCCTTCCCTCTTCTCTCGATTCGACTCGGTAACGAAACTCGCCCTCAAATGTGACCGCAGATCCATGAGCATCGGAGATGACTCGCTCGTCCTAATCTCAGCGCGTTGCCCTAACCTCACGCGCCTCAAGCTCCGCGCGTGCCGCGAACTCACCGACGCAGGAATCGAAGCCTTCGCTATGAACTGCAAGAGCTTGAAGAAGCTCTCGTGCGGATCTTGCATGTTCGGATCCAAAGGTATGAACGCTGTACTCGACAATTGTGTTTATCTCGAAGAACTATCCGTCAAGCGCCTCCGTGGAATCACCGACGCCGCCGCGGCGGATCCGATCGGACCTGGCGCCGCGGCTTCGGCGCTCCGAACAATTTGCCTAAAAGAGCTTTACAACGGACAGTGTTTCGGTTCGCTGATTCTCGGCGCGAAGAATTTAAGGACGTTGAAGCTTTTCCGATGCTCCGGCGATTGGGATAAGCTTTTTCAACTCATGGCGGATCGACAAGTTACGAGCATCGTTGAGGTACATCTCGAGAGGCTTCAGATTAGTGATCTCGGTATGCAAAGTATTTCTAATTATTCGAATCTCGAAATTTTGCATCTTGTTAAAACACCAGAGTGCACAGATTTTGGTCTTGTTGCGATTGCTGAACGATGCAGGCTCCTAAGGAAGCTTCACATCGATGGATGGAAGGCGAATCGAATAGGCGATGAAGGTTTAATAGCAGTTGCCAAACACTGCCCTAATTTACAGGAACTAGTGCTTATTGGTGTTAACCCTACAAAACTGAGTTTAGAAATGTTGGCATCAAATTGTTTGAATCTAGAGCGGTTAGCTTTGTGTGGAAGTGATACTGTTGGTGATCCTGAGATATCATGCATTGCTGCCAAATGTGTAGCATTGAAGAAACTCTGTATTAAGAGTTGTCCTTTTTCTGATCATGGGATGAAAGCGTTGGCCAGTGGTTGTCCGAATTTGGTGAAAGTGAAGGTGAAGAAGTGTAAGGGTGTGACCTCTGAGGGTGGGGATTGGTTAAGGTTGACTAGAGGGTCAGTTTCTGTTAATTTAGATACCATCGAAAACGAAAATCAGGATGCGAGTGCTAGTGATGGTGGAGCACAAGAAAATGGCATAGAGTTTCCTCCAATGCCTAACCAAACAGGGGCAGCAGCAGGGGTATCTGCTAGTATTGCATCAAGCAGTACTGGTCGATCGGCTTCGTTCAAGTCAAGGTTAGGGCTTTTGTCTGGGAGGAATTTAGTGGCTTGCACTTTGAGAAGATGGACTGGTGGTAGCACTAGTGCCCGCCATGGTTAGAGACAAAAGCAAAAGCAAAAGCAAAATCAAACCCCCAAGTCTTTGTAACCATTTTTCATTGTTTTGTGTTGTTTCCCTTGATTTTCTGTTTACTGTATTATGATTTGAAATTTATGCCGTGTGATGCTTATTGCTGCCTTTTGAATTGAATATTCACAGTTGAAGTGACAATCACATTTTTTCCCCCTTTGCTATTGTCCTTGGTGCTCTATTTTGTTTGATCAACTCAGTTATGTGTCCTCACATTCATCCATATCATATAGATGTGAGTGTAGGGTAATACTACATAACAAAAAACTAGAAATATGAAAACTCACATAGGTCACATGCCATATATTGTTTGTTTGTATCTTTTTAACATTTTTGCTGCGATTCATCTTCACATTAGCCTAGCCCACTGCAGAGTATCATGTTTTCTCTATATGGATTCGTAGGTTTGATGGATTGGAAAAAGGACAACTTATGTGTTGTTCTATAGGTACTTTTGGTGTTGTTTTTCAATAAAAACATGTATAACAATTGTTACACATATTCTTCTTATTGGAAAATAGCACCAAAAATGCCTATAAATTGCACCTAAGTTTTGTCCTTGGAAAAAGCAACATGTATAGGTACATTGAGGTTGAGCATAAATACCATGTGATGTGTTATTTGTGAATTGCTTGGTGTCTCTGTTCCGAATGGCATTTTGTGTTAGATATTTGATAGTGAATGGCAGAAGATATTTATCTTTTTTCTGTAATCTATATATATATATATATATGTCTTGGGTGACTATGATGGTTGTTAAAGTGTAGGAAAACGAGTCATGTGAAGAAATGATCTCTTAAAACTGCAGCTTGAGGTCCTTCATGTACTATCTTTTTTTCTCTTCTGAAGGATTTGTTTAGGTGTCTAATTTTTGCTTGTGAGACTTATTTGGTTCTTATCGGTGCGACTGAGAGTATCCACATATATACACTTGTACGAGTGTGACATGATTGGCTTTCTTTGGCAACAAGCAGGTGACATTTCAATTGAATCCACTATCAGTTGGGAAGATAAGGGCAAGTGATACAAGCTTCTATTATTGTTGATTTACTATAAATAACTGAACTGCTATTATTGTTTGATTTATCCTATCTTCTACTGAGTTTCTACGGTTAATTGTATAGCTTGTTTGCTGCAAAATGAAATCAATGCTGTGTGGGGTTGAAAATCTTGAGGGACTTGATCTCGTGGTCTAAGGTCAACATAATAAAGGATCTTGGTCACATACATATTGCAAGATTGCTTTTTTCTGTTTCAAGGGTTGCTTTGGTTTTTCATGCTGAATAAATCTGCCTAAGTCACGTGTTGATTTATTTATGTTTACCTTATGCATTGTGCTGCCATACTTCTCTATCTAGTTTTTCTTAGTTTCTTTTTCTTCCCCACTTGATGTTATTTTCCAACAACTTTCCCAATATAATTTCCTTCCCCAGTACTTTATTGACGTTATTTTATGGTGAAGTGGTCTGGTTCATATTAGAATGCGTCTCTCCTTCTGTCACCTTATATGAAACTTAACGACTTGTGATTTAATAGGATTTCCTATTCGCTGTGTTGGTCCGGAGTAGCTTCTTTTATTTGGGTTTGGACGGTTGGACCTCTTTTATTTATTCAAAAATAATAAATAAAATGTAGCTCGTGTTTTTTTCCAAGTTCTTATGGATGCTATTAGCAGAAATGTAGCCTCTTTTTTCGATATTGTTATTTTTGTCATTTTGAACCATCTAGAATTTTAATTTTTTATTTTTTGGTTAAACTAATTATTTGGTTCTCATATGTGATACTGATTTTCAATTTAGTTTCTATACGTAGAAATTTTTCAAATTAGTTCTTATATGTACAATTATTTTTATTTTGGTACTTGCCGTTTACTCGTGTTATAATGTCGTTTGTTGAAATTAAAGTATAAGGACCAAATTGAAAATAATTGTCATGTGTAGGGATTGAATTAAATAAAAAAAATTGAATTCGGTCTTTATATGTGACAATCATTTTTAATTTGGTCCTTACATTCGACAATCATTTTTAATTTGATTTCAATCATGTGATGGTGTTATAACATCAATAAAAGGTGAGGATCAAATTAAAAATAATTATATATATAGAGACTAATTTGAAAAGTTTTTACGTATAAGAATTAAATTGAAAATAAATCTCACTTATAAGGATCAAAATATTCGTTTAACATTTTTTTTTTCTTTCTGTTGAAGGGAATTCAGAGTTGCTGTTCAGATAATCAAAACGAACAGCAATTTAATAAATGTGGTAAGTTTAAATATAATGCGCTTATCCATCAACCGGCTTTCTTATCACTTCATTTAGTAATCTAACAAATGTCAAATTCAAATAAATATTAAGTATTAAAAGCTTTTCCCTTAACTTTTTATTTTTAATCCATAAGCTAGAAAGAAAACAAAAAAGAACCATTACTGCCGGGGGAATAACATTCCCGTGCAATAAGCCAGCAAAGATGCACTCGATTTCGATCCAGGGGGTGCCTGTTGCCAAACAAATGCGGACCCCGTCTAGCTAGCACCAAACTTCGCAGCGTAATCAGTACATGAACTTCCTTTTCTGAGAACGTGATATCTACAACTCCATTCACTGGAAATCAGGTTCTAAATCTCAGAGATAACAATACAATATTGATTGAAAGTGTTGTAGTTCCATTTATCAGCCTTAGAGCTTCTTGACATTCACTCTCACACTCCACAGTTCTAAAACCTAATCCCATGCTAGTGCAAACTTGTTTTTGTTTCCGCATGTGGCTCAGGAAGAAGATTATCAGCGTGGCCAACAGAACAAGCAAAGCCATGAATCCATTGCCCCATGCAATCTCGAAGGATTCTCCAAAGCTTTTCTTGGATTTCCTTTTGAGCTCTCGTATGTGTTCACCCAATTCATCAATTTGTTCCCTATGGTTACCTGAAATAAAGAAAATGCATTCCTTATGTTTTATTTTCAACCATAAAATGATGAGTTGTTGTTTAATGGTTACCCCCTTTGACTCCCCCACCGAGAAAACCGATCTAGAGGAGAGAATTGAGTTCCACTTGATTCAGGTATAGCTCCTCACTTTAGTTCATAGGCACGATGTACATCACATGACCTTACAAAGACTGTTATAGGCAGCTGAAGCAACACAACTCCAACCGATGAGACTCCATGTCTTGAATTGCACTCTTGAGGGAACATAGAAGAAACTCCATATTCCACGTTGTGATCGAGACATCTAATAACCCCTAAAGATTCATCATCTCAGACAATGAACTTACTCGACCATGCCTGGAAGATATTCCTCGGTATAACCAGCTTAGTGGGCCAACACCCGAGCCATGCTCACCTTCAAATCCAATCTACCATCTTACCTAGGCACCTAGCCTAAGAGGCAGGGCACCGAGCCAAGTGCATCTGATCTGGACTGGACGAGTAGGTCGAGTCTTCCAAGGTGGCTTACAATTGCCCGTGGGATCAATGCCTACATTCACTGGGGGCATGACATAATCATAAACATCTACGAACAAGGAAGAGACGCGGCAAGCCCCCCTTCACCTTCGCGCGCTCAAATGTAACGGTTGAGGTTCTCTCTTGTGCGGATATACCTTGGTCGTTACCCACAATCACTCGCGAAGCACTCCGAATTATAGCATCTTACAACCCAGGAATAGGAAATTCTATTTTCACTTTACCCTACCTTGGACAAACACCTCTCGAGCGTCAAATTGTCTTTGTAGGTACACCCTCATTTTTCACTATGCCGTTGAGAAGACCAATCTAGAGGAGGGAGTTGAGTTCCGCTTGATTCAGGTATTACTCTCCACTTCAATTCAGTTGCCAAAATTCTTAATCAACACTGCTATATTACATGAATGTTTTTATCTAGTCGATTTCCGAATGATTGTGGCACATAAACAATAATAAAAAAAATGGTGAAGCATGCAATCAGAATTATGAATTTGTTTTTATGTCAACAAACCATGGGATGGTTGATTGATAAAACAAAATCACATCACAATCCTAATACTTAATTCATGAAATCAGTCCTAGTTCTTGCTTTTGACTCTTTGTTTTGGTCATAACTTCATTAACTTTCGGTAATTTTTTTTTTGTTGACATATATTCTAAAGGAAAAAACTATTCTAAAATGAGTTTGTCTTTAAAGTGAACAAATAAGGGATTTAATAAAGTAGATTAAGATCTTTATACATTTTATTAAATCAAAAGTGAAAATAATGTTACTTACCCATTTTAGAGATAAATTCAGTGTAAAGGGGCCTTTCTAAATAATAAAACTTAACAAGGGAAGTTCAATGCGTAACGAAATGGGCCTCCAAATTTACGAGCCCCGAAAATCCAATATAACGTAAACAACAACTCGTGATTCGACCCGACCCGAACGATACTAGCTTGAGAACCCGCTTGTTTCGCTCCATTTTCGCTTAGATGATATGATGATGAACGAACCACATTGAACTTCACTGAATGAACCCAACACACAATCAATAATGGCAACTCCTCTTCTTCTGAGACAGGTTCTGCTTCTTCATCATCGCCTTAGGTTGCATAACCACCAACGGTTAACCGTTGCCGCTCCTCACAGGTTATGGGGCAGTGCCGCCACACCCACAACAAACCCATCTTCATCCGAACCTGCAAAAGAGAAAGCAAGTTCTGCTGTCACCTCCGATCATGTGGTGAAAGCTAAGGACCCGCGATGGGAGGATGACCTCGATTATCGTAAATGGAGGAATAAAGAAGAGGAAATTCTTAGGGACATTGAACCAATTGTTCTGCTAACCAAGGACATTCTCCACTCACCAAGGTAACTAACTGTCTGAAAATTGCTTTTCACTTTTGCACTCTTTCTGTTTGTTATATTGTCTTTTGTTTGTTATTGCAAGAGGTGAAAGCGGTCTATATCACTGTTTGATCTTATTAAATAATGGATAAGCTAAAGTGAGTAAGGGTTTGTCCGACTTAAAAAATGTATAGAATTCACTAATGGCCAGTTTGGATTGGCTTTTAAATATTGTTTGTTGTTTGTTAATGTGAGAGGTAAAAGCAGTCAATATGACTGTTTTATCATATTCAAATAATGGATAAGGCAAACTCTAATCCACGGTGAGCCATGAAAAGGTTGCTGCCTAGGTCATTAGAGGTTACGAGTTCAAATTCTGGAAACAGCCTCTCCGCTTGTGGGGGTAAGAAAGACTGTGTACATCTACCCTCTTCGGTCTCCATAGGGTGGGAGGCCTTCGTGCACTGGGCCAAAGGCAAACTCTAAAGTCAACTTTAAAGTTTAAAGTAAGAGTGTGTCCTTTATAGAATGCACAAATATCTCAATCCACTAAATGATTTTAGGATGAAGCTTTTTCCTTAAATAATCCATGTTCAAACATAAATGTACGTGACTTTTTTTTTACGGTCACGTGACTTTTAATTCAGATCAATTGGTGTCTGCAGGAACATTGTCGCTGCATAACTTATTGTAAGATGAATTATTAAGGGAAAGAAAAACAAAATTTTGGCTCTGGTAGTCTTAGAAAAGATATATTAAGTAATAATTTCCTGGTGCTGCATAATTTGAATATATGGGTACCATGCGATGATTGTTTTCATCTCTTTGATTTTCTATGACAGGTACATGGATGGGGAGCGACTGAGTGTCGAGGATGAGAAAGCTGTAGTAGAGAAGCTTCTTTCTTACCATCCACATTCTGAAGATAAAATTGGATGTGGTCTAGAATCCATTATGGTATGTACTGAATTTAAATAATATGTTTACATTGATGGGTAGGACATCATTCTGTAATCTGTAATAGCAATGCCAATTCTTTGCACTGTGATGTTGTCATGGCATTGGGTGCTTTACTTTGGCATATTTGTATTAACTTCCAACTTCTGGTTGCATTTGTCTTAAATTGTGTGTACTCTAGTTAGCATACTGCTTGTAAAGGAATATAAGTGGAATCATCATAACCATCATGTAAGCGAATAAAATATCCCAAAAAATGGCAATTCTTTTCATTTTTCGTAGTCTGCTCAGACCATATTAATTGAAAACCCCCAATATCATAGGTTTCTTACTCTTATCTAATAATTTCTTAACCTGTATTTTATTCTACATAGATCTGAATTAGTGTTTTAAATATATTTATCTAGTCTCTCAAATTGGCGTATGCCAATAATTATCTATTTATATAATATTTGATCTATATTCCATTGATAATATTGATATCTAGTGCTACTTCTGTGATTGTGTTGCCAGTAGTAGCTGTATTAAAATAGAGGGCTTGCCTCTGTTTCTAATGATTTTGAAATCAAGAAATAGTACATCATACAAACAAAAACAACAAAGCCTTTTCGCACTAGTGGAGTTGGCTACATGGATCAAACAACGCCATTGTATTCTGTTGTAAACCATGTCTTAAGAAATGCCATTTAAAACTGTCCTTTTTCATTGTTTTACGTATAGTTTTTCTTGGTCTTCCTCTTAACTATTAGGCCATCCTCCACCTGATCTACTCTTATACATAGTCAAACCACCTTAGGCGAGATTCGACCATCTTTTCCATAATAAGTACCCTACTTTCTCTCTAATGCATTTGTAATCCTATCTTGTCTTGTTTGTTCACTCATCCAACGTAACATTCTTATCTCTGCGACACTGAGCTTATGAGCTCTTGTTTGCTTTTTATGGCCCAACATTCAGTACCATACAGCATACAATTTACAATATGTTGTTACTTGCATTGAGTTAGATGTTTGTCATAGCACTTTTGTCTTGTGTATGTGCACTGGAAGATATAAGTAAAAAGCTGCCACTATATTAGATCTTAGTCCAAGCATAATGGTTTTAGGTGTGATCAGCAGGTCATATGAAATAAATATGATGCTGCTGAACTACACTATGCCATCAAATCTCTGCTAATGTCTCTGTGTATAAAATCATAGTTATTTCTAGCTTAACTAGCCTGGTGCCCTGGTAGGCATCTGGAATAACATTTAACCTTGTCTAAGGTCTGCGCCTATGGGTTTTGGCTTTACCACTTGATGCCGGATGGGCTAGCATCAAGCAAGCCTAAAGGCAAATTATATTTGTGTTTTGGTGTAATGTCGATTTGGGCTTGATTGTATTATTCCACAACCGTACTAGATCACGGTTAATATCTTTAATATGTTGTTACCTGTTATCATATATTTTCTGTCCAGGGTTATTTTAGTAACTTTTGTATTGTGGTCTTAAGTTTTAATGAGTCAAATGTTTAAGTTAGGTGTTAATGGGTTTGATTTTATTGTCCAAGTTTCCGTTATGGGGTTAGTAGTCTAATGTCTCAATCCTTATAGGATTCAATTATATTCCTAATTCTTGTGGGATAAGTAATAGGAGGTCTATTTAAATTATTTTAATGCATTTATTTTCTGATAAAAAGAGAGATTTATGAACTATGACAGCATAATCCTCTCCTTGATTTTGTGATGACTAGGTTTCTTTTCTTTTTGTCATTTTGTACCATATTCTTTTTACGGTTTTGTTAATGTGCCCTTAGGGAATATGTTAAAGAAACATTTATTAAGTCATCCTAATTATTGAAAGAATAAAGTATTAAATGCTTTTTGAGTATTTAAGATATTAGATGCTTCTATTCATACAGTGAGAT
This sequence comes from Ammopiptanthus mongolicus, assembly GCA_039655645.1. Lineage (NCBI taxonomy): Eukaryota > Viridiplantae > Streptophyta > Magnoliopsida > Fabales > Fabaceae > Ammopiptanthus > Ammopiptanthus mongolicus. The sequence goes on along the minus strand of CM077349.1, from coordinate 79,236,105 downwards.
ACAATGAGTTTAGTATTTAAGATATTAGTGGCTGTCTTGGTTACAGGAGATATAATGAGTTCAGTATATAGTCTTTGAGAGAGGTAGTTTAAGGGAGTTATATTGTACTTGTTTGACAAAGCTGTAACCTATGTTTTTTGTTTTGCTATCTAGCTTGGAGCATATGATTGTGTTTTCTCTTCAACCCTTCCTAGAAGGTGGGAAGAGTAGGCACTATGATACTAAAGCTAGATCTATTTTAATGAATTATATTACTTATCGAAAAAATGATGCTTCTATTCATTTAATTGTTTCTATTTTAATTCATTAATAAGAGCCTCCTTTTTAATTTTGTTAACTGCCTATATCATATTTTTAAGCAGAAATCATAAAAATTTCGGCCTATCAGTTGATTGTTTACTTCAATATGCCCAAATACCTGATGCGAACCCAAGACCTCCAAGGCCCACTACAGTCTATGTGAGGAAACCCAAGAGGCACAATGCACCTGATTAGGCCTAGGAGAGAGAAAATGTAACTAACTAGCTGGCAGTAGCAGTGAGGTGTGTGTGCGTCGGAAAAATCTGTTGCTGTGGGGGTTTATATGCATGAGAGGGGAGAGAATAGCGATAGGCTGGAGTTGGGACTAGACTTGGGAGAGATTAGGCACTCTCAAATTGCCTAAACTATCATCTTCTCTATCTGTTTCTCTTTTTCCTTATTTCCAGCACTGTAATCCATTTGATACAGGCCTGGAAACATCAATAATACTACATTTTTCTCGTCTGTTCTACTGTTAATTTCTCGGTTCCTATCAAAACCTTTCAAAGCCTAAATTCCAATTTCATATATTACTGTTCAAGCTCCCAAACAGCCCCCAGTCTGGTATTTTAAACCCATCTCATGGCTTCAAAATATCCCTTACCCTTACATACACCCAATGAACCTTCAACTCACCCATGGTTTACCATTGACCCCCCCCCCCCCCAAGAATACCCTAATCCTGGCTCATTAAGGCTATGCTAATTTTCTAAAAGTAAGTCTTCTTTATCTGAAGGAGCTCCACATTTCCTTCTGTAAAATGCTTTGGTCCTTCTGTAAAATGCTCTCGGAAAGCTAAACATGTATAGGTAATCGCGTGAAAGCATGTTTGTGGTGGATACTATCCAAACCAAACATGCTGTAAATCCTAACCCTTCTTACTGTCCTATATTGACTGTACTACTTTATTACTCTAATAGGTCTGTTTGTTTAAGAAAGTTCAATGGCATGAAAAGATGGATCTGCATAAAATGCTTTAAAAATAATCCAAGGCATTCATTTGATTTTGTTTAACTTTTTGACTATTGCTAACTCCAAAGAGATACTTCTGGACACCTGTCTCTAATAAGTGTGGACCATGATAATGACAGCGAAGATTCAGGAAACAGTTTGTCATTTGTGAATTACTGCTATCTTTGTGGTTCCGGTTTTGATTGAGCCAAAAAATCTGAAATAATCAACAGAATTTTTAAACATGCATGTAAAATTAGTGACTGTTCACTCTCTTAACGTAGAACATTTTGGTGACCCATATTGTGTTGGTCTTGCTTCCTCCTTTTCACTAGGCCCAAACTGTGAATATGTGATATGCTAGTTGGCTTCACTTGGCATTTGTCTATTGATAGGGCTATGTTTGTGGTTTCTATGAGTCAATACTATGTACTTCAAATTGTTGTGCATTATATATTGTTCATATATTATCAGTTTAGGAATGATCAGATATTGATATTATCAGTTTAGGATATTATTCAGTGTAGTTTTTGTTTCCTAGTTTACTTAGTAGAGGAACCCTTCATTGTACTTACTGTAAGAGAGATGGACACACTCAAGACCGGTGCTACTCTTTGCATGGTTTTACAAGCAAGGTTGCTAATGTTGCTCAATTCTGGTGTTTCCGATCACTTAACTGGTAATCCCTCTCTTTTCTCTCACTTATCACCACCTCAAACACCACACCGTATCACTCTTGCAAATGGGTCTAAAGTACAAGCCACTGGCGTTTGCCATGCTTCACCTCTTCTCCCACTGCCATTGAATTCTGTTCTATTTCTCCCGGTTGCAAAAATGGCTTCCGTCCGTCTCTTTTTAGCCATGGCTGCCATGAAACACTGGCCACTATTTCAGTTGGATATTAAAAATGCCTTCAAGAGTTGCTTTGGCTGAAGCATTTACTTCTGGAGTTGCGGTTCTGCAAGGTTGGTCCCATGGGGCTAATGTGTGATAATTGATAACCAGTCAGCTTTGTACCTCTCCTCCAATTCAGTTTTTCATGAGCGGACAAAGCATATCAAAGTTGAATGTCATTTTATCAGAGAAAAGATCCCTTCTGGCATTATCAAAACTTCCTCTATTTGCTCCAAGGATCAACTTGCCGAAATCTTCACTAAATCCTACCGAGGTCCTAGGATAATACACATGTACCAAGCTGGATGCATATATGTATATGCTCACACTTGAGGGGGAATGTTGAGATATAATAATATATTTATATTATCAGTTTAGGAATTATCAGATGTTGATATTATCAATTTAGGATATTATTCAGTTTAGTTTTTGTTTCCTAGTTTACTTAGTCAATTGATCCTAATCCCTAAACTTGAGGGATTGTTTCTGTTTATCATGTTTATAAATATTGTACAAACCATTCATGAAATATAACAATATTCATTATTCAGATTCAAGCTATATCTTTCTGATAAATCTTGAAATTTATGCTGATTTTGCATTGTGCCACCTCATTTTTGTGTAAGCAAATAAAAAAGAGCGACACATCATAAAAAAGGCTTGTTATGCCAGCAAAGGTTAAGGCAGTGCTACCTCACCATCAAACTGACAGAGATACTTGATTGAATCTATTTGAAAACTATGTAGATGTAGATGACATTGTAGTAATAATTAAAACAAGAGAGAACAAAATCCAACTTTAGTGAAAGTAGGAGGAACTTAAGTGTAATCAGGCCAAAATGTTAAAACTTTAAACTTACAAATGATCTATTACTGATTTTGCATTGGTTTCTCACTCGTGCTTCTTTTAAGTGGTAGAGTTGTGTTGTCTTCTTCAGTGTTATCCATTTTGAAGGGGCACGTATCTTCTATTACTATCTAGGTTGTTATTGCAATCAGATCAAATCTACTTACATATGCTGTTTCCCATAGATACATTAGGTGTGCAAAAGTATCTGTGCGGGAAGCTTATGAATTTGTAGTTTTTTTCACTCACTTAAAGATATACTTTTGATCTCCTATGGCTTAGTTGACTTGCCAGTAAAATTCATTGATCAAATCACTTTCGTGCGAATTGGTAGGATGATATAAGAGCAAGATAATGTCATTGCTTAGATTATACTCAGAAGTTTGTGTCTCCCAAATCCGAACTATTGCAGAATGTAGACCCTTCAGAATTAGATGTCAATTTATGCTTCCCTGTTTGATTTGAATATTCTTGGTTTGATTTTCAGTGGTGCAGAATATTTTTCCTTCCTACTTTACATTGAAATTTGATTGCTAAGGCTGTTAATCCAATGGGGATGTTCTTGATGATCTCTGATGCACCCTTTTTTTAAAAAAAATATGTTGTAATCTTTGTTTTTCAAATGCATTTCCTATAAATTGACTGCCATTAAGACTATTGAAATTCAGCTATTATTATTTACTTGTAAATGACCTACTCTTGTTCTTTCCTAGAGTAGGGCAGTAACTGCAGGCTATGTGACTTTATTTTCTTGCAGGTTGATCGTCATCCCCAATTTGGAAACTCGAGGTGTCTTTTTGTTGTAAGGACTGATGGTGGATGGATCGACTTCTCCTATCAGAAGTGCCTTCGGGAATACATTAGAGATAAGTACCCAACTCATGCACAAAGGTTTATTCGAGAACATTTTAAGCGTGGTAGTGGTTGATATTTATGTATTTGAAACTGGATTACTGGCAATATGTGTTAATGTGACTGCTTTTACTTCTGCTACTTTCCCCCCTCCTATTCTCCCCATTGTCAGTGACCTACCTAGTTTCTATTGATTGCCAATGGTAGTGAGCTACTTTATTTGAACACCTGGAAAATGGCACTCAAAAGACACCTTACATCTGCATGTGATACATTCATTTCAGCTTTACATACGATATAAAATACTATCCTCTGAAGCACGGATATATGCTTCTCCTCATATCGGTTTAAGACAAGTATCCGATACCGATATGCTTCGATATGTCATCATATCAAAGTATCTAAATCCTTTTTTTTTTTTAATTTTTGTGTACATCCTAAATGTCTCCAATATGATTCAATACGCATCTTCTCAGATTTTGATACAGCCATTCAACACATCTGGGTAGAATCTACGAACTATTTTGGTGGTACCAATAAAAAGTTTAGTAGCTCACTCTGAGTCTCTAACTTCATCCACTCTCATTCTTTCACTCATCATTTTCATCCTCTGAAAACATTTTTCTTGCTTTACTCTTTCACCATCTCTTGTAGCTGACAGGTGAGAGCCAACTACACTGCTGCAAGTCTGCAATTGAACCACATGTATGATGGGTTTACGTTTCAATTTTTCTACTTTCCTACACATTTGCTATTTTGTTATCTTTTGCCTTATTTTGTCGGTGCTGTCTAAGGTGGATCACTTTACAAGTGGTCTATGGGTGGACCACCATTATTAGCCCTTAGATTTATTATTAAAATATTTGGATGGCTTAGATTTATTATCTCAATCTGGTAATACAGGTTTTTGATACAATTGCTTAATAGTCCCTAACCTTTAAATTCATAATATAGTAATTTGTAAATAAATCCTTCTTACTCTCTCTCCTCTGTTCTCTCTCAATCACATTGTCCTTCTCCGACCACCTCACCGCTACATTCCCAGAAGCTACAAAATCAACAAGTTCAACCAAAGTTCTCCTTTTTACATCTTTCTCAACGTTGCTTTTACCTGGGTCAGTGAAATCAAACATGACGCAACAAAGACTCAACTTGCTCACAAAGAGGTTCATATTCTCACTGTACGGAACATCCTAAAACGACACCAACAGTTCGATCCCAAAGACCGTGCTTGTCGGAAAAACCGTCGACAAGGATGTTCGTTTTGCAGCGGAGCTTTTACCGCCGTGTGACCGGTGGTTTTTCCCTGCGAGGGCGCGAGGCGAAGATTCCAAGCGTGACGAGTCGTGTTCTTCTGGTTGAGAAAGTGGGAGAAAAAGGATGAGAAACCCTAGATCTCAGTCATGGAAGCAAGTCAAGATTTCTCGTTGGGGGTGGTTCTTCTGGTTGTGGGTTTTGTTGGGTTTTCAAGGAGTTGGGTTTCTCGTTTGTATCTTTATTTGTTGAGGGTGCTCAGGTTTAGTAGAAACCATATATCTGCTTCTTAAGGCTGTCTGGGATTGTTGTTTGCAATAATGGGTAACAACACTTCTCGTGTTGTTGGCTGTTTGGTGCCATTCAATGGCAAAGGTGGTGAGGCCATCCATTTTTGAATATCCTGCCATTACTGTGGTGGGTGGTTATGGCATAGTGAGGTTGTTTGGGAAGGTTTGGAGGATGGGGTTTCCAGAAATCCAATTCATTTTTTTCTTGAATTTAAAATTAAATTAAACCCCAATAAATCTCAATCATTGAAAATTATAATGGATTCACTATGCCAACTTTAATTGATTCATTCCATTATGTTATAATGGATTCACTCAGCCACGCTTGCCGAAAAAAAAAATTTAACACCTTGGGCAATAAAGCAAATAATTAATTTTATATGTCAGACCATACAAAACTTATATTTATGATATAGACATCGAATTTACTTGTTAATAGGTGATACAAGTATTTCACCCACATGGACCTAGGGATGGCAACGGGGCGGGCACGGATAGTAGCTATCCGCTACCCGCCCCGCGAGAAGAAAATCCGTCCCGTGCCCGCCCGCTACCCGCGCGGATATCCGTTAAGGAGATATCCGCGGATTTTTCAAAAATCCGCGGATATCCATGGATATCCATGGATATTTACTAAAAAAATAAAAAACATATATTCCTATTAAAACACAGTAAAATTCTAAAATTAATTACTACAACAAAAATCCAAATTCCAATCCAAGTTCAAAGTTACATTAAACAAATTATAAGTCCAAAGTTCAAACTAAACATCACAGTTCAAGCTAAACAACACATTAGACAAATAAATTCCAAAGTTCATAATCTGTAATGCCATTCTTCAATTGTTGTAAGTGTCATTGTCATCTTCCATGATAGGATCCACTTCCATTTCATTATTTGTTTCCTAAAAAAAAAAATGAACCCAAATAAAATTCACTAACAATTATTATTATTGTAATTTGAAATGAAATAGTATATTAGAAAAAATACTAACATCATCAACATCCATATCTTCTAAAACTGTATAAAGTGCCATGCTTTCCACCTTTGAAGAGCCTAAAAAATAAAAATAAGATCATTAAACTTTCGTAATAATGAATCAATATATTTAATTAAAAGGGATAAACTTCATTACCGTTCATGTCATTCCATTGCCAATCTTGGAGACACATCAATGCCTCTAAAGTATGCGGACGTAATCTACTACGATGAGGAGTAAGAAAACGACCACCAGTACTAAATGATGATTCAGAAGCAACTGTCGAGATAGGAATTGCTAGAAAATCTCTAGCAATCATTTGCAAGGTTGGGTATTTTAACCCATTAGACTTCCACCAAGCTAAGATGTCAAACTGTACTCCCGAATCGGGCAATGACGGCTCCTCTAAATAATTGTCAAATTCTGACTTTAGATTTGATGTGATATTTCTTTTTTTACTCTTATGCTTTTCAAACCCTGACATCCAAGCATCCTTTTTTCCAACATCCACATCTGCAACATTTAGGGTTGAACTTGAAGATGAAGAAGAACTCAAATTCTTACCCTTGATTTTCATGTCATACTCCCTTACCAAATTTTGGCAAGTATCTTTTACCCTTTCAATTTCATCATCTGACTTATCTCCATATATTAAAGGGAAAAAATAATCTATTAGATCAATTTTGTATCTAGGGTCTAACACGGTAGCTACAGCCATCAACCCATTCATCACACCCCAATATTTGTCAAACTTTGTAATCATTGTTGCAGCCATTGTCCGAATAATATCAATAGGACAATTACACCACTCAATCAAAGCTAACTTAATTTGGCATACTTTTGGGAACAAAACATTAGCTGTGGGATACAAAGTACCAGAAAACAACAGGGTAACATCATAAAACAATTCCAACCTTTGGCAAATTTCATTAGCCATTTGCCAATCATTTTCATCAGGCAAAACTCTATAACTATCCTCCCGTTGTGCGAATCTATCAAACACATCCTTGTATTGTACAGCAACTTGGAGCATTAAAAAGGTAGAATTCCACCTAGTCTTGCAATCAAGAATCAATTTTTTACTAAATGTAATATTCACTTGTCCACATGCATCTACAAACTTCTCTTCTCTTTTGGGTGTTGCTGTCCAAAAACTAACACTTTCTCTAATTTTTTCAATTGCAGCAGAAATTAAGGACAAGCCATCTTTCACAACCAGATTCAATATGTGAGCACAACAACGCATGTGAAAGAGTTTACCACCCAAAATAAGTTCTCTAGGTTTAATCTTAGCTAGAATGCGATCAATCATAGCATCATTTGTACTACAATTATCAACGGTCAAAGTAGACAATTTCCTATCAAGATTCCACTCCATCAAACATTGAATCAAGACATCAGCAAGAACTTTACTAGTATGAGGAGCAGGCACATAAATGAACCTATTATTGAAATGAAAATTTGAGCAAAATATCAACAATAATTAAACAAATTTAATAATAAAGGATGTTTTGTGTTATTACCTCACAAGGCGACTTTGAAGGGTCCAAGAATCATCAATAAAGTGAGCCATGACGGTCATGTAGCCTCTATTTTGATTACTTGCAGTCCACATATCAGTAGTGATTGCAACACGACTTTGATTCTTCAACAAAAACTTCTTTGTATTCACTTTTGTTGTATTGTAAGCCTTCATAATGTCACTCTTAACAGTGTTGCGAGAAACCCCCTTGAATAAAGGTTGCAAACTTCCACAAAATTCTTTAAAGCCTATATGATCAACCATTGACATTGGATACTCATGAAGAACGATCATCTTAGCAAGTGCACGCCTTGCCGTTTCTTGATTAAATGAATAATTTCCAACCACTACCGTGTCCCCCTTAACTTTCCCCGTCTTTATAATTGTTTGCCTGATGTCTCTAGTAGTTCGGCGTATGCAACTCTTCCAATGGTTGTGCAAATGTGATGTCCCTTGCCTTGAATCTCCTAATAGTTTTGCATCGCAGTAATTACAAACAGCTTTCCACACCCCATCTATTTGTTTCCTCATGAAGTGATCCCAAACAATTGAAGTTTGCTTTCTTCGACGAGTCTCAGGGTCAGCCACAGCAGTAGTACTGGCCTCAGCAGAGTTAGCCCCAACAACCATGTTGGCCTCAGCAGGGTCAGCCCCAGCAGCAGTGCTGGCATCAGAAGGGTCAGCCCCAGCAGCAGTACTGGCATCAGAAGGGTCAGCCCCAGCAGCAGTGCTGGCCTCACCCACATTCAATTCCACCACATCTGGTGACACAATAGGGGTAGACATTCTACAAATAAAAATATGTGCAGCTATTATTATGTATTAACATTCAAATAGAGGCATATACAAATTGGGGGAACCTTAATACTCTCAGTTGCAAAATTACCTGTGGAATGGTTAAGATCGTCACTGGCGTGCGGCTGGAGGTGGAGGAGAGAAGGGGAGGGCGGCGCTGGCTTGTAGAGGAGATCGGCGCCGGCACTGTGATGAGCGACGTGGAGACCGGAGATCGGAGAAGGAGGGAGCGAGCGAGCAAGCGAAGACTGGAGATCGGAGAACGGAGCGAGCGAGCGAAGCGGAGACCGGAGAGGGAGGGAGCGAGCGAGCGGAGAACGGAGACTGGAGAGGGACGAGCGAGCGAGCGAAGCTGAGAACGGAGACCGGAGAGGGACGAGCAACGCGTCAAGAAGGGAGGGCGTGACGAGGGGGCTGCCGTTGCGGCGGCCGGAGTAGACGAGGAGGGCGCGGGCCGCGCGGCGCTGGAGTCTGGAGTTCTGCCGTTCTGGACTGCTGGACAAGGTGAGAGACTGAGAGAGCGAGAGAGTCAGAGTCTCAGAGAGTAAGTAAGAGTGAAATTAGGGAAAATATTTAGGGTTATATTATTAGGGGGAAAATATTTTTTTTAGTATATGCGGGTATCCGCGGGTACGGATAGTATTAAATCCGTACCCGCTCCGTTAATTAACGGATAGTTAAAAAATCCGTTAAGCCTTACCCGCGGATACCCGCTACACTATCCAAATCCGATCCGCGACGGATTTTACCCGCGGATATCCGTGGGTACGGATTTTTTTGCCATCCCTACATGGACCACTTGTAAGGTGGTCCACCCTAGACAACACCTATTTTGTCTCCAATGGTTTAAATATTGAATTCTTGGATGTAGGTATTCTTTTGTAGACTTGTTTTTGTGTGTTTCATTTATCTACTTAGGATATATTTGGAAGAGCTTATGAAAATAGTTTAAGGAAATAAACTTATGCAAATAGTTTATGAAAATAGTTTATGGTCTTTCCATAAGCTATTTTTAGTTTATTTCCATAAGCTTATGAGAGAAGCTTATGAAAATAAGTTGTTTTTAGCTTATTTGAAAAAGAGCTTATTGAATAAACGCTTAATTAAGCTGTGTACCCAAAAACACCATTATTACTTATTAAATTTTTAGATATGGATATTTATTTGATGGGAGTTGCTTAAAAAGTTCTTAAAATTAATAATAGATGTTGCAGCATTGGAGTAAACTTATGTGGATGTCACATGTAAGGACGGTTGTTTATAATAAGCAACCGGTTCTTATATAAGAACCATCAATAAAAAAAATGAGAGGAAAATATAAATGAGTTAATATTTTAAACAGAAACAAAAATAAATGTATTGGAGAATAGAGTCACGAGTCCAATCCCTAGGAATTGACGTTGGTGAGGGAGTGTGAAGAAATGAAGGAAATGGAAATTGCAAATTCTGTGAACCTTAACACGACGTTTATATACATTAAAAAAAACTTGAGTCTTTTTTACTAACCTTCAGAATCTTCCTCAAGAGCTGCAATCAGAGAAGAAAGCCGCAAATGGTGTTATTTCATCAGTTGAGAATGTTGATGAAGTTTGAACGTAGTTTAGCCTGACGCAGCCCAAATGTCTTGATCCAACCCATTTTCATATTTTTTGGCGTTAAAAGTCATATTACACATAATGGTGACTGGTGGGGGCCTGCACTACAGTTTTGAATGTGTAGGAAACTTTAACTTTCTAAGGTGTGCCTTCTTGTGTGCTCATAAGGGTTGGAGTTTGACTCTGATATTGGGAGTTCACCCTTCACCAAAAATGCTTCCCAACCACCCAACCCAATGGACCTGTTTGATGGTCGTAGAATAGTAGGATCAGTTCTAGGAGGCTTGACTCAGTTGTCACTTTTTGCCAAAGAATGCATGACTTGAGTAATGATTACCACTCTGAATTTACATGTGTGTTTTTTAGGCAGCGTATCATGTAATTACTTGTGTGACAGTTTCTGAACTATAAAAAAAAAAAAAATCAAAAATCAAAAATTGACGTCACCTTTGGTACACATAATGGTAATTCCATGAAGTAGGAATGAAATGGAATGGCTAGAATATAATGATGCTTCTCAATTCACAATTTGGTTGCATTAGAATTGAATGGGTTATTAAGTCATTCTATTGTTTGGTACACATAATGAGTACAGAATCGAATTTAAATTTTAAATTGCATAAATGCCCCTCAATATCAGATAAACAAGGGTTTGTAAGAGTGGAATTTAAATTTTCTGTAACTTTTTTTTATTATAAATTTTCTATACAAAACAAGACATGAGAGTACGTGGAATCGGAATCCCGTGGTCTTTGGTAGGTTATCTGGATAGGATAACAAAGGTAGTATCGTTTTCAGAATCGTTTCAGGGATCCAACAATGTGTCGTTGTTTCATCCACATGCATAATGAGTGATCGATGAGAAGAGACCTGAGCGAGATCCTGATACTATTTCTTAACTCCATATATTCTTAATTAATTTCTTTTTTCTTGCGCCGTGGTAAGGTATATTCGTAATAGATTCAGCAATGGCGTCACGGGTGGGCACGAGTGAGTTGCAAAGACTAATCAATTTGACCTATTTTAAAACAAGATTTGATATCTTCATTGATTGATTGTAGAAAGAAGGCTTGATCACAACAGCTTTGTACTTCGACCATCATATTTTATATTCTTCAAATTAACCCAACTTAATTAAATTATTCGCAGGGTTATTAGGTTGGCTTGGTGGTTTGAACGGGAGAATTAAGGAGTAGAGTGATAAGGAGGTTGAGAATTCATACTTCAACCACTAACAAAATACTAACACATACCTATTAAAAAAAATTAAATTATTTGCATTTTGTCGGGTGGGTGTGGGTCGACCTCTATAGCGGGTTATATTTGTACTTATATTAGATTAGATTCTTCTAGTTGAAAAATGCATATATTATGTTTGGGAGGATGAAGTGAAGTGAAGTGGTAGCAATAAAGTGAAATGGTTAAAAAGTATTAACTCATTCTTTGAAAGTTTATTAAGTAATGGAGTGAGATGGTTTAAAATGATAACTCAAATCACTTCATCCCACCCAAATCCTCCACTAATCACTTCATTATTAACTACTCAACTCCATCTTCTTCAAAACTCTCAAATATACCCTAAAACTTCCATTTAGTTTGATCAACGGGAATCACATGGTAAAAGAGCCACATTCTAAACACCAAAAAACGAGCCACATTCTCAAGTAGAGGATTAATACTGAAATCTTGAATAAAAAAATTCGTGACAGTGTCCGAAAAATTAATCTCATAGCAATTTTTAGGAGAATATATTTTTTTGGTTTTTCAAGACGTGCAACTGCGGAGACTATTCTCTCAAGTCGGGTTGTACCACAAGGGAGGTAAAAACTTTCCGTCAAGAGTTTTAATACTTCTGCATTTTGAGGGCTCAGATTCGAACTCAAGATCATTAATTAGGCTGAAAGAACCATGTCATCTCATTCAAGTGCTCATGGGTTTACTAGTATATATATGATAAAAGACACAAAAGGAATTATACAAAGGGTAGTTAATTAAAAGTAAAATATTGAAGAAATAATTATACTTTAAAATGAATGTTTTGATACGATTTGCTAGATAAATTCAAGAACGATGGCTAAATTTTGCAACAGAAGAATAAATAAAAATACTCTTAAAAAAAAGAAAGAGGCAGGCAAGAGGGTGAGTGTGGACAAGAAACAGTGACACTGTGAAGGACACAGAACACATGATAGGAATCCTTTTGAATGCATAAAAACAAATGTTCTTTTAAAGTGGTGGGCGAGAAAGCAAGGTCAGTATCTTGCAAGATTCTTACACTCTCCAACTTTTGTAGTTGTTTTATGTGACCTAGTTGTGTGGATGCGACGTCTACCAATCCGCATGCATGCCGTTGCTTTCATGACCCACATGCAGTAAGTAGCCTCTCATCTCATGCCCTCATACCCTCACATTTCCCTCCTAAATTCGCAGGTGGCCCTTGCATTGGCCCACCAGCTTCTAATATGGAAGTACTACACCAATCTTCCTTCTTCAATCTGCACCCTTTTAATTACTTATTATAGGCTATATATATATATATATAGCTCTTCCTATGTCAATATATACAACCCAAGGATTTTAAAATGAGATCCGTAAGAGTAATTGAGACCATAATGTTATGTTTTAGTAGTCTTCGAAATCGTATTATGATAGTAATTATGGTTACATCAATTACATTTTTCTGCGATTGTCCGAAATTATGAAAAACACAATACGATCGCAATCACGACTCCAATTTAAAACCTTGTAGAGTATTGTAATAGTCCAACACCCTTCATAATTTTATTATACTTTTAGTCTCCTGATTTTAATTAGTATTACTATATAATAGTCTCACTACTGTTGGCAACTTTAAAACGTTACTATTTGCTAACTAACTTTAGAGAAGTGCATCTTTGTCTATTCTCGTTTGAAAGCTGGAGGGAGCTACTTTTGACTTCACGTTTTTTTTGTTCCGTGTTCAATGCACTAAAAAGTTTTCAATTTTATTTTCATTCTGAAATTCATTCTATAACTTGATGATGTTTTTTTCTCATAGGGAGTTATGATTTACTTACATATACAATACATAGGTAGCTTCAAAAATGTGAAAGCCCCTTGTGCATTATATATTATCTAATAGCAAGTACACACCTCTTGCATCTGTAATTGAAATATGTTGGGTTTTGATGCAGCAAAATGTACGTTTCAGTCAATTATTTTCACAAAACAATGCTAACTAGCTTTGGAAAGGAATTCTGTTCAGTCATTTTCTATATTCTTGGTAGTACTCGATCGGCTGATTGTGAATTGGGTAGTGCAGGAATAGATTTTGCTTCGCAACATGTCAGTACGTTTCGCAATCATGGTAAATAAGATTTTAAATTGCGATTGCGTTGTGTTCATTGTCATTGTGAATCATTGTGAGAAAATGTGGTTTCAAATTTCAATTGCTATTGCAAGCCTCATCTTAAAACGCTGGTGCAATGTAAGCAACCAGTAGCTGTTTAATTTTGATTCATTTGAAATACCAGTTATTTATTTGATTCCTTATTCTTGCTTATGTTGTCGTTAGTTTATTTGTTCCCTTAAATATCTATATTTGTTGGACATTACACATAATCAGTATGTCCCTTCCTTTCAACCAGGGATTCATAGGTGCTCAAATAGTAAGAAAAAATCGTTTGTTCTATATTATCGAATGCTTACAAGTCAATTATAACATTAAAATATAGTTAAAGTAATATAAATATAATTCACAAAGTTGATTTTGCTTATATTTAATAATAATATAATGTAATAAGATAGATCTCTTATTCTGAAAGCATCTCATAATTTCTCCAGTTCACGTATAACCAAAACAAGCATGTGCTCTTTTCAAATGAAAAAATGTAAAATGTTTTGAACCTTACGCTTGCTTTAAATATAAAGCATGATTTTTCGATGGAAAGGATGTTACCATGTTCTCCCTGAATCCGGCCCCAATTCAGTATTGATAGGACAATGAAACAATTGCAGGTGTTACTGCAATTTCTTTAACTATGTGTTTGGAATCTAAAAATTAAGAGTGTAATTTTATTTGTAAAAGAACTATATGTTATAAAATTTGATTGGAATGATAATTCTTTTTGTTATAATTGGATTTATAAGTTTGGTTATGATAACTAGTACTCTAAGAACATTAGTTAAGAAATACAAAAAAAACAAATTCTCATTGAAAAATTAGGTTTATCACTCATCAACATATTAAATGCATCAATTATCAATGAAATTTTTTTATTTTTGATTCCTTAACCAATGTTTTAAGGACATTGGTTAAAGAATCATTTTCAGAAAGATTTATCAATTTCAGAAAGATTTATAAAACATTTCATTTCAAACTAATTGCTTTCAATTTTGTAATTAAAACATTAAAACAAGGATGGCCTGTACGTCTTTGGAGGCTTGAGATGTATTTTAAGCCTTTTATATAGTTTTACGACCTACTGTGTTAGAGGGTAAAGTTTTTTGGTTTGGTCCTCTGATTTTTACTCTATGTAGGGGCGGCCTTGGTGTAGATACTTTCTTTATGTTCTATTGTTTAGTAGTGTATTGCAGATAATAGTTTGTGGTGGGTGGTGTCAATATAGTTGGGATGACTCTCCTTAAAATGATATTTGTATATGTTACTTTTTTATTTTCTTTAATTTTTTCTTGTATATGGATTAAAACACCCTTATACTTTACTTAATATACTTTTGTTTATAAAATAAATAAATAAGGATGACCTGGGTGAGAATGAAAGAAAGACTTGCCGCTCTCTGTCTTATTTATGTATATGTCTATTTATTTATTCTTTGATGTAGGACGGGAAATTCTCAAAATGTTCCAGGCTTCTAGCCACGTAATGGAACCCAACACAAAATATTGGGTTACCCAAAAGCTGGGAAATGCGGGTTTCCAAGTGCTTATTCCTCCGGTCCCTTTCATTTCCTTAATAATTAACAAGTACACGTAACTCATAAGCTAGTTGGAAAAGAAAAGCGTTCATCTCCACGTACCCTGCTAAGTTTTTTGTTCGTGTTTTTATAGGACTTAACTGCATCCTTTGACTTCTTTTTGAAAGAAATGTCGTGAATCTTTTCTATTCTTATGTCTTCGTTTAAAGAAAATATGTATAAATTCTTTCATTTTTAGTTTTTAAATCATGATACTAATAGAATTTCCTTTTTAGTTTCTAAATCCAGAGACGTAAAGTTTGATGTTTCTAATAGAAGTGTCACGATTTATTTCCATCCCAATGTTTACGTTTGAAGAAGATAAGTATGAGTTCTTTCCTTTTTAGTTTCCAAATCGTGATTCTCATGAAATTTTCTTTTTAGTTTTCAAATCCAAAGAGACAAAGTCTGGTGTTTTAAGAGGACTATAGCGATTCCTTCTCATTCCCATGTCTCCGTTTGAAGAAGCTATGAGTCATTTCCTTTTTAGTTTCCAAGTCGTGATACTGATGAAATTTCCTTTTTAGTATGCAAATCCAGATACACAAATCTAGGGTTTCTAAGAGGGAACGTCGCGATTGCTTTTCATGTCTCCGTTTGAAGAAGATAAATATGAATCCTTTCTTTTTTAGTTTCCAAATTGTGATACTGATGGAATTTCCTTTTTAGTTTGAAAATCCAAAGACACACAATATGTGCTTTCTAAGAGAGAATGTCGCGATATTTTTCCACTCCTATGTTTTTGTTTGAAGAAGGTAAGTATGAATTTTTTCCATTTTAGTTTTCGAATCGAATCTTGCCTAAATAATTGACTGCGTTCTGTATTGAATATCATTTTCTTGCTTAGAATTTCCTTTTGAATCTGCAGGTTTGAGCATTGAATACACGAAATTGTTTTAAAAAAGAGTGAAGGTCCAAATTGGTCCCTAAAAAATTTCCAGGACCCACTTTTATTCCCTCAAATTTAAAAAACGTGGGACACTTTAGTCCCCCAGTCCAGTTTCGACATCCGTTTAACTGCCTACATGTCCCATTAACCATCCTATCTGACTCGTTAGTGGTCTTGCATGGCCTATGACAAATTTCCTTTGATGAAAAACGAATAAAAAGTGAAAACATGCACAATTTTAAAACCCAAATACCTAAAAATTATGCATTTTTTTTCACTTTTCATTAATTTTTCATGACGGAAATTCGTCATAGGCCACACAAGACCACTAACGGGCCAAATATGATGGTTAATGGGACACATATACAAGTAAGTGGACGTTAGAACTAAATCTAGGGACTAATATATCCCACGTTTATAAATTTGAGAGACTAAATGGTTAATTAATTTTTTCAGGAACTAAAAGTGGGTCCCCGAAAATTTTTCAGGGACCAATTTGGGCCTTCACTCTAAAAAAATGGGAAAAAGATAGTAGTTCCTCAAAGAAGCGTTATTAAAAGAGATATCTTTAATAACACTTCTTTGAAGAAGCGCTATCGTAGGTACCAATATGATAGCACTTCAAAAATGTTTCCCCTTTAATAGCACCAAGATAGATAACGCTTAAAAGCGCTATTAAATGCAAAAAAAAAAGTGTTACTAAAGGTCATTTCTGGTGTAACGTAAATAACTTACTATCTAACTGAAAATAAATCTCGTTTTTATTAAGGTACATATTATTCTACTTTAAGATTATTACAAAGTAAATGGAAGAATATTCTGTTAGAGGATGCTTATTTGGGAGTTTCAGTACAAGAAAAAGGGTAATTACCGATGGCCAAAAGCCCTCAGAAATGCCTTAAAGTCGTCGGTAATGGCCCTTTTCCGACGGACATCGTCTGACGGTCCCTCATCTATCTGAAAGAGTCTCCTCGATAATGAATACGGACGGCTTATAAGCAAATGGTCATCGGTAAGTATCGGCAGACAAAGTCATCGGTAATGTCGTAGGTAATTACCGACGACTATGTCCATCGGTAATGTCATCACTTTACCAACGGCTACTTGCATGAAGCCGTCGGTAATATCCTATTCATATTATCGACGGGTAGGCTGTCGGTAACTGCCCACACATAGTACCGACGACCAAAGTCGTCAGTAACACTAATTTTTTAAAATAATATTTTTAATTAATTAATATTTTAATTATATTTTTTATTTACTAAAAAAATATTTCCTATCAATTATTTACAAATATTAATTAACTAAATATTACAGAATAAAATTAAAGATAACATCAAATAAATTAAAATTGTAACTCCAATGATAAATAATATATGTTTTTACAATGCATAGAATATAAATGATAAAAAAACTAACATAATAATCTAATAATCTCTATCATAATGATGAGACTGGAGAAGATGCTCGAAACTAGATCGGCTGACCAGACTGCGGGGGTTGTTGCTGCTGTTGTGGGGGCGTTGGGTCGGCTGACCAGTCATACAAAATTTTATACAATCCAGAATTCATACAATACATTTTCATACACAATCTAGAAAATTTTCAATACAACTAAAAAAGACTTTTGTAATCTGTTGGTGGGAGAAAAACAACCTGATGGTCGCAGGTGTAGCGGCAGCGACAGTCGTAATTGTGGCGGTAGTGACCATTGTAGGTGTGGCGGCAATGGCGGTCGCAACTTCCTCACGAACATAAAAAACATTTAGCACTATTAAACAGTTCAGGAACATACAATTCAGGAGAGCAATTGTTTGGGAAGAATGATAGAATCAAGAAATGCAATTCAAAATAACAATTAATAACTATATTAGCAATCATAACAGTAAAAGATTTTGGTTCATAATCAGGGGCACCAATTGACACTAATTTCACAAAAACGGGTATACAGTAAATGAAGAGAAAAAATATGCATGTTGGATTCAAAGGGAAAAAGCTAAAAGAGGGGTGGTGGTGAAACGCACTTGTGCGTGGTGGCCGAACTATAAACAAGGTGGAAAGGAGGGAGAGGGAGGAGGGACGCGATGGCTAGACTCTAAACGTGGTTTGCTATGCTCAACGGAGAGGGATGCGGTGGCTGAGAAGGACACAGCGGCCGGACATTCGTGGCGTGGTGGCTGAGAGGGGGAGAACTGGGAAGGGAGAACAAGGAGGGGAGAATTGAGAGAGGTGTGGGTTCTGAGTGAAATGAGAGGGAAAGGTAACTAGGCACGTATTAGTGATGTTTATTGATGGCTTTGGGACGGCTAGCCCATTAGAATATAAATAACTACCTCTACCGATGGATTTCCGACGGGCAGCCCGTCAGTAACTCAAAAAAGATTCGTTACGTCTGTAATACCAAAAGACACTTACCGATGGGCATGCTTGTCGGTAATGAAAATAAATACTGTCGACGGCCTTTCCCATCGGAAACACAATGATACATTTTTCACGCCTATTTTCGCCAAATGTACTGACAGGTTTACCGAGGGTCTGTCTCTCGATAGTATTTATTTTAATTACTGACGGGAATGCCCGTCAATAAGTTTGTCAAAATTCTACTCACGCCTTATCAACGACGCAGACCGTCGGAAATGACGAAGGTACCGAAGGTTACATGACCATCAGTAAAATATCATCGGTAATAGCGCGTTTTCTTGTATTGTTTGAATCATGTACTATCAATCCACACCCCACACGAACTTTACTTGCAAGATCTAGAATTGCCACTTTGGAGAGTGTTTTATCTAGCCACCACCCTCGGCCCGAGGTTAGTCTTATAGCTATGTTTGTGGGGATACTCGGTTAAAGATTACTTATTGATAAGTTACTTATACTGGACTTTAACATGTACAAAGTTAATGAAATATTTTTATAAGAATTATTATTAGAATTTGAATTGATTACTTCATAACCTAAATATAATTGATTGGCTTTTTTAGAAAAAATATTTATTTTTAAATGAAAATGTTTTAAAAAAAGTATGAGTGTTTGGATGAACTTTTAAAAAAAGCAAAAGCAATGAAAAAAACACATTTTTGGTGCTTTTTTAATAAGTTACAGTTTATAACTTCTAAAAAAGGAGATGCGACAGTAGAGAGAGAATGAAGACTAGACATATTTTTATGAAAATTGTTGAACAATAATGTCCCTGCAACAAATCTCATAGAAGCCTTTTTTTTAAGTCCATCCAAATGCAAAGCTTTTGCTCCTAATAATAGCTTCCACTTTTACTTTTATATCCCAAACCCCCCTTTTTTAAGCCCATCCAAGGGCGCCATTATTAGAATATATTAACCCAATCTGTTTTCTCTATATTTAGACTCTGTTTGGCAAGACCAATCCGCTAGTTTATAGCGGATAAATTTGTAGTCCCGTTTGAAAAACATTTTTCTCACTAACTTATAACATTTTCTTACTAGCTTATAGCATTTTTCCATATGTTACTTCAAATAGTATTTGAACTTATAGCTTATAGTATATAGCATATTATTATTATTATTTTATGATATTTATCCTTACTAATTTATTTAAATTCCTCTTTTATCTTCTGTTAAATAAAATAAAATATTATAATCCTAATATTTTCATTTCAGGTTTCATGTTTCAAATAGCATATAAACAACTGATAAATAATTTAAAATTAATTCAAGTATTGCAAGTGATAATCATTTTAAAATAAATTATATATATATATATATATATATATATATATATATATATATATATATGCGCGCGCGCGTGTAAAAACATATAAACATGTTATTTTATATTTATTAGTTAGTTCAACCGCTAATTTTGCTAAATACTTCCAATCCAATAAGCTAGTTTATCCGCTATCCGCTATCAGCTAGTTTATCCACTATCAGTTAGAGTAACTCTCAGTTGCTTAGCTACATTGCATGGGTTGTTTAACAATAAAATTTGGTGTGCCACATATGATTTTGGGTTGCTTAAAATTGGAGAGAGTTGCTTGTGTAAACAACCATTTCTTATGAGTTCCTTAACATATGTGTGTGTACATGTAGGAGAGAGAGTATGAGATGTTGAAGAGAGAGAGAGAATATTTGCGAGTTAAATAATTTGTTAATAGAAACTTGAGTGAAAATTGATTGAGTTGCTTAAAATTGATGTAGTATATATAAACTCACTTAAAAGTATAAAGTGAGTTACTTATATGAAAAGCAATGGAGATGCTCATAATTTTTACCAAACTGAGCCTTATTTGGTATGGTCTTTAAGTCTTAATTTGGTAGCCGTTGGGTCCATGACTAGTCATCAAATGCAGCCAATCTCATTTCTGATATGTTCATTATTAGAATAATTAGCTAATTGCTAAATAAAAAATTGGTCGGGTTTAATTAGCGGATAAGATTTCTCTAAAGTGAATTTATCTCGAACAAGTAAGGGTGTTTCCATCCTTGATTTAATAATATATATAGAGATCTTAACTCACTTTATTAAATCAATAATAAAAATACATTTACTTGCTTATTTTAAAAAGAAATTCATTTTAGATTAGTTTTTTTCCATAATTAGCCTAAGCCACAGTTAGCATTTGCTGTGAACTTTCGTGTTGATTAGTCATCAACCTCAGCCCACCACAGTCCTTCTCACATCTTTATCAGATGGTAGTGGAAGTTTTATAGCCCTTGAAAATTAGTATAGTAAATTCTTTGCCGCCGGGGCCCTTGGTTTAGGGAACTAAGCAGAAAGTGGAAACCACCTTGACGATTTTAATTAGATCACTAGCCACACTCTTCCTCTCTTTTCTATGTTTTTTTTGTTATGGCCCCACTCTCTTAAGTCTTACCACATGTATAGCTTTTCCCTCGAGCATGGAAATAGAATCAACGATACTATTCTACAGATTCATGAATCTACAAATTAACCGAAAGTGACTGACTCTTCTATCACTGATAGGGTCGGCACGGCAAATTTTGTTGTGTAGTTAGTTACTATAATAGTAGTAAACAATATTAATAGGTATTAATTTGAGACCCCGTTTGATAGTGCGTATAAGACAAGGTCCGATAATATAAGATATATTTATGTTGAAATCTATCATAATTAGGATTTTTGATTTCTTAACGAAAATATTTCATAAGTTTAGATCATTCCAACCTACATTATGAGATTAATCTCCACTCCAGCGTTTAATCATAATTAAGATTCTATGTCTTTCTTCAAGAATGTGTTTTGTACAAAATTTTGTACATTTTTTTTATAATGAAATATTTTATACTTTTTATACTTTACTTATTTGAGAAAGAAAATGTAAAGAAAAAATATGTTGGAATATCTAGATATATTTTTATTATCTGCGAAAAAACATATAAGAATAGTATAAAAAAATTGTGCAACTTTTATTTCTTTTAGTTTTATTCCTTGTACAATATTAAAAAAATGTGTTTTCAAAACATATATAATAAATAATTGCCGAGGCGGGCTACAATTTCATTAGCAAGATTCTTCGATTAAAATATGACACTGCTAGATCCTTCTTTAATTGAATATTTTTTTCAGTAGGGTCAAATAAAAAATGAGGAAAAGTTCAAATTGAACATCTTGGCTGTATTCTTTTTTGGAAGAAAAAGTAATTATTAATTAAAGCGCAGTCCTGCCCCAGGCGAGAATAAATTAAGATCTATTAAAGGACTTCTATATTACTACCATAAAAAACAAAGGACTGATATTGATTATCTCGAGGGATTAAATAAATATTCATTTCGTCCCATTATATATATCATAACTATAAAAAAAAATTATTTCAAAATATATGTCATTTTTTATTTTTAATGTAATATGAAATATTTTTTATCAATTTTATCCTTAACTATGTTTTTAGAATTCTGTTATGTGATGTATTAATCGAAGTCATCACTTTTTTATTTTCAAAGTGAACATTTGAATGATCAATAGCTGCATTTTGTTCTATTATTAATATCTTAGAATGTTTGTTTTTTTCTCTTGAATATAACTTATCATTATTGATAACAGAATTTGTAAAAATAAAGAAAATATAAACAATGTTAATTTGATAAAATTGTTGTTCACTTTCTTTCATTTATTGCTTTTTCTTAAACCGTGTGATTTAGCCAAGTATAACATATATAATGGGACGAAGGGAATATATTAAAGCAGAACATCAAAACAAAGGAAGTCGTATTGCGCAATGGGGTAACGTTTCTATTTAATTAATGGGTCTTGTTGATAAGTGGTCTAAGAGCATCTCCAATGATAAAAATTTAAGAAATTCATTTTAAGTTTTTAAGAAGGTCCATGTATGCTAACTAAAATTTATGACACTTAGGGTACGTTTGGGTATACAGCTTATTTAAACGCTTATGCAATAAGCTTTTTTTAAATAAGCTAAAAACAACTTATTTTCATAAGCTTCTCTGGCAAGCTTATGGAAATAAACTAAAAAGAGCTTATGAAAAAATCATAAACTATTTTAATGAACTACTGGCTTAGATTTATTATTATAAGTTATTTCCTGAAGCTCTCTATAAACTCTTTCAAACACATTCTTACTCTATTTTTCACTCCAATGAGGGTTTCTATTACTAAGTTCTTTAACTTCTCTCTCTTCAACATCTCATATTCTCTTTATCACCTTTACATTATCAAATGCTCAAAAAAATATTTAAATGTTAAGAAAGTCTTTTTTAAGATTCCTTAGATAAGGAACCTATTTTAAATTTAAGAAACCTAAGATCACATGTGATATATTATAATAATATTTTATTCTTAAGAACTCCTAAGGAATTCCTATTAAAGATGCTCTAATTAGGGCACCGTTAGCATTTTTCTTAATTTATTTATTTGTTTACGTTTTCTATCAATTAAAAGTTTATTTTTTAACCAAAAAAAGTTTAATTTTTTTTAATGCACAAAAAAGTTTAATTTTTAAACCAATATGCTTCAGCATAGTTGATAGATAGTTGGATTTTTTAAGCATGTTGTCAGAGGTTCGATTCATGCTATGTATATAGAAAATGCTTTGGTGAAAGAGACAAAACTCACTTCGGTAATCACTACGTCTCGAAAAGGATTAATGTTCGACTATTGACTAGCGACACTCTTATGAACACAAAGAAAAATTAATTTTTAAAAGATAATTATAATAACTATTAAAATATAAATAAACAATTAAAAATGACAACTGATCATAGCAAAACTTTTTAAGGAGGCACGATTTTCTCAATTTTTTAAAAAGTTTTTCAAAATTATATATAAATCTATTTTTTTATGTTATTAATTTGATTTTGATATATTATAAGTGTTGAGTCTTTTATATTATTAAATGATTATTTTCTAATGAAACATTATTAATTAATTATACATCATTATATATATATATATATATATATATATATATATATGCTTTTTAAAATAATTATAAGAGTATTTTTGGTTTCCCAAGGTATTCCCGCACAACGGCAGAGACTAATCCTTCAAGTCGAGTAGGAGACAAGGCGGCAAAACTCTCCCTCGAGAGTTTTAACGGTGTTGCATTTTCAGGGTGTAGATTCGAACTCGAGACCATTAATGATTAAGCTGGAAGAGACTCGTGTCATCTCATCCAAATGCTCTTGGGTAAATAATTATAAGAGTATAATATAATAAGAATTTAATTGATATGCATTGTGTTAAAAAATTTTACACCATCAACTAATCATAAATTATTACATTATTACAAATGTTTCACTTTTATTATGGCAGCCTAAAGGCAGGGGATGCATGACAGGAAAGGAGCAGTGCCTTGAATTAGAAGCTAATGCAGTGTTGTGTTGTTTGATGATGTCCAGGTATTGTCCAAGAAGGAGATCTTGTCCTCATGGCTGCAACAAAGAAGTAAACGAGGAGCTGCGTCTACCCAAATATGGACTTGAAGGGCTATTTTGTTCTAGAACTGCTTGGTGGATTGTTAGAAAGCAAAACAGTGGGGTGCAGCTGATATGCTAATCTCAGTTTTGGAAAATTGATTTTCTTAAGCCATGTTGATTCTTCCCACTGCTTTGGTGTTTACAACTTGCTGCTGCACAATCCATTTCAATTTTTGTTGCGCCTAACCAATTTGGGCATTAAAAGGATATTGCATCAGGAGTTGTCAAGCTGCATGGTAGTATAGCATAAAGGGCTTCTTCACAATTTTGTGTCAGTTTTTGTAATAATTCAGGGGTATTTTGATTGTAAAAGAAGACTTTCCTGCAGCTATTCTTACTTTTGGGGAGATGTTTTACATGTCCAGGGTGTTTTTGGATATGTTTTGTCGATGTATATGTAACTATATTTGGAGAAGAAATGGTAGCAATATGTTTTCTAACATTCTATTTCTAACATACATTCTCTTATTGATTAAAATTCATGTGAGTCTCACTAATTCAAGTGGGTCCCATTTGAATTTTGTAGGACTCACATGAATTTCAACCAATATGAGAGAATATGATGGAAAAAGAGTGTTAAAGAGTGTGTTGTTAGCACTCCTCATATTTGGAGACCGATGTACTCCCTCAGTTTCATTTCTTTAGTCTTTATAGCATTCTACACACAAATTAAGAAATCATTAATTTGTGTGTAAATGTACCAAAATATCCAGTGAAGAATTAAATAAAATATTCAACCAAGAAGCATAACCTAGAAAGACATAAAGCCAATTTAGGGCATATATAGAAAAAATAGGAAAATTATACCTTGGGTTTATAAAACCCCAATTGTTTTGAAGCAAAATCAAATTGCTAAAGAGACCAAAGATATGGAACAGAGGAAGTAATATTTACTTTTGTCTAGCTTTAAGCACATGACAGGATGATGTTTTTCAACCCTTCCTAAAAGGTGGAAAGAGTTATCAATGTGATCCTTGAGTTAAACCTTATTAATAAATTTTACAATTATTGAAAAAAAAATGTTTCACATTTATTATAAGTACCTAAATGTAACACATAGGATAATTTATGGTTGATTGACGATGTAAAAACTTTACAATAATATTGTATTAAAATTCAACTCATATAATAATACATGATTAGTTTTAGTATATGATATACATTTTTTTTATACTAATAATATATTTTAATTAAATTATTATAATATTACATATTTATTTTTTGTTTTAATTTAAAATGTCTTGCTAATGTTCCATGGGTATACCAATAAGGCACGACATAATTGATAGATATAGTTGAGTTTCGTAAGCATGTTATCAAGTATTTGATTTCTGTCGTGTGCATGAAAAATATTTTGTTGGAATAGACAAAACTCGATTCAGTGATCTTTAAGTCTCGAAAAGGATTAGTCTACGACTGTCAGTTGACAGATACTTTTACACACACCAAAAAAATAATCCCTAGACACAAATTAAGAAATCAATAAATGACAAATTTTTATTAAAAAACAAAGTAAATTATTTTTTGATATATTAAATACACATTTTTTTAATGGAAACTTATCTCTTTTTACTCTAAGATTTACCTAATTCAAATACTCTCAGTTTTGACTCCTCTCAATTTGTATCTGATGTTGACAATTAGAATACTTCACCAATGATGACGGGCAATGGAGTTTGACTCCTTACAGCAGTGATGACTCTGATTAGAAATAGTGATTCTCTCGTAACAGCAAATAACAGCAAACAAAGCCTTGATTCCTTCAGAGATGAATCTATAAAATACGGACAGAAAGTAAATATTTCAAGCCATTAACTAATTAACGAATATTGTTTAAAATTTTAAATTAACAGTTTTTTATTCTATTGTTTTGTTAGGGAGATTGACAGTTGTCATTAGTATTTTAATTATGTATTTTTATTTTTTATTAGCCATTCATATTTTTAAATAAAATAAATGTTAATTAGTTAATAAATGATATATAAAAAATAGGAGTATCAATAACCTTGTTTAACAATGATAGTACAAAGTAAAGATAGCATTTCGGCCCAAGTTGGCAGTTTCAGCCTTTCTGGAGAACCAGATAGAGACATAGAGTAGTGACCGAGGGGCAAATAAGTGATTGCGCACCGCTCCCTTGTTTTCCGGAAATTGACTCGTCCATCGAAAAGAAGAGATACACCTTTTTAGGATTTAATAAGGATCTTCCGCGAGAGTTTAAGGAATTGAAGAAAGAAAATTATTTATTGAAAAATTATGAATAAATTTTTTTTTAATTGGTTTAATTGTAATTTTTGTCCTTTAGATATTATGATTATATAATTTTGGTTCTTTAGGTTTTAATTACATCAATTGGACCCTTCAAGTATCACGATTGTGTAATTTTGGTCCCCAAGTTTTAATTGTGTCAATTGAGTCCCCCACGTATTATGATTGTGCAATTTTGGTCCCCCAAATATCACAATTGTGTAATTTTGGTCCCCAAGTTTTAATTGTGCCAATTGAGTCCCCCACGTATCATGATTGTGCAATTTTGGTCCCCCAAGTATCATAATTCTGCAATTTTGATCATCCAAGTATCACGATTGTGTAACTTTTAACATCAATAGCCTACGAAGCACATGCGCGACTGATTTGGCATTTAATGAGACTAGTTTGACAGCTTACGTGTCATTCTTATGTGATACTTAATGATGTAGATTTGACTATTAAATTATGTGAAATGTCAATGATGACTTATAAGAATGTCCCGTAAACTGTCAAATTGACTTCACTAAGTGTCAAATCAGTCCCACGTATCTTATGTAGGCTACTGACGTTAAAAATTGTACAATCGTGATACTTGGGGGCCAAAACTGCACAATCATGATATGTGAGGGAGCCAATTGGCGCAATTGAAACTTGGGGGGACCAAAATTGCACAATCGTGATACTTAAAGGACCCAATTGACGCAATTAAAACCTAAGGGACCAAAAATACACAATCGTGATACCTGGAGGACCAAAAGTGTAATTAAGCCTTTTTAATTTATTAAATATATAACTTTTCATGAAAATGTATTTTCTTTAAATACTTTAACTAATATCATTAGAGCACTGGTTAGTATCTGTCATTTAATAATTATATGATTAAGAGCGTCTCTATTCTCTAATGAGTTGTTTAACTTCATTTTTTACATACTCTATTATGTCACATGACCACTTTTTATTTATACTACTACTTTTCTTGTCAAAAAAAAAAATTTATACTACTACTTTAAGCAACTCTACACTCTAATAGTGTAATCCTTAAAAGTTCACTAATTCAATTTTAAAATATTAATTCATTTGTGATTGTGTTGTTGAATATTGCGGTTTTTTTATTTTTCTCTTGATGGTCCACATATAAGAATCAATTGTTTGTAGAAACAATCGTCTTTACATGTGATATCCATATCAGATTGCTCCATTGGTGCAATTCATTAAAAACTTATTAAGCAACTCATATTGGAGTTGCTCTAAGAAATAAAAAAGGGTAAATTTTTATTGAAAAAGATATATCTATAATATGCTTGATAAATATATTTTTTTAATAAAAATTCAAATCATGATAGAGATCATTGGACGTATTTAGTATTAATGCTTAAATAAATTACATACAGAAATGATTAATCACCTTGAAATTGGTTGTATTTAGTATTTAGTATTAGTGTTTAAATAAATTAGTATTTCAATTTTTTTGGATCAGTTTAAGATTTTATTTTGGATCGATTTGGATATAAATACTTTTAGTATAGACGCCTCATTCCCATCACCAAACAATAAAGAAATTGGAATATTTTAATTTCATTTTAAAGGGTGGGAAAAAATATAATTGATTATCATAATCATGTTCCCTCCGCACGCTACCTATATGTTGTAGTGAGTGTAAATAAATTTGTGGTTGTTATGATACTTTTGAAAAGTAAAGGATATGGGTATCATATGTGTAACAAGAATGAACCTGTTTGATAAAATTAGCTGTTAGCGGATAAGCTAGCTGATAGCAAATAACTTATAACGAATAGCAGATGAGGTAGCGGATAGCGGATAGTGGATAAGCTAGTTTATTTTCTATGAAAGTATTTGGTAAAACTAGCGGTTGAATTAGCTGAAAATATAAAATGACATAAAAGGACATCTTCATTAATGATTTTACATAAAAAAAAGAGAATAGGATAAATGTAGAATTAAATGAAGATAATAAGGATAAAAGTGGAAAGAAAAATGAAATGCTATAAGCTTAAATGCTACTTCAAGAAACGTCTGAAAAAAATGCTATAAGCTCGTGAAAACACGCTATAAGCTCGTGAGAGAGACACTTGCCAAATGAGACTACTTTCTCATCCGCTATAAGCTCATAGAAAGGGTGTGCCAAACAGGCTTTATATCACCTAAATTAAGTGAGTCATGTTCATGTCATATTAGATTAAATTCTTATCATCTGATTGGCCACAGAGAATGAGATAAATTACCTAAAGGGTACCATAGAATCTTCCAAATAAGTAATGATGTATTTTATATTTTTTTTGTAAGTATGTATTTTGTACTTTAAGATAAAATACAAGTATTATCTGAATATTGATTCTGAACGTTCAAATACTCCGTGATAAGATAACTGTTGGGTTATTTACAACAAATATATACTACTGATAACGAAAGACAATGGAACCCCCATGTTGAGGACACGAGCCCCAAATGAAGTCATAGCGAAACCCCAATTTAATTCCAACACAAAAACATTTGAAGTCCGAATTTGTCTATAAAAGCACACACGATGGATCTGAGAGGGCATTACAGTCTCTATATATTTAACACGCGACAGAGAGGCAGAGCAGAGTGAAGAGAAAGAGAGAAAGAGAGAGACAATGGGGGGTTGGGCTATAGCGGTGCATGGTGGCGCTGGTGTTGACCCTAATCTCCCACTTCAGCGTCAGGAACAAGCGAAACAACTCCTCACGCGTTGTCTCAATCTCGGCATCTCCGCTCTTCGTTCTAATGCCTCTGCCATCGATGTCGTTGAACTTGTGGTATATACATATGTCTACCTAGTACCGACACACACACACACACACACACACGCTCTTTTCTATTTTCCAAATGTCCCTGTTTTGCCTTTATGTTTCTCCGATTATCATCAAATAATGGATACATAATACCCATTGGAATAATAATTATGTCACTACTCTGTAGACCCTATATGCATTTTATTTGTAAATGATTTGGATTCCTTTTCTTCTCTCATCTCTCTCATTTTTTATGAGATTTAAATGGAAACAAAAACACATTTCCTTTTCTCTCTCTCTCTCTCGTAACATAGAGAAAACATGAGGGGAAAGAAGAGTCGATTCGGTTTTATTATTGTCGAATCGATCTGAAAATATAAATCAATGAAAATATAAAAAAAAACTCTCTTTATATTTACTTTAATTCTTTCCTTACACTTTATATACTTACTAATATGAATCTAGATCATTAGCAAAGTGTTAAAACGTGTTATTTTGTATCCATTGAACAAAGACGGATTGTAATTATATAGCGAAACATATTTTGGATGGCCTTAAAACGCTCACGGTATTGTTATGAATATTAAGACCAGAACTGCGAAAGCCTGAAAATATATGTACCCAGTCGAGATGTGATATGATGCAAATTCATTTGTAAACCGAAAGAAAATGCAAACAGAACATAAATGTTAACCGACTAGTTCATGCATGGCTCGTTCCGAATGAATGTGCATGTCAATCGGAGTTTATTTAGTTTATTATTTTTTAGATTCCACGAATAATAATAGTTTAGTATTTAATTTATATATATTTTTGTTTGTGATAGGTGAGGGAATTGGAAACAGATCCATTGTTCAACTCAGGGCGTGGATCTGCCCTGACAGAGAAGGGTACTGTAGAGATGGAGGCTAGCATCATGGATGGACCCAAGAGAAGATGCGGTGCCGTTTCGGGTGTCACCACAGTGAAAAACCCGATTTCACTGGCCCGTTTAGTAATGGACAAGTCACCGCATTCTTACCTCGCTTTCTCCGGCGCTGAAGACTTCGCCAGGCAACAGGTTTGAAATCCTACGTGTTTCCCACTTTGATTTTACCCTTTCTGTTTTCATCTCTATCTAAAAAATAATCATTCACGGATTCATTAAATATATATTATTGGATTAATTTAACTTTTTTTAAATATATATTTAATGAAAGTGTGAATGTATGTTTTATTTGAATGAAAGTTTTTTTTCTTTTTTTGATACCTAAAGACAAAATAACAATTCAAGACTGATTTTTGAGAGAAAAAAAAAAGTCCGACATTTTTTTTTACCCTCACGTGTTTCTCTTTTTTTTTTTTTTTTGAAAAAAACACTTGTTATCGTGATATTATGTTTTGTTTTTGGAGCCCTGGTTGGTTGGAGCTTAGTTGTATCGATTATATTCAGCAACGTATGCAAATCTATCAGTTTAAAAGTTTAAATACAAATTGAATTGCTATCAATTAAATGAGGGCGGTTGGTTTTGTTAGGGTGTGGAACTTGTGGACAATGAATACTTCATCACCCCAGAAAATGTTGGTATGCTCAAACTGGCAAAGGATGCAAATGCAATTCTGGTACGTAATTCTCAATTAACTGGCAATAAATTTGTACATTATTTACTTTTATATTGGTTAATTATATAAATTTAATAGTATTAAATATGGATTTAATACTTATAAATATAATACTATTTAAATTTAATTCTTATTCAATTTTATTCATTTTTAATCTCTAAAAATATCAAACATGATATGCACACTCTTTTTTCTAAAAGAGGAAGGACAAAAATGAATAAAACTTAAATAAGAACTAAACTAAAAAATCATCATATCTATTACAAACATCTTTAAACCAATTAGTATGTTATTTGATGATTAAGGCATGAATAATTAATTATTATGAATTTATTAACCCAAATAATGAATTGAGATCCTTTCTTTCTTTCTCTAAAAAAAAAAGATAAAATCACGTTTGAATTGCGGAGCAGATTCTCTCATATTAAAAATCAGATTCTCTTATGTTGGATTCTTTTTTTTTTGTTTTAAAAATATTTTAAACTCTCCCTCTTATATATTCAATTCAATGAATGACTGACATAAATGTTTGGATGTGTGTGATGCAGTTTGATTACAGAATTCCAACGGTGGGGTACGAGACATGCGGTGCAGGGGTCGAGAGTCCCTTACAGATGAATGGACTTCCGATCAGCGTGTACGCGCCGGAGACAGTTGGGTGTGTGGTGGTGGACCGTGCAGGAAGGTGTGCAGCTGCCACGTCAACAGGTGGCTTAATGAACAAAATGACCGGTCGTATCGGTGACTCACCACTAATAGGTGCTGGGACGTACGCGTGTGACATTTGTGGGGTATCCTGCACCGGTGAAGGAGAGGCAATCATACGTGGCACCCTGGCGCGTGAAGTGGCGGCTGTCATGGAGTACAAGGGCCTGGGCCTTCAAGAAGCAGTGGACTTTGTCATCAAGCATCGCCTCGATGAAGGGAAAGCTGGCCTTATTGCGGTGTCCAATAATGGAGAAGTGGCTTGTGGGTTTAACGCTAATGGCATGTTTAGGGGATGTGCCACAGAGGATGGGTTCATGGAGGTTGGAATCTGGGAATAGTTTATGATGACTTGGTGGAGAATTTCATTGTGGGTTTTCTTTTCTTTTCTTGTTGGGGGATGAGTTAGTTGTTTTGGTGCAACTCTTTTCTTTGAAGTTTAAAGAGGGTCCCTAGTTGCTGGAAATAGCTAGCTTTTGTTTCAGGGTTAGAAATGTGAAATAATAGCAACTCTTTGTCTTTTCTAATTTGATAATAATAAAAACTCATGACAGACCCTCAACACTCTTTCCCATCTTGCTTCTTTTCTCTATTGCAACAACTATAACATTATGTTTTTCTATTTTTTTTTTATCCATTTTTGCCAGAAATTGTTCTTGAATATGGAGAGGTTCTTATGGCTTGTGTACAAACCTAACCATAGGAACTCATAGCTATTGCATAAATAAATCAAGGAAAGTCCATTTATTTTAATAGTTTTATTGTACGTGAAACTGCCCCCACAATACAGATTCATTTAACACTGAATGCTTTCAATTAAAATGGTTACCACCACCTACCCTTGGTCCCCACAATAAGGATGAATCTTTATGCTTCTAAATATGGTGCCAATAAAACAGTGGAACAGAGGTTGACACAATTGATAAAGGGAATCGAATCACATCAATTAAATTGATCATGATTTTTGATTCTTGACAGGGTTAGTTGTTGATAAATTATCAATAAATGTTTTTTGTAAATGTTTATTAAACCTGAACACTTATCTATATTAAGGAAGGGGCAGCTGGAGCGTGGATGGAGATCTTCTGTTTTATTCGGGGCAGCTATCTTAGGGTTAAATTTTTTTCTTTCAAAAAATAAAATAAAAGTGGTTGGTGTGATAAGCTGTTAGCTGAACGTGTGACCTAGTATGTGTTTGGATCGACTACGAAAATTTGATTATTTTAATAATTGATTATATGTATAATCGATTATTGTTATAATCGATTATAATAGAATCAGTTTTATGTTAGGATGTGTTCGTTGAAATCCGATTATAAAATAATCCATTTCGTTTGGATTGTGTATAAAAATCACTTATCTATAGTAAATTACTAAAAATATTTAAGTTATTTGTATAATTTAATAATATTTGTTTGATAGTTAGTTTTACAGGGGTGAAATGGGAAGAGTGTTGTTAGTTTCAAAATAATTTAACAGCTTTTTAGATAAGCTTCAAACTTCTATCTTCTCTAAAAACAGTTTTTTTCTCATAAAAACAGCTATTTTGGAATTTAATCAGTTTACCCAAACATATTAGCTTTTACTAAAAAACAGCTTTTATCATGAAAAACAGCTATTTAGATAAGAAATAATCTTGCCCAAACACCATCCTAGTTGTACGACAAAAACAAAAGCAAGACAAGTATTATATATTCAAACAATCCCACATAATGCGATTCCATAGGATCGGAAGGAAAGCCATTCAAAGTTCAACATATTCAACCGATTTAATCGATAGTTGAATCGGTATATATATACATACATTACTATGGCAAAGAAAAAATATAGCTTTTAAGATGTATGATAGTTCAAAACATTTAAGTTAGGAGTATATTATTTTTGTTGAGATAATATGTTCTAATTAACTAAGATAGTTAACCAAAGATGCATATTGAGTGAATTCACTCAAGTCCTGAAGCCCCCAAACAAACTGGACCAAAGTACAAAAGTATGTCCTTTTTTTAAAAAAAAATTAAAACAATGAACCGACCGGTTTTTAAAATCGTTTTTACGTTGGTTTAATATATTTTAGGCTGGTTGAATCGGGTTCTGATTGACTTTATATGATCAAATTGCTTTTCCGATTCTCTAATCCTATCAAAATCGAAGAGGACACCGATTGACGATCCTATCGGTTGGACGATTTTTCAAACAGAGTTTGTCCACCAATTAAATGAAAAGTGTTAAATGGTTTGAATTTAGTTTTATATAATGACTTATAAAAGGTGAAAAGTGGGGCAAAATAATGTATTGTTGCTTTTTAACTTCGCTTTTTATCTCTTCAAAAGGATATTAGGGGCGTCTAATGCACCCAACATAACAGGGTGCATGCAAGCTCCTTAATCCTTATCTTTGGACCGTCGATTTAGAAGATTTCATTTTAATGAAAACATTGATCTGGTTGACCCGGTTTTATTTGAAATTTTATGTTCTTTACCCCTTCCTCCACCCCTTGTTTTTTGCCGATATATATTTGTTGTTTCATTTTAGTGTATCATATCCTATCTAAATCAATAATATTTTATCACATATTTTATCTTTTTTAAATTATAAGAAATTTAAACTTATATGATAAAATATTATTTATGGGAACAAGATATGGTACATCAAAATGGGATAATAAATCTTCATCTTGTTTGCCCCTATCACCCTTTTCTTCCGATCGCCCATCACCACCAATGTTGGTTGATCTATAGGTTGCCGCTGGTGGCCACATAGAGCTTGCAATCCATCCCTGCATCCCAATTGGTCTCATTTCGACCCCCTCGAAATACCTTACCCATAATTCAATTCTAAACCATCTTTCATGGCTTGTTGCAAATGCATGTAAAGATCAGTAAAGATCCTTTTCATTTCTAAAAGAAATGGAAGACTTTATTACAATAATTTTGGATATATAAAATATATAAAAGTTTAATAAATATCACCTATTTTAGAAATAAATATCATTATACATCCAAAACTATAGCATTAGAGCCCTCAATTTCTTTTGAGAAATGGAGAGGATCTTTACTCTGGAAAGATATGGGATGCTTGGACCATCTTACCCTCATTAGAACCAACAAAACAACCAAGTCCTCAGTCGGCCTCAACAAAATCGCTAAACTAGAAATGGGTTCCTAATCATCCATATTCTTGCAAAGATGATCCACTACAAGAAAAAGTTCATTTAGCAATCGAAATATATTGGTTGCCATTACCAACTGTCATGACAAATGCACTAAATTTTGGAAAAAAAAAAAGTGACTATTATTAGTATAGTGACCGTCTTAGCTACCAATTCCATTGACCGCTATAGAAACGAACGCTAACTTATAAAATTAACAGTCAATTAAGCTTTACTTTTTAGTGACCGATTTAGTGATCGTTTCAGATGTAACGTTTCATAAAATATGGTATACATAACTTTAAAGATACTTAGATGAAAAAGTTAAACAAATTAAATGATGTGATAATTTATAATTATTTGATAGTGTAAAAAAGTTTGGGATAAACATGTTTTTGATATCTGTAAAATAGAGAAAATTCGCTTTTAATCCCTCATTTTTTAAAAGTCATTTTTTGATCCCTTAATTTTTAAAATAGTTCACTTTTGGTCCCTCAAGTTAGCTCAATTTTCAAAATAGGAACCAACGGTGAGCAATTTTGAAAATTGAGGGACCAAAAAATGACGTTTTGAAAATGAGGGGCTAAAAACGAATTTTCGCTATTTACAAGGACCAAAAACATATTTAATCCTTATAATATTTTTCTTCAATACTTTTTTGTGAAGTTTAATCAAAAGGATATACAACTCATAATTGTTCTATGCGAATAGCAAAAATCATATAACGCAATTATTATATAGTTTTGTAGCTAGATTTCTTTTAATTCAATGTGTCATAAACCCAAACGTTAAACTTTAACACAATAGAGAGAATTTGTATTATTCATCTATACTATTATAAAAAATGATTTCCTACCTTTGTGTCCTAATTTTAGTTTTTAAATTATCATTGTCAATTATTTATTTAATAATTTAAATTAATATATAAAATATAATTATAAATATATTTTATTACGGATGAAAAATTTACAGATAAACTTGTAAAAGATAATGTTATAAATAAATTTTACTCACCTATTTAAATATGTTTTTGTCCCTGAAAAGTAATGAAAATTCGTTTTTAGTCACTGAATTTCTAAACGTCTTCTTTAGTCCCTCATTTTTAAAATGTTACTTTTTCGTCACTCAATTTTCAAAATAGCTTACATTTGGTCCCTATTTTAAAAATTGAGATAACGTGAGGGACCAAAAGGAGGCTATTTTAAAAATTGACGGATCAAATAAGAACTTTTTAAAAATGAGGGACTAAAAATAAATTCTCACAATTTTACAAGAATAAAAAACATATTTAAGTCAACAAATTTACACGATAAATATATACCAATCAAATCCAAAAATATGATCGAGATAGTTACAAAAATTTGTCTAACATTACCACTTGGCTTTATCTGGAATGCATGACTTTTTGATATCTTTGATAACACTTATCAGTAATTAATTAAACTAACCCACTTTTAGAAATTATTTATCAATATAACTTTGTTTTGAAACTATTTATCAAACTAAATCACTTTTAGCCACGTAGCATTTTTTATTATTTTTTTCTGACACTCAAAAACGCTATTTTGACTAGTGTTTTCTGAAAACTCTACTGTCAGTAGCGTTTTTATCAGATTGTGCCACGTGACTTGGTGTAAGAAAATTTAAAAATTTTACGTTTAGCGTGGATCAAGGCCGACGCTGGAGGTGTCACCCGTCTGAAGCTGAAGATCTTCACCCGTCTGAGGGTGAAGATCTTCACCGGTCTGATGACTATTAGACGGGTGATTCACCCAATCACCCGTCTGATGTATTAGACAGGTGAAAAAATGTTCACCCGTTTGATACATTTCTTCACTCATCTGATGACTATCAGACGGATGAAGAAATATTCACCCGTCTGATACATTTCTTCACCCGTTTGAGGGTGAAGATCTTCAGCTTCAGACGGGTGAAGAAATGTATCGGACGGGTGAATCACTCGTTTGATAGTCATCAGACAAGTGAATCACCCGTCTGATACCTGTCTAATTTGATGAAGATCTTTAACTTTAGACGTGTGAAGATCTTCAGCTTCAGACAGGTGACACCTCTAGCGTCGGCTTTTAGCGTCTGCCTTGGCCCACGCTAAACGTAAAAATTTTAAATTTTTTTACAGCAAACCAGATTTTGCCATGTGACACAATTTGGTAAAAACGTTATTGACAGTAATGTTTTCAAAAAATACTAGTCAAAATAGCATCTTTAGTGTCAGAAAAAAATAATAAAAAATACAAGATTGGCAAAAAGTGAGTTAATTTGATAAATAATTTCAAAACAAGATTGTATTGATAAATAATTTCTAAAAATAGATTAATTTGATCAATTACCCAATACTTCTTTTCACTAACTGACCCCAAATCCTTTTCCGTCTCAAGAGCAAAATAATTGCCATTCAAAAAACATGGTCAGGGGATCTTAATTTGGTGCTACGATGACGACTCATCAGCCATGGGCTAGTCCAGCCCCTACCGCCCGTGGTCTGACGTAGAGAGTTGTACCTCCTTTTCACCACAAGCATTTCGAAGTTTATCACGAGCCTGTTTGGTACATTCATTCTATCAGTTTATAGTAAATGAGAAAATAATCCTACTTGATAAGTTTTTTTGTCACGAACTTATACCATTTTTTCATGAGTTTATAAAGTTTTTTTTCCAAACGCTAAATAGCGCTTAAGCTTCTAGCTTATTAGCCTGTTTGGCAAGAC
The DNA here is from genome assembly GCA_039655645.1 of Ammopiptanthus mongolicus. NCBI lineage: Eukaryota > Viridiplantae > Streptophyta > Magnoliopsida > Fabales > Fabaceae > Ammopiptanthus > Ammopiptanthus mongolicus. Next base: position 79,198,844 of record CM077349.1, on the reverse strand, counting down.
ACTTCAACAAGCTTATAGCGGATAGTTTATAGCGGATGAAAAAGTAGCTCCGTTTGATAAGTCCATCTGTCACGAGCTTATAACGTTTTTTTTCAGACGCTACTTAAAGTAGCGTTTGAGCTTATAGCGTTTCATTTTTCTTTCCACTTTTATCTTTATTATCTTCATTTAATTCTACGTTTATCCTCTTCTCTCTCTTTTATTTTAAATCATTAATGAAGATATCCTTTTATGTCATTTTATATTTTTCAACTAGTTTAACCACTAGTTTTACCAAACACTTCTACAGAAAATAAGCTAGCTTATTCGCTATCCGCTATCTGCTACCTTATTCGCTATCTGCTATAAGCTATCCTCTATCAACTAGCTTATCCGCTAATAGCTAATTTTAAGAAAAAAGCCTCTATAGCGTTTCATTTTTTTTTCATTTTTATCCTTATTATCTTAATTTAATTCTACATTTATCTTCTTCTCTCTCTTTTATGTAAAATCATTAATGAAGATATCATTTTATGTCATTTTATATTTTTCAGTTAGTTCAACCGTTTGTTTTACCAAACACTTTCATATAAAATAAGTTAGATTATCCGTTATCCGCTATCAGCTATTTTATCCGCTATCCACTATAAATTATCCGCTATTAATGAATTTATTCACTAATAATTAGTTTTATCAAACAGACTTTACATTCTTGACACCAAAACTTCGCCTTAAGAGAATTTGGGATCAGTTAGTGAAAGGAAGTGTTTTGAAAGAGTTGGATGTGACACAATTACACCGTAGATGAAGATTCAATATATCTATAAGACTGAGATTTATTCAACATGATGCTCTTGTTTTCCCACAAACAAGAGAGGATACTGATCCTTTCCTAAATGTTATAGAACTTTCATTCATCGATTTTTTCTCTTACTCGAATTATTTTCGACTCACCTAATCCTTCCATCAAAATATGGGTAATTTTCATTCTTTGACGGCTTGCTCAAATTTCCTTTCAAATGACAGACTTCACACCATTTTAGTAATTCTCCATGTTATAAATTGAAAGGAGTTTTAACCTACTAAATCAGTGACGAGTTCTTACTTCATTACATCAAAATAAAATGATTATTTTTATTCCAACAATTCCTTATAAAATAGTTATGTATAAAAAACTTATACAATTACACCTCCCTTTATACTATTAAAAAAAATATGATTTAAGTGTGATTTAAAAAACAATTGGGCGTGCGGAAAGTGATGGATGACCAAAACCTATTTTTGTAGCTTTCGGCCAATGAGAATATGGAATACCAACAAAATAATTACTTTTGATTACATGTAGTAGCCAATTAAGGGGCAAGCCCTTTTTTAAAAGTAATTTTTGTCCCGTCCACTGATACCTTAAACGCTATTCAAACATATATGCTTGGGCTTATCGCAAATTGTGTTTTTTTTCCTCTAGTTTTCCTTGTTTTTTATATTTATTTATTTTTCCTTAACTAAGCCTTAATTTGATATTTGTATATCTTCATGAAGAAACTATGCCCCTTTACGAGTCAATTAAAATTAAAGAACTGGAGGCTGGAGTTGGTATACATCCACTTCTATTAAAAAAAAAATTATATTCGAGCGTAACTATTATTATGCATTTGACGATTAGAATCCATTAATATAGTGTTTGACCGTTTGGTAGGAGGAAATGGAGGGGAGGGAAGAAAAATAAAAAGAGTATATAAATGAGCAAAATCATTACTTATTCAATTGTGGCTCCCCTCCACTATTGGAATATTTGGAGCGAAGAGAAATGTATTTAAAATATTTTAAATAAATAGATTAAAATATTCTTATTAGTTTTTTTAAAAACAAAATATTCTTATTAGTTAAAAAATGATTAATAACATTAATAATTATCACTTTAAGAATAAATAATAACTGTTTTTAGATACAACTCATTTTGAATAAAATAGTATGATATATTCTATAGAAATGAATGAATTGCCTGCGTAGAATACTTCTTATAGGCGTATAAGCAATAAAATAATTAAATAATAATAATATTATGATTAAAATAATATTTTATCTAGTAATATAATTGAAGTGATTGAAGTTTGAGATAATTAGAATAAAAATAATTAATTTCCTTATTTGTAAAACTACAATTGACAATTTTTGGATAATAACACTCACATTTAAATACATATATAATATTTCACCAAACAAATACATATATATATATATATATATATATATATATATATATATATATATATAATATGCGTTAATTATTTTTATTTACTTTTTTAATTAAAAATTTTAAAAAATAAAATTGGAAATAATTACTCGTTGTTGCATTTTTTTTGCTAAAAACTCGTTATTGATTTTTTTTTAATATATTAATATAATTTTTGAATATTAAAACGAGTAACATCAAAGACATTAAACCCATTAAAGTGTTTGTATGTGAAAGATGTTATGAGGCTCATTTTTGTACACTATTAATATTGACTATACTGATAAGTATAACATGAAAGATTATAAGATAATAAAAATAAATTAGTTTTAAAATTTTTCTAATCCTCTTGTGAACCAAATAATGAGATGATTATTTCTCCTCCCCTCCTTTCCTCTAATCAAACAGAATATCTAATTAAAATTTCTCCCCTCCCTCTCCTCTCTGTTAAAATCCCCCCACCAAGCAACCAAAGGGATTGTAAAACTAAAATTGTCCCCTTGAGTCAGGTCAACTAGTTAAGCTGAGGAACATAAATTGTGAGTGTATGAGTTTAAACCCTCACAATACGTTCCTTCCCTTTTCCTTCTCTCCCTCCCCATATAAGACCTCTTATGAGTATTTCCTTTAGACAAAAATAACTAAAATTAAAAATGGGGTTCCACCCTAACAAATAAATAACTAAATAAAATTAACTCCAAATGTTTCTTTTGGTCTATAGCTGCAAATGTTTCTATTTCATAGAAAAAGAAACAGGTCAGTCAATAGATACTCATCTTTTTATAATGCTAAGCTAATTACTATCATTATTGCTCCAACCACTACTCATTATATCCGTTGGGTTGAATTTTTAAATTCAAGACATCAGAGACGCTATATAATCAACCAAAGGCTATGATAATTAGCAGAGTTAAATCCAAGTAATTATAGAGAATAATTTAATCAAATGAAATGATTATTTTTTTTAAAAAGTTGAAATTACTTAGTTGCTTTTTTAATCTTCGTGCAATTATAAAAAAGACAGATAAAAAGGACAAAAGCAAGGAATATCCTTCACATATTGAAAATTTTTTGTTGGTGCAGCAGCTTCTCCGTCAAATGCAACATTTTGTTTGCTGCAGCTACTCTAGTTATCTGTCAGATTACTAGCATTGAAACTACTGATTCTTGGTGGTTTCTAGGTCCTGCTCTGCAGATGACTGATCACCCTTTGTGTCATCTCTAATTTCTATTGCACCTTGCTTGTCTAGACAATCAGTTCCATTCCCAAGAGACACAAGTAAAAAAAATATCAAAGAGAATCGTATATCTTATAATAGAAACCCTGAAAAACGGACCTTTTTTATGCCAGTTAAAGTGTTGAACTGAGTATCGTTTTTTGTTTTGAAACAACTGACTATAGTTATATCGTTATTCCAAATGTGACAAGTACAATGAGGAGGAGAGAATGTGATTTAGGGAGGATTTGATTATGATAGCGGATGCTGTACTAGAACATGAACTGCATTTGGTTTATTTCAAAAATATTAATATGCAAGTCAATACTCTCAAATTTCAGTATATATCGCAAGACTAGCTTATTGTTTTGTTGAAGGCCAGCTCTAGACACGTCTTGTATGAGGTGGTTGCTCCTGCTATCGTTCTGATTAGGGGTGGGAATAAATTAGACTGAGCTAGATCCTGACAGGCCTGAGTTTGACCTGTGTTCCAATCTCAAGGCCTGAACCTGATCTATTAGCCTGATATAGATCAATTTTTAAGGTCTGACCTAGTCTACTTCAAAGCCTGGTCTGACCTGAAAGCCTATTTAAAAATCTAATTTTCAACAAAACCTTTAAATATGCCTCTACCTATAAATAGATCATAGACTTTCACTTGTAAATAAGCTTGTAAGCCTCTAATGATAAAAATGTTGGGAGGCCTATACTGATAAATAGGTCGTTAGGCTTTCACAAATAAATATGCAAGTAAACTTCTACATTTAAATGGGTTAATAGGTCTTTACTTTCAAATGTAATAAATAATAAATTATAGTATTATATATATATATATATATGTGTGTGTGTGTGTGTGTGTGTGTGTGTGTGTATATGTGTGTGTATTAAATAAGCCGACCTGATAGGCCTAATAGATTTTTTTTAAAGCATTAGTTTGGCCTCTTTAGCTATATAGGCTTTTTAAAAAGCCTTGACCTAACATTTTTATTAAATATATTAGGTCAGACTAGGCCTTAAATAGATTAGGCCATAGACTCCTGATCAGCGACCTGACCTATTCTCACCCCTAGTTGTGATCTTGAATTTTCATTGATAACAATTGTTTCCACTGGACTTGGTCGAAGCCCAATAAGATTCAAGGCCCAATCGCTTAACACTTAAAAAGGCTCAAACACTAAAGATCCATAGGACCTTAGATGTCGAGGTCATCATCCCGAGTACATGGTTTAGAACCCAAGGCCCCACTAGAAGTAAGAAATCCATGCTCTCTTAACCAGGAACACGCCAAGACACGTGAGAATAGAGAAAACCTTCGAGAAGGACATGTGTGAGCAACCTACAAGGGGTGATGAAACGAAAAAAGGCACCCCCACATATTTCCTTAAGGCCCCACAGAAATAACAAAATCACACCTTTCATGCCTCCTTTTGGGAGGCTATAAAATGAAGAGCTAGGATGTGAAGATGATCATCTTGTACACACACCTTAAGCTATTGTAATTACACACACTGTAGTTTATCCCGTTCCGCCACGTCGAAACAACAGTTTTTTCTTCTTCTACTAGCTATGCTAATATCTTTACTGATTGTTATTTCACCATCGTTCTCATAGTATGCAAATAGGGTAATGTCAAAGTATAAGTTTTTTATATTTAAAGGTATTATATTTATTTAGAAAAAAATTGCTACACTTTTATATAAATTTTTAAATATTAATTATTTTTTTAGTGTACAAGTCTCCCTCCACCTGATGGAGTCTGCGGAGGGTAAATGTACGCAGACTTACCTTCGCAATCGAAGAGGCTGTTTTCAGAATTTGAACATATAACCTCTAAATCACAAAACAACAACCTTACAATTATGTTGAGACCCACCTCCAAAATCTGTCTTTGTAGTATTTGTTGTAAATTATAACATAGCTTGTCTCAAGTCCGAATAAAAGAGGAGAATAGTATTAGGCAGTCAATAGTTAATATAAGACTTTGTCCAATTTTCATGACATGGATATTGACTAATTTCGTTCAAATTCTATCTGAAAATACAAAGTTTTTATCCTGATCAATAGTAGGGTTAGAGCCTTGTTGGTTGTTGCGAGTCCCACATCGGATGGTTAACGAGCCTGACCGTTGCTTATATAACTGGATAGACCATCCCCTCATAATCGATTTTGAGGGAACCTTTCGAATGCTTGACCGAATCTAATACTGGGCTCCAGATCAATCTGTCTTCATAATTAACTGATGCAGAGCTTTTATATGGTCCAAGCCATGCTGAGCTTCAATATTCCAACAAATTACTAAGGTCCAAAATGTATAAATATTGTCACAATATACAAAGTTTAACCTGATCTTGTATCCAGACCATGGTGGCCTGGTGGGCTACTCTGTCTCCTGTCATTTTCACATAATAAGAATCAACAGAAAAAATCTAGTTATACATTGTTAGTTAATAGTTCCTCAACTCTGCATATTACAAATCAGAGTCATGGGTGTAACTTGATTTGATGAAAGGTCTAGCAGACATTCCTTATCAGAGAGGGTTGTGACATGTCACCTAATCTACATTTTCACCATTTTAAGTATTCTTGAAGATGTCTGAAAGATGAAACTAGAAAGAAATTAATTTTATTAGTATATATATGTTCTGAATTAATTGAATATACATAATGAGCTAGAGCCTTCTCCTTTCTCATAGAGGAGTCACGCTTTGTTAACCAATTACCAAAAAATAAATAGCATTATCAAGCTCAGCTTATAACATATCTAACGAGGCAAATGCATTGTCACCTAGATAACATGCGTATGATTAAATTGATGGCTGGAGGAAGAAAGATAGGCATGAGCTAAATGGATGCCTAAGTGAACCTCAGACATTGTGGTAAGGTGAAGTTTATCAGCCTTGAGGCGCAATCCCTTGGCATCAACACACTTCACGTTAGGAAGTCTGATCCCAAGTTGAGCATGTCTCACCTTCTCAATAAACTTGCCTTCCCCTGATGCAAGTGCTACCTGCAAAATAGCATTTTACTTGTTTTTTAAATCTCCTTCATTCCCATGTCAAACCTGACAATTGAGTATATAATCCGTTATGTTACTTAAAGGGTAATGTTATGATTGAGAAACATACAAAAGCAAAATAAAACAATAATACATAATTAATTAATAGTATAAAAAACTTTTATATTAACCGTATATCACAATTAAATCTTAAATAACAATAGGTGTTACATACAATTACTTTTTATCTTCATCTCTCGAGATTTTAACCCTCATATTAGTGAATAGCATAGACTATCCTAATCCGAAGAAAAGTATTAATGTAAGAACAAACAGCTTACTTTTTTATATGCAAATTTGTTTTTAGAAGATTATCATCTAATTTTTTTTTTCTTTTATGTGCAAATTTAGTTTAACAATGAAATTCACAAAAAAAAGTTTAACAAGGAAAGGAAATCAAAAGGTATAAATGCTAAAAAACCATATTATGTTTTTTGACAGCTCATTTCTTTGTTAAAAAATATATATAATATTATTATCCTTATTATTAAATTGGTCCGGGCTTTTCTTTCAAAAAAATATTCATGCAAACTGAGGCATTGGCCATATTAATTCGTTTGGAATCACATGAACGGCCATAAATTTGAATATAAAGGACTAATAGTAATAGTCTATATATATAGGTAGGCTTGTTCGAAATTCGAACACCGGCGTGTCCTCTTTTTGTCTGCTTCCTAAGAAATTGGGTTAGCACGTAAGAGGTCAATAATAAGCGAAATAACAAAATCAATTATAATTGAGAAAAAAAAAATTATTTGAAAGCATGAAGATGCATCAGCAAAGTAAGGTAAAGGCTATGAGACACTTTATAAAAAAAATGGTGCATCTATACATCATTTTGATCAAACCTTTTGATAGGGACGAAGTCAAACTTAGATGATTGAGAGGGTCAGTTATAAAAATCAAAATTCATCTAAAAAATATATACATTAAATTCATATAAAATACTCATAATTATATGTTTCAAAACGTTAATTACAAGAGTAATTTATCAAAGCAAAAAACATCTCTTTTGCAAGTCACGAAAATCATTTATAATTGAATCTATACTAAATTTTTTAGCAATTTCCTTTACAATATATATTAGGAGACAATCACGCTTCTCAATTGGATATTTTCATACCTGTGGTCGCAATCCCTAATCGCGCTCTAATAACTTGATATCGAATCCTTTAGATAGATTTGATGATTGATTAGAGGTTTGAATTTCAATATTCTTTCTTTTTAAAGAATGTGTTGATTATAGTTGGTTTCTTTATCTAAAAAATATATAAATATAAATGAGAAAAAATTAAATTATTTTTTTTGAACAAACAAAAATTAAATTATTAAGAAATTGGTTTTAAATTAAATTAATAAAAAAACTAGTATTAAAATCTATCCAATAGTAACAGAAATTCCAAACAACCCGATATATATATATATATATATATATATATATATTACAATAATAAAAGAATGAAAAGACTTGTTGCAGCCAGCATAAAAAAAATATGGATTATAATATTTGATCCAAGAAAAAGACATGCCAGCAAAAGAAAAAGAGAATAGAACAAAAACAGAGCGGAATAGAAAAAAAAAAAATGAAAAATAAAGAAAAGAGAAAAGAAAAAGAAAAAAAATTACCAGAGGTAGAGGATATAGGGAATCGGTGATAGACGCAAGATAGGGAAACAAAGAGAAAGAGTGCAAACGAGAAAAAAACATCAGGATTATAATATTTGATCTGGACGTGTGCGCAATTAATGCGGTTACACCCTTACACTTACTTATATATATGTTTTTTTTTTTTAAAAACAAAAATTAGGGCGGGCCCGAGTCCTCCATAGCACATGAGTAACTCCCTCCCTGTCATTTGGCTTAATAAAAATATCAAAATGATTTTAGTGTTTATCATATTTGATTAAAGTAAATAAAAATTTTATATTTATATTTTTTATTCTATATTTATAATTTGATATAATTATTTTTTTAAACAAAAACAAAATTAAGAAAATATATTTCTATATTCATTTTTGTTAAGAAAATACATAATAACAAATAAAAAATTTAACAAAATAAATAATAATATATTATAAAAAAATCGAGTCTAAATACAAAATATAAAAAAAAAATTAATATAATATAATAATATATAGTGTAAATGTATCAATATATAATATAAATACATCAATGTATAATGTTAATGTGTAAATACAGACAAGTTAATACATTATATAAGTGAAATACACTTTGACTGATCAAAATTTTAAGAATCATATATGTACAAATTCAACACTCTTATTAATCCAGAAAAAAAGGAACACCCATATACCAATTTCTGAAAGGAGGAAGTTAGACCAAGCGGCAAAGTAAATGGATCTAAGGAGGAGCAAAACCACAAACCTAAAAAGGAGTGAGAAAGTGTTAGGAAGAAAGAAAGGCTAATTTTACCTGGATAACAAGGAGAGATGGAAGATAAAGGTCTGATCGAAGGTCCATAATAAAGGACTCCATTTTATGCTTATAAGCCAAAGCATCCTCTTCTCTCACTGTATCACTCTCACCTTGATACCACAAAAGTGCTCGAATTGTACCACCACCATCTCTCACTGAGTTCATAGATCGTCGTACTAACTCATTGTACAAATGGGACCCTTTCCTCCACTGGTCAATTCTAGTCCCACCCACAGCACAAGGGACCAGACCCACAAAACTAGTACCACCGCCACCACCACCACCTCTTCTGATTCTAATAACTTCGTTTGCAAATGCCAAACCTGGCCCAATGCCACATGTCTTGGTCACATCAATGTCACCATGCAGTGGCTCACGTGCTTCTTCCCATTGGAGTTCTGCACTAAGCCTTAAAATTGATGGGTTGGGCTTACACTCCGGTGGGACATTGCCGTCCCATTTCCCATCCTTAACACCTCCACGACCAGCCATGTTGCTCTGTCCTCCTAGTATGAAAATATCCTTGGCCCTTGAACCACAAAATTGGGCTGCTACCATAACGCACAAAAACCATGAAAACATAGACATTACCTCCACCATTGATAAATGTTACAACTTAGAGGCTTTTTAAACTTACGAAATGCTAAATTTTTTTGCTCCTTTAATTATGCATAATCCATCGAGAAATTAAACTAGATGGGCTTTATCAGTGAATTGAAGAGTCACGTAGAGATGGGAAATTTGGGAATATTGATTGTACGCGTGTTAGCGTGTAGTTTGGGTAGGATCAGAATCATGGGCTAAGCAATCGCTAATTAGGTTTCTCGCGTGCTTCATATAGGGCCCGCTGAGCATGTTGCAACCATCATGGTATTAACACATAGGTAGCGTTTGTTGTACTTAATCGCATATCTTGTTGTATTGTTATTTTATTTTATAAAATATATCAAACATAGAATTGAATTCATATGTTCTGGGTTTTAACATGTTTATTAAACGTTGATATATAAATGTATGGCTTGGGAAATCAATTCTAATGTGTCTGGAGTGCATCTAACGTCTCTCTAGTACTATAATTGGAGGCGTTACTTAAAACTTAAATGTATATAGCTAGGGATTCCAAAGTAGAAGTTTTTTGCTACACTGCGTTACAAGACAAAAATGATACCATCATATTAGATCTCACGTTACTATTATGTATTCATCTTGCATCTATATAATAATGTCAGTGAATAATTTTATCTTAAATATGATGTGAATTTGCTCTAGTTTCACTGAAGTGATCAGTATGAGACTAGGATTGAGCGTTGTTGGGTATCTATATATCAAAGTTCATAGTCAGGAGACCTACATCGGGTGAGGTGACTATTATAGTATATTAGTATCGAGACAAGGACTCAAATTTAGGCCTGTACTCATAAATGATATCCTCATTTCTCAGAAATTAAATGGATAAATTAATAAAATATGTTTGGTTGACCCCTTACTTTTTCGTGAATAATATATTGCAGCAACTGTATTCTTATTCTTATGTTTGGTTTAAGTGAAATATTCTTAGGAAGATAGTTTACTTTTCCAAAAATACTCTATTAAAAGAAAATTCAAATAATTATTTTAACTTTGAAATAATTATTGATATTGCTAGTATGATTTTTTCATAAATTTCTTCATCGATTTGAGTTTCAAACATTCCACTTTACTTTTGCCAGAAACAAGATAACTCGGTTTACCAAAAAAGAAAAAAGAAACAAGATAACTCCTTTCTAGGATAAAACCTCCTTAATTGACAAATGATCTCAACGAAATACAATAGGAATGGAATTTCCTCCACCTTTTGAATCTGAACTCAACTCCATAAGTTTTCTTAAAAAAACACAATGAACAAGAACCAAAGAAGTTGAAAGCGCTTGTGCAGAGCAAGATGACAAGCGAGTTCACAATTTCACACCAAACTCGACAGTATGTTTAGAATGAAAGTGGAGAACGTAAAGCCAAGGGATAACATAGAGGCAGAATGCAGAAAGGACGTTTTGGTGGATGATGTTAAAGAAATTGGGTTAGTTAAGTAATTTAACTACTCAAAAATTTTCTATTCCTTCCGGGATATTTCTTTCTCATTCTCATATATGTGAATATGATTTTAAACTTTCATTCACAAACTTTATTTCAGAATATCTTTTATGTTTGGTGTTGCCACCGTGATCATGGCGGGGACGGAAAAAAAAAAAAAAAAACAAATATGGAGTTGTCACCAATTTTATGTTAACAGGAAAAATTAGAAAAATATTTAAAAGAGATCTTTGGAACTAGATCGGAATTCTAGATTCGATTGCGCATATGGAAGGGTGAAGAACCCCATAGAACTTATGATACACACATCCGAAGACAGTTACTCTGAATTAATTGTACAAATTTTCAAATAACCTTAAAAAATAATTGTGGTTCGGATGATTTTAATTTATTTTTTTTTTAAATGTGAAAGAGATTCTTTTTAAAACAAATCCACTCTTTTCTGGGATTCAAGATGACATTGAGTTATACAATAAATCCCTATGACAAAGATCAACACCGATAAAAGTATAAAGCTATAAAATTAGTGTTTACAGTCGTTGAGTGGATATAGAATTTTTTTTGAAAATTTAATTGATCAAAATGAAATTGACACATTGATTTGTATTCCTCTGGACCTATATATAAGTAAAAAAGTACCTAAATTTTTTGGATTCAAATATAAGCAAAAGTCAATCAAATCAACCCTATTTAATACCACTGTGTCAAAAATATCCTTTGGTTAATTATTTTTTTATTTTTTCAAGAGCATTATACACTCTCAAGACACAACTTCCAAAAGTATTATACACTTCTAAGAAAAGGTAGTTTAGTAACTATAATTTATTTTTTACACAAATCAAGACAATTAAATTAATATAACTAACTTTCTTAATACGTATGAAATTAGGTTTTTTTACTTATATATAAATCCGGAGGGAATATCATTTTAAAATAAATTAAAAATATTTTTTTAAAGCAAATCCACTTTTGTCTGAGATTTAAGATAACATTGAATTATACAATAAATTTATATGCCAATCATCAACACTGAGGAAAGCATTAGAGATATATAGCCAGTGTCGATAGTCATAACATGGATAAAATGACTTTTACTATTTTGACGCAAAACTTGATTTAATGAAAACTAAATCAACATTTTTTTTTGAACGCACATTTGGAACAAAATAAACATCACAAAGATAGATCTCATCGTTAAGTAAAAAAAACAAAAAGGGTACACAAGAGAATTTAGAAGATTATTTCTTTTTGGTGTTTTATCATTTTTTTTTAAAAAAAAATTGTTGATGAGAATTTTTTCAAGAACTAATAAAAAAAAAAAAAAATCAACCAAGCTAAACACCCATCCTGTGATTCCTCCATCAATAATCTCGTCAACCCCCTCCCTTCCATGTATATGCTCATATATGTTCTTTTTATTAGCATCATACAATTACTATTTTTTTATTTCATTTTTTAACATTTCAAATGGCCTGTCATCCATACCCACAATCCATCCCCTAAGCCCCAAATAGAACCAAATCCGTGGACACTATTTGGTCACTTGTCGGCCTACCTCACAAATAGTTTCTTTCTTCGGTGATATACTTATAACGCTGATTAAAGAATTAAAAAGGGATAAATCTCTATCAAAAAATTTAAATACAATATTTTTCAAAATATTAAATATATTATGATATTTGTTAACATTTTCCTATTTAATATATTCAAATTGAGGCCAGGTAAACAAATCAGTTATAATATTCTCATGGCACCATTTTTACACATATTTTATATATCAAATCACTTTTGCTTTTAAAAACAACAATGAATAGACAATAAATAATTAGGATTTATATGTAGAAAAGTGTTTACATGAACATTTTTGTAAACCAATTTCTGACTAAAGCCATCCCTTCGCTTTAATTTACGCAAAAGCATGTGGTGCTCCCTTCCAAACTCATTTCAGTTTTTCTTTTTCTGATTTTTTTTATTTTTATTTATATTTTATATATGAAAGTCGAATTTTATTAGCAGCTAGCGTCTAACTTTAAGAGATACATAACCAGGGATGACCCAAGACAATGTGAGACCTCAAAGTGAACAAATTATGAGAAAGGACTTCATATGTATCATTTTTGTACAATGTGAGGCCATAAAATTAATGAGTTATGTAAAGGGCGGAATACTGAAATGGGTTGGAGGCCTAAAGTAAGGGCTTTTATGGCCTTAACCTTGGGTCAACCCTGTACATAACAAAGGCTAGGGGATCTTCCAACCTAGCTAATGCAACAATCAACATCCTATAATGCATCAGCTATTAAATTACAAGACCTGTGGGAGCAAATTAATTAATACAAGAAAATTCGTCATTATCATTGATCAGAAGGCAATCTTAAGATAAAAATTACCAATGAATTAGTGACAACTGATAATTTGTTGTATTATGTCAAATATGACGCCAAACAGATAGTTAGTATCCCATCATTAACCTTTAGATGGTGTTTTTCTCTTCAAGTATCATGAAGTTTAGTCGATTCTTTCAATTAGCTTGTGTGTGTTGATTTTAGTAAAAAAAAAAATTGTATTTTTAGGTTAATCTAATTCTACTCTTTGTGCTTTGCTTTGTATGTAGGAAGAAAATAAAGCTAAGGATGGAACATGACGAGGAGGAAAAGAAAAGAATGTTGGAATATTCTGTAATTAATTATATTCCAATGTCATAATGTGGGTAGATATCGTTAATAAATTATATTAGCTATTTATCAATTAGGAGCCTTAATTGATATGTGATCAAATTAAGTGATAAGGCAAATTAAATTTCTGATTTGATAATAAATTAGTTAATTGCACTACGCCAGATTATGCCTTTGGAAGCGCACCTTCAATAGCGTTTTCTAGTGAAACGCTGTGTTTAATGATGCGGAGAATGTGCAATAGCGCTTCTCCTAGCAAGCGCCGTTAGATGAATGATAATAGACAACGCTTTATGAAACAAGCGCTGTTAAAAGGTTGATAAGAGAATAGACAGCGTTTTATTAAGAAAGCGTTGTCTAATGTGAGGGAATAGACAACGCTTTTTCAAGGAAGCGCTGTCTAAGGTCACACTAAGACAACGCTTCCTTGAGTAAGCGCTGTATACTCTCCACCCTTGCATTAAATTGTCATAGCGTATACTTCCTCCTCGCGCTCTCACACAAAACACCCAGGTAGGTTCATTCCCTCCTTCACGACCTAAGTTCAGACACCACTCATCCTCATCATTGCCACCATTCTCGAACCTTAACCTCCTCGAGAACCACCGCAAACACCATTATTTCTCAAACCACCGCGAGAACCACCTCTCATCAAGTGCATTATTCATGCGGCCTGCTCTCTGCCTAACGCGAGAACCACCGGGAAAACCACCTCTTCACCCAACGCGACAACCACCTTCTCTCTGAAAGCTCTCTTCTTCACTGCAAGCTCCTAGGTAACCCATCATTCCCTGCAACCCCGTCTTCACTGCAAACCCTCATCTTCCCTGTAACCCCTTCATTCCCTATATACTGTAAAATTTGAATTTTTAAAATAGTAATATAGATTATCTTATTAGGCTGTTGAATTCTTGTATTTTACATTTTCAGCTTATATATTTGAATTAAATGATAAGAATGAGAACAACACCCCTGCTCTAATTTGGTTTTGTTAGCAAATGACGTTGGTACAGAACAGAGAATTGGTAATGCAGTGAAAAAAAATGCAATGTGTAGAAAGATTTTTTGTTATGGAATGTCTAATCCATCATATCTCACTCGTGACACATTTTCAATACTGTCATAGGGATAGTTCTTGAGTTTTTTTAATCCATCATCTCTTACATTTGCCAAGAAGCAGACACTGTCATTTCCCTAGAGTTGATAATCATGAATTTGGCCCTTGTGGTGTTGGTTGTACTGTTGAGTAATGTGCATACACAATGACTTTTGTTTCATGTTCGAATTCAACTTTTTTTTTTCCTAACCATAATGTGTATAAAATGGTTAGTATTTTTATGCTTTACAAGAGCATTGAACCTAAGACCTATGTCTCAACTTATCTCAGGTTGGATTTATGTTTCTGATGTAGTTGTGTGTTATTTCCAGTGCAGAGATTTGAAATCTTGGGCCAGTTGGATTGCATTCCGAACTACTTGCTTGCACCTCCTAAAAAGCATCTTGTTGAAAAGGTAAGTATGGTTTGATTTGGTCTACTTTGTTATACATTGCTTCTTAGTTGATAGGTTAGTGATCAATTATGAGTTCAGATATGTGTATGTGTGTATGCTCGTGTTTGCTTGATTTCAGTTTTAGTTTCATTGTTGGTGTTTGCTCGATTGGAACAAACTTGGTGTGCTCGGTTGCCTCCTCTCTCAGGTAGCTTACTTGACTAGCTCTTGGTACTTCCTTTAAAATTTGGTATTTGATTTCCGAAGAAATAAAGAAACTAATAAAACGTTGTTTCTCTCAGGCACCTCTGTCAATCAACTCTTTGTTGTTCAAGCTTCTTGGCTTCACTACGGTACTTGCTATTCCCCTGACTTTTTTTAATCATTTAGTTGTAACATTAGACATGTTTATTTTAGCATCGGTATACACATACATTAACCTTAGTTTCCTGTTCAAGAAAGATTTGTATATTGTTTTGGGCACAATATACAAGTTGTTCTTGAATTGTCCAAAGTGGACAGTCTGAGATTTTAACTTCGCATTCAATCCATATTATTGTATGTCTTATTTCCTTCTTGATCTAAGAATGTCATTGGTTTGTATTTTCTCTTTGTTCTCTGGGTATATACCTAATTTGGGTCATAATCACCTGAATTAAGTTGTGTGCTTGGAGAACCAAGGGGAAATACTGCCAAATTTTTCTTAGAACAAGAAGTATCTAAGATATACAATAATATAATGCGAAATTTACAATCTTGGATAGGATAGGAACCCCACCCTGTAGTATCAAGTAGACATATGCACCATGCATACATGTCGTACTCATTGAATGTAGACATCAATCTCTCTAAACTTGTGGTAGATTGTGAAAATATGCATCGGAAGTGGATGTCTCCAATCGTTTGTCGAAGGAATATAAGGACGGAGTGCAAGATTTTATTAGGTTTGCAGTTGGGTATGTAGAAAACCCTAGTAGAATCGTATGTCCTTGTTTAAGTTGGTGTTATACAAGACAAGTCAGTGTAGCTGAGTTGGAAGGACATTTAGTGTGCTATGGAATTGATCAAAGTTATACCTGTTGGACAAAACATGGTGAGAGGAAAGGTGAATCTAGTGATATGGGTAATAGTGGGAGATATGTGTCAGATGATACGGGTACAAATACATTTGAGGGCGACCGTTTTGAAGAGATGACACACGCGGTTGAAGAAGATATCCGTGATTGTCCTCAGATGTTTGAGAAGTTGATAAGTGATGCTGAGAAACCGTTGTATGAGGGTTGTATTAACTTCGCAAGATTGTCAGCGATGCTAAAGTTGTATAACTTGAAATCGGGCAATGGATGGACTGACAAGAGCTTTACGGACTTACTCACACTATTAAAAGATATGTTGCCTGCGGATAATGTGCTTCCTAATCGGACATATGAGGCTAAACAAGTGTTACGATCTATTGATATGAGCTACGAGAGGATACAAGCTTGTCCTAACGATTGTATTTTATTTCGGAATGACTATGTAAAGTTAAAGACGTGTCCTAAGTGTAATGCCTCAAGGTATAAGAAGAAAGAATCGACTCCAGAGAAGGTCTTGTGGTATTTTCCCATAATTCCCAGATTTAGGCGCATGTATCGTAGTTCAGAAGATGCAAAAAACTTGACATGGCATGAGGATGAAAGGATTAAAGATGGAAAGCTGCGTCACCCGGCATATTCTCCTCAATGGAAAAGAATTGATCATGATTATCCTGATTTCGGGCAAGAACCAAGAAACCTACGACTTGTATTGTCTACTGACGGATTTAACCCGCATGGTGTTCAAAGTAGCTCTCACAATACATGGCCTGTGATTTTGGTGATTTATAACCTACCTCCATGGCTATGCATGAAGCGCAAATATATGATGTTGTCTTTGTTAATTTCTGGGCCCAAACAGCCAGGAAATGATATCGACATATACTTGGCTCCTTTAATTGAAGACTTGAAGTAAATGTGAGAGACATGTGTAGATGTGTATGATGGGTATAGAGAAGAAAGTTTCACCTTGAAATGTATGATCTTCGGCACAATTAATGATTTTCCGGTATACGGTAATCTGTCAGGATATAGTACCAAAGGTCAGTGTGCATGCCCTATATGTGAAGATGGTACGGATTGGATGCGGTTGGAACATGGTAAGAAGAATGTCTTCCTTGGGCATTGTAAATTTTTGCATTCGAGTCATCATTATAGATTTTGGAGAAAAGCATTCAATGGGAATACAGAAGAACGTAGAGCTCCTTTGCCGTTGACGGGTGTGCAACTATTTGAAAAGGCAGAAGATTTGAATATTGAATTCGGGAAACCTTTTGCGGGAGAGCTTGTTACACGAGGGTGGAAGAAAAGGTCTATTTTCTTTGAGCTCCCTTATTGGAAGTCATTATACGTAAGACATTTCATTGATGTGATGCATGTTGAAAAAAATATATTTGACAGTGTCATTGGTACCTTACTGAATGTGCCAGGGAAGACTAAAGATGGCATCAATGCAAGGCTGGACTTGGTTAGTATGGGATTGAGACGAGAATTGGGACCGGTAGAGAAGGGGAAGCGTACATATTTACCTCCGGCCGCTTATACTCTATCTAGAAAAGAGAAAATTGTTTTGTGTAAGTTTCTTCATGGAGTTAAGTTTCCAGAGGGATACTCTTCGAACATTAGGAACCTCGTATCAATGAAAGATCTCAAGTTAAAGGGTCTAAAGTCCAATGATTGCCATGTTATCATGGAGAATTTGCTACCCATCGGTATGCGATCCATTTTGCCCCAGAAAGTGCGGGAGACCTTAACTAAACTTTGTTTCTTCTTCAAGGCAATTTGCAGCAAAGTGATTGACCCTGGAAAGTTGCCAGCATTGCAAAAAAAAAAATTGTTGTGACTCTGTGTGAGCTTGAGATGTATTTCCCACCTTCATTCTTTGACATAATGGTTCATCTAACTGTTCATCTGGTTAGAGAGACACAATTGTGTGGGCCAGCTTATATGAGATGGATGTATCCGTTTGAGCGTTACATGAAAATATTAAAAGGGTATGTGAAAAATCGATCTCGACCAGAGGGTTGTATTGTTGAACGGTATATAGTCGAAGAAGCGGTGGAATTCTATACCGAATACCTATCCAATATTGAATATTCCGTAGGGCTACCAATGTCTCGTCACAGAGAAAGAACCATAGGGCAAGAGATTACTGGAACTGAAATATTGACTATACCAAGGACAGAATGGGAGCAAGCACATTTATATGTTCTTCACAATGCCTATGAGGTTGAGCCATTTGTTATAAAACACAAGGACCTACTTAAGAGTTCTTATCCAAATAAGACACAAACTTGGTTAACAAGAGAACACAATCGTTGTTTTATAACGTGGCTTAAAGATCATATTTCTGCAAAGTTGACTATAAATCCTACTTCAGTTTCGGAGAGATTAAGATGGTTAGCGAAGGGTCCAACTGTGCATGTTTTCTCTTACACCGGTTATCTGATGAATGGATACACATTCTATACAAAAGAACAAGATGATCGGATTACAATGCAAAATAGTGGGGTGACTCTTGTAGCTCAATCTATGCATTTCTCAAGTGCCAAAGACAGAAAACCTATATACACAAACATGTCATACTTCGGGGTCATTGAATGCATATGGGAGTTGGATTACACTATGTTTCGGGTGCCAGTGTTCCATTGTAAGTGGGTTGACAATAATAACGGTGTACAAATGGATGAATTGGGGTTCATGCGGGTGGATTTCAATAAAGTGGGGTATAAAGATGAACCTTTTTATTTTAGCTTCGCAAGGTCATCAAGTGATCTATGTCACCGATCCAGCTAATACAAATTGGTCCATTGTTCTATTGTCTAACAAAATGATTCTTAATGAGATTAATGATCAAACACATGAAGATGCTGATATTGAGGATGATCCTTTCTCCGGGACATCACAATCACTCGAGGCTAATCCAACTAGAGAGGATGATATGTATATTAGAAATGATCATGATGAGGGGCTTTGGGTCAATCCATTATTTCGTACTAAAAAGAGAGACGCAAATCTCAATCCAGTAAGGAAAAGAAAAAGATAGACTTAAACATGTATGTAGTCATTTTTTTTTTAATTTCTTGATTAATTAAATTTTCATTCATCGATTTCTGTAAATAAACTTGTATGATTGTGAATTGACATTTTTACTTGTGTGTCTAATTTTGTTACAGGTAAATGGCATCTCCCAGTCATGATAGTGGGGTCGAGCCCAAGAAAAATATGAGGCGTCGTGGACCGACTTTTAAGAAGAATATCGTCCGTCATAGGAGTAGAGGAGTGAGACTTGAGGTAATATATTACTAACTCAACAACAGTTAATGGTTTGATTCTATAGTTTGTTATCTTTAATTTATACATTTCATCAAATATTTTTAGGTTACTTGGAATGTAAAGGGTCAGCCAATTGGTACAGATAATAAGCAGTTGGTTAATTATATTGGGGCCATAGTGCGGCAGATGGTCCCAATTACCTGCGGCAATTGGAAGTCAAGAGATTTGGACGGTCTGAAAGATGACATCTGGCGTGATATACAGGTAAATTAATTAGCATTAGTTAATTATGTAAACATATTTATATTGTGACATTTTTTTTATTGTCTTTGTAGGCCTATTTTAATGTTGATGAGACCTGGCGAGACATGATACTTAAGGAAGCCGGAAAATTACACCGCAACTTCAGAAGTAAGTTAACGACAAAGTGGTTGAGAGATGATGGTGGGAATGTCAGACAAGAGCCTCCACCCAAATATGCTGAGATTATACGACCGGAGGATTGGAGAGCCTTTGTCATAAAACGGACTGAAGATGAGGATTTTTTGGTATGTACTTACTTTTGTGTATACTATGCATTGCTACTTATTTAGGTCAGTGTGCATTAATACTTACTTCTGTGTCTATGTAAAAAATAAGCAGTGAAAATCAAGAGAGAGCGTCATCTCCTCCTTACCCTTACCATAAAGGGAATGTAGGGTTGCATTCACACCTCTGATGGTAAACACATAGTGATTATAAAGATCTTTTTCATGTGAATAAGAAAGTATACAAAGATAGTTGTTGTTTGACAGAAAATATCACTAGTGTTTGATCATTACAATAAAATACCACTAGCAATTAATGTTATTGTCCAAAGACTTAATATTAATGGTACACGGGGTATTTTGGTGAGTATCTTTACGATACTTATGTTCTCTTTAAGCTAATATTGCTTATGTATCTGTTGATTTAACTCAATTTTGATTCTCAAAAGTTCTGACTAATTTTCGGGATTGAAAGGAGAACATTAAGATTGTTCTTGGATCTTGACCTTGCATAAGGATGGAGAACACCACATTCTCTCACACAATCCAGTTGCTCTGAAGAGAGGATCAAGTATAGGAAGTGAGATCACTCCAGTTGCATGGGTCTAATTATCATAAAAGACGATATTCTAGAGATCTTTAGGGGTATTATTTTAAATGGCATAATTAATGCCAGGGATTTCCTTGCTGAAATTAAAAGTGCTTTCAAAAAGCAATAAAGATGAAAACAAGCATTCATTGGAGAGCTAGAATTTCATTAAGTATAAAGACAAAGGATATGTAAGGAGCACATTGTGGGAATGTCCAATCTTGCTCATAAACTTAAGGCGCTAAAACGTGGGTCGTTTAACGACTTGCCCATGCATTTAGCATTTGGTATTCCTTCATGCACAATTCGGTCAGTTTAAGTCAGCTTATAGCTGTTATAAAGAGAAATGATATCTGAATGGATTCATTTCATAAGTTGTGCAAGAAAGGAAACAATGAAGCAAGAGACAATAAATGATGCTCATTTGACAAATACCTCTAAGAATAAGGGCTAACAAAAAGAAAACTGAGGATAAAGCTGTCAAGGGTCCGTCATAAAAGAAATAGCTAGGGTCATAATTATTTCTTTTATAAGGACATCAGGTATTTAAAAACGAAATGTCCCAGATATCATGTTTGGCATGCCTATAAAGGATTGTCTGAACTGATGAAGGTCAAGTGATGCTGAAAGATGCATCTATATTGGAGTTGACCAAGTCAGTAAATGATAAGGCTATTGATATTTTAGATTGTTGTTACTGGCTAATATTTGAAATTAAAAGAAATTTTGGTTTAGTAATCATTTAGATGAAATTTGGTTTTGGTTTCTTATTGAACAAATCAGGATAATTTTGTTTATTTAGAAACGATGGATTCAATTTGTCTTTTGAATTCAAATATTGTAAGAACCATTCAAGCTATGGGCTGGAAATACTATAATCACTTGGTATTGAAACCTCTTGTTTTAAAACATTGAGTGAGGAATCATATGACACTAAGTGTAAAGTTGATAGTGAAATCAAGGAGTGCTATGATCGAATATTCAGGGCACATCTTGATAAATAGAGTTGAGCAACTTGTATGAAGGAATCCATGATTCCATTGGCCTTATACATTTTATTGTTTGTATTAAATGCATTAAAGTTAAATAGATCAGAACATGGCTATTAAGAATATAGTTAAGTCCTAGTAATGACTCTTAAAGGTATGGTGAGGAGTATGATTAGTCATTCTACCTTATCAGAGTAACTATGGGAGTAACACTAAAGATTGCAACTTAAATGCTTAACAGAGTTCCAACTAAAGTAACCGCCCAGTCACTTTCAAGTATGGGAACATCCAACTAAGGCAAAGCCTTATAAGCCTCGCGAAGGAAATTGGAGCCTCCCAAATAGTGAGCTGCAATCTTATTGATACTCTGAAAGGTCAAAGGGGTATGTGAATTTTTTTTAATCCCAAATTAAAGAAACCTTGAGACATGAACTGACTTATTCTTTGAGGATATTGAGTTTGGGGAGGGGAGATAAGATTAGAGACATTATCTTTGGGGAAGAATTGGTTCTAATCCCTGAGCCAATTCATACAGTTGCTATTGGTGTAGCAAATTTGGATCCTTATGAAGATATTGCTGTTATTCTTCCTATTCAAGAGAAGAAAATTATTCCTGAAGGTCAAACTCAACACCCTCAAGAATTAGAGCATCAGGAGCCGATGCATTTTGCCATGATCCACTAAAGAAAGGATGAACACTACTTTGGATAATTATATAGTATTTCTCCAGGAACATAAGATAAATGGTATAATGGAAGATGATTCTATCAACTCCCATTAAACCATATGACGTTTCTATTCGGAAAAGTGGATTGAAGGTATGAGTACAAGGTCAAGCTAGACAATAAGGTTTGAAACTTATCCTGTTACCTGAAGGTTTCAAAGGGTAATATGGAGAAGTATAAGATTTGTCTAGTGGCAAAAGACTATACTCAAAAGAAAGGATTGTTTGTAAAGAGATATTCTCTTTGGTATCATTGAATGACTCTTTTAAGGACAATCATGGCTCTCATTGCTTGTAGCTTCACAAGATGGATGTTAAGACGGTGTTTCTCAATGACAACATTGATGAAACAAATGTATATAATGCAAACGGGAAAACTTTGCGTCGAAAGACACAGAGAATATGGTTTGAAAATTGACGGAATCTATGTATGGGCTAAAGAAGGCGTCTCGTAGTGATACGACAAGTCTCATCAAGTGATTGTCTCATTTGGTTTCGAGATGAATATTGAGGACAACTGTGGGTATCACAAGTTCAGTGGGAGTAAGTTCATATTTTGGTATTATATGTTGATATATGCTAGCCAAGAACGATATAGGCTTATAGCGCGAAACCAAGAAATTTCTGACAAAGATCGAATTTTAAGATGAAAGATCTTGGGGACGCTTCTTTTGTCTTAGGAATTCGATACTTAGAGATCATTCTCGAGGTTATTTTGGGTTATTACAAAAGAGCTATATCGATATAGTTTTGGATAAGTTCGACATGAAAGATAGTAAACCAGGTGATACCCCGGTCACTAAGGTAGACATTTTAGTCTCAATTAAATGCCCAAAAGAAAATCTGGAAATTCAGAAAATAAAGAAGATTCCCTATGCTTTCGGTTGTGGGAAGTCTGATGTATGCTCAGATTTGTGCGCATCTGGAAATAGCGTACATAGTAATATTAGGCAGACACTTGAGAAATTCAAGGATTATTGGAAAAGCAACCATAAGGAATGTGAGATACTTAAAGAGAACAAAAGGGCATATGCTCACATATCGGAGATTTGTCAGTTTAGAGATCATGAGGAATTCTGACTCCGATTTTACAGGATGCCAATATAGTAGCCATCCGACTACGGGATATGGCTGAAGTTTTTTTGTCACTTGGTTGCATATAGTAAAAGGTATTAAAATACCACTCCAGTCTTGTTGTGACAAATAAGTCAGTCATATTGCACTTCAACAACAACATGAGTTCTACAAAGTCGAAGTTCATCGATATCAAGTATCCTGTAGTTGAGGAAAGAGTTCAGGAAAAACAGTTTTTTATAGAGCACATAGGGACAAATTCTATGCTAGCAGATCCACTAACTAAAGGCTTGGCACCTAAGGTTTTTCATGAGCATGTTGCTCATATGGGTGTTGTCACGGAGGATGCCTTAGTTTAGTGGGAGTCTCTATTTGTATTTTATGTTTGTGATACAAACCTTATGTTATTTCGGCTTTTCTGCAGAAATAAGGTTATGTTTATAAGTTCATTATGAACTTATTTGTATCTTGTTGTGTGTAAAATTTATTTACACATTAAGGACTTTGGTTTGCAAAATTGCAAAACTGATCTCACTAAAGACTTAAGTTGGACCAGTTGGAAATAGGCATGATTCAGATATCACATAACATGAAATTTCCATGCCACTCATCCATATCGATCTATGTCATCAAGTACATTGATGTGGTGTTGTCAGGGTTTAGTCACAATAGACGTTAGTGACAACAGCCGCGGTGGTCCCATTGTTGATGTATGAGGTGGACCAGATTGTAAAGGGAAAATTTAAAGATAAATAACATTCGGATGCGCACCTAAAGAATTTTGGTATAATTATTACAATATATTGCCCAAGTGGGAGTTTGTTGGAATATTCTGTAATTAATTATATTCCAATGTCATAATGTGGGCAGATATCGTCAATTAATTATATTAGCTATTTATCAATTAGGAGCCTTAATTGATATGTGATCAAATTAAGTGATAAGGCTAATTAAATTTCTGATTTGATAATAAATTAGTTAATTGATATGAGTTAAATATGAGTTGATGTCATTGATGGCCCATTTCAGAATAATGGGAACCCTAATTGGTTATCACCCTATATATAGACTATGATCCCCAATACACCAGACAATATCGCATACCGCTTCTTCTCCCCATCTGAAGAGCGACTAAGGCATGAGGAGTCCCGGTTGAGGAAAAACCACAAGCCAACGGGTGTTCATTACCCGTCTATCTTTTCTCTCTCTCTCTCTGTATTTCAGGATTGTCGCCCTCCGTTCGTGAAGGTTGGTGATCAAGTTCATCCTTTGAAGAATGCTTAAGGTCAGAAACATATAATGGATCCAGGTATTCCTAATATCTTTGATAAATCAGCATGTTGTAGATCCTAAGGTATCAAGTTTTAGTTGTTCTTGATAATAGAGATGCATGCTATATATGGTTATTATGTTTCCGTAATAAAGTTTATGATAGCATGCCTTGTATATGATTATTAAATTTAAATAAAAAGCTTGAAGAAGTCATTGTGTGTCAGCGTTCGGCGTTAGATGCCCAGAGTTGGACGTTGAGACATGAATTTTGGGGTTGTTCTTTATTTATAGCCAGCATTGGATGCGCATCATCTAAGCTTCAGTGTTACTACTATATAGGCAACGCTTAGTGCTGGCATATCTGCACTGAGCTCTAACCTTGTTTCAAAACCATTATAAAAGTTGTGCTTTCTGATTTAGGGTACACCTTTTAGCTGAGCCTCAATTGCAATTTGAGAGCGCCGTTACCTAGTTCGGAAGAAAATCAGGAGTCAAGTTTAGATAATAGAGATTCCAACCCTTTCCTCATCATCACCTTTATGTAGTCACTCTTCCTCACTTCTTTCTTTCTTTCTTAGTTTTTGTATTTCCATCACGAGTAGCCACGTTTTCCCTAGTTTGGGTTGGATAAACATGTTGGATTCTTTTGATTTTGGGTTGATGAATACAAGTACCTTTTCTCTATTTTGGGTTATTAGTCTAATTTGTTCTTAATGCTTTCATTCAATTGCCATCATTGAATAATTTGATGATTATGCATACAAATGAAAATTTGGTGTGTTAGTGATATTGAGATTGATTATTCTTGTATGTTTCTAATCTAGGAATAGATAGTGGTTTCAAAGTAACCCGATAAGCTCTTGATCCTAATGCATTTTCTCCTATTAAAGCACCTAAGGTTGGGTTTAAATTTGGGATTTTAGGCTTAATCCACCAAGGAATCAGTGATTGAGTATCTTAGGTAGTTTGATTGACAAAATATGAGATTAGGCTTATGTTAATCCCAATTTCTTTGCAATATGATGAAAACATGTGAATTCTAATCCCAACTTTTATTTTATATTCTTCATCTACAATTTTTTATCATAGTAATTGTTTGATTTACATTAAAGAAAAGGTCATTATATTTAATCGCTTTACTTTACATTTTGTATGCTTTTTGAGCTACTTTCACATTAAATCTAAGTCTAAATATTTTTTAGGCAAATGCTAACATGTGTTCTAAGGACATTGGTTAAGGAATTAAAGATAGAAACTTTAAATTGGAAGTTATATATTCAATACATTGAACATTCAAAAGTTATATTTTTCAATAAAACTATTCTATCTTTAAATTTCTTAAATAATATTCTTAAAACACTTATTAACAAGATCCTATTTTTTAATTTGCCAATTGATACTTAATCATAATGAGTGTGAACCTTATTCTATACTCACCATTTTATATACATTATCCTATCCAGTTGTCGGGCATGTCAACTACCTTGAAATGGTAGGTATTGAATGTGTCAAAAAATTTTATCGGTGGTCACTGATGGCCTAACCTTCGATAACAATCATAGGCTCTCGATATGTTTTTCAAACCTTGTACCTTGAAGATCATTATTCCGGAAAATATCTGTGACAAAGGAATTAGTGGCTTAGCCATGGATAAACTAATCGGTAGACAAATCATCAATACTTTTACTCATAGCCTCCATTCTTACTTTTACCCACTACGTCATTATGTCCATCAGTAATGATGTGTTAGCGGGTAAAAGCCTTGGTAGTTTCATTTTATGTTTTTATACTACTGACAGCTTAACTGTAAGTGTTGTTACGGACAATCATGTCGTTGGTAAATGCAAATTCTTTATAGTTTCTTACAGCAGCCATTTAATGCTGGTTAATTATTCATATGCCATAATTAAATTGTAATTAATTAGCTAACAGTTAGGTAGTTATACAGTTAGTTAGTCTGCTAGCCTCTGACCTAGTTAGTTTACTAGCTTTGCGTGTTTGGTCCTTACATATTTTTAAAATTTGGATTTCCAATCCTAAAAGTTAGTTCATGGGATAAGGATTTTCCCCCATTTATAATCATTATTCAGGTCATATCACTATCTAATGTGGGACTCATAACACACCCCTTCACGCATAGTACTGGACATCTGAAACGTAAAGTTTGTGTTAAAAAAATAACAAATAAATTGGTAAATAAAATAAATAGAGAAAAAGATGAAAAACACACAATTATTTATAGTCTGAGGCGTATGGAATCACACTATCCTTAAGCATTATTTAGTCACAATAATTATAATAATGTGAATATCCCCCAGGATTTAACAGACTTTTCCAAAATAATATTATTATTTCAGGTATTCAGAACAGCAAGAAAATGATACATTTATAAAATACGTCTTTAAAAAATAACTCTGAAACCACATAAAAACCACCATACATATAGTTTTTTTTTTTTGTAAAAGAAAATTTAGGATGAGGGGATGGTACCCCAGTTCAAGACAGAGAAAATCTTCGGACACTAAGAACACTTATAAGGGATTTACATTTACCTCGTCCCAAAGAGACTGGTGAGGGCTTGAACCTGTGACATGTCAGATACGAGATCCTATCATGTTCCACTAGACCAACCCCTTGGGATTTCAATAGGTATAGTTTGAAACTAAAACAAAAGAAATATTTTTCTCTCAGTTTTTCAATCTCTCCCAGAACCTCTCAATCCCCCCTTTTCGTAACACACACACACACACACACACACACACACATATATATATATATATATATATATATATGCCTACTAAAATAAAGGCATAATGTAGTAGTTTTAAAAATATTTAATCAATTGCCACATTTTCAACTAATGCATCGTTCACAATTGATGCACAGTTTGCATTTTATGCATTAACTCAATGTACTAACTTGTTTTTGAAAAAGACACGTTGGAAATATATTAATGTAAAGGACAAACCAATTAAAAACATTAAAAGGTAATGCATTAAATCAAATCATTAACAAATAAAAGTTACAGAAAATTAATTGTAATAAATGGTAATAAAGAAGAGATTTAAAAACAAATTATTTTCGAATAAATTTTCCAACAGTTTGCAGGACTGGACATCTAGGAGTGGTCCAACGAATCTCGGATGGGCTCTGATACAATTTGGAATTTATGTTTGAGTCTAACTCAACCCGAAAAGCTAGTTCATGGAATTAGGTTGTCCCCTATTTATAACTACTATTCAAATCATATTAATATCCCATGTGAGACTCTAAACACATATAAATGGGACTCATACGTTATACTTTTCCAATTTAATTAGTGACTTTTCCAATATAAAAGGGACTCATAATCCAGTTACTTTGATCTATTACGTACAGACATGTGAGGCCCTATTGGTGCTCCTTCTATTCATGGACATAGATTTTTTTCACACAATTGTGGATAACAAAACTAGACGTACTTTGGTGTATGGACATGCGTTTGAGTACAAAATATGGACCACTGGCTAAATGAAATACAACCACTTTCTCACTTGAAAATTATATTCCACCCTAATATGCTAATAGGTCTATTGGTTGACCCATAAATTTTAACCATAGTCGAGTCACCCCGACTCTCCCTTCCACTCCTACTCCCACTCCTCCACCCTAAACACTCCCCCATCCTCAACTCTCAAGAAATCTTCCGCCTCTAGGAGCTCTGACTCTCCACTTGATCTAATTTTGACCACATCATTGTCCTCTACCTTCTAGAACGTTTCCTTGTACCTAACCACCTACAGGATCTTTGCAAGGATCAACATTGCAATTAGATGTCCTGCCGGTGGAGATGACGTTAGTTGCGATTATGGCGATTTGTTTATAAGTTTCTATTATAGCGGGCGAAAATAAAGCTATATTTGTATGATATTCATGGAAAATTATGCTCGTTTGATTGTTTTGTTCAGTATGAACATACTTCTTCAATCCGTCTTGTGTTGTTTGCTTGGTCTGACCTTTTTGTTTGGTTAATTCGCTACTGGTCGATCTTGTTGGTTTGTTTGGTTGGTCGGTCTGGCTGGTGCACAGTGGGGGAAGTGTTTTAAAAACCGATCCAACCGAAACGGTTCGACCGGTTGTACTGTCGACCGGTGCCCTCTCCGATTTCGGTCGGATTAAAGAACTGAAAAAGCGGTCTGACCATGCAAAGTCAACCAAAACCCGATTCAACAAGCCTAAAACCGGTTCAACCAACGTAAAAACGGTTTTAGAGACCGGTCGGTTCATTGCATGAATTTTTTAAAAAAAATGGAACATACTTTTGAACTTTGATCCAGTTTGTTTGCGAGCTTCAGGACTTGAGTGATCAGAATCTACTCAATATTCATATTTGGTTGACTATCTTAGTCAATTTTGACATATTATCTCCGCAAAATTAACATACTCCTAACTTAAATGTTCCGAACTATCATGCATTTTAAAAGCTGTATTTTTTATTTGACTTGTTTATCGATCTCTTTATTAATGTTTGTATATATATACCGGTTGAATCGGTTGAACCTTGAATCGCTTTTCTTTTCGATCCTTCGGTTGGACCAATTTTTAAAACATTGAGGGGGTTACCTGCAAGGTCACTCTGATGCTTAAGTTAACAAAGAGGAATGCAAGTATTAAGTGTATATAAAGAAGCATAGAATGAGTAAAGGATGAATGAGGTGTGTGATACTCCCCGGTATTTATAGGATGTCTGACAAGTGGATCCTACCCATGAGGGTGGATGATGATTGTACATCAGTCACTTTGTCCGGCCACTTACCTGTAAAAGGGTGTTGCACTATTCATTCTATCAATTCCACCCATAATGTGAAGGAGCAATGTGGCAGATGTACGTGACTTGACAGAGGTAGAACACCAACCCTTTGTGGCCTCATGCACTGGTTGGGATTGGGTTGCTAGTCGGTTAATTTGGCTTTTGGTCGCTACTCGACCCATTAATTGTTGTCTTTTGGAGTTGGGCCACTACCAAACCAATGCATATTGTCAACGACCTACTGGGCTCGGGATTTTGGATCGTTGCCCAAAACACACTACAAGAAATTTCGCTGTTTTCCACTGCCAAAAGCCCTGAAAAAAGACCAAAAGCCATGAGAAAAGTCACTTTTCCCACGGACAACCCACGACTTTAGATTTGTCAGAATAACGGGAGTTGGAAATGTTTACCCACGGTCTCGCCCTTGGGAAGTTACCCACGACTTAGCCCCTGGGCAAGTTGCCGAGAGCATTTCCCATGGCCTTAACCCTCGGTATAGACCAAATGCATTTCCCACAGCCTAGGCCCTGGGAAATATAAATTAATTTTTTTAAAAAAAAATATTTATATTATAATAATTAAAATTAGAGTCGAAACTTGAAAAACTTATAAAAAAAAATAACGGAGGAATAACAAATGTTGGGTTCTGCTTTCTTCATCAAAAAACCAGTATAATAATTTTAACTTACAGATACGCCAAGTAACAGATGTTGCTCCATGTAGTTTTCAAATAATTTTTTTCTTAAAAAATATTATGTACAATTTTAGTTACAGACACTTAATACCAACTTATAATGAAAAGGAAATTTCGTGGAAGATGTTATTCTCTCAAGTAGCTTCAATACAGTGAGTATTTGATAGTCATTACAACAATCAACTGACTAAGGTCTATACTTTTCTTCTAGACATGATATGACTATAAGCAAATAATAGTTATACATAGACCTTGTTGATCCACCTAAAGACTAGAAAGGATGAAAGATAAACATGAAAAAAGGTCTATACTTTGCAGAACAATATTAGTAATGAGGAAGGATCGATAAACATGAAAAAAAACATTAATATGCCTACATCATTAATGCATAATTTAACATATCAATGACAGATAGGTACCAGCCCAAAATGGTGGCAGCCCATTTAATAGGATGTACAAAAGAACCCGAGCACTCCACACGTCCAATTCAGGTCCATAATATTTGTGCAAGACCTCTGGTGCAAGTGTGCAACATAAAAGGGGCTTCCAACAACATCACAAAAGGTGAAACACAGAAGGTTTCACCTGAAAAGCATATAAATGTGGTAGCTGTAACTATAAGACTGCATAGCTTCAGATTTAATTTCAAATACACTCTAAAATTGGTGAAACTTTCAAGACATTCACCTGTAAACACACTCTAAAATTGGTGAAACTTCATTTACAAAATTCAAACCAACAATTGCAGCTTTTTTTATGAAAAGATAATAGACATTCTAGATTCTAAATATCATTTGATGACACTCTTAAATAAGCTTTGATGTAATATTAATATGTTAAAATGCAACTTCTCAAATCTACAGACAGAAGAAGTATAGTATATTTATGATATAAAAGCATAAACCTGTAACTAACTACCATCATGTATACTATTTACTAAACTTGAATTCACTTTCCAAACAAACTACAAAAGCATTTGGACACATTAAGATATCGCTTTGGCTTAAACCCTTATGTATGGAGCAGATACAATGACAATTAATTTTAGTCACCACCCACAAATAATATGAATAAAAAATTGTTGAGACATGCACATTATTCACATCAGAAAACTATGTAAGGCAAGTTATATCTAATTGACCACAATAATTTTCACATACGTTACTTAATGCTAGCTACCTCACAAAGCTAGCACTTTTATAAACTCCTAGGAAAATAGGAATAGAGAAGAGAAATGCAATGAAGAAAGCAACCATACTTGTATCCTGAGGTTGTGTGCACAAGAATGATGCACAAGAAACGGATAATATTCATAAAACCACCATACTTGCTAAGGAAACATGCTGTCATTTAATTCCGTTGCTTCTCCACTTCCACTTGAAGTAACCTCACTTGCTCCCTTGTCTGAGGTGCTATCTTACAATTGGAACCAAAGGAAGCATGATAAGAAGTACATAGATCCATGAGAACTATCTTACAACTGGAACTAAAGGAAGCATGATAGGAAGAGATTAATGTGACGAACAATAGAACAACATATCTGCAAGAATGTTACCCTGTAACTTAAGATGTCAGCATAGTTTTTAATGCACACGGGTAGATGGCCTTTTCACAGAGGCATTGCATCACACTATATCCTTCCATGCCATGGAGGTAATAGGTAAAATCTCAGCTAAACAAATCATCTTAATTCACCCAAACACTTTGATGCCGACAGCCAAACATATTTTGGGCAAACAATGGTTAAGTGAGAATATTTCTTTAGAACATTCTTATAAAATCTTTAGTATCATTGTTTTAATTGGGTGAGTTGCAATTTTGAAGTGAAAATAGAGTTATGTATCATTTAATCAATTCTCAAGGATATTTTGTGCTACTGATCCAATATTTTTTCTTCCTATTAAAACTCGTAATAATATCATCATTCAAATATGTTTTTTTTTTTTAATTTGAACTAAAAGTCTATTTTTGAGTTTTTTTGTCTTACAAAGTTTTTCCATATTTGTTGGTTTGTAATTAATCCTTGCTCAAGATTTGTAATTCCAAACAAACAATTTTCAAATTCAAACCCTTCATTGCAAAGGCTTTTCAATTATCTAGTTCAAACTTAATTACTAATTGAGTCATTCTTCATGGTTTTTTTTGACATTATTATCTTAATGATAGACCAAGATAAATAGTTAGGTACAACAATTACTCAAAAGTGATTGGTTGTGGTAAAAGTGGTTTGAGACTCTAAGTGACTTTTATCTATAATAGTAGGGTTTGAATTCTGAAGCTACCACTTAGAGAATGATTTTATCTAACTACCACAATTTAATTAGATTAATCCTCAAATAATTATAGTAACTAGGAGACCTTTCTAGCAATCACATTCTTCAAAATGTAAGCCTTGATCCTACTTAGAGTAGATTTTTTTTTTTTTTTGTGAACCAAGGATGTCCTTTAGCCGATAGTCAGATATTAATTTCTTTCGAGACGTAAAGATCACGAAAGTAAATATAGTCTTTCCCAACAAAGCATTTTATGTACGCACGGCAAGAATCGGGTCCCTGATAGCATGCTTAAGAAAGCCAACTATCTACCAATTTGTGTTGGGCCTTGTTGGTAGAGTAGATGGCTAAAGGAATGCTATAGTACTCATCCTTTTCATAGCTCGATATAAAAAAATTAATTTTGATATATTGTCATAATGAAGTTTTTTATATCGTCAACCAATCACAAACATATTATGTGTGACTTTTAAGGTAGTTATTATAAGAGATAAATATTTTTAATGATGTGATAATTTATTATTGGTTGACAGTATAAAAAATCTTTACATTAACAATACATATTAATTAAATTCTAAAAAAATTTACTATCAATACACCTTCTATCACACTCTTTCTGACATTTCCCCTATGTTGTTCCACGACTTTCCTTCTGTAAGTATTGTAACTTTTACAAGCTTTGCAAGTTATCTAAAAATTGATATTTTTTAAAAAATATATTCCGTCCTCCGACTTCAAGACCTCATCATTCCCACCCAAAAAAATTCTTTTCTCCTTTCATCTTCCCTTAGTGAGTGGTGGGACGATGGGATTATATATGAAGTGCATAGTATACTTGCAAGTTACACTACTTTTGGAAGGAGCAATAACACATGGACTAATAAGAAGGGTCAGGGAAGTGTAAAAAATATAGTGTGCTAGCTAGTAATCTTTTTTATTCGAAAAAAAATACTTAAATTGAATTATATAAAAAGTGTGTTAAGTGAGGGACATACATATCACATATCATATGTCATATATGATATGCACGATCGTCTCGTCCAAAGTCTGGGAAAAGGGACGATGATTAAGTAGAAAAGTAGTACGGGAAAAGCACGTATGCATTCTGGGTATATAATATATCATTGTTTTTTGACTTTTTTCAAAGAAAAAAGTTAAGGAAATAAATTGTTTTGTGGCACGTGACTGACGTGAGTAATCAAGGGCAAGTATGAGAAGAGGTTACAGACAGCTGTTTCGCCTTGAATATGAGGTCCACTTTTTTTTTTTTTTTTTCTTCCTGTCTATGCCATAATTCCATATCCCCCATTAACGTATTTATTAATCCATTTTGGAGTAAAAAGTCGTTTAATTCATAAATAAAAATAAATTTTGATTTAAATTGGATTTATTTGATTTTTATATAATATTTAAATTAATCTAATTCGATTAAAAATATTTTGAATTAGATTAAGGGTTCGATTTTTATCAACACAATAACTAAAAAATAAATCTAAATAATATCAACAAATATAATATATAATATACTAAAAATTAAAACATAGCTATAAATATCAATTTATATTTGAAATATAAAAAATAATAAAAAATTACATCACACTAAACTAATATATATTATTAGAAAAATAAAAATCAATAAATAATAATATAATACGATATTACATACTAATAATAAAATAAATAAGTAATATATTTTATATAGACTTCTATTTGGTTTGATTTCAGAAAAAGAAACCAAAATCGGAATCAAGTAGATTAGTTTTTACAAAAAATAATCCAACTTTTTTTTTTTTTCAGTAAAAGCCAATTTTGTTCGGCTTCCAATTTAAATCGGATTTTGTTTTTTGTTTTGTATTGATTGGGATATGAACCATCCCTGCACATTGTTGCCTACTTACTAATCACATTTCGGGTGTCTTTGGAAAAGCTGAAAAAAAAAGATTATGCTGATAATCGATTTATAAATAATCGATTATTGTGATAATCGATTATAATCGGAATCTATTTTTGTTTGGGTCTGTTTGTTGAAAAGTGATTTCAAGATAATCTTTTTCGTTTGGATGGTCTAAAAAAATCGCTTTTTACATAGTAAATTACGAAAAAGGGTATGAAGTTATTTGTATAATTTAATAATATTTATTTGGAAGTTAGTTTTGTAGGGGTAAATAGGGAAGAGAGTTTTGAGAATAAGAAATAATCAAATCATAACAATCTTAAGCTAAAACAAATTAGATGACATAAAACAGCTTTTTTCCCCCCAAAAAAGCTTTTTTATAAATTTAAGCTAATTGCCAAACATGATAGATTATGTATGAAACAGCTTTTTAGCCAAAAAACAGCTGAAATGGAAAAAATCCAGCATTCCCAAACAAGCACTTCATTTGTGTAAATTTTTTTGAGAAGATTCTATGATATATTTTTGATAATTTATTTTTATTTATATGATCCAATTAAATAATAAAAAATTAATCATATATGACATTAACATAACTCATTTAATTAACGTGTCATATTCTCATTAAACATAAAATAATCAAATCCTCTAGCTTTTCAAGAATACGTAACATCTTCCCGTGACATTCGTGTTTTGACAGGCTGGATTTTACTGACAATATATTAGAAGCGTTCATCCCCAGATATTCTGCTACTTAAACTTGTCCTTTTCTTAGCCAGCTCACAGCTTGCGTCTACATGCGTTCTTTTCTTTTTCCCACGTTCCTTGCTAAAAAATCAATCATGTTGGTCATTCAAAATATAAAAGATAATTAGCATTACTCCTGTTTTTATTATAAATAAAATTTAAATAAAATATATATATTAAAAATATTGATTAATCTCATTTAATATTATTAAAAAATTAAAAATATTGTTTAAAGTAATTTTTATAAAAAATTTCAATTTTTATTAAATACATCCCACATTGAGTTATTAAAAAATAAAATTGGTATTAAGTAAAGGATATTTTAGGAACAATATCATTAAATAGGATGAAGGTAGTTGAAATTTGCTTATATATTAGACCAAAAATTTTGGGACTTTTTTGCTTATAATAAGGACCAGAGGAAGTATTAAATTAAAGATTTAATTGGTATATACTGTCAATGTAAACATTTTTTATACAGAGAATCAATCAGAATTTATCACATAAGCTAAAGTGTTTGACTCTTATCCTATCTACTTTAAAAGTTATACACACCATGATTTCTGATTGGTTATCAGTATAAAAAAAAATTTTACACTGACAATATATAGCAATTAAACTCTTAATTTAATCTTTTTAAATCATAAAAAAGTGATATGAATGTAGTCAAATTATTTTTATGAACATGAATGTAGTCAAATGTAATTCCTCAATAACAT
The DNA here is from genome assembly GCA_039655645.1 of Ammopiptanthus mongolicus. Lineage (NCBI taxonomy): Eukaryota > Viridiplantae > Streptophyta > Magnoliopsida > Fabales > Fabaceae > Ammopiptanthus > Ammopiptanthus mongolicus. Next base: position 79,163,049 of record CM077349.1, on the reverse strand, counting down.
AAATATAATGTTAATTTAGTTCCTTAATTAAGTAAAACTAATATTATTTTAAGGTGCATTCTCCGGTACCTCCAATAATTCTGAAGTACAAGTTATTCTGTCCAACCAGAATGCGTCATCTCAAGTAAATAAATCATATTAGTGGGTCAAGTCAAATGATTCTTACCATCTAATTGGATCACCTAGGCAGAATAAAGTTACCCTTTGAATATCAAAAAATTCACCTTATTTTAATTTCTTAATAATAAAAAATAAAATTATTCCACTTTTAGTTGGGTATAAATGACATTATTTTAATATCTTATTAACATATTTTAAAGGATCGCACTAATATCTACTATATTTTTCAATAATAAGAAACGGTAATATACCCTTTCTTTATGTAGATAATTGAAATTAAAAGGATGCAAGAAAAAGGCTTTTGCGAAGGACATCCTTAATTTGCTAAGGGCATCCCCCGTGAACAGTGAAATTCTCAAAATATCCCGTAAAAAGTTTTTTTTTTTAATTTAGCTCACTCGCAAATATGATATTTGCGAGTACGTGCTTCACTCGCAAATATCATATTTGCGAGTGTATTATTTTGTTTAATTCTTCACTCGTAAATATGATATTTGCGAGTGAAGCACATACTCGCAAATATCATATTTGCGAGTGAGCAATTAAAAAAATAACGCACTCATTAAAACCTTTCGATGCTAATATATTTCGGACATCTAGAAGGAAAAAAAGGGAAAAATAACAATGAGTTCAAGACAAAATAATTTATTAATACGCAGATCCATTTTCTGATAAATATGTGAAGGTCGTTCCATTTTTTACAAGTACGCATAATTTTCTCCCAAATTTCCCAAATTAGACGTGACGCTCGCAAATTCGATATTCGCGAAAGAAGGTATATTTTCGCAAATTAGTTATTTGCGATAGTGTAAATTTGTGCACACTCGCAAATATATAATTTGCGAGTGGTTCTTGTTCTTACACTCGCAAGTGTACAATTTTTTTGTACACTCGCAAATAGATAATTTGCGAATAAACAAAAAATTTGTACACTCGCAAATACCTAATTTGCGAGTGTAATGGAATTTTTTTTTTTTTTTTTTTACGTTTTACATATATTAGGTATTTATTTTATTTTGTTTGTTTCATTGTAGTGTTATTGGAGATAGAAGGCAGCAATATGTTTGATTCTAATGAGATTAACTAAACAACAGTTGTGGATTGTACACAAGCATTCACTACTATGGAGATATTTCCTACACGAGATGATTTATTGTGTTGGACTCGAGAGGTTGGAAAACAAAATGGATTTGTTGTTATCATTGTGAGGTCAGAGACAGGACAAAATGGCGGACGTACAAAATTAATTCTAGGTTGTGAAAGGAGTGGGAAGTATAAGCCTAAAAAGCATGCATCTTCTAAAGCAACTGGTACTCGAAAGTGTGAGTGCATGTTCAGAATGAAAGGAATACCTTTATCGACGACTGAAGGAAAGATTGAAGGATGGATGCTAAAAGTAAGATGTGGATTACACAACCATCGGTTAGCTGAAACATTGGTGGGTCAATCTTATGTTGGTCGTTTAAGCGAAGAGGAGAAGAAACTTGTTCATGAAATGACCAAGAACTGTAACACCCCGATTTTCTTAATCTTTTAATTAATCAGTAATTAATTAATTGTATTATATTTGAGGGTCTAGAAACTTTAATAAATTATTCCGAGGCCATAGTCACGCTCTACGCTATCGTAGGAAGCTATGGTTAAGTTTTGGGTCGAAAACTCAGACGGAGCCCGGTCTGCGTTTTTCCTTGACAGTAGTGCTTTACTACTATCGAGACCTAATTTGGACCCGCGAACGATACAGTTAGTCTTAGAATCACATTTCCTACACTTTCGAAAAAGTTCGTCCTGACGTTCGAAAATAAAAATAATATTATTATATTCAGGCAGATAATCGTTCTAGGAGACGATTCGAGTTGTCTTAGGGTTTTTCGAGAACCTTGAGCCAATGATTTTCATACCAGGGCTATGTTAAATCATTTGGGGACTCCTACAAATGTCGTGAGGATTTTCAAATTATCGGGACGCGAAATGACCAAATTGCCCTTGGTCTTTTTACTAAATTACCTTTTTACCCTTTTACAACATAACCGGGCATTTTAAACAGACAAATAGAGTTGTCAGGGAATCACCCGTAGGTGTAGAAACAGTCAAGTTATATGGTAAGGATGAAATAGGTAAATTCAAATGATCCACACACGCCAAAGAAATAAAGGAATGTGTAGCCCCCGAATCAAAGAAAACAGATAAGAGTCCCCCCGCAACTAGGCACTTACCTTGTATCAGATCGGGACATTGAGAGGCTTCGGACCCTCTCACGGCGAACACTCTTCCCGTTGTCTGCGGCCTGTTCTGCTGGCCCACCATTTGTTGTCCAGTCCCAACACTCTGAGCCTTCCCGGCTTGCTGTTGAACTTGGCCCTTACCGGCGTCCCCTGTTCGACATTCGTTGGCATAGTGGCCCCACGTGCCACAACGGAAGCAAGTGACATTCGGTGCCTGAGCACACTCTTTCACTTGATGCGGCCCGCCACATCGAAAGCACTTGGAGAATCCTGGTTGTCCTTGACTGGCATTTCCTCTTCCATAGTTTGCTGGTTGCTGATTCGGGCGACTGTAAGGCTTCGCCCTTGGTTGGAACTTTCCTCCTCGACCTTTCTGACCAAAGCTCCTGGTTGGTCCACCACTTGTTACTGGAGTTTGTGTAATTCGCTCTTGATCGTGTCCTTCCAGTATGGTACATTTTTCCACTAGCTCGGGAAATGATCGGATACTCAACGGCAGCATGGCTCTCTTCAACTCGGACCTTAGTCCGTCTTCGAACCTTCAGCACACCCAGTCTTCAATCTTTATTTTCTCCATTTATTTTCATGAATGTCAATTTCTAGATCTAAACTTCAAAAATCTCTAGAAAATTGTAGAAAAATCATTTTGAGACCAAACCAATTCCTATGAGCTAGTATCATCCCCTACTATCATAATCCAAGAGCTTGTGATGAAATAAAATCTCTAGCCTATTTATCTTTTAGGGTCCGAATGGGAGGGTTTTTGGGGAAAAAAATGGGTTTTTGATCATTGTTCTTGATTCCTCATGTGTCATCCCTTAATCATGTAATCCAAGTGATTAGGAGGCCAAATCACACTCTCACCTATTTTTCATGGTGAGGGCCGAAACCCTACTTTGATGGTTTAAGGGGTTTTGGTTCAAATCTTTGATAATTGATCATTGATTATGCATTAGGTATGCTTAAGGGTCATTGATCCAAGAGTTGGTAGAATTTCAATATCCCTAGCCTACTTAAGTAATTAAGGGCAGTAGCTAATCCTAGAGATTAGATAGATTATGGTTTCGTTATTTTAATTTCTGGTTGTGTTTTGTTGTATAGACTCGGACAGGATTCGAACATCCGACAGCGCACCCGACTGACAGCTGCGGAGTCGTAGCCGGAGCTGCTCGAGGAAATCACTAAGGTAGGGAGAAAGAACTCATATCGTCGGGAAGGCAAGCTAGTATAGAATATATATATCTGTGTAGGGAAACCCTAAAACCCTACTAGAGGTTGAGCCCTGGAAAAGTGCCTGGACCCTGGGTGTAGGTACTTTTGGGCTATCACCACTAAGTTGATGATATGACTATTGTAGTTTATTGAGGTTGATGTGTTGAATTGGTTATTTGATTATTTGTTGGTTTTATTTGTTGAACTGCCTACATGATGAATTATTGTTTGACTTTATAATGATAGCTGTACTGGTAGAATTACTGTTGTGATGATAATGTGATTTGATTGATTGAGTGTTGATGAGAGTATGGTGAGCGTTGATGTTGTTCGGGTTGATATCGTTGTGGTCCCGACCGTGGAGCTGTGGCTCGTAGACGCAAGGCGTCGTGATGCTGATGCTGATGCGATGTTGATGATGATGTGATGTTGATGTTGATGATTGATGTTGACGTTGATGTGATGCGATGTGTCGTGGTCGTGGACGAGTGTTTAGGCGTGAGGTTCCGATATCAACCTGCGATGGATGTTTGTTGCATTTTCATAACATTTCATACCACAGCATTTGGTCCCAAAGGGGGATGTCCAATTGGGGACGTTACGTAAAATCCCGAGGCGGGATATGATGTGATGTGATGTGATGTGATCCCGACGGGGATGTCCAATTGGGGACGTGATGTATCGGCCGACATGCATATAGGGAAGACAACATATACATAGGGATTAGTATCCCTCCTATAGGCTTATTCGAGAGAATGATATTTGAGATGATTGTGATTGGTGACTTAAGAGATGGATGAAGTTGTGCTATATATGTTATCTGTGTTGTGTGATGTATATATATATATATATATATATATATATATATATATGCTGTACTGATGCCCCTCTCCCATATTGATGATATATGTTTCTTATCTCCCGCTATTTTTCTGTATGTGTTGCTCTTATCTTATGGGAAGACCCCGAGGAGGAACAAGTTGCTGAAGAGCTGGACGGCATTCCTTACGAGCCTGACGCTGGAGGACGTGCCGCGGACCCTAGCCTCGAGAGGCTGGGCAATGATCGTGATTAGTCGGAGAGCTATCTCTCGGCCTACCTTTCATACTTTTATTTTGGTTTGTAAGAGTATACTCGTATGTATTACTGTATTACTGTAGCCCTACTGATGGGGCAATACTGTATGTGATATATTTCTTTATGTTTTAAGCTGTGTACTCTGAAGCGTTGCGTGCCGTGTATTTGTTTGCTTCCGCGCTAAATTTTCCGCTTCGCTTCGTTTTAATAAGGCGCGCTAACGTTTATTATGCGATTAAGATTAGTTAATATCTTAGGTTCTACTGATGGGACGGCGGGTCGTCTCAAGAACAATGTCAAGCCAAAAAATGTTCTGTTGACGGTTAAATGTCGCAATAAGGAGAACCTATCTACAATTAAACACATTTACAACGAACGTCAAAAGTACCGATCATCTGAGAAAGGCCCTAGAACAGAAATGCAACATTTGGTATAGCAGACATGACGGTTTGGACGTTGTTAAAGATATATTTTGGGCACATGCAGATTCCGTCCATTTGTTGAATACATTTAACATGGTCCTCATCCTTGACAGTACCTACAAAACCAATAAATATAGGCTGCCACTACTTGAAATTGTTTGTGTTACTTCAACAGAAGTGACATTTACTGTGGGATTTGCCTATATGGATTCTGAAGGGGCTGAAAACTATGTCTGGGCACTAGAGAAGTTAAGAGAATTGTTCGTGCTAGATGAGTCAATTCCGCAAGTTATTGTGACAGATAGAGATCTTGCTTTGATGAATGCGGTTGCAGCTGTGTTCCCAACAACTCGCAATCTTTTGTGCCAATTTCACATAGGAAAAAATGTCTATGCAATATGCAAAAAATTGGTATCTGATAACAAAAAGCTGGAGGTAGTCAAGGATGCATGGAACAGTGTTGTTTATTTTGCTAACGAGACTGAGTATGAGCAATGCCTGATGAGTTTTCATGAAGTATGTGTAGAGTGGCCTATATTAATTGATTATGTGCAAAAGACTTGGTTGGATCCACACAAAGACAAATTTGTTGCGGCATGGACTAACCAAGTGATGCACTTGGGGAATACAACCACAAACAGGTATGATCAAACTAGTGTCAAAATTGTTAATGAATCATGTTATGCTACAGCTGAAGTTATTTTGAATGTTTGTTGATAGGGTTGAGTCTCAACATTGGAGATTGAAGAATTTGTTGCAAACCAGCAAGGGTGACGTGTATATGTGTTAGGAGACGATGAATAACATGCTTACGCTGCAACACAACGAGATAAAGGCATCATTTGAGAGGAGCATAACCGTGATCGAACATGAAGGAACCTGTTTGAAATACAAGAAGGGGGGTTGAATTGTGTTTTAGACGATTTTAAATTCTTTTCGTAAGCAGATAATGTTTTTCGCAAGATTGGACGCTTAAAACGATTAAAAGCAAAGAGAGCTCTTCCAAACTCCAAGTTGGACGCTCACTTAGTTTTGACTAAGACAAGAGGACAGCGTAATGAAAGGCAATTCAATCCCAGTTAGTTTGTTAGACAAAAACTAAAGTAAGAGAAGGGAGAGAAAGGAACACAAAGATATTGTCCTGGTTCACTCTTCACCAAAGAGCTACGTCCAGTCCTCTCTACTTGAGAACTTTATCCACTATAACAAAAACCTTTTGTTACAAAGTATTCAATACCTCTTCAGGCAGTATTCTCAACCTCTTCAGGTTCTCTAAGTATTCTTTTACAGACAAGCCTCTTCAAGCTCAACCAAACTAAGGTTTTGAAAAAGGTTGTTCTACTAACTCACTAAATGTGAGAATTCGAAACTAAAGCTAAGACTCTTGAAACAACGCTACACAAAGAGTAATATGAAAATGAGGATCAGAGTAGCTTTTCTAGCTTTGCAAGCTTGAGATTTTCTCTTTTATCTCTTGAGCTAAGATTTGCTTGTATCTCTTGAAAGATTTTGAATTGCTAAGTGTTGCTTCACTTGTATTTTTGCTCAAGTTCGGTCTCCTTATTTTTTCTTTCTGTTGTTCGTTTGCACTTTCAAAAGATGAAGGTATATATAGCCTCTTTTCTTTGAGCAGTCTTCAGTCTTCAACGGATGGAAAAGGATCCGTTCTGATGAGCATTGAATGCATTTGATCCGTTGAGTCTGATAGCTTCTGAAGTTTCTGATCAGCAGAATAGACTATCAGGGTGATAGCTGAAAGTGGTGCTGGCATATCCTCTGAGTAGAACGAAAGTTGCCTTTTGTTTATCCAAAACAAGAAGGTCAACTTCTTTAGGTGACAGAGACATTCTGCCTTATGCTTTACTTTAGTACGAATATTACAAAGAATGTTTTGTCCCACGGGTATAAGCCTTTTACAGGGAATAATAAATTCAAATGCTTTTACAGAATATTCGCGCTTGAAATTTAAAAGCATTTATTGGACTAGCTATTACAGAAGGTAATCAAAAGAGTCTTTGGACTCAAGGTTCTATAAATTACCTTCCAGTCGTAAACCAGGAATAAGTGTTGGACGAGATAAAATCTTTGGACTATGTTGGACGAGATAACGTCTTTGGACTATGGATAGTCTTTGGACTCAATTTAGATTTGTCCTGCACACTTAATATAAAACGTTAGTCCATAACAAATCTTTGTTCATCTTAAATTAGCACTTTGTTAACATCAAAACTTAAGGGATTATCTGGACCATGACCACTTTGGTTCCAACAATCTCCCCCTTTTTGATGATGACAAAACATACTAATTTTGATTGAACAAAGAGTCCTGGAGAGCTGAAGGGCTCCCCCTAAGACAAACATTCTGATCATTTAAAGCATTTAAACATTTAAAGCATATAAGACAGATATAAGCACATATATCATTTAAAGATTCAATCAACCCATTTAACTTTAAATATTCAATCAACCTTAAATATTAAATATTCAATCAATCCATTTTCTCCCCCTTTTTGTCATCAGACAAAAGAGTGAGAAACACATCATAGTCAGTTTATTTGAAAACAAAGAAAACAAAAATTTTTAAGAAGAGGGATGAGGTTTTGGAATGAAGTCTTTGAACATGGCCGTAATCTGCTGAAGGAGCACCGCATTGTTGCCCGTGTTGCGTCCACACCTTTTTGATCAGGAACTATACTCAGAGCCTGAGAAGGAGATAGATCATCAGGATGGACCATTGAGAGAGGGATCGGTTGAGACTTGGACTGAGCTGAGTCTGCAACTTGTTCCATTTCCTCATGATGAGTTTCAGACGAAGGGTCAGCATAGATGATTTCGGTGTCCCCAGTCTCTTCAGGAATGACCGGCTTAGGAGGAAGAGGAGGAGGAACATTTGGATCAATGACAGGTTTTGGTGGAGGAGGCAGCACTTCAAGTATGATATCAGCATCATCATACATGTTTTCCCTCCATCTGATAGCAGGCATAGGCAAAACATCTCTAGGATAAAGAGGTATCCCAAAGATATCGTCTATGATCATGTAGTCTGCGTCACGGATTCGATATTGTCTCGGGTAGACGCGAATCTCTGCTTTCTCTTCAACTGATAATCCAGATGATGATGCTTCTTGGGAACATCTCCAGATGTGGTTTTCCCAATAGATCCTAGCATCTGGGTCAAATCTGAATCGGGGATCTTTCTTCCAAATACTTTCTAGAGCCCCAGAGTCATCTCGATGTTTTGTCCAAAATAGGGGATCAAAAGCATTTTTGTAAGGCAGCGTCCATGACTCAAGCCTTTTGCGAAGGTCCTTATCCTTGTTGGGATCTAGGATAAGGAGCCTTGGACAAGCTCGAGGAGGAACAACTCCTACGCTTGTGCGAGAAGACTTTGACCAAAATCTCTTTGGAAGGTTGTGATGGATCTTAGCTTCTCGAGTCATGTCACACTCCCTCCGCACAGCATAGTAAGGAAGAAAGTCCCGGACATCAGAATACTCCTTCCAAGTTGATGGATAGCTTGGAATGAAAGAAAGGTCGGGATCAAGAATGTAGTTGCTTAAGTCAAACGTCCTTGCCCTTCTTTCATACTCCGTCTTGTAACCTCTCTTGTCTTCATGACGAAGAACAACATGCCTATTTATATTGTAGTGGCACCACTGGAATGCCTTGTCCTTGATAAGGTTGGGATAGACTTTCCTTGGAGGAAACGTTTTTTTCTCAAGGTAGGTAACCAAGGGTCCATGGGCATTGTATGTTTCAGAGGGCATAGGTTTAGTTGAAGTGTATGGGATGGGTTGGTAGCCAAGTTTAGGTGGTGAGGTGGATGATGTGGAGGGCTGTTCAAGTTCATACTTGGGTAATGGAAGAGGGCTTTTGGGGTGAGGTTCTGTAGTGGGGGGTGTGTGTTTAAGGAATAGAACAGGAAATTTGCGTTTGACCTCAGCCCTAATTGAGCATTTGTTATTGTAGTCTACTCCAGGGAGGCATCTATATTTGCTTTTGGGAAAGATCGGTCTGGGGTAGGGAGCACCATAGGGTTGGAAGGGGTGATCTCCCCAGGGTGTGAACCAATCTTCGGGTTCATTTGGTGAGGTTAGAGTTTGAGTTTGTGGTAGGTTAGTGGGTGAGAGTGGTAGGGAAGGTTCAAAGGTTAAGTCTTCGATCTCAGACGATTGAAAAATAGGAGAAGTAGTACCTGAACTGGAGATAGGTTCAGTATTTCCTTTCGTCTTTGCTCGAGTTGACCTTGCCCTTGTTGACAAAGGTTTAGGCAGAGGTGCAGCAGACGAGGTTTCCAATCTTGGCCCTTTAACTACCCTGGAGATGGGTAGATTGTCCTCGTCATCCTCATCAGTGGGAGCTAGAACCAGCTTCCTTTTTCTGGATGTTTGGACGGCGAGCTTTGGACGAGAAGAAGGAGTCTTAGCTATTGGACGAGCTCATTCAGCAGAGCGTCCAGCAGTGACACATTGTTCAGATGCTTCTTCTGAGCCTTGCGTCTGAGCTCCTTTTTGTTTTCCTTCAAGTTTAGACTTTTTAAAGCAGTCCAACTGCATCATTACCAAACTTTGCCTGCTAAACTCAGGCTGATGCACACGTTCAATGCCATGAACTCCATAGTATTGGAACTTTTTTTTTGGAGCCAAGTTCTTTAGGTCATCGTAGACCATATGCTTCTCAAATATTTTTGAGAGAAGAGCGCCATAGATGAGTGCAGTGTTCTTCCCAGAGCCTTCAATGGCACATTTGAAGAAGGAAAAGAGTAGGTGGGGAAGGTTTATTTGCCTTTCAAGAATCAAATGAACCAGACAAAATTGATGAGCCTTTGAAACATTATCCTTCGACCCAACCTTATGAAGGATAGCCTTGCTCAAGATTTGGTGAAGAACCCTAGCCTTGTCAGTCATTTTTGAGGCTATGAGTTTGTCACCCGAGTTTTTCAACAGACAATCTCTGATGGTGGAAGCATCACCAATTTCTTCTTCCCAGTCATCTTCAACAGTTATGCCTGATTGAGCACACCCAGTCGCATTAGAGATGGTTGCTTCAGATACTATTACTTCAGTATCAAGCACTTTGTTGCGAATCTCTCTTGCAGAGACAATGGGGTTTGTCCAGAACTCCCTAACTAGAGCAGGGTAGATTACTAGAGAACCGTCAAAGTAGCTTGACCATCCAGCAGCATGGATGTTAGAGAAGATGTCAATCCCATTATCAGCCAGGAATTGTAGGTTAAACTTGTACTCGACCATGACATCAGCAGTCTGAGCGTTAAAGGTTTTTCCTTTACCCTTAGAGCTAGCAGCAGAAGAGGTTGCCATAGTTTCAGAGAGGATGTTTAGAGAAAAAGGGTTTTTCAGAAAGGGTTTTCCTTTTCGAAGATGCAAGAAGAAAGATTAAAGCTTTTTGTAAAGGTTTGATTTTTATCAAAACTTAGGTTTTAAAGAAAGGAGAAGAGAGAGCGAAAACCTATCGTATTTTCAAAGAGAGAGAGAGAGAGCGAAACGACGTGCATTAAATGCCTGACACACGTTCAGACTTTGAAACCGTAAAAAGTATTTTTGGCAAATAAAGAAAACAAAAACTGACTCAGTTAAGGGAATGAAAGATAATAGTTCATTCGACAAAGATTGAGTTTCATTAATGCATTAGACGAGCATTCAGAAAGTACACTAGACGAGCATATATTGGACGTAATGCAAATATTGGACGCATGCATTGGACTCTCAGTCAATCAATGAAATGCATGTTCAGATATTTTCTTATAAATATAAACCTATCTTCGGCTAATGGTTTAGTGAAGATATCTGCCCATTGATGGTCAGTATCAACAAATTGAATATCTATTGTTCCTTTTTGCACATAGTCCCTAATAAAATGATGTTTTATTTCTATATGCTTTGCTCTAGAATGCAGTATGGGGTTCTTTGACAAATTAATAGCAGCAGTGTTATCACACATTATAGGGATGTTGCTTACAAACACGTTGTAGTTTTCCAACTGATGTTTGATCCATAGCAGTTGTGAGCAGCAGCTGGCTGCAGCAATGTACTCAGCTTCAGCAGTTGATAGAGCAATTGTGCTTTGCCTTTTGCTTGACCATGAGACGAGATTTGCACCAATGAAGTGACACCCTCCACTTGTGCTTTTCCTTTCTATTCTGTCTCCAGCATAGTTAGCATCACAGAATCCAACTAATCTGTATTCATCAATTTTCTTATACAAAAGACCCAGATTAGTAGAACCTTTTAGGTATCTAAAGATTCTTTTTACTGCTGAGAGATGAGACACTCTTGGATCAGATTGAAAACGAGCACATAAGCAAACGCTAAACATGATATCAGGTCTGGACGCAGTTAGATATAAGAGGGAACCAATCATATCTCTATATACCTTTTGGTCTACCTTTTTATCTTTATCATCTTTGTTTAGCACGGACGTTGGATGCATTGGTGTATTCATAGGTTTACAATCGTCCAACTTGAAGCGTTTAAGAAGCTCCTTTGTGTACTTCGTCTGATGAATGTACACTCCGTCTGAAGTTTGCTTTACTTGAAGTCCGAGGAAGAATTTTAGTTCTCCCATCATGCTCATTTCAAATTCCCTTTGCATTAATTCAGAAAACTCTTGACAAAGAGATTCATCAGTTGCACCAAATATTATATCATCAACGTAAATTTGAGCAACAATAAATTCCTTTTTATTTACTTTTCTAAAAAGAGTTGTGTTCACTTTTCCTCTCGAGAAGCCATTCTCCATTAGGAAAGAGCTGAGTCTCTCATACCAAGCTCTAGGAGCTTGCTTGAGTCCATATAAAGCTTTCTTAAGCTTATATACATGCTCAGGACGGTTCTGATCTTCAAAACCGGGTGGTTGAAGAACATATACTTCTTCATTAATTACACCATTTAGGAATGCACTTTTTACATCCATTTGATAAAGCATGATGTTATGATGTGCAGCATATGAGAGTAAGATGCGTATAGCTTCTAATCTAGCTACTGGAGCAAAGGTTTCAGTATAATCAATACCTTCCTCTTGTGAGTAGCCTTGGGCAACTAGCCTTCCTTTATTCCTTACAACCTTGCCATCCTCATCCAGCTTGTTGCGATAGACCCACTTGGTTCCAATTACAGACTTATCCTTAGGTAGGGAGACCAGCGTCCAAACGTCACTACGTTGAAACTGGTTGAGCTCCTCTTGCATAGCGAGGATCCAGCAATCGTCCAATAAGGCTTCGTCCACAGACTTTGGTTCCATCTCAGAGATGAAGGCTAAGTCAGCTTGCTCTCTGAAAGTTGACCTTGTCCGGACGCTATCATTAGGTTTGCCAATGATTTGATGCCTCGTCTTTGTTGGTTGTTGGACGATCATCTGAATCATTCAGATTCATATTTGCAAAAGAATCATCTAGCTCTGATAATCTCTTATCAGGCTATTTGTCATCAAATTTAACATGAATGGATTCTTCAACAATCAAAGTTCTAGAGTTATAGACTCTAAAGGCTTTGGATGTTTTAGAGTATCCTAACAATATTCCATTATCTACTTTGGCATCAAACTTTCCTAGTTGATCCTTAGTATTTAAAATAAAACATTGACATCCAAAGGGGTGGAAATAAGAAATGTTGGGTTTGCGTCCTTTCCACAATTCATAAGGAGTCTTATTCAAGATTGGTCTTATGTATATTCTGTTTTGAATATAGCAGGCAGTATTAACAGCTTCAGCCCAGAAGTGCTTAGGGACAGAATTATCACTGAGCATTGCCCTAGCCATCTCTTGAAGAGATCGGTTCTTCCTCTCAACAACACCGTTTTGTTGTGGAGTTCTAGGGGCAGAGAAATTGTGATGAATACCACTTTCATCACAGAACCTTTGAAAAAGCTCATTTTCAAATTCGCCTCCATGATCACTTCTGATCGAGCTGATGAATATGCCTTTTTCATTCTGAACTCGCTTACAGAATATAGAAAAGACCTTGATAGACTCATCCTTGTGAGCAAGGAACTTAGCCCATGTCCATCTAGTATAGTCATCTACTATGACAAGTCCATATTTCTTACCATTGACAGAGGCCGTCCTTGTTGGACCAAACAAATCAATATGCAACAATTCCAGTGGTCTAGAAGTACTAACAATGTTCTTGGACTCAAATGAGTTCTTAACTTGTTTTCCTTTTTGACATGCGTCACAGAGAGCGTCTAATCTAAACACGATCTTTGGTAAGCCTCTTACAAGGTTATGCTTGTTTAGTTTAGAGATTAATCTCATACTAGCATGACCAAGTCTTTTGTGCCAGATCCATCGCTCATCTTCGACAGACACTAGACATGATACACTTTGAGTTGAAAGTTCCCCCAAATTAATCTTGTACAGATTATTTTGCCTTTTGGCAGTGAATAAGATGGACCCATCAGGGTTCTTGACCATACATTCACCTTTATTGAAGGAAACAACAGACCCACTGTCACATAATTGACTTATGCTAAGCAAGTTGTGTTTTAATCCTTCAACCAGAAGAACATTATCAATAGAGGGAAGAGGATGCTTACCAATCTTACCTATTCCTACTATCTTCCCCTTCTGGTTGCCTCCAAAGGTGACCCATCCACTAGACTTCTCACGGATTTCTTGGAACATACACCTTTCTCCCGTCATGTGACGTGAGCAACCACTGTCCAAGTACCAGGATTGGGGTCTTTGTTGTGTTGCTAAGCAGATCTGCAACAGGTATTATCATACTCTTAGGTATCCAGATAGACTTGGGTCCTTTTGGGTTAGTTGGTGGTCTTCGACCATGCATTTTGTTTTTGTTTTTGTAAATGCATTTTGAAAAGGTGTGACCACTCTTTCCACAAATCTTACAGTAAGTTCTGGATGCATGCAATTTATTTTCTTTTTGCTTTCCATAGGAATGAAAAGCCTTGTGATTTTTGTTGGACCCTGATATTTTCTGAGACGCATTTTGTTTCTCAGAGTCATAGCCAAGGCCAGACTTATCATGAGGTGATCTAGTGTACCTCAATATCAGGTCTAGCTTCTCTGATCCTCCAACAAGCTTAGTTACGCTTTTGGTGAGATCAGATACCTCTTGTTTTAGTCTAGTTACCTCATGAGGTTCACTGGACTCAGAGGTGAGTTTGTCAGTTAGACTGACATTCTCAGCTTTAAGCTTATTATTCTCTTCAACAAGCTGCTTATTTAGTTTGTTGGACTCTTCCAACTCCTTATTTACTTTTGACAATTTTCTCTTAAGCACGATGTATTGATGATGCAATATAGAAGAATCATTTAGCAGTTCATCATATGCTTCTTGAAGAGAGTCAGAAACGGATACCTCGTCATCTTCTGATTCAGCGTCCAAAGAGCTTTTGGCCATCAGACAAAGATTTGAGGTAGACGAGCTCCTTGGTCTGAACAGATGTTCCAGAGCGTCCAGCTTCTCCTTAGCTGTTTGGAATTGCGAGACCATGTCCAGTCTTGCACGATCAAGGGCATTGACAAGACACCGGTTAGCATAGGCATTTTGAGAACATCGTTTGATATCGTCACTCGTCCAGTCTGTTTCATGTTTGGGTGATGTTGAACCGTCCTCAAGGGTAATTGTTGGACGATAATCTCCGTTAGTGAAGATGTCCCACAACTCACAGTTTTGGGCTTGGACGTATAGTTGGAAAATTGATTTCCAATAAGTATAGTCTGTTCCCTTGAAGATGGGTGGAACATTCACATTCCATCCTCTTCCAGAGGTAGACTCTTGATTTCTTTCTCCGGGAACAACAAATTGTTCATCGTCCAAAGAGTCTTCATCTTGCTTGTTGGACCAGAGGCATAGATTAGCCTCTTCATTTGTTTCTTCTTCTTCTTCTTTAGAAGAGTTCAAGTCCTCCCAAGTTGTCATGAAGTTCTTTTTCTTCATTTTGAAGAACTTCTTCTTGTCCTTTAGCGTAAGGCAATCAGCTTTGAAGTGTCCTGGTTTGTTACATTCAAAACAGACCAGCTGACTTTTATCCTTGGGTTCAGCATGATCCTTGAAGCTTTTCTTTTGGAATGGCCTTCTCTTCATTCCATTTTTCTTTCTCCACATATTCTGAATCTTTCTGGAGACAAAGGATAGCTCGTCATCGTCTGATACATCATCATCAGACTGAACAGCTTCATCACTGGACTCATCAGCTTTTAAGGCTTTTGAGTTGTTGGACCTATGAGCTTTCAGGGCAATCCCCTTGTTCTTCTTTCCAGGATTGTCAAGATCAAGCTCCTGCTCATGAACTTGAAGCGTCCCGACAAGATCATCCAGAGTCAAAGTGGAGAGATCTTTGGCCTGGGTGATTGCAGTGACAAGAGGTCTCCATTTCTTAGGCAGGCTCCTAAGAATCTTGGTGACATTCTCCTTGGTAGTGTAGACCTTTCCAAGGGATTTCAGATTGTTGATGATCGTCTGAAAGTGACCCATCATGTCTAGGATGGACTCTCCTTCAGCCATGGTGAACATTTCATACTGGCTAACCAGCATGATGATTTTAGAGTCCTTCACCTTGGTTGTCCCTTCATGGAGATTAGACAAGGTGTCCCATATTTGTTTGGCTGATTCACATGCGTGAATCTTCTGAAATTCGTCAGGACTGAGAGCACACATTAAAGCATATCTTGCTTTATGATTCTGTTCCATTCTAGCTCGTTCAGCATCTGTCCAGTCGTCCTCTGCTTTGTCTGTCCCGTCAGAGTTGAGACAAACATTAGGACCGTTTTTGATTCTGGCCCAGAGAACTGAGTTTGTACTGAGGATGAAACCTTTGAATCTCTCCTTCCAGTACAGGTAGTGAGTACCATTGAAGAACGACGGTCTGGTCATGGAAGTGCCTTCCATAACAGGTTGACTCCCGCTTGGCATACCTGGTCCAGACATATCTGCAGTAGGATCTTTTCCTCTACACGGCAAAGTGCTCAACCCAGAGGCTGAGCTTTGATACCAATTGAAGGAACCTGTTTGAAACACAAGAAGGGGGTTGAATTGTGTTTTAGACGATTTTAAATTCTTTTCGTAAGCAGATAATGTTTTCGCAAGATTGGACGCTTAAAACGATTAAAAGCAAAGAGAGCTCTTCCAAACTCCAAGTTGGACGCTCACTAACAATAATAATAATAATAGTCTGCGGAGGTGTATTAATAACAACAATAATATTTACATAACAATAACAATAACAATAATATTTACATAATAAATACTAAGTGTTCGTATGAAAATAAATTACAAAAAAATAAAACAACTCAGCGCTCCTGATCCTCCGCTATCCGAAGCACCTCCCGAAGGTAGTCACACATGTCATCTCCCTCCTGTGCGTAATCAAGGATCTGATGCAGCATGGCGGCAATTCTATCCAACCTACTAACCGCATGAACATAAGCCACCTACAAATGACATAAATACATAATAACATAAGTACATTATATAGGGGAAAAAAATAGATGACGTTACGACTAGACATAATATATAGAATGTAAAAACTTATTATTCCTTACCCGAGGGACACGATCAACATGTGCATCATGTGGAGCCTGCGGAGGTGAAGCCTGTGGAGGTGGGGCCTGTGGAGGTATCAGCAATGGATGCGAGTGCCTGTAGTACCAATCCAAGTAATCCGGGGAGCACTCAGCTGGATAACTGGCCGACCTCAACCGAAATAGGTATCTAATAGAGTACAGGTGAGGGGACATCCAGTTAAGACTAATGGCCTCAGCCGAGGGACGTCGTGGTGGCTGCCGAGGAATCTCCTGCCTGAACCCGAACTGTCGCAGTACTCTCTCAGGCAGGTACGGCACTATAGTGTTCCCACACCGAAGGTGCCCCGAAAATTATGCCACCGGATCGAATGGGGAATACTGTCTATATGCGGCCCATGGTGCCCAGTACACGTCATCAGCGGTCAGCGCATCCAATGCCTGCCTGTATGGAAGTACCCTCCCATGACCCCTCTTGCTTCTCCAGCGGTTAGCGCGTACAGGCGCACCCTCGTAACCCTCAACAAGTCTCCGATCTACCACCGAAGTAAGAAAATACGCGTAGATCCAGGCTGTCACAAATAACGAATCAGTTACGAAAACACGTCAGAATTACAACAATTGTAATTTTAATTTTCTAATTTAATAACACACTGCTACCTGAAAGAGTGTCATGTAACCCGCTAACCCACGACACGCCAACCTAGTGGCGTCACCAAGATAACCATACAAGTGGCATAAGGCTAAAGCTCCTCATGACCACTGTCCCACCAGCTCCAACTCACGCAGCAGCTCGATATATTTGCAGTCAATACGAGTGCTAGTCTTATCCGTCAGCAGAGTCATCCCGAGTAGTACCAATATGAATGCCCTTGCTGCCTCGTCCATCGGACCCTCAATTCTCCGTGCATCATAAAGGTCTTGCAGCCAAGATAAACTGACCGATGTCCACCCAGTGCCCGTCACCTCCGCCCGAGCATCCTTATAAGATACCCCCAACAATGACTGCAGAACTGATATAGCAATATCCGTATCCATCTCGGGGGGTATAAACAATGCACCTCTGACCGGGATGCCCAAAATGCATGACACATCATCCAGCGTGATGGTCATCTCTCCGAACGGAAGGTGGAACGAGCTGGTCTCCATATGCCACCTCTCGGAAAACGCTGTCAGTAGCGAGTTATCTACCATCGGATAGCTGCAATACATAAGAGGCGACAGACCAGCTCGATCGACATGAGCCTGTACTGCTGGTGGTAGTGGCTGACGCTCGCCAAACCACTTCTGCTACTTTTTCCCGTGCGCAAAAACCTAAGCGGGTCCTCCTGATCCTGCACACATAAAAATATACGTCTTGTCATGAATTATACAAAAGTAAAAAAAAAAAAAAAAAAAAAAAACCTTAAATGTTTTAAAAATAGTAAACAATAATTACCTCTCCATTCCACAAGCTGTAAGCTATGTGGTCTTTGAATGAAGTCAGGAGCGATGTATCGGAAGGTCCTCCAGGAAATGGTCCCTCCTCTGCCCGTGAATCAATATGCATCTCGTCGTGTTGTCCCTCGTCCTCATGTCCCTCGTCCTGAGGTGACTTGTACTGAGATGCCTCATCGTCCTCGTACTGAGGTGGCTCCTGGTGAGGTTGAGGTGTACGACGTCCCCCTCTGCTCGGGGCAGCTCTACTATCAACTAATCTCCGGTGGTGCGAAGCAGTCATAGCATCCCGCTGCTGTCACTGAGCCTCTGCTCTCGCAGCCTCAACAGCCAACCTATTGGCCTCCGCCTCCGCCTCCCTACCGGCCAACCAACCTGCTCCCCTGGTGCGCGGCATTACTGAAACAAATAACAAATTAAAATCAATATTTTTAAGATAATCCTACGAGTGAAGGAAATTTTCCTCACTCGCAAATAAGGTATTTGCGAGTGAGCAGGTATTTGCGAGTGAGGAATATTTTCCTTCACTCGCAAATAAGGTATTTGCGAGTGAAAGAAAATTTTCCTTCCCTCGCAATTATCTTATTTGTGAGTGTAAAAAAAATTCCTTCACTCGCAAATACCTTATTTGCGAGTGAAGGAAATCAAAAAAAAAGTTCGCAATTACCTAATTTGCGAGTGAACAAGGTATTTGCGAAAAACCAACTGTTATTTGCGAGATTCCACAAAAATTTTACAACTCTCTGATTTTTGGTAATCTGCGAGGATAACAATGATAGTGTAAAAAAAATGACTTTTAAAGCTTTTTTGTTAGGGATATTTTCGATATTTTACTGTTTAAGAGGGGTGTCTTTAGTAAAAAGGGGTGCCCTTAGCAACTCCAAAGAAAAAATGATGACTATCTTTAAAAGTACACTATATTGAAATATTGTACATATTTTATTGGAATATTACAATTAAATACTAATATTTTTTCAGAAAAAATTTAATATTCATTACTTTCTTTCAAAATCAAACCTAAAATTTTTAAATATAGTAGGTTGACATTATGAACAAGTTGCCGTCTTACTTTAATAGAGAAGAAATCTAAAAGCAGTTGTCAACGTAATTTTAAATTCTAAATTTTCAAAAAAACACTCTAATTAATTATCTTTCTAGCAATTACTAAGACGGAGATGGGTTTGGCTTGGTATGAATTTGATTCAACATTTTGATTGGACTATTTTTTGAATTCTTATCAAACTTAATAGTGATCCAATAATGAATGCGTCAACAAGATATGTGGATGTAATTATAAACGTAAAAAACTAAAATTAACAATATATATTTTAAAATAAATAACATAAATATAAATATATTGTTATATGAGTTTAATTTTAATATACTGCCGGTGTAAAAAATTTTATATCTTTAAACAATCATCTATCAATCTATATATTACTTTTAAGGCAGTTATTATCAAAATCAAACATTTTTAATAATGTGACAATATATGATTTATTATCAGTGTATAATCTCTTTACACATATATGGTTGGTGCAAATTTAGTACTCACAGATTAATCAGCTACTTTGCCTTCAATGATTTTCCTTATTCAATCAATACATTGAGAAAGAGACTTTATTTCTCAGTTATGGATTCCTAGGTTACTCCAGAAGACATTTTGTGTTGAAGGTTAAACTCTGAAAGCTAAGTTTGCATGAAAAGTAAAATAAAGACGATGCGCAAAAAAATAAGTTAAATATGATTAATTGTGTCTAAAACTAAGTTGTACAACTGTATGTATTTATAGGCACCAACTACTCAATTACACTATGTTATCCCTATCTGCCATTTTTATGAACTCTACCACTGTTTTACATCATGGGCAACAAGAATAACCTAAGCAACTCTCTAATCAGCTAAGTTATGGACTAACACTCACTCTCGCGGCTAACTATTTTATCATCTAACCACGTCATGTGTATCCCTATTTTTTAAGAGAGTGAATCTGCATACATATACTTGACTTGATCAACTCATGAACCACCTTGGAGTCCATCTTATCAATTTTTTTCTTCAATTTATCTCTCCAAACCGCCTTCAACTCCATACCACAATTTTAGGAAATTTGGTTACACAGCTAACCTCCATTTTTGACTTGGTCCACTCTTCATGAAGTCTGATTAAATTTCTTATATACCCTTCTAATTATTAATAATACAAGCCAATTATGCCCCAACAATATCCTCCAAGCCTACTAATCAATTATGTTCACCCGAATTTACTTCAGCTAATTCTTCCCAGATAGATTCAACAAATAATATTTGGCTATTTAAATCTATCATCCTTTTCAACAGTGGGCTCGTGTATTCGTGATTAATAAGGTCTAATTAATACATTTAAAGCCCACATCAACTAACTAGTTGCCTCAAGTATTTATACTCTCACTTAACTTAATCAATAAGTGGTTTGCCATCTAACATTCCTTATTAGCTAATCAGCTATCAACTATTTTTGGTGTTAATCACTTACAATGCATTCTAATTAAATTCTTATTAAATTATGTAAAAAATTATTATTTTAGATTAAGATGTCTTATTATTTATAAAATTAAATAAAAGTATAGTTTTAAAATAATATATAATATACAACTAAATTAAAACAACACAAAATATAAATTCGGTAACGAACTGAAGAGGAGTGTTAGAAACACATTCTCTAATACTCTTTTTTCAATATTCTCTCTCCTATTGATTGAAATTAGTATGGATCCCACTAATTCATGTGGTCTCACTTGAATTTTGTAGGACTCACATAAATTTCAACCTATAAGAAAGAGTGTTGGAAATAAAGTGTGAGAGAGCGTGTTGCTAGCATTTCTCTAACCGCAGAAGCCACACCATTATTTCTTTATTGTTTGGTGAATTCTCTGGTACCACAAGTGTAACATACCCTGCTTAGGTGGTCCAATCAAATGGTGATAATCATTTGACTTTACCATCAACATGACTCATTTAATTGAGGTGGCGCATTCTGGTTGGGCAGAGTAATTTTTACCCTAAAATTATTAAGGATACCGAAGAAAGCACCTTATTATTTTCTCTCGTACATTTTGGGCCATGATTTTGAAACTTGTACACTCTTTTTTATAAACCACTAAATAGGGCCTTTGACTACTCACTGATATCCCGAGATATCTATGCAAGTTTCGATCCTTTAGACCAACTATGAAACTAATCATTGGTCGGTTGCTTAGAGTAATGAATTAATCATTGATTTTCATAACCTGCCAACTAGAGTGTCTGCCACCAAGATTCGAACTTATGTTCTCGTCCTTATGGGGTTAAGGCCAACCCTTGATTTTATAATTTATTTTTTATTTTTGATATATTCTAAATGTAAAGTTTGTTATATTATCAATCAATCGCAAATCTTTATATGTATGACTTTTCAAGATAGTTGGATAAAAGTTAGGTGAATTCTGTGGTACCCCAACGATAACTTTATCCTGTCTAGTTGGCCCATTCAGATGGTGACAACCATTTGACTTGATTCATTAACATGACTCATTTAATTGAGGTGACGCATTCTAGTTGTACATAGTAACTTTTACCCCAAAATTATTGGAGATACCTAAGAAGACACGTAAAAGTTAAATATTTTTAATGATGTAACAACTCCTAATAATTGATAGTCCAAAAAATCTTCCAATTGACAATACATACAATTTAAATATTTTTTTTATTACACAGCCGAAAATTGAAAATGATTTAATTGATATGCACAGTTATTTTAAAGATTTTTTGTACAGTTGACCAATTAAAAATTAACACATCATTAAATATACTTGAATCTTATTTTAATTATCTTAAAAACTATCCATATCATAATTTTTTATTAATTAATGGATTTAATTGGTATACACTGTCAGTATAAAGATTTTTTTACACAGACAACCAATCAGAAATTGCCGCATAAGTTAAAATGTTTGACTCTTATCCTAACTACATTAAAAGTCATACAGACCATAATTTCTAATTGGTTGTTAGTATAAAAAACTATACACTAACAATACATAACAATTAAGTCCTTAATTAATTATAAAAAGTTTATATCGATATTACATATCAAATTAAACTCTACTTCAAATTCCGTTTTATCTCGGGTTTAAATAAAAGATTGATCAACGATTTGACGGTCAGAGTCTATGAAGGAGATATTTATATTTATGGATACGGGGATTCTTTTCTCCAAAGGCGTGACACTTATTTGTATTTTGATATATTTGTCCATTACTATTTAATTTATATACACAGTGCATATAAAGATTTTTTATATAATTAATTAATCATAAATTATAATATAAATTAAAATATTTGATTTTTATTTTAATTATTTTAAAAATCATTTATATTATAGTTTATAATTGAGTAAATGCTCAATTTGGTCACTGAAATTGTAGGGTCGTATCAACTTAGTCCTCCACATTATCAATATTTCAAAATGATCCCTGAAATTGCAGAAAGTTAATCAGATTCGTCCCTCCGTTGATAGTTGTATAGACCATAATGACACTAAGTTGGTAATGTTAGGGATGCATTTGAAACTAAGTGAATAATGTCAGGGATGCATTTGCTATATTTTGAAATTTCAAGGATCATTTTGGAATATTGATAATGTGGGGGACTAAGTTGATACGACCTTACAATTTCATCGATCAAATTGAGTATTTACTCGTTTCTAATTAGTTAATAGTATAAATTTTTGAATTTAATTGCTATACACTGATAGTATAAAATATTTTTACACAGTCATCCAATCATAAGTTGCCACATCAGTAAAAAAAAATAACTTTCATCGTAATTACCTTAAAAGTCATCTATATCATGATTGATAATTGATTATCTATGTAAAAATATTTTACATTGCAACTAAACTCTAAACTTTTTACACTAACAATATATAATTGATTAATTATTGATTAATGATTAATTAGTTGGATGGATTTGGGTTAGTTTAAGTGTGAAATTGAATTTGAGTAGCAGCAACAAAAGATAAGGACCGTTAATTAGTTTTTTTTTTTTTTTTTTTGGTGATAAGGATCGTTAATTAGTTAGGACTTATTAGTTAACACTGACATAACAGCAGGCACCGATAGCGTGATCATACGTGTTACTACAAAGCCGTTACAACTCGACGCGTAAACTTTGACAGCTGTATACTAGTAACTGCCTCGCCAACCGTCCCAACCGGTCATACCAACCGGCTAAACCAGTCATCCTTATCTGCTGTCACATTTTCTATTTCTCCCAAACCCCACACTCTTTCTCTCACAGAGTCAGAGAGGCTACACCCCCAACCTCTCTCTCTGTTACTCACAAATCTTGATTTGATTACTTTTATTTTTTCTTTTCTTTCCCTTATAATTTCATGATGCATAGGAGCTGTTTAATTTAATCGTTTTATGGCATCTTCAAGCAAAGAAATGGATCGGATTAAAGGTCCATGGAGCCCGGAAGAGGATGAAGCGTTACAAAAGCTGGTTAAGGCCCATGGGCCGAGAAACTGGTCCGTGATCAGCAAGTCCATTCCGGGTCGATCCGGTAAATCGTGCCGTCTACGGTGGTGTAATCAGCTCTCTCCGAAGGTTGAACACCGTCCTTTCTCGCTGGAGGAGGATGACGCAATCATCAAAGCACATGCCATGTTCGGTAACAAATGGGCCACCATAGCTCGCTTACTTAACGGCCGAACCGATAACGCCGTTAAGAATCACTGGAATTCAACCCTCAAGAGAAAATCCTCCGCCGTTACCGTTAACTCCCCTGAGTATCAACAACCTCTCAAGAGATCCGCTAGCCTCGGACCGGGCACGACGGGTTCGGGTTTATATTTTAACCCGAGTAGCCCGTCCGCATCCGGTTTAAGCGATCCCGGTTTACCTACAAAAACCGCTTCTTCAGACATGGATCCACTCACGTCACTCAGCTTATCTCTTCCCGGATTGGATTCGAATGACAACGGTTTCGGATCCGGTTCGAACAGGATACCGTCACCGCCGGTTCAGGGAAGTTCCGAGAAGCAGTTGTTCAAGGGGGAGTTCTTGACGGTGATGCAAGAGATGATAAGGAATGAAGTGAGGAGTTACATGTCTGGGATTGAAGTGCAGAATGGAATGTGTATACAGACCGAAGCTATTAGAAACGCTGTGGTGAAACGAATGGGAATTAGCAATGTCAAGTAGGGAAGGATTACTTCGAAAAAATTCGATTCGGTTATTTTGTTTTGTTTTGTTATGATTTATTATTATTAGTTTAATTGTCCCTTTCTTAGGGTAAGTAAAAAAAAATGGTAAAATAATTTTCGTCTTGTACAGAAGAACATAGCAGAGAGATATCAGAAATGAACGAGAATCAATTAAATTGGGGAGTGGAAAAAACATAAGGGAGTTCTCCATCATTCAATCTTCCCTCTTTTAAACACATTCTTTTTTTTTTCTTGAGGGGATCCATTTCTTTTAAATTGTGCATTTTGTAGATTTGTAGGTAGAGATGTAAACGAGTCGAGCTGAACCGAACACTTGAAGCTTGAATTTAGCTTGTGAAAAAAATGGATTGCTCACGTTTGACTCATTTATTTAAATTAGTCTATCCAAAAGCTTGAACTTGACTTTTTAACTAACGAGTCGAGTACGAATAGTTCACGAATAACTTCGTTCATTTATATCCTATTTACGAATTAAGAGGCAAAGGAAAAGGAAAAAATGAGTAGGAAACTGAAAATAACTGAAACATTATTTTTTTATTTTATTATTTTGTTATTTATTTTTAAAACAAATTTATAACCATATGTTTTAGCTCATAAATAAAAACATTTTTCATAAAAAAATATCATTAGAAAACTATATGAAAGTGTTTTTATACAACAAAAAAAGTAATATATATATATATATAAACGAACTATTCACGAGCTGTTAATATTGAACCTGTAAGGTTTGGATTTGACTCATTTAAAATCGAACTCAATCTTAAGTTTATGTTTGTTTATTTAATTAAACAAATGAGTTCAATTGAACATTTAATGAACAGAATTCAAACGATTAATGAATAACTCAATTAATTTACATCCAATCCCCGAAGGAAACATGGTTGGTTGCCTAATGTGAATATGATAAACCATTTATTATTATTTTGAATTACAAACAAAAGTGGTTATGGAAAAGGGGTTCTATGAATGAATAGAGCGGTGGCCCAAGTGTCATGGTGAAGGATGTTGGTGATGGGGAAGGACAAAGGACAATTAATAAATTGGAAGGAGAAACAGAACTGTGGGATATATGATTGACAGAAGTGGGTCCAGTTGGGAGATTTTGTTTTGCGGTGGGGACTTTGTTGGCTGCCAAAGTGAGTTGAGTGATGCCAACGAAATTAGGGCATGTGAAAAATACCCAACAATATCATACATGAATTTGGTCCAACCAATCATGAAAAACTCTATCGGTTTTGGGGCGCCAGAGTGCAAGTGCAAGTTGTGAGACAAAGCGATGATAAAGTTTCTCCATATTCATCATTAATTAGAGTTGATTGAAATTTTAATATAATTAATATAAAAAGTCGATAGTTGATATATCTTACTTATTCAATTTTTACGTAAGATCACTTTAGATGGAGGGGTGAATTGTTTTGGGGAGATGTATTTCCATCTATAATTTATTAAGTTATTTAAAAATAAATCATTTTTACTTATCTATTTTATAGATGGAGAGATGAGTTGTGTTGGGGCCTCGAGTGATTCACCTATAGAAATATACAAATTGTGGTTTGTATTAATAAAAAAGTGGATAGAAATTTTCACCATTCTAAATAGATATTTCAACTATTACAAAGATAAATATACTTTGTGTAATGTGTTGCACGGTATGTGACATCAGTCAAGATGAATTGTTGAGGCCAGAACTTGTCGGACAAGTTATTGAGCTGGGCTGAGCTGAATCATTTAAAAATGAACTTAATATAGCCTTGGAAGTATTCAGTTAACTCTTCTACAAAATTGCTTATCAGCTGATCTTTCAAAAACTAAATGTTCATTTTGGTGTATGTACTAGCAGAGTAGCAGCATATGTAAGCTGCAAGATACTAAATAATAAATAAATAAATCAAATCTTTGGCAGCTTCTACGTGGCAAATTTGTGACCAAGGAATAGCTGCCCCAAAAAATATGCAACTCATGACATCGCATCCAATTTACTCACTACGAAAATCTGATTATTGTGAATAGCAGATGAGAGTGAAAGTAAATAACTTTCAGCCACCTATGAAGAAACTTCTATTGTTCTATTGCTATCTTAGCCAGAGCATTTTATTTAGCAATTAGCAAAGTTGTCAATAATTAAAATATTAGCTGAAGTGCCGTTTTGTAGTTTAAGTAATTGATAGTCGTTTAATTTCTTATGCTTTGACGATGTAGTTTAACATTGGATTAATTACATTTTGGTTAAAGTAATAATTTGGTCCCTATGATGACATCGATTCTTTATTTAATTCCTGTATGTAAAAAATTATTAAAAAGGTTCTCATACATACAATCGTTACTCATTTGATCCCTCCCGCTACCTTGTCGTCTCTAATAATCCATTAACTCCTACATATATGGACTAAATGAAGAATTTTTGTAACATGTAGAGACCATATTATTACTTTAACCTAAATTATTGGATCCATATACGTAACACAGATTCTTCATTTAGTCCCTATACATAGTAGCTAACTGATCATTACAGACGACAAGGTAACGAGAGGGATCAAATGAGTAATGATTACACGTATAAGGATTTTGTTAATAATTATTTACGTATAAGGACTAAATGAAGAATCGGTATCACCTATAGGGACCAAATTATTACTTTAACCTTACATTTTTCATCCTCCAACTTTAGCTCATATGCGATTTTAATCGCTATAGTTTTATTTTAGAACATTAGGTTTCCCAATTTTTGGAAAGTTGCAACATTAATCCCTTCATCCAACGACCATTAGTTTTATAACGGAAGTATCCTAGGTGGCTAATGGTGTGCACTTAGCATGCCTAGCTAGCATTTATTTAATTAGAAAGCTTAATGAACTTTTTAGTCCCTACAAATATAGACACTTTTGGTTTTGGTCCTTATCTTTTTTTTGTTGTTGTTGCTAGGAATTGGTATTTTTAACTTCTAAAATTTTGGCAATAGTCCCTGCTGTCAGGATGGACCGTGAAGTGTTGATGTGGCTAAAGGATCGTCACATCAACACAGCCACGCGGCATCAAATAAAATATTGTTTAATTCATTAATATATCAATTATGGAATTTATAATATAGCACTTGGTCAAATTATATATATTGTAATTTGGCTTTTGTTGTGAGGCTCGTGATGGGTTCGACTGTTCATTTGGTAGCCTATTGAGACTCGAGAGGTCCCTACTCTTATCTGATTAGTAAATAAACCGACTCCACATTAAGCAGTTTAACACGTACAGAAAACTTATCAGGTAGAGGGCAATTATTCTCTCACACGTGGTTTCTTTTATATGCCTTTACTGAACGTCAATGGAGTGTGGAATCATGTCAAGTATACATTCTTGATCTATTTTGTGGATAAAATGTGTTTAATATGCTATAATCTAGTGTCTGGAATTGATAGAATTGATGAAATAAATCCAACAAGACCACTCTGATTTTTTGATCTACTTCGAGCAGTATCCCACTGCCAACCTGAGACGCGGACTAATCTCTCACGAAAATTTGTTCGGCACCTCGATGGGTGACATCCCTTCCATCTTAGGTTTTTTTTCATATCTAAGACTCGAACCCGAAATCTTGGTTAAGAGAGTAGAGACCTTTAACCACTCACGCCAACATCAACTCGTGACCACTCTGATTTAATTATGCAACAAATTTGAATTACATATAAAAACGCAGCGGGGCCTTATTCAAGGCAGATTTCATAATCAATTAATTGCGTATCACTCCTGTGCTTCACTGCCCTGAATTTTTATCTGTACAGTACCCAAAGCATGCAAGCAACACCAGGAACAATCCCTCCAGGAAATGTGCATGTTGAAAATATTCATAGCTGTTTCAAATTTTGTTTCTTTAAGTTAAAACAAAAAGAAAAATGCTAACAACAAGCCATTTTTACGCATGTCTCTCACATATCCTTGTGTCAAAATTATAACATAGATGTGCAAAAAGTAAAGTGAATCTAATTATAATTAGATGATAAAAATTATATAAATTTGAGATAATAAGTGAGTGTGTGTATGACAATGTTAAAACAAAAAACTAACCTATAAAACAGCTAAGTTAAATGGAAAATTGTGCATGGGGAAGTGATCAATGCGTGGATATAAATTAATGACATATAAAAAGTAGAGATAATTGATTTTCTCTTCCTCTGCCTTGTGATTCATGGTATGATTGGTACCATAAAGTACATTCTTTTGGTTAAAAATACCCTCCTTTTGCTGGCTACATTAGATGCATACATAGAGCCTGTTTGGCAAGGCGTTCTTACGAATTTATAGCGGATAGCTTATAGCGGATGAGAAAGTAATCCCGTTTGGTAAGCGTCTCTGTCACGAGCTTATAGCGTTTTTCCCAGACGCTACTTGAAGTAGCGTTTGAGCTTATAGCTTATAGCGTTTCATTTTTCTTTCCACTTTTATCCGTATTATCTTCATTTAATTCTACCTTTATTATCTTTTCTCTCTTTTATGTAAAATCATTAATGAAGATGTCCTTTTATGTCATTTTATATTTTTCAGCTAGTTCAACAGCTAATTTTACCAAACACTTCCACAGAAAATAAGCTAGCTTATCCGCTATCCGCTATCAGCTAACTTATCCACTATCCGCTATCAGCTAACTTATCCGCTAACAGCTAATTTTACCAAATAGATTCATAATGCATGAATCTATACACAGCAAATAACTGGATCTTTAATCTCTTTTTTATGCTTGCTTTTTAACTTTTCGTCACACTTCTTGTGACTTAAATTCGATTCTTAGGTTTTCCATGATGTTAAACGATATGTAAATTCTACTATAAATCATCGTTGAGACTGATGATTTTTTCTGATTTTATACTGCGGCGTATCTTCTCTTAATTTAAACTTTTTCAGTACAAAAAATTATTTGTTTGTTCATGTGCCTATATTTCAGGGGACACTTGAAATTCCACATTAGGAACATTGAGCCCCAAGGCTTGTTATCGGATTAATTCGCAACCCTTGTTGTATCTTCGCGTTGAGTTTATATCCGCGTTTGTTTAGATAGGATGGACCACCGTCCTATTATTGTAAATGCCAACAAATTGTTCCCCCTTACCTATGCACCGCCATGAACTCAAAGGAGGTGACAGTTCAACCCATCGTATACATACCCTTTGCATTGTCACCTCCGATAATTACGCAGTCAGAATTCACATTCGGAGTATACTTTCTCCCACCACTCATATATAGTTTTTGGAAATACAACATCAGTTTTTCTATCCTTTGCAATCTTATACACATTAAAGAATCAATATGTAGAAAGCTTATATTGAAAATCATAACTTTTCATTTTTCAATATATTGAATGCATCATTTTCCTAGAGAAATTTATTATCATTGATTTCTTAACTTGTGCAACTTTGTACAGGATAGAAAAACCCATACAAGATATCGTGATGTCCACATTTTTTTTTATAATCATGTTATAGGTATAAAATATCTATCACCATTAGCAGTGAGTAATCTTCATCGAAAAAACCTGCTGGGCAAACAAGGTGGGTTCTCACCTCTCAACCAGGTTTTTTCCATACACAAAAGCGTTGGTTCGTGATTCCCATATATATATATATATATATATATATATATATATATATAGTTGAGATAGAGGCAACCAATTTCAAGGTTAGGGATGATAATCGGTGAGGACAAAGAGTACTTCACGCTTCCAGTCCCCGATATTTTTCTTGGGCCTACCCTTGATCCCCATTGTGGGGATTATTTTTCTCCATCTCGTTCATCCTATCCCGTCAGGACTCCAAAAATTCATAAAAAAATACCAAAAAATAAAATAAAATCAATAAAATTGAAAATATATAAAATTGAAAAATATTAAATAATATATTTTATTAATTTAATAAAATAATATCATATGTATGAAATTATCAACAAGAGTTTATATATGTATATATACTTGGACATTTATGTAATGTTACCCGGGACAACGTAGGATCGGCCTAAGCATCAAGCAACTAAAGTCCTTAGTTTAGACCTCAAATTTTTTTTATTTACACTACATGTAAACATTTAGCGTCAGCCAAAGATTAATATAGTATTGGCTTGGCCGACGCTAAAGCCTAGGCTAATTAGCACCAGGTAGACGTACACTACCATTTTTTCAAAAAAAAAAAAAAATCCTTTCGAAAGATCTCGTCTCAAGATTAGCTTTAGGTCATAATATATAGATGTTGGGACGGTCTCAAGCAGGTACCCTCCAAGGCAGGAGTATGTTCCCATACTCGTCTTCGAGTTAACTTTAGAGGAATTTTCTCTCTCATTCTCATTCCATTCCAGTGGAAAAAATTCCTGCTCACGGGCCCTCAAATGGCGTGAAATGGGGCAATCCTCCCGAATATCTCCAAACGAGTATCTCCAAACATAGATGTAAATTGACATAGATCCCCGTTCAAGATAACCCCCTAGTGGTTTTTACCTACGTAAATCATTATTTTGCTCCTTGAAAGTGTGAGGCGTTGTCAGTTCAGTCCCCGAAAGCAATTAAATTATGAAAAATTCTCTTAATTTTAATTTTATTAGTCATGTTAGTCTCTCAATGTTAATTTCATTAGTCAAGTTGGTTCCTGAGTGGGGTGATGATAGGGATTAACTTGACTAACAAAATTAATATTAAGAAACTTTTTCATAATATATCTATTTTTAGGAACTGAACTGACAGTTCCTCATATTTTTAGGGATCAAAATGATAGTTTAGTCTTTTTTTTTTTTTTTTTTTAACTCCTGTGACATGCAAATTAAGCATGGGACACAAATATTTCAAAATTGAAAAGAAATAAAATAAAGTGAGCGTGCACCGCGTTACAGATTGTATGTATGAACACGCAAGAATAGAATCAGCAAAACCGTGTGAAACTAATGGTTTCAACGTGAACATGCAAAAAGCATACCGCCATACCCATAAGCTAGTAGACTGTGTAGTTCACTAACCTTCCTTGTACGTTCTTTCTTTGTCAATCTTTTCTTGCTCTTTTGAGTAGTATTAGTAAAATCAAAAAGTCAAATTCAACAGCATTAGAAGAACTCAACCCAAAGCACACATTCCTTCTCACCACGTGAACCCAATGGCAAAGCAATAATTAACTCCATTACTCTTCAAACCATATTATACGAAATCCTGAGTAAACCATTATTTTGATGTCTTAAAATATTAAACGTTGTCAATTTAGTTCCTAAAAAGAATTAAGTTATGAAAAAATCTTTCAAAATGTAAGGTGCTGCTTTGGGGCACCAAACTGATAGCGTTCTACACAAATTATAATATATGACACATATAACTATATTGGATGATAAAATATTCTTTAAGAAAATATCAACAATTATAATAACATTCACATAAATACCGTGAGTGTATTTAAAAATTAAGATGTGCGTTATGTTTACATTATTTTAGACCATTTTTTGCTTATATTTATTTTTAATCATTAATTTTATTTTCATCCAACCAGATGAAGTAGTACATGGACACTTTCTCCATTGGAAGATGACCAAAGTCAAATCAGCTTACAGCTTTTAAGGACCTACCTGGAAAGGCTTTCACCGTCCTCGGTTAGAAACTTTCTGTATATAAACAAAGTGTCGCCTCATCGTTTAGGCCAACACATTACACAAGTGTAACAGCTTGATATAATATAAAGTTACATATACTTACAGTTATTTATTATATCATACATTATCCGGCTTTTAAAAAAGGAAAACTCAAAGGAAGAGAGTGAGTTTGAGGGAAAACAAATATGCAGATGATGAAGAAGAGCAATTGGGTTGTGTTGGTTATAATAATGATTGTGATGTCATCGCAGTTCTGTTTTGTGCATAGCAGAGTTCTTCGATCGAAGGCGTTAAATACAGAGTTTAAAGGAGCAGAGTCATCTCTTGGAATGGCCACATTTGCTGTTTCTTCTAACAAATCCAGCACTCGACATTCAGTACGGAGCTTAGCATTTAGACTTGCTTCTGGACCAAGCAAAAAAGGCCCTGGACATTAGCTTAGTTGCTTTAATATCAGTCTCTTCCTTTTTTCGGTTTATTCCATATTTTTGGAGTCATAGATATATTGAGTCTCTTTCTGTCTGTTTTGGTCCTTTTGTTGTTTTAACTTTCTCCACAGACACTGATCTGATACGTGTGCCTAGTTTGTAAATGTTGATTGTAAAAACAAGTTACACATTTACAAATACAACTAATATTCTATTCTTTTGTCATTGTGGGCATTCCTTATCTTTTATAGATATAAATGTTAAGATTTTTCTGGTAATTCTTTCTGCACTACAATCAATTGTGTTCTTTGTTTTGCGAAAAACAAGTTCATGTTATGATTCATTTGATGATGCCTAAGTCCACTAATATGGGGCTCTGTTTGTAATTGGCTAGAAGATAGGCACCTACTACTTGATCAGTGTGGACAACCATATAGACCTTAACCCATAGTCTTAGGATGGTAGGTGTCTAGGGTTAAAATAGGCCTTCTGGCTAGGCCTTCTCTACAGTCATGAACATTACAATTAGTCGCTCCACAACTTGCCCCATTGAAAGTTGTGATTTTGGAGTACGTGAATCAGTAGAGGAAAACTTAATCTTTCGATTTTCAGGAATTCAGCGTTGACGAGACAATTTCTAGAATTCATGATCATGTCCTTAACAAGTAAGTACAAATCAGTGTTCTATTTTCATATAATATCACACATAATATATATTTTGATTTACAATACAAGTCATTGACAAGTATTGTTCGTTATTTAATCCTCAATGATCAAGTAGTCTAGTGATTTTGTGCATTATTTACATTTCAAGTTGAAAGGATTCTTTGTGTCAAAAAAAAAAAAAGTTGAAAGGGTTCGTAAACGAGAAAAATATAATAATTATGAAAATATCTTTACCTAATATAAAGCAATCCACATCATGTGTTTGGCAATTTTCAAAATTAGTATAAAAATGGTATATGATAGAACAAAATTATGGTCTTTCCGCTTGGAGAGATAAGATTACATATATCTATTTTCCCCGGACTCCACCAAGTGGGAGTCTTATGCACCGAGCCACCCTTTTAAACTATCATATTAATCCTTTACATATATAAATGTTATCACTTTAATCGTTCAAAAAAATTTATTTCATTTAGTTTATCAATCATAAAAACAGATACGAAAATCATTTTTATACTTTCAGGAACTGCAAGTTTAAAAGATTATAATGATATCATTTAAAGGTTAAAATAAAATCACAAGTTTCTTTGAGGATTAAAATGAGTATATACTCAATTTTAAAACTAAGACAAAAAAAGAGCTATACACGTGTTAGAGTATAATAATAAACTGCAAATGACTAACCATCTAAAATTTTATAAAAATATTCATCATACTATAAATCAATTTGCGTATAAAAATGATATTTGCTTGCTTTGATGGTTGCTTGAAAGTTGATACTCACAGAATAATAATAATAATAAACAGAATTTTTTTGTTACTATACTTTTACAAAGCAATATCAAACCTTGGGAAACCTCCTGGAATTCATGAAGTCAAAGATTAGATCACAAAGCCTCCGAAATGGTATGCCCCTGCATGAAAATATTGACCGTGCCAAGGAGCTTTCTTGTAACTATGAGTGCAAATAGGTTAGTTAGGTTAGACTTAGACATACTAGTATTTTGCAATGTCTTGGCTTGAGACTGATTTATTAGCTATTATAAGTTTTTTTTTCTCTTTCAAAATTTTTACCCTTTTATTTAGAATTTGACTTCTCTAAAGTAAGTGAAGCTCTAAAGTGATAAAGTAAGAGGTTATTCACTCTTAGATTAGTTAGTGGTTAAGATCTCTATATACTCAATCAAATCAATGATAGATAACCCTTTATTTTTTCACTTTAGAGCTCTATTCACTTTAGATGAGCTAAATCCTTTTATTTATCTCTTTTAGCTTGCGGAGGCCTTGAGCATAGCAGACCCAAAACTAGGAAGGGCTTGGCTAGGACTTTTTGGTGTATTAAATTTAAAGTCTCAGAACCTTTGAGACGGTTGTTTTGTCCAGTGTTCATAATAGCCCAGTGGCCCAAATTAGGGGTATAGATGGGTAATGCTGGTTTGTTACATACAATTATTCTTCTTCTTAAATTGGAGTTGCTTTTTACGGTTCCTGTTTTTATAATACAATTCCTCCCCTTTTTTTAAACTTTTTTCTACTCAAAATACTCTTATTCTTAAACCCCTTTTTAATACAACCCCTTCTTCTTCTCAAAAAAGGCTAATTCGTCGTAATCTTGCACGTGATTGTAAGTCCACTAAGTTACCAGACTTTGTTTATTCCACGTATTCTACTTCTTTTGCTTCTTTTCTAACATCTATTCATATTTTGTCTGAGCCCTCTTCCTACAAAGAGGCCGTTCTTGATCCCCTTTGGCAGCAGGCTATGGCAGATGAACTTTTGGCATTACACAAGACAGATACTTGGGATCTGGTACGTCTCCCACCAGGAAAACATGCTATTGGGTCTCGTTGGGTATACAAGATCAAAACCAAGTCTGATGGGTCCGTTGAGCGTTACAAAGCTCGTCTTGTTGCCAAAGGATTCTCACAACAATATGGTATGGATTATGAAGAAACTTTTGCTCCTGTTGCCAAGATGACTACCATTCGCACTCTTATTGCAGTTGCATCTGTTTGTCAGTGGCATATTTCTCAGTTGGATGTTAAGAATGCATTCTTAAATGGTGATCTTCAGGAGGAAGTCTACATGGTTCCTCCACCGGGTGTTCCTCATAGTCCGGGGGAGGTGTGTAAGCTAAAGAAGGCTCTTTATGGCCTCAAACAAGCTCCTCGAGCTTGGTTTGAGAAGTTATCTGGTGTGATTGCCTCTCTTGGGTTCTGTTCTAGTGATCATGCTTCTGCCATGTTTCTGAAGTCCACTTCTCGTGGTCGTGTTATTCTTTCCCTATATGTTGATGATATGATTATTACAGGGGATGATGTTGATGGGATTACAGAGTTAAAATTCCAATTAGCCAAGCAATTTGAGATGAAGGATTTAGGTCCTCTTCGCTATTTCTT
Organism: Ammopiptanthus mongolicus; assembly: GCA_039655645.1. NCBI lineage: Eukaryota > Viridiplantae > Streptophyta > Magnoliopsida > Fabales > Fabaceae > Ammopiptanthus > Ammopiptanthus mongolicus. Next base: position 79,127,713 of record CM077349.1, on the reverse strand, counting down.
GGGGATTGAAGTTGCCTATTCTCCTAGAGGTTATCTTCTTTCTCAATCTAAGTATATTGCCAGCATTCTTGGTCAAGCTCGTCTCTCTGATAATCGAGCAGCAGACACCCCCATTGAGCTTAATGTTAAATATGCTCCCTCTGATGGTGTTCCTCTACCAGATCCCACCTTGTACCGTACTCTAGTTGGCAGCTTGGTGTACCTTACTATTACTAGACCTGATATTGCTTATGCAGTGCATGTCGTCAGCCAGTTTGTTGTTGCTCCTACTACAGTGCATTGGGCAGCTGTTCTTCGCATTCTTCGGTATCTTCGGGGAACTCAATTTCAGAGTCTATTATTTCCCTCCTCCTCTTCTTTGGAGTTGCGTGCTTATTCTGATGCTGATTAGGCTGGTGACCCCACTGATCGCAAGTCTACCACAGGGTTTTGTATCTTTCTGGGTGATTCTCTTATTTCTTGGAAAAGCAAGAAACAAGACATCGTTTCTCGCTCCTCTACTGAAGCTGAGTATCGTGCTATGGCAGTCACTACTTCAGAAATAGTTTGGTTACGTTGGCTACTTTCTGATATGGGTGTTACCCTCACTGGGCCAACTCCTATGTACTGTGATAACAAGAGTGCCATACAGATTGCCCACAATTCGGTCTTCCATGAACGCACCAAGCATATTGAGGTTGATTGTCACCACACTCGCCATCACCTTCACCATGGCACCATTAGCTTGCCCTTTGTTTCTTCCTCCATGCAGATTGCTGACTTGTTCACAAAATCTCATTCCATTAAGCGTTTTTGTTTCTCGACTGACAAACTCTCAATGCTCTCTGTTAATGCATCGTGAGTTTGAGGGGGGATGTTAGATTATAGTATATGTAAGGGTAGCTTAGTCTTTTTATATTGTCATATATATTTTGTTTATTTCCTTGTAATCTTAAGACTTTGCATTGTTATGTGATTGGAACCCTAGCGGCCTCCTTTTCCTTTTCTCTTCCATGTATGGTTTCTATCTCTGTTAACATCCTGGACGTTGAAACATAATTTCTCATGATTATTGATGGGTTTTTTACCCCATCAAAGTTCTTAAAAATGTAGGGCTATCATGATTTCATAAACGAATAACCAACATCTGTATGAGCTCATTCACAAGGTATTATCATTTGATTGAAAAAGAGAAAAAGAAAACACTACTCCTGTTTGTAGACTTCATTTTCTGTATGATTTTCAATCTGATGCTACTATGATCTTTTTTGAAACGGAATCGGCGTTTCAAGGTAGCTTGGCTTTGAGTAGAGAAGTGATAAGGTGGAGAGTGTAAGAGAAGGGTGGAAGGTGGAGGAATGTGTTAGATATGGGCCTTAATGGACCCTCCTATGTTAGTAGGCTTGTTAGTAGTGGTTAATTGTAATGGGTTAATCATGTTGTAGTAATTCAATTAGAGTTAGTTAGTGATGGTTAGAGTTAGTTACTGGGTTAGGAATTTATAAATAAAAGTGGAGAAGGAAAAAAGGCAGTTATTTGATGGTATTTTCTGGTATTGGGAAGGGAGGTTAGAGAGAGTCCCAAGTCTCTCGAATACTTGGAACATTATTATACTATATATTGTATTTTTCTTATATTGCATAATCATTTTCTATCAACTGGTATCAAAACACTCGATTCTGGGAGTGTTTTATGGTACAAACTCGAAGAATGGAAGCAAGGATCGAGACACTTGAGCATGGGTTCGAGAATCAGAAGCGAATCCTCGAGGAAAACAGGGCGAAAAATCGTAGGCGATTCACCGAGATCCTAGAAATTCTGAGCAGAAATTCGCACAACCATAGCTTCTGCGCCAAAAAAGCAATTCCAACCATGACATACATGTTTCCAAACACACTAAAATGAGTACAATATTTCAGCCAGAGAATCAAGACCTAGTCTTAAGAGACAATACATTCTACTATTTCAAGATCCCTCATTTTCTCTACAAAATATAGGAATGAATCTTCTCGTGTGTGTTTTACATTTTTTATATGACAAGGTTATGTGAAAGGAGAGATAAACATAGAGACTTAAATCAGGGCCCTGCAAATTTTGACAAGGCCCCATCAATGGGATTTGGATTCCGTGATTTTGAGATTTGGTAACTTTGATGCCTTTAGGCATTTCTCTCTCATTTGATACTCTCTTTCATCTTATCTCATTTTTCTCTCTCCAAAAAATACCTAAAGGTACCAAAGTTATCAAATCTCAAAATCACGGAATCCAAATCCCCACCAATGAGGGCTTGTTTAGAGTCTTTATGTCTATCTCTCTCTTCACACGACCCAATCGTGTGAAAAACTCACATGAAAGGATACATTCCCATACTGTCACAACTCCATAAAATAAAAATTTTACAAATGGAATGCCTTCACCAATATCAATCTCTCTTTGCTACCTTGACCACACAAAAGCCCTCAATTTTTTTTTTTTTTTAAATAAAGAGGCATGCAAGCATCACTATAGAGGAAAAAAACCCCAATGATATATCTGAATACAAGAAAATATAAGAGCTCCCAATAGGAGAATGTTTATGATCCAACCATTAGTAATAATTGGAACCTCACAAGGCATAAGAAGACAACTCGTATATACATGCATATAATTCACAAGAGTATATATTTCAACTGCTTAAACAAAAAATATAGTCAAGCATGCATATGTCAATCCAAGATTACTAACCTTCGCAAAAATAATTTGAAAGTTGCAGCTACAGCTTACAGATACAAAGAAGCATACTGATATGTGATGTTAAAGGGCACAACGGAAAGAATCCAAAGAGGAAAACCTATGTGCCATTTAAATAACTAAAAGGAAAGAAAAAAAATCTAAAGTTGCATTCTTTGAGGGATGTGCAAAGATATAGAAAATGTTCTCGTAATCCTCAATTTATATAGTTGCAAATTACATAATATATAACTAACACAATCAAGTCTAAAGTGCTTGCAGAACCAAAGAAACACCATTGCTGCTCACCATTGATTGGAATCTTAGGTGACAGTTGATTCAGATATCTTTCAGCTAAAGATATTCACTATAATTGAAACCAAACAAGCAGTAGTAAATCATAAAATACATCTCTAAGCATATAACATCTAATAGCAATTGATCAGCAAGCCCATCTGCACATAGAATTAAAAATTAACAAGGGTATGATCACATTATTCACATCACCTGAAAAATAAGAACAAAAATATAACCATGTATACTTAAATGTCGTTTAAGAAGTCCAACCTGAGGTAACTCCAACTTTCATTGAAATTGCTTTAATAGAAATGATTAAACATTCAAGATATAGATCACTCATAAGATACAGAATAAACATTCTTCTACATTCTCTCATGGGATATCTAAATTGTAAAATACTACCTACCATATAATTAAGACGACAACAAATAAAATAAAGGAAAACTCAATTGGCATAGAGGAGGAGAAAACAGCATCCCTAAGTAACTATTACTAATCTTTATAGTGGTAAAAGGCGGCCCAGTGCACGAGGCTCCCATCAGGGGGCCACCTGGTGGGATCAGGGGAAGATAAATGTACATAACCTTACTCTCACAAGCTGTTTTTCAGGATTTGAACCTATGACCTCCAGATCACAAGACTGCTGCCATTGCACCAAGGCGCACCCTCACAGACCATTATTGTGGTAACTAAGTTAAATCATCAACAAATAGCTTGAATGAACAAGTTGTACCAAATAATTGGATGCAACAAAGAATCTTGAACACAAAAACACAGACACAGACACAAACACAAAGAGAGGCTATAAAGTTAAAAAAAAAAAAAAAAGAGACAATTTTCTCACAATTCTACAATTTTCCAAAAGATGGAGATCATATAATGAAGATTGGCAACATCAGAAATCAAAACAAGTTCTAAAGATAAAAATCTCATTGTAAAACATAGTAATAATTCCCTCAATGAGTGAACCCTAACATACTATAACCCATCAAGAGTCCGAAACAGCTGCAACGACGTCGTCTTCGGCAGGGAGAGAAGTGACGTCAGATGCACCGCCGCTATCGACGGCGGAAGCAGCCGGAGCTTTGGACTTAACGGTGTCGAGCATGCGCTTGCTGATCTCCTTGGAGTAGGCCTGGAGGATCTCAATGCCGTCGACGTCGGCGGAGGAGGAATGACCGGCGGCGACGAAAGCCTCGTCCTCGATCTGGCGTGCGACGGCGGAGGCGTCGTCGAAGGACAACGCGCCGTAGCGCTTAGAAAGGACGGAGGGGGAAGAGAGGGTCTCGATCAAGCGGTTAATGACGGCGTCGCGGGTGCGCTGCGTGGGAGGCCATATGCTGAAGGAGATGTCGCCGGCCTTGGTGGCGGTGGTGGACGGGTTGGGTTGCGGCGGAGCTTCGATTGGTGGCGGTGGTTGAGTGGTGTCTTGGTCGGTTACGGTTACGGTTACGGTTACGGGTGCGGGTGTGATTTCCGAGTCGGACATTATGAGAAAGCGATGGTTATGTATGGGATTGTTTTTTGTTTTGAGAAGAAACAGTAACACACTTACACCGTTTCACACTGATTTTTAAAATGAGATGTATAATGTAGTTAAGGATGGAATGTGGGGTCCCTCTTCTCTTGTCTTGTCTTTTAATTGTAGCATTGTGAGTTAGGACCAAGTGTTGGTGTTGGGTTGCCTTGTAAGTAAGATCCTAAGGTGGGACCACTTCTTTACAATAATAAAAAGAGCAAAGGAGACCTACACGGTGAGGATGCATTGACAACTCACTTTTTTGTAGTTAATTTAAAAATGATTAAATATGTTTTATTTTCTAACAAATAAGTGGATTTTGATTTTGATCCTTGTAAAAGAATTTTTTTTATTTTTATCCCTCTAAAATATGAAATTACCAATTTTGGTCTCAATAGGGGGTGTATTGAATTAAATTTTTAAAGGATTTTAAAAGAATTTTTTATGATAAAAAAGTTTTGCGGTATTCAATCAAGACTTTTAAGTAATCTAAATAAGTCTTGTGGTATTCAATCAAGACTATTATGATTTTTTAAAAAGAGAATCCAAATCTAGTTGTATTCAATCAAGACTTTTCACAAGTAACAAAAAATCTTGTGGTATTCAAAAACTTCCTGATTTCAATTGATTGTTTTCTAAGGTAGATTTTGTGGGACTTTGTGTGACTTTTTAGTTATATTTTAGTAACAAAAAGTCTCACCCTAACACATGAGATTTCTTAGGATTCTCGATCCTTATTTCTCTTCACCTTATGCCTTCACATTTCGTTACATTAGTAACCCAAAATAATTAATTTAAATAAAGGAAGGTAAATAAAAATTTTATAAAATATATAGGAATAAATACTTAATATAATAATAATCCAAAATAATTGTTTATATTAATTCAAAATCCGAAATAACATAATCAGTTTCAAAACTTCAAAACAGGGCGTCTATAACATCTCCCATAAGAAAATAACTAAAAGATAATAAATGTCCTCCTGAAATATGTCATACAATACTAACCAAGCTCTAAAACTATAGAGATAGTCTTCAAAACTTCTGTCTGCTCAATAGGGTCGTCCTCAGGCTCTAAAACAATACTACTAATGAGATATAAAATCTCAGTGAACAGAAATACAGTTTAAAATGTTTTCACAAAAGCATTGTTCTCAGCCGGTGCGTTAACCGGAAAAACTGTCTATGATACCCGCTATTTTCAAAATAATAATAATATTTATATATACTAATATTAACAATAATTATTCAACAACACATCATAATCAAATACATCATAATTTCATATACATAACAAATATTCGCAGCATCCTCATATGTCATATGACTTTTAAACTGCACATAACAACGGTGTCCCATTGCCTACCTTACTCATGAAGGTATTTCGATGTCACCTTCTCTTCAGTGACATTACTCATTTCGATACCAACCATTGTACACCAGTGGTATTACTCATTTCGACATCCCAACGTGTGGCGATGTTGCTTTCGATACCCATTATGGTGGTATTTCATATTTCGACACCCCAATTCATTGGCAGTGTTACTTTCGATACCCCTATTATAGGCGGTATTGCAGCAAGCAGTATTCATCACATTTAACAGTTATTGAATCATGCCAATATCACCAATATAATCATATAATCCAAATATAGCATGTCAGTCAACCAAATCATGTACTAATCATTCATATCATAATATCAATCTCAATAATAAACATTTAATTGACAGCATAAACATCTTAGAAGGAAAACCCACAAATTTCTAAAATGAGGATTTGACCAAACATAGGATTATTTTTCAAAAACATATTTTTGAAAGCGTAACCCAAACCCCAAAACGATTTGCACCATGGAAAGGTGAGAAAGATTATTTCTACTCACCTCTTGAAGACCTCCAAGAATCTCCAAGCATACCCTATGACGAATCCTAGATGTCGCCTTCCTCAGTCTTGAATCCCCTTCTCCTTCTCCTTCTCCTTCTCCTTCTCCTTCGTCTTCATCTTCTTCTTCTTCTTCTTCTTCTTCTTCTTGTTATAGTTGTTGTTGTTGTTCTCCTTCCAAACTCATTGCTTGTTGCAACCCCATATCCCAAGCATGAAGATGCTCCACAGCCGTTACTAAGGTGTTTTAGGGTGCAAAAAGGGTTCCTAGCCGCACTAGGGTGTTATAAGATGGTATCTTTATATATATAAAAGGAAGGAACAAATTAGGGTTTTTTTTGGGTTACCCTAAGGGTATTTTGGTAATTTATAATAAAGGCAACATGGTTATTAAGTTGATCATCAAGGGTATTTTGGATGACATGATTTTAAAAACAAAACAAATAAAATAATAAAAAACAAGAAGAAGAAGAAGAAGAAGAAGAAGAAGAAGAAGTAGAAGAAAGGTATCATCTTTATCATCTTCTTCATCCACCTTCTTCTTTATTTGCAGGAAATAATTGTAATAAAGGGTGAGTTTGTTAACAGCATGTGGTTGTTCTGGTGTCGCTATCTCTCACCACCTTCTTGCATACAGCTATGCCTCCTTCTTGAGTGAGTTCCCAAATTCTACTCTTTCTTTTCTTTTCTTTTCTTTTTTTTGATGATATGTTGATTTTATTTCGGGTAGCTTTCCACGTCTGAGTTTGGAAGAATTTGTTTTTTTTAATTCATTTTTCACTGCAGAGGTTTCATTTTGTGTTGGCTTTATTTTCATTTCTAACCTTCTCTGCTTCCAAGGTAAGTTTATGGATAATCATTTTTGCTTTTTTCTTCCTCATAATTCAAAACAGGTTTTAATTTTCTCTGTTTTCTGGCAACTTGACTTATTTTGGATTCTACTATTTATATGCTGGCTTCAGCTCTGATTTGAACTTCCCTGCTTATCTATTAAGATTCTATAATCCCAAAATTCAAATTTTTTTCTTTCTGTCAATGGCATAGGGTTTATAATTATTTTCTCTATTTTTCTTTCTGTGCAAATGGATTGTTAAATTTTCTCTATTTTTGTGTGTTCTTCATGTTTCTATTAGTGAAGTTTCTCTTCTTAATCTTTTTCTTTATGTTGATCGCACAAGATTTATAAATTGACAAATCTGAATTTCATCTTTCAGTTATGGATTCCAGATGCACTATGAATCTATTGGTTGGTGAGTTGGTACTACTCTTGGATATGCACAGGCTAAGCGTGTAATGGTTTGCATCGGAGATGGTAGTTTTCAGATTAGTAAGATTATAAAAATCGAAATTATCTATGTATTTAGTATCTAGAATATTTTACTTTTGAAAGTTTATGCAAAATGGAAGACATTTCTATGATAAACATGCCCATTTTTGTTCATAGTTGAAAAACCATTATTGAATAATGATAAGCATCAATAGCAAGCAAAATTCCATTTCTCCATATCTGTTACTTATATGTTTTGGATCTATTACTTATGTTTTTTTGGTTCGCTATGTTTAATAATTCTTGAAGCGGGCCCTTTTTGCTTTTCATGCATAAGGTGGGGTTCATATTTAAATTAGGTTTTTGCATTTTGATCGAGTTTTTTATTTCGTTTCACATAATTTAATAGATTTTTTATTTCATTTATTATAAAGTATTGTCAATTTAGGAGAGTGAATTGCCTATTCAGAGAGTTTTTTAACCTCAAGTGCCATAAATCACCTACAATAATCGTAGGACCTATTTATTTTCCATGACTATCAACATTATTTTCATTTAAGTTTTCTTCGTAATATTAAAATTCTTTAAACGGTTATAAGTTACAAAATTGACAAAACAAATAATTTTAAAAATTCTTAATTACCATTTTAATTGGTCCATTAAGCTTCTTTAAATGATCATAAGTTAGAAAACTGACAAAACATTTAATAAAAAAAGTAACAATGATTAAATGATTCTTAAATGTTTTATAAATTTACAAAATGCTCTTTTAATTTTTTCCTCACACATTATCCTAATTATCGTGTAGGATATCTTTATGCATCTTACATTTGAATTAGATTTTTGTATTTTGATTGACTGTTTTTTATATTTCGTTTGATATAATTTAATAGATTTTTTATTTCATTTATTATAAATTACTGTTAATTTAGGAGAATGAATTGTTTACTCAGAGAGTTTTTTAATCTCAGGTGCTATAAATCACTTACGATAATCGTAGGACCTATTTATTTTCTATGACTATCAACATTATTCGCATTAAATATTCTTCTTAATTTTAAAATTCTTTAAACGGTCATAAGTTACAAAATTAACAAAACAAATAATTTTAAAATTCTTAATTGCCATTTTAATTGGCCCATTAAACTTCTTTAAACGGTCATAAGTTAGAAACTGACAAAACATTCAATAAAGAAAACAACAATGATTAAATGATTCTTAAATGTTTTATCAATTTATAAACGCTCTTTTAATTTTTTTTCTCATACATTATCCTAATTATCGTGTAGGATGTCCTTGTGCTTCTCATATCTCATATTTGAATTAGTTTTTTATATTTTGATCAAGTTTTTTTTTTAATTTCGTTTGATATAATTTAATAGATTTTTATTTCATTTATTATATATTATTGTCAATTTAGGAGAATGAATTGTCTACTCAAAGAGTTTTTTTAATTTCAGGTGCCATAAATCCCCTATGATAACCGTAGGACCTATTTATTTTCCATGACTATCAACATTATTCGCATTAAGTTTTCTTCTTAATTTGAAAATTCTTTAAACGGTCATAAATTACAAATTTGACAAAACAAACAATTTTAAATATTCTTAATTGCCATTTTATATGCCGATTAAACTTCTTTATACGGTTATAAATTAGAAAACTGACAAAACGTTCAATAAAAAAAAAGTAACAATGATTAAATTATTCTTAAATTTTTTATCAATTTATAAATGTTCTTTTAATTTTTTCTAACACATTATCCTAATTACCGTGTAGGATATCTTTATGCTTCTCATATCTCATTCATCAAAATGTCTCTCTCTCTCCTGCAGCAATATACGAGGAAGAATAAAAGTAAAACCACATTATTTATACAACAATAGAAAGAAATAGAAATGAACAGAAGATGAATGATAATAGGTAAATTCTTAAATATCAACCACGGTCCAATTAAGGGCTAAAAAAACAAACTTCAGCATCATACTGACAGAACATCCCCATGGTGACATTACTGAAATTTATACATATTTCATCATGAGAGACCGAGAGATTCTTCAGAAGAAATATAACTGAAGAAATGTCATATTAGTATTTCCTTTTAAATAACTTATAATTTCAAAATAAATAAATTATTATTTTTATATAGGTTTATGTAAGAAAATTATACAACCTTGAAACAATTTAAATACTGTTTGGAATAGTGTTTTGTAAAACAACTCACTGCTTTTAAGTAACAGGTTGTCTAATTCTGATTGATATATATTAAAATATTATTAAATTTAATTATATTTAAAATTACATCTTTAATCAGTTATGAACTTATGACACAATATTTTTGAATATTTAAGGAATTTATAGAACAACAACATTCAATAAGAATAATTTAGTCAAATATTCTAACTTTTTTTTTTATTGAGCCAATACACAATCTTAAACATCAATAATTTAGGATTGGATGGAGTATTATTTATTTTCCATGACTATCAACATTATTCGCATTAAGTTTTCTTCTTAATTTTAAAATTCTTTACACGCTCATAAGTTACAAAATTGACAAAACAAATAATTTTTAAAATTCTTAATTGCCATTTTAATTGGCCGATTAAACTTCTTTAAACGGTCATAAGTTAGAAAACTGACAAAACATTCAATAGAAAAAAGTAACAATGATTAAATGATTCTTAAATGTTTTATCATTTTATAAATGCTCTTTTAATTTTTTCTCACAAATTATCCTAATTATCGTGCAAGATATCATTGTGCTTCTCATATCTCATATTTGAATTAGGTTTTTATATCTTGATTGGGTTTTTTTTATTTCGTTTAATATAATTTAATAGATTTTTTATTTCATTTATTATAAATTATTGTCAATTTAGAATAATAAATTGTTTACACAGAGAGTTTTTTAATCTTAGGTGCCATAAATCACCTATGATAACCGTGGGACCTATTTATTTTCCATGACTATCAACATTATTCGTATTAAGTTTTCTTCTTAATTTTAAAATTGTTTAAAAGATCATAAATTACAAAATATACAAAACAAACAATTTTAAAAAACCTTAATTGCCATTTTAATTGGCCCATTAAACTTCTTTTAACGAATATAAATTATAAAACCGACAAAACATTCAATAAAAAAAAGTAACAATGATTAAATTATTCTTAAATATTTTATCAATTTATAAATGTTCTTTTAATTTTTTCTAACACAATATCCTAATTATCGTGTAGGATATCTTTGTGCTTCTCATATCTCATTCATCAAAATCTCTCTCTCTCTCTCTCTCTCTCTCTCTCTCTCTTCCCTCTCCCGCAACAATATAAGAGGAAGGCTAAAAGCAATATCACATTATTTATACAATAATAGAAAGAAATAGAAATGAATAGAAGATGAATGATAATAGCTAAATTCCTAAATATCAACCACGGTCAATTAAGGACCAAAAAAACAAACCTCAACATCATACTACCATGTACAATAAGGATGAATATGCAGAATATCCCCATGGTGACATTATTGACATTTATACATATTTCATCATGAGAGACAGAGAGATTCTTCGGAAGAAATGTCATATTAGTATTTATTTAATAACTTATAATTTCAAAATAAATAAATTATTATTCTTATATAGGTTTATGTAAGAAAAATTATACAACCCTGAAACAATTTAAATAGTTTTTGGAATAGTGTTTTGTAAAACAACTCACTGTTTATAAGTAACAGATTGTCTAATTCTGATTGATATATATTAAAATATTATTAAATTTGATTACAATTAAAATTATATCCTTAATCAGTGATGAACTAATGACACAATATTTTTTAATATTTAAAGGAATTTATAGAACGACAACTTTCCATGAGAATAATTTAGTCAAATATTCTAACTTTTTTTATTGAGCCAATACACAATCTTAAACATCAATAATTTAGGATTAGATGGAGTACTATTTATTTTGCAAAAAAAAAGAGCATTATATATTTAGTTGAAATTTCATGGAACTATCCTCCTTCATCTCGCCTTTATGATTGCGTCATGTGGAATAGCATCCCTGCTAATACCAAGTGAAAGAATAGTACATTAGAGGTTTGCGATTCCTATAAATGTCAACGAAGATTATACTTGCAATATGAAACAAGGAAGCACATTAGCAAACCTTGATAATAAAAGCAAAACTTATTATATGGGATGAAGCTCCAATGATTCAGAAACACTGTTTTCAAGAGGTAAACATAATACTCAGGGATATCCTTCAATTCAACAATACAACAACTTGAATCTACCATTCAGAGGAAAGGTGATCAATCTAGGTGGAGATTTTAGACAAATTCTATCATTTATACCAAATGGGAAAAAACCTTATCTGAGTTTTGGCAGTCCTTGCATAACGGACGACGATATTGATGGTCGAGATGATGTTCATACACTTGAATTTCATAACACAATAAACTCATCAGGACTTCCAAAACATGAGTTAAAAATCAAAGTTGGTGTTCCTATTATGTTGTAGAGAAATATAGATCAATCATCAGGACTATGCAACGATACTCGACTAATATTTACTCAAATGGGAAACTATGTTTTAGAAGGAAAAGTAATCTCATGAAACAATAGTGGTCAAAGTGTTTTCATTCCAAGATTGTCACTGACACCTTCCGATAAGAGGATTCCATTCATATTTAAGCATATGTAATTCCCGATTGTTGTTTCTTTCGCAATGGCTATAAATAAGAGCTAAGAATATCTATCAAACATGTTAGAATTTATCTTCCTCAGCTGGTTTTTTTAATTGGAAAATTGTATGTCGCAATGTTAAGGATTACCTCCCGTAGTGGATTGAAGATACTAAATGTGATCATGAAGGCCAAAATTCAAATACTATTACGAATGTGATTTACAAAGAAGTCTATCAGACCGTAAGTAAAGTAAATTACTCTTAAATTATTAGATTTCTTCATTATTAGAGTTTACATCTTCCTTTTATTAGTTCACTTTTACTTTTACAAAAACTTCACCAACCGATGTTGCAGTAAAATTTGTACTTCACCAGAAGGTTTTTGTTTTTCAACGAAATGATTTATTCATTTTATGTAACAAACTTTACTTCAAAACTTCTACTTCAAAAGATAACTCATAAATAAAGACATCATTCATTTACCCAAACAAATATTTCCAACAAAATATAGCTAAAAACATATACCCGCAAAAAAAAAGAAGTTAAAAACATATACTTCAAAAGAAAACTAAAAAATAAAGGCACCATTCATTTACTTAAACAAATATTTTCAATATCACAATATAAAATAAATATAATACTTAATCAAAACATTTCACTATCGTGCATCGCACCGGTAATCGTTCTAGTATATATATATAGTGTTGCACTGGTTCCCTATTTTTAAACCTATTTTTAACGCATCTTGACATAGAGCACGGGCGTGCTCTCGACTGGCACGCCCGTGCCAATCAGCGTCAAAGTTTCCGACACAGGCGTGCTAATAGTTAGCACAGTGCGGCTCAGACCGTGCTCTTTTGGCACGGGCGTGATGAACATTAGCACGGGCGTGCCAAACAGCGTCAAATTTGTCCATTTTCCGACACGGCCGTGCTAATAGTCCGTACGACGCGGCTCAGACCGTGCTCTATTCAGCACGAGCGTGCCGAATATAAGCACGGGAGTGCCGATGCTACTGTGACAGATTTCAACTTAAAACTTCTCCCTTTTCTTCTTTTGGTCAAATCACCACCCTTAAGGTTGAAAGTCAACCATTCTAGGCCTCCCTAACACTTTATTAATTTTATTTTCTAAAGTTTAATTCTCTTATACTTTTATTTAATTCAAGGGCTTAAAACATATATTCTAAACCTCTCAAAAACTCTATAATAATCCTCATATTATAATCTCTATTTATTTTATTTTTTTAGGATGTTACAGATGTGCCAATCTATCATTGGATGTATGTGTAAAAGAACTTTACACTGTCAGTGTATGGCAATTCAACTCATTTTTTATACATTAATTTTAGGTAAATTCTCTGGTACCCAGAAAATGAAAGGGTAAAAATTTACTCTGCTTAGGTAGCCCAATCAGATGGTGAGAATCATATGACCCACTAACTTAATTCAATTAATAGTGGAGGTATATTCTGATTGGACAGAGTAACTTTTATCATTCCATTTCCTGGGTACCAGAGAATTCACCATAAAGTATGCACCGACAATGTAAAGATTTTTTACACTTTCAACCAATCATAAATTTTCAAATCATTAAAAATGTTTGACTCTACCTTAACAGTCTGATATAGGATTATTTATGATTCATTGACAGTGTAAAAAAAATTTACAATAACGATGCATTTAATTGATCTCTTAGTGTTAATACAGTGAAAATCATTGAAAAAGATGTAAACAAAATTAGATAACAATATGAAAAGTAATTCAAAATTAAACTTTTTTTTGCTTTAGAAATGGTGGATCAATCTATATCGTATTGCGAAAGGAAAAGAATGACTTCTCAATCAGATGTATTACTATATGTTGTAAAATCATATCGACAAGAGATGGAAGGTGTGGTTTTCTCTGCTTAGAGAGAAGTCCAAGTTCCCTGGTAGGGGTCCAAGCTATTTCAAAGTGCTCTTTTAGAGATAAAGTATTGGGGTTTAAGGTTCCTTTGCATATGAGATAAAAATCTGATTTCCTTCGATAGAAGCTGGTGCACATAGGGTTGGAAGAAGGAGATAGGCTGAGGCCTAAAGTATTCCTTGATGATGGAGTTTCTCTGCAGTTATGCCAACTATGGGACAATTATTTGGTTGTGAAGGTTCTAGGCAAATCTATTGGCTACATTATCACGAAGGATAGATTGAGGAGTCTTTGGAAGCTTTCGGGAGATTTTGAAATCATGGATGTTGATAATGAATTTTATATAGTAAAGTTTGACTTACCAGCAGATAAGGAAAAGGTTACAAGTGGGGGTCCATGGATGATTTTTTTTCACTATTTAGTAATGACAAATTGGAGTCAAGATTTTATATCTCCAGCAGCTAAAGTGGATAGGACACGTGTGGAGATCGGGTTCCCGGGTTTGAATCTAGTTTTTTATGATGAGAACTTCCTCCTTGCTATGCATGCGGCAGTGGGCAAACCTATCAAGTTGGACAGTACCACACTTAAGGTTGAAATGGGAAGATTCGCTCGCGTTTAATTTGAGATGGATTTGAATCAACCTGTTCTTGGAAAAGTATGGTTGAAGGGCCATTAGTACAAGGTAGAATATGAGGGCCTTCACATAATTTATTCTTCCTATGCCCTTTATGGCCATGTCACTCGGATTTCTCCTAAAACATCTTCCAGTACGGTGGTGATGGGGGCAGACCTAGCTGATGGCTCTTTGAAGCAGGTAGTTGATGAAAAGAATCAATATACTTTAATGCAACCTATTATTGAGGTTGTGCATCAGCATAATAAAATCCATGAAACATAGGAGGAGGCGTTGCACGGATATTGGTTGGTTGAAACTAGGAGAAAAAATTGGGGGTAAGAGAGGGTCAGGCAAAAAAAAAGGAGTCTTTTATTGTTAAAAATCAATTCAAGATTTTGGAAAATGAGGAGAATGCTATCTCGAAAGTAACTACAGGGTTGGAGGAAATTAATCCATTTAATGAGTAGTTAGTGAAGGTTTTTAAATCATGGAAAACCCAAAAGAGAAAGAGAGGAAGTCAGGGGCCCACTTTGAATAAGTTAGACAAAAAAAAGGTGATGACTGGACCTATTTTGCCAAAAGTTACCCGTCAACCAGCACCTCTTGTTCGCACACCTGTAGCAGCAGTTGGAAAAAGTAAAAATATGATTACTGCCCAACCAATCATAAAAAATTTACTACACATTGACTCTCACCACTCACATGTTCCAATAAACCATAGCGACCAACTGGAGTCTTGGAACGCATGAAGCCACCTGACCCAAACTATGAATCCAGCGCACACCAGTCTGGTTTGATGAAGAAGACTAACCTTACTGTTGATATGGATGAAGTTGTGCCAACTGTTGATATGGATGAAGTTGTGCCTCAAACACAGGGGCTAGGAATGAAAGAGTCAGCTGGTACACATGATTGGTGCAACATGATGTTTGGGGGTTTCCTTAGCCTTTTTAATCTACTATTTCCAATTATTGAATTCCAAAATTTCAGTATTCTATATTGGAACATTAGAGGGGATAGTAACAGGAGGAGTAGAGTGCACTTAAAAAACTTGATTAGAAAGTTTGCTCCTACTCTTATTTTCTTGTTGGAAACACACATCACTTTTGATAAAACAAAGTTATTTTGGAGCGGTATGGGATTTCATCATCTCTCTATTAATTGTGGAAGCTTAAGGGTAATGAGGGGGTCATTGGGTATTACTCAATACTACGACTGAGTATATGTTTCCCATGTTCAATCTGGTGATCATTCAGTAACTTTGAAAGTTGGGAAGGATAATAGTGAGCGGCTTTGTAGCCCTATTCCAACAAGAAGAGTTGATCTTTGGAACCATTTGAAGGAAATTCATAGGACCAATTCTACCCATTGGATATGGTCCTTTGAGACTTCAATGAAGTTCTTCTTCTTTTTTATCAAAGAGGAGGTTCTTTTGTGCACTCTAGAGCCTTGGTTTTCTCCAATGTCTTGAACGATTGTGATCTTGCTGATATTCACACTGTTGGGGGACAATTCACTTGGTTCGGAAATTGGAAAGGTAGACGGCTTTTGGGTAAAAAGTTGGATAGGGGAGTTGCTAATCATTCTTGGAGAATGAAGTTCCAAGAGGCTTGTTGTAACATCCCAAAAAATTTGCACTTAAGTAATTATCAATCATTAAATCATTAGAATGTTCAATCCAGAGGTTTAGGAGTGTTTAGAGGCTAAAAAATAGCTTAAAGAGGCTTAAAACATGTAAAAATAAGTTTTTCCAGCGATGTGGGCTTCTCCCATTAGACACAAGCCCATGTTTCGCTCAAAAAATTTGGAAAAAAAAGTGTCACCTGGGGTGAGACACAATTGTGTCTCAAATCTTTAAAGGGGCACAAAGCCGTGTCTCATTAAAAATTGAGAAAAATTGTATTTTATGATAACTGAAACCTTTGGGACTCTATAGTTAGACATTAAACACCTTAGGATGCATTTTTAGAACCCTAACTACGCCTAAACACTCAGATAACTTTTGTGGAGATCGAATACTAGTGCTTAGGAGAAGGAATTGTAAAGGAAAAGGGATTTGGAAGAAGAAGAAGAATAATAATCAGAAGGAGATTTAATGATTGATTCTTGGAGACGCTTTGTGCTTTGGAGGTATATAAGAGATGAGTAAAAACAAACTTTCTCACACTTCCATGGTATAATTGATTTAGGGGTATGAGTTTCAACCAATGTTTTAAAAATCGGATCGATCATTGAACCGGTGAATGCATTGGTTCACGGTTCACTAGTTCAATCATGGTCCAACCATGGTTCAATCAGTTGTAATTAAATATATATTTTTAGTTTTATATAATATATATATATATATATATATATATATATATATATAATAATAATAATAATAATAATAATAATAATAATAAAATAATTTTTTTTGTACAATCAGAAAACCAAAAAGAAAAGAGCAAAACCCAATAACAAATAAAAAAACTAAACCTAGCCCATCACTTGCGATGTTCCAGAAGCCTCTCATCAATGGCGATGAGCTGGAGACCACCTCTACATATACTAACATACTAACAAAAAATAACTTGATATCTAATATACTAACTTAAAGGTCTATTTTGGTGTCAGTTCTATTCTATAAAAGTATCAAAAGTTTAAACCAGAGAAACACCGCAGCAGCGGAGCTGGATTTGTGGAGCACGAGAAGCTCATCGTTGGATCTCTCAGTTGCAGACTTGCGGTAGCACCGTGTCGTCATTTTGGAGCAGGAGTACTCATCGCCGTTTTGGAGCAGCGGCTCAAAGCACGAACGAACAACAAAATGGGAAGGGAACCCTTAAACCCTCATAAGAAACAATGCCATTTTTTAAAACAAAATAATACTTTCAGTAAACCGGTCCAAATCGGATTGGAACCGATTATGACCAGTTTCTCGATTTTTAACTAGTTTAACGATTCTTTGACCAGTTCCTTGCAAGACCGGTTCTGGAGGTCAAGTAAACTGGCTTGGTGTCCGGTTCTCGGTCGGACCGATCCGGCCCTAATTTGACTACCTTGGTTTGAACATAAACAAAGGATTTTTGGAAGTTTTCAAGGCAATAGCGCATGATTGATTTTTGGAAGTTCTCAATGTAATAACGCATGTCCTAATATATATTATTGATTTTTTTAATGAAATAATAGAATGAGAGATAATCATATAATCTTTTAATCACCCTTTATTCATTTGTACAAATATTTTATAGTTTTTTTAATTTAGAAATGAAAAATATGTCTTCCTTTTTATTTCCCGCCAAAACTCTCCGTCCAAATATACCTTAAATGACAATTACTTATGTTTTGAATGGAGAACTATATATATATATATATATATATAGATAGGATTCGATTGGAATTGCCTTTCCTCAATTGTTAGCCTGATTTTTTTCACGTAAACATTTGAAAAACTGTTACCTATATATCATTTTTAGAGCGGTTTCTACCGTGGGAGAGCTTAGCATGTCGCTCATGGTGAAAGACAAGATAAAACCGTTGGATTTTGTTAAAAAAAATTTGGACGGTCAAGATTAAAATAGGATTAAAACAAGTAACATGTTGACATAATCGATTCAACTTCGAGATTTCCAATTTTTAATCGATTCCTCTTGTCAGGGGTTGCGGCTAGGGCTGAACGGACCCAATTGTACTGAACTACACGTCAAGATCGACGACGTCTCCAAAAGGAGTTGTTCGTTGCCATAGAGGAGTCGTCATTGTCGTTATAGATACTTTAATCGACTACTAGACTGTACCCAAGCAACTGATTTACTTATGGGTATGGGTTGTGAGCCAGGGGTATGGGTTGACGGCGTCGTGCACGTGGAAGGGTAAGTGGAGCAGTCTACCGACAATGGAGAAAGCGGTGGCTGGGCGACGAGGCTTGAGGGAGGAGGTAAGAGAGAGAGGCGATTCAGAGAGAAGGAATTTGTAATTGATTCAAATTGGAATTTGTAATTGATTCAAAGTTGAAGATTAACTTTGAATAGATTCTAATTGAAATTTGTAATCGATCCCACCCCCTAACCTCCCTGATGGATAACGTCTTGTTTGTGGCTTAATGGATGCCACCATTTCAGTTTTTTATGTACTATGTGCCAAATTTTTACATCACGTTGATGGCCATTTCATGCCTGTTCGCTCTCTTGTTTTTCTCCTTATGATACAAGGCTATTGTTTTCAGCTTCATATGACGGTAATGTCCACATGTATGATGGAAATGGGAAAACTTTAATTGGGACCATGTCAGGTAATGCTAACTGGGTATTATGTATGGATGTGAGCCTAGATGGGCGGCCATTGCCGCAGGTTCAAGTGGCACTTGTCCGCCTCCTCCAACCGCCACCACTTCACAGCCAAGTACATCTACTTCGATGCAGGCTTCAATTCCCCGAAATCCTACTCTCTCGACGAAATCTTGTACCATAACCTTTCCGATGGCTTCCTCGACGTCCAACACGACATGGAAGCCCTCAAGAAACTGTGGAGGTGGGGTGGGATGGGGGAAGATGTGAGAAGGGTGGCCAATCTCCATCTTCCCTCAGTATTTTCAATCGAGGATATCAAGTTATAGGGAGGGTGCAGGAGGGGGAGGGGTAGGAGTGGGGGTGGGGTTGGATGAGGGGAATGAGAGAGAAATGCGTAACCGGGAGTAGGATGAGTTACCTTTTATATCAGGTAAAATATTAGGATCTCTCACAGTGAGCAACATGTCAGGGTTGCTCACCCTAGAATTTGCCGACTAGAATAAGCGTATTGTTTTATATAAATCGATCTTTTACAGTAAATTAACTTTTAGAAAGGTTGTCTACAATGTAACACGTTATTTACTACAACAGTACCCCTATATGGTACGACAATTTTTGGTGTACGAATTCACGAAATGAGCTGCCAATTATAATTTTTGGTTTTAATTATATTATTACAAAATAACATTAACAAGAGGAAAATCTTCAAATAAACCACTAGTTGTTGCCAGCTGTGTGTCCCTCATGGAAGTCAACCAATTATAGGAACAAATCAATATATATAGCCATAGCATACGGTGGCCTAATGACGGCGGGTGAAGGAGAAGAGGCAGCACGATGTAGATGTCCAGTGATCAGTATAGAAGGATAATGCGGTGAGGTTTGTAGATAGCAACTCAAGCCGTGTAGAGGATGATGACAAAGAATCTGTGAGGCTCGGAGACGCAACTGGAAGGCGAGCAGGCTAACATAGAAGGAAGAGAAATAACTTGGCTTTTAAGGGTGTCACGTCATTCGTTTGTATTCTACGAATGAGGCTTCCTACCAAGTAGCATTTCTTTTACTACAAATAACAAAATTGTATCCGCTTTTGGACTATAAACATCATACTCCTTAATTAATCATAATTTTAATGAAATTAATCCGGAGGTGCAGCGTGCCAAGCAATTATTGTCGATCGTGAGCTTTTATATCTATGATCTAAAACTAGAACCAAAGCTCCATATGTACATCAACATCAACAGGCAACAAACATAATGTTGTGAATTTCACGTACAGTATTGTTTTGTAGGAAATGGATTTAGTGACTTTCATTTGTGGTGACTTTGATGATTTTAGACATTTTTTGAAGAGAGAAAAATAAAATAAGATAAGAGAATGTGTGTCAAATGAGAGAAAAAGAAAGAAAAGCATCAAAGATATCAATTATAAAAGTCACCCAATTCATACCGTGTTTTGTAGCAGGTCAAAGATAACAGGCGAAGCTAGCTAGTTAATCTTACTGTGAGTAATCATCAATTTATTATCGTTCTCATTCTGTTTTTATCTCTTTGGAGTTTGGAACCTTATTTTGCTAATTATGCTGGGCGACATGCTGGCATGCAATGCCAAGAAAGCAAGAGCAGGTAGAGATGATTGATTAAAGCGAAGGAAACAGCTACGGATGGAACAATAAGATAAGAGATCTTATAAGTCGTACCGATCACAAAATCATTTGGCTTATATGGAGAATATTGACAAACTGCTACTACTCAGATCGATTGACATAAGGAATCTTCACAAGATAATCTCTGACTGGATTTATGCCACAATTAAGGAACCGCCCATGCAAACCTTTTTTTTTTTTTTTTTTTTTCTTTTTTAGAATTCAAGCATTTGAGTTTTGAGTCTTATAACTCACCCTTAGCTCTAGCAAATAATTGGTCTTGTTTATTTTTTAAACAAACTACTTTTTAGTTAAAAAATTTCATTATATTATTTTTATTGAAGTACAAAATACTTTATTTGGCCAAAAATATTAAAATAAAAAAAAATTATTTCTCAAAATATACACATTTCCTCATTATTCCGCATACTGCTCATTTTTAATTTTTCAGCTACTCATTATTCCTCACAAGCTGACTTCTCTTGTGATTTTTTGTTCGGATATCAACATTCTCATTGTTGTCTTCCCTTGTATGCCTTTGCCATTTTTCCCTCCTTGTTGGTAAGTTGGTCCCAATAGGTGACTTCCCTTGTGTGCTTTTGATTAATTTTTAAAAAATACAAAATTTATTTAATTATTTCCTACTCTTTTTATTTTGGAAACAAGAATAGGTAGTACAAGATGAATGGTCATAGTTAGCATGAAAAGAAGTGTTCGAAAAAAAAGTAGTATAAGAATTCGTTACTCATCAAAAACAGTGAGATGAATATTTTCCTTTCAATTGCTTCTTGATTCTACCACGAGAGGACTTTGATGATTTGAATTGGAATCCATGGTTAAAGGAAAGACAAAACCAGAAACGAATAATAAAAAGTAGACACTTGCCCAAGAAAAAAGAAACTGTAAACATCACACATTTTCTTCACCACTTTAATTATATCTTCAAAATTTACACCTGTATACATTGCAGTACCAACATATGGAGAAAAAAGTGCTAACTGCTTACTGATGACTGAGCTAAGTAGCAAGCACGTGCCTAATTTTTTAGAAGAAAACAGCATTCCTCCCACAAAATCCTATCATATTCATGGTAGACAAATTAATGCATCAAAGAATTTTAGAGTAACTCTCCACTCCACAGCAAATAAACCTCAAACCTCTATTTTAACTTGATCATTTTCCAACCCCAACTCATTTAAATAAGCAAAATAAAATGAAGCATTAAGTGTACGTTTGGTTTATAGTTGAAAGATTGCAAACGTACTTGTGAAGCAAAATATCTATAAAATTTTTTTGGGGATAAACATACATTTGAACTTAAATGTACGTAACTGTAAACCAAACATAGACTTAACGGTTGTGGAGAGGGTCTGATGCATTAGGAACTTTCCTCTTCTCTGGGATGTAAACTTCAAATGGGTGCTTTGGACGCTGGTGTTGAAGCTGCAACTGCTTTTTCTGCCTCAGTTGCTTCTCTTGCATACTTTGTGGCTGGTTGCCGTGACCAACAACTGCTTTTTCCTTTTCTCCGCAGACTAGGAATGTAAGCAAAGCAAAAAACATTGCCCTCTTCAAACCCCCAACATGCGAGCAGTGCCGAAAGTGCATGTTTTGCTGCCTTCAGAGTAGGGTGAGAATACTTATGCATACATATAATGGGTGCAGTTATGCAGAAAATAAAAGCCAAATGCACTCGATGATGTGAGATATGAGAGGAAAAGCTAATAGGCTTTGTTTGGGAAGTGTAGAAGGAAAAAGGTAATCCGGTGTGTTCATTGAGTACACCCTGCAAACAAGGGGCACATCTCACGAGAGGACTTTTTCTAACTTTTGCTTTAATGTATTCTGTGTGTTTATCAGAACTTTTTTTTCCTGGTTTGGGTTGTACTACCTCTTTTAAAATTTAGCTTAATTATATTCATTGTTGTTTTTGTTTCAAAATTTTATATTCACTTCTCTCTGAAAGAAGTTGGTGTAAATTTAATTATGGCTCTTTTAAAAATGATAAATATAATAATTATATGAATTTTAAAAAACTGGGTATATTTTCTTTTTTTTTATGGACCACTGTATTTAGGGTCTTTGGCTCCCCAATGGCATCCCGGGATCACCGTCGGCGGCTTAAAACAGGGAATTAACCCTTGATTTTCGTAACCTCCCAACTAAAGTGTTGCCACTAGGATTCGAACTTATATCCTCCTCCTTATAGGGTCGAGATGCTTACCACTCGACCAACCTTTAATCGATAAAACTAGGTATAATTTCTAAAATAAGAATTAAAGTAAACATGTGGAAGTCAATATAATTTCTCGTAGGATTATTCTAGTAGAAAGAGATACACACAGATTTGTTATGCTTTAATTTATGTAACATATTATGTGATAAAATTAAAATAAAGATGTGTAGAAAAAAATTTAATCATAGGTAAATATTAATTGGTATCCTAAAAATACTGGTTAAGAAATAAAAAAATAAATTTAATTTTCAATAAAAAGTTATCATTTTGTAATTCTTTAATAAATATTTTTTTGGATTTAATTAGTATATATCGTTAATGTAAAGATTTTTTACACTGTTAATCAATCATAAATTGTTATATTAGTAAAAATGTTTGACTCATATCCTAATAATCTTAAAATTCACTCATATCATGATTTATGATTAATTGATAGTGTAAAAAAGCTTTAAATTAATAGTATATATCAATTAAACTCTATTTTTATTATTATTTTTTTGTTTAAGAGGATGCTCATAAGAGTTCTTATGTAGAGAATGAGGGAATGAGAAATGGATGAAGCACGTTGCGGGAATTTGAACTCATTCGCTCACGATTCATGTCTCATAGGGCTAATTCAATGAATACCTTTGAACATTATCATTAATGGTTATAAAGTTTATTAGTTACATTTTAAACAAATTATGTCTTTATATATGTAAGGAGTTTCCTTTATCTCATAATTAAATATACCAATAACAAGAGAGAATATTGAATTGGTTTTCTCTCTCCCGCTTCTGATCTTATCGCTCTCACTCCCCCAAAATAAGGGTCATTCCAAGTCCAATTTATGGCGTATATATATGCATTCAGATTTTGGCTTTTGTGCTTTTCTTTATTTCCTTGTCCGGGCGTTACTTGTCGGATTTGTAAAGCAGCCAAGTCATGCTTCTTATAGGCATTTCTGCTAGGCGCTGGACACTGTGTGAATCCCTGAGCAAATTCTCTAGTCTCCCACTTCTGAGTCTCTTTTGCATCAGCTTTCTTTTGCTCTCTGTTTTTTTTTTTTTTTGGATTTGCTAAGCATTATAGGCCAGTAGCGTGTCACTGTCTGAGCTCAGCCATCATCTATTATTGCCCTCATTCTTTCAAAGACTTTTAATTTCAAGTTTTTCTATTGCATGGCTTGTTGGCATGGAAAGGGTTTTCTTATGTGAAAATTTAGGATATAATATAATATTTGAATAATGTTTTATTTATATTTTTAATATAGTGTGTTTGAAAACGCATCCAAATGGAATTGACCTACGTTGACACACAAAAGCTATTACGATTAGCTTTCATGTTTGTGATTCCAAACACGGGATTAGTGACACTCACTTAAATGCATGGATAATGTTATTAACCTTCAAATTGACTATTTTTTTTCGATAATTGGAATTTCATTAGATAAGGTTCTAATCATAGAACTTAACTCCCCCCACCTTTTAGGGAGGGTTGGAAAGCAAGCCCACAATCATGTGCTCCTAGGCAGAACATTTCCAAAAAAAAAAAGAGTTTACATCACAATCATTACATCACAAAAACATTAATCCTCTCTTCAAATTGTCTATTTACTTTTCTACTAACGAATCATAATTTTAAATTTTATTTTGTAAAAGCAACAACTAATTATTTCCTTCTCAAATGTACTTTTAAGTGCAAATATACGTTTACAACTTTATCTCAAACACATTAAAGTGCGATAGGTTCATTCTATATAAGATGTCCATGTAAGTATGATATTTTAGATCAAAAAAACATTTTTCGCATGCAAATGCAAGACTCCCATCCCATGTTGCAGAATCTTTTGAAAGTAGGAATTGTTTATTTGTTGTTAGGACTATTTGTGAAAATAAATAATGTAAGCAATCCTTGCTTAAAGCAGGCGTTTTTGAGTGGTCATATCATGCGCGAGACTAATCAACTAAGGGGTTGTACCAAATGCCTGAATAAATGGCTTGATTGTGGATATATAAAACATTTTAAAATCCACAGGATATTCGACACTTTGATTTACTCGTGTGCTACCGTGACAGGTGGTGTTTTCCCAAAGTAATGTTTCTCATGTTTCTTAATTATATTAAACTCACAGGAACCGTAGCACTAAGCGGGCAAGCCTGCCCAGTCACTCTCTTATGTCACCCTCTGTCCAAACATGTGCAACAATCGCAGGTTGGATCTATTCCCCTCTCATTCTATGTGTACCATACTACCGATGGCTTACCAACTTTGTAAAGAATTACAAGAAATTTGAAAAAAAAAAACTGTACATGCAGATTGGAATAAATGAAGAATTGCTAATTTTGTTTTATACAAAGTTACCATTACTAATCATCCTTCAAACTTTCATAGTCAATGGACATTTGAAGATTTTTTTTCGGATAACTCTTGGTAAGTGCACTAAACAGTGGGCAAGAAAGATAAATGAAGAATGGGGAAAAAAATTCTAATTTATAGTTTTGCGTGGGCTAAATTAGATATTTACATTTCATTTGGTAGGCAAGAAAGGTGGTGGAAGGAAAACGTCAGACTAAATATCATTTTTGATCTCCTATTTTTTTTTTAATTTACGTTTTGGTCTATCTTTTATTATTTTTTTCGATTTGGTCCGTTATCTTTATTTTTGATTTTAATATGATCTTTTTCCTTTAAATTGTGATATGGAGAGAACAACATTGATATAACTTTTATAAAATAAGAAACCATTTCGAAACAAAAAAAGTAAAAAAGGAACCATATCGAAACAAAAAAAAGATCACATAGGTTTATTTTTTGCAAAATAGGGGACAATTTTGAAACAAAAAATAAAAAAGGAACCACATTAGTATGCCTTTACAAAATAAGGGACCAAATCGAAAAAAATAATAAATAAGGAACCAAAACGAAAAATAAAATAAAGATAAGGGATCAAAAGTGATATTTAGCCAAAACGTCAGGAAGGAAAACAGGGGTAGATGCACATTTTCCTTCGTTGGTTTCTCATGAACCGTAGTGGGGATAGGAAAACATCAGGTGGGTCCTGCTAAAAAATGGTTTTATCCAAATTGGAAAGAAAACACAATAAACGAGGGTGTCTCTGGCGAGGGGGAGAGAGAGAGAGGTGGGGGAGGGAGAGAGATAGAATTGATCGAGTTTTTCATGGGGAAAAGACAAAAAAAAACTTTACTTTTTCATTTTTTAAATTATTATATAAGGATTTTATGTCATTTTATAAATATGTTATTTTTTATTTTTTGTCCAACCAAACAAGAAGAGAGAAAAGTTTCAGTTTTCTTTCGTCTCATTTTCTTTCATACCAAACAATTAAACGATCGTCTCATTTCAATTATTTTTCTTCCTTTTCACTTTCTTTCCTTTTACTTTGTTCCCTTCTTTTTTCATTCCTATACCAAACACAACATTAGTCCCTTGCAAAGCGGAGGGAAGGGAGACGGTTGGATGTCATAGTCCTCCCCAAACACAAGTGAGTGACTTTATATATATAGTAGTGCCCCTCATTTTAGTAATTTCATAATTTCAAATGGGTGGGGATCCACTTATTCCAAGAGTAAGTCTTGTTATACTTGCTCTGTTTCATAACTTTTTATGGACATCAAAATTTATTAATCTAATTATTGAATTGAAAATTCTAATTGAGTAAATGGTGTATAGAAAATTTCAAAAAATTCAAGAATTATTTAATACTTCATTGCACAAATTTATTTTAATATATAATATTTTATTTAAAATAAAAGTAAATATTGACTATCAGATTACATACCTATATATAAATATCATTTTATTTAATTTTGAGGCATGATCATTAAGATAATATTATGGAATTCAAGGATTAGATTGATTAAATTCATATTCTATAAAAAAAAATTAATAAGCGGAGTAAGTGTCAATACGTCACCACATGATTTATTCACGTCAGTACGCCACCATATGATTTTTTTGGAGTTATTGTTTATTCACGTCAGTACGTCACCACATAATTTTTTTCGTTTGGTCTTGCCCCCCATCAAATTTTTGGCCATTTGGGGGGAAGAAAAAGACTGTCACATGGCTCCACCTCAATAAGCAAGTGTCACATCAGATCGACACACAGGCGTTTAACAACCACGTAGGAGGGAGTTAACGCAGTCAATAACGGGTGTGACGGAAATGACAATTTCGGCTAACGTTTCATATTTAAGGAACTAAAATGAATCTAAAAAAATAAGATAAGGGACTAAATATCTAATTTAGCTATTTTGGGTAAGCCATAATATTATTTGCTTTCTTTTTTTTATCTCTTGTTCTTTCTCATGTGTGGAAGCCTCTCCTTGTACCATTTTTCTTTTGACTTGCGAACAAAATTATGGAAATTCCTAAATACAATCCTACGCGATTAGAAGTCGTATGTGTTGGAGAATAAATCTCACAGTGTTTGAAACAAAGAGAATCAAAGTGTGTATAAGCTAAAAATGTTGAGTCTAAATTATTTAAACTTTTTGGACAATATTACAAGTCACAAGTTTAATACAAATCAGCTCATACACTCTCAATTGGGTTTGCGCTATAATGTGAACATGGTATTAGAACACGTAAAAAAAAAGGTTGCGAAAAAAAAAGAAAAATAAAATTGAGGCGTCTGAGATTAAAAAAAGGCACAAGTCCAGGCAATAATAAATAAAAAAAAGGAAATTTGAGGCCTCTAAGTCTAAAAATGAGTCAAACTCAGGAAAAAGAACAAGCAAACAAAGAAAAGACAAAGAAAAAGAAAAATATGAGTCCAAATTATCTAGATTTTTTGAACAAAATGACAACTCCTAAGCTTAATACAAACTAGCGGACCCTGATCTCCTGCATTTATAAATTTCACGCATTCATGCATTCATTCTAATCTACGGTCAAGATCTCATGCATCATTTTTACATTAATATAATTATCCTACACAAAATTTAATCAATGGTTCAGATTTTCCTATAGTCAAAAAGTAACTGCAGGAGATCCATTTCCCAAACTAGCTTGCACTCTCTCAATTCGGCATGTGCTATAATGTTAACATTGTTTGATATAAGTATTGTTAGATGTTCATGTATATTATATATAAAATTAGAATGAACATTAAATAATAGAATTTTAAAACCACGTTAGCTTTATTAAACAAGAAAAAAAAACATTTATAATTAGAAAAATGATAGTTGTACTCACTTTTGGGGCACATTTGTCATATCTCTCTACGTATGTAACATGATCAAAATGTAAATGTATAAAAATTTACCGGTTGAAGATAATGTGAGACCTAAAAGTAGGCGAGATTTTAGAGTAAACAAAGTGAAGGAGACTTGATATGTACAATTTTTATTAGGTATCAAAATGAATGTGAGACTTTTAAATCAGTGAAATATGTAGGAGGCCGAGTGAGATGGACTGAAGGCCTAAAACAATAGCTTGTCTGACCTTACCCTTGTGCCGACTCTGATGAATAGTGACCGATTATAATAAGATATTTAAAATGTGTAAATAAAAAGTCATATAAGTAAAAATACGAGCATGTAACTTTTTTCTTTTACAAACGAGCTGTTAACTTTACTCTTATAATAATTTACGGTAAAACCATCATATCTTAAGAGTGTAAGCTCATAATAAGTATGTTTTATTTTTTTGGTGTATAATGTCACTTGCGTGCTTACCTGCTAAGTACATAATGAGAGTGTTCTAGCAAAAGTAGAAAAGTATGGTACTATACTGAGGGCTTTCTTAATACAAAGCTTCTATATATTTCCTCCTTTTTTTTATTCCCTTTGTCCTGTTTTTATTTCTTTTTTGGTTGGTTCCAATTTTCCATTTAAAAACGCTTATGTACGTCTCTACTTTTTAAAGAGGATTCCTTTGTTGTCAGAAATGAAATCATCGTGTTCTGTTATAGTACAATTGATGCATAGTACTAAAAAGATTTTTACCATCAATTTTAAGCGATGTTATTAAATTCGACTCATATCGGCCGGTTGGATCGATTGTATACAAAATCGGTTATATGGTCGGTCTAAGTGACTCATTAGATTAAACATGTAAGTGACTTGGTATGGACCAGTATGACTCGGTCGGTTTTGAAAAAAGCCGATGAATCAGACAACTCAATAGAACCTGCCAGATCTACAACTGAAATATTGAGAGGGGAAATACAAATGGCAGCCGAATGCTCTTCACCTGCCACCCCTGCTCCGCTGAGTTTCATGGCGTTTTCAGCAGTGTTGAATGAGGGAGAGGGAGTGAAAGCAAGACCAAAAAAGAAAAGAAAAAGAAGAAGAGGAGAAAGAAAGAAAGAAAGAAGTGGCTGAAGCTAACACACTGAATTGTGCAAAAGATGAGAAAGAGAGAAGCGGCTGCAGTATGTGAAATCGGTGTTTGAGTTTTTGCCTTTGTCCGACTAGTGGGCCTTTTGGATCATATTTAATAGATAAAATAAGTTGATTGATCCTATACGTTTTTTTTACTTTTCAGATCGGTCATATAAGTTTTATTTTTTTCAAATTGGTCGTACATGTTATATTCTGTTTTCACATTAGTCGTTTCCATCAATTTCAAACTTATGACGTCAGATCAAAAGCCACATGTCAGAAACATGATAGCCACGTCAGGTCAAAACTGACGGCATTAAATTGAAATTGATGGAAATGACTAACATGAAAACAGAATATAACGAGTAGGATCAATTTGAAAAAAAAATAAAACTTATAAGATCAATATGAAAAGTAAAAAAAAAAAAAATATAGGACCAATCAACATATTTTGCCAATATTTAAATGTAATATTTAAGGATGTTGATTTTTACACCACATATCTCTCTAATACACTACAAAATTTTTAAAAAACTGTTAATATCCCCAAAATACCCTATTGTCTCTTCCCTCTCCTTCATGTTCCACAGATTCCTGCCCTATCCACTTTTTATTCGTAAAAATGAATCAGAATGAATGGAAAAGTAACCAAGCATGATGAATTTTTAGTACAACGGTTATTTCATAGCAATAAGACATGATTAATTCACATACCATAACAAAGAGTCTGTATAAATAATGATACCCTGACGAAAAAATTGGACACTAAGCTCCAGACAACACACAAAATGACCAACAAGGCCAATGTAGATACAAAGCTCACACAATTACATTATAGTTGATATTTTGGAAGCTTTTCTTTTTTGGGCTCTAAAGCAGACATACATTAAGTTGTGTGTCGAGCAAAAAGTGCCTTGTCCATTTTATTGGCTTAATTGTATTTTTGGTCCTTCAGATATTATAATTGTGTAATATTAATTCCTTAGATTTTAATTGCATCAATTGGGTTCTCAAGTATTACGATTGTGCAATTTTGGTTCCCGGGTTTTAATTGCGTCAATTGGGTCCTCAGGTATCAAGATTGTGCAATTTTGGTTCCCCAAGTATCACGATAGTGCAATTTTTAACGTCAGTAACCTACGTGTCCCACGTGGGACTGATTTGGCACTTAGTAAGGTCAACTTGAAAGCTTACAGGACTTTCTTATGTGGCATTATTGATATCTCACATACTTTACTAGTCAAATGTACATCACTAAGTATCACATAGGAATGACAGATAAACTGCCAAGCTGGCCCCACTAAGTGTCAAATCAGTCCTACATGTGCTTCGTATGCTATTGACATTAAAAATTGCACTATCGTGATACTTAGGGGACCAAAATTACACAACAGTGATACTTGAGAGATCCAATTGGCGCAATTGAATCCGGGGGACCAAAATTACACAATCGTAAAAACTTTGGGGACCCAATTTACGTAATTAAAATCTAGGGGACTAAAATTGTATAATCATGATACTTAAAGGGCCAAAAGTGTAATTAAGCGTTTAATTTTATATTGTTGCCTTCTCCACAGTATTAATGGAAGAAAGCTCCTTATTTCCGATATTATAGAAAAAAGCTATCAAAAGGTTATTTCTGGTAGGCGACCAAAATTAAAAAGGCTATCGGATTTTAAATTCCGGTATATCAAAACAGTATGGAGGAGCTCTCGTATTAAGAAAAATGGAGGAGTTCTTCAAGGAATCAAATTATTCAAAGGGAAAGAATGAAATAGAGAAAAAATAACCTATCAACCTATCAAAAGGAAATTATTGAATGGGTGGGGATAGGAAGGAGTGGAGGTGTATTTCTGAATATAGGTGATGGAATGTATTAATATAGTTGGGGATATTTTAGAAATATTCAAATATTTTTACAAAATTTATGATATATGTGAAAAAATTATGATGTAAAAAGTAAAATCCAAAGTTGAATGGTTATGAGATATTTACCGGGGGTAGCCAACTGAATCGGTCATTTGCTAAGGACATTCTCTTTCTTTGGGATGTGGCAGAATCACATACTTCTAGAGTCATCCAGGGTTTGAGGGATGGGCCAATTCCCTTATCCTATATGGACTATATTCTTTCTGATTGTAAAATGTTGGAGGCCCAATTTCTAGACATTAATTTTTCTCATATCAAAAGAGATGGTAACCAGGTGGCTCATAGTCTAACTAAGTATGCTGTAGAGCATCCTAGTCAAATTTAGATTGAGGAGGTCCCCTTATGGTTACTCATTAGATATAAGGTGCTCCTTAAAGTTATTTTAACTTGGGCCAATGAAAATATCACATAGGTAATACTTTTTCCCTTTGAAAAATTGATCGGTCAAATGTATATGACAATTTGTATTTGCAATTTAGTCCCTCTTATTTTCTTATTTTCACCAAAAATATTTTTGGTTCCTCTTATATTTTTTTGGTAATTAACCTGAGTCATTCATTGGGTGGGGGGTTGATGGGTGGGTTTCGATAATTTTGATAAAAAGAGCATAAACAATCGGTAAAAAAATACAATTTTATATTTGTTAAAATTAATAAATTTATTTTGTTACAAAAAAAAATTAATAAATTGATTTTGCAAATAAAAAATTACAAAGACTTAAATTGCAAATACATAAACTATAGGCTGCTCTTTGACTAGTTTAAAAAAGTGAAAAGTGTTGAATTTTCAACTAATGACAAATGGCATATTTGGTGGTCTCGATTACCAAAAATTATAAGGTGTATGGTGCACCATTTCTATGAAGGTGCAATATAGAAGGCACCCACTCATTATATTATTAAGGACTTTTGTCCTATTATTTGAATGAATCTAATCTTTTCCGTCAAAAAAACATTATTCTTTCCGGAGGTATTTATCATATTTTTCATTCACCACTATAGATTTCTAATATTGAATTATTTTATATAATAATAAATTGTAATATTTAATATATTTAGTAACTTTTGTAATAATGTAGGTAGTGATTCACTCGTTGATTGATACAGTTTAACCCGTGATTTGGTATTGGTTCAACCAATGACCCATTAACCCAATATTTTGACTGAGTCGATAACCGGTCCAATTTTTATAACACTGATTTTATATTTGTAGTTTAAAATTTATGTAATTTATTTAGAATCAATCAAAAGCTGCACGCGATGGATAACTTAGAAAACCCAAAAATAGTAAGAAATTTTATGGAATGGACATTATTTATACTACAATGAACCAGTTTGTTTAGATTCCTGTTTTCAAAATAAATATTATTTTTAAAAAGAATCACTTATGACATTTTTAAGCTTGTTTAGTTAGACTTCTTAAAAAGATTAATTCTAAAAAAAATGGTTTTAGGAGAAGTTGATTTTTCTAATTCTAGTAAAAATATTTTTTCAAAGAGGAGAGAGAATCATTTCATAAGTTTTTATAAAATTATCCTTTACAAATAACCACTGATACCCTCACTTTTGTTAAATAAATTATAAGAAAATATTATGAAAATAATAATTGTATATTATTAATTTTTAACATATTCTTAAAAAAACACTTTTTATCCAAACATGTTTATTGAAATGTGTTTTTATGTCCTTTATTTGGGTTCTTCAATGTTTTCTATGTGTACACTAAACATGGCTGGGGTTTAGGACAAATAAGTTTTGGAGGATCATACTCTGGGGTTACAAAGCTTGAAGCAGCACTACAGCTATGGTCACGCTTGGACATGGGTTTAGAAGCCCAACTCATATCGTTCAGAGGCAAGAAGTGAAAGGGGCGAAATCGATGCAAGAGAAATTAGAGGGTTATTGCGCAAATTGATGGGGGCTGGTAATTGGGGGTTTTAGGAGCAGAAGATTGGGACAAAATCAGAACCCCATTTAGTGAAAAAATGTGAATTCGTGATGCACCAGAAAGGCCTAGGGTTCTTGATGTTAAGATGGAGCAGGGGAGAAGAAGATGATAATAACATCCTAAACCCTAAACGCAACGTTTTGAGACAAAATTAGTAAACCAAAAAACAAATCCATGTCTGATGGTGTTAACGGACACCTAGGATGACTAACAGTACACATCAACTCACTAACGGAGAGTAGACAACAGTCACAAACAGAAGGACTAACGTGTTCCTATTTTGACATTGTCAATGACTATTCGGTGACTTTTTTCTTAGGGTCTAAAAGTGGTCCCTCAAATTTTGTAGGGACTAAAATGGGTCTTTAGTCTAAAAAAATTGAGGGATGGTGGTAAAAATAATAACTAATGGGGTAGGAAAAGTAAACCCCTTCAGACTGTAGGATATATGAGCTCAATGTAACAAGCCATAAGCCTAAAAATTGGCCCAATTGAATACTGGTTTCCATTACGAAAGCAATGCCCAAGGGGCCCTGTCTCTCCTTGTTCCATAGTCCCATTTTCTTCGATCTCTGTTTATGTGCGTTTACTCTGAACTTGTGCAAATTTAGCCTCAGCTAAAACCATGATCTCTGTTTACGTGCATTTTATGTGATGTAACAATGATCTCGATCTCACCTTATAAACATTTGGGACATCAATTTTACATTAGCAACTAGTCAGGTACCCGTACCTTTGCACGGGTCATGTTGGTTTGTACGCATGTTCTTGAAAGGGTTTGTGTATATACTAATAATATACTAATAAACTAATAATATGAATAATTTGAATAGCAATGTTTTTACGTACCTTAAATAAGTGAACATAATGTTTTACAGATAATGTTTGATCTACATATAAAGCAAATGTGACTGCAAAGCAATGCATGATTCTCATATATTCAACATCTTGAAACTGATTCAGATATTGATTATTCTCCAATATGTAGCAGTCCAAAACATTCGCAAATATAAGAATAACAGTCCAATGAATCAAGATGCTTGACATATATTTGTCAGTCCAAAAGAACATCTCTCCGGCATGATTGCCAATAAAATTATAAATAACATAAGTAAACCTCTAAACAACTTGCAAGCAACTCAATATTATGATTAAGAAGTAAATCAGTACATGCATGGTGATAACCAAAATGCAATCAAATTCTGTCATTCAAGACAGAGAAAATCACTTGCATATATGATTAAGTATTTACTTAAATATTAATTAAATTGGTTCGAGTAAAGCAACTGTTATGCATGTATGTAAGAACAAACAAAAGTATAACTGATCACGTCCCATAGCATATTTCCATCTTCATCTAATATGATTCACAAAGGATATTCACTACCAATAAGCATTCAGAACAAAATGAGCAAATCTTAGTAAATAATGTCTTTGCTAAAAAGATGAGTAAGTGCTACAAAAAGAGAGAGTTAATAACCCCCTCCTATAATTTATCACCTAAAGAACATAGAGATGTTACAACTTGTGTGCTCATGAATTTCTTGACTGATCAACCCAAGAATAAATGCTCAGAAGTATCTTACACATTCACAAGAAAACCTGATAGGCCAAATTGGAAAACCATCAAGTTTGCAGATTTGATCATTTCTGGCTACACGACATGCTAAAATACTAAACATATTGCGGCACTCTCAGTGTAATGAATGTGCTGGAATTTTCTTACATACCTGGAGGCAATTTCTTGTTCCCATGGAGAACTCAATCTCTCAGTTGTGGACTAAGAACCTCTGCAGTTGTAGAAGAAACTGCAGATGGTGCAGTTCCAAATCTAACAGTTGGTAACTAAAGAAACGCATTTCCTATTAATTTTGACCAATACAAAATAATTTATATGGTTGAGATTTGTTGCTGTTCTTTTCCAAACTGTACTTTTATCCCTTTCGCTCAGTCCCTGTGGCCTTCTTCAACAAGCCAATTGAGAAAATACTACTTGCAAATATACCATAATTGCCATAATGGAACTTTTACTAGTTGCTCAACTGATGCGATGCACAAGGAGTAACAAAATATGCATCATGGATTTTAATTCCTTCTAATGCTTCCCCCCACCTCAATCCACAATCGAAAAAATTAACTAAGTTTGAAATGCAAATATACAATAGCTCTTCCCTAACAACACATCAAATTCTGGGGATCATAGGTAAAGAAAAGCACGTTGCTTTAAGTTTAAGCAGTAGAGAGCCAAAAATGATAACTAGCAGAAAGCTATGAAAGCGCAAATGACCATTAATATCCTATCAATGATATTTTTTCAGACCACACAAATACAAATCCAGAGAAAATGACTGTCCTAACCAATCCAAGACTTGTTTATTGCTGAAAAATTGAATTCTGAACATCTGAGCTTCGACATCATAGATTGGAACTAAAGATGAAAACGTATAGCAATTCCCTATACATACAAGATAAAAACATGAACTCCTTGAGGAAACTATTTCAGAGCAAACTTTAAATTGTCGGAAAAAAAAAAAACCAAGCTGCCAAATCTCAACTAGTGGGATATATCCCATGTCATACACAAATTCAGTTATGAAGTCAGTGAGGCCACCATTGATTCACAAGTGTCATAGCATTTCATGGCAAGTGCCTCCACGCATCAGCCAAAGCAACTGAAACCCTCATCTTCTTGTGTTCCGAAAGCCATTTCCCATGCCTCTGCCAATAGTTGAAACCAAAGCCATAGCAAAAAAACCAAAGTCACAATTGCCTAAGGATCGGTCACTCTAAATTCAAAATAACAAAGTGGTATCTCGGGGGGCGAGGGTGTTGTTGCCACGCATTTAAACTGTTACCAAAACAACAATGCAACTGGAATTAGCATAACTTTCACCAATGTGACAAATGGAATGAAATTAATAAATTAAATTCTTTTAAATTTTATAAATGGTATGATAGATTACATCCATTCAATAATGAATGGTAAATATGTAGGAATATTACCTTGTGTTGTTTGTATTTCTCTCTCACAGCTTTCAAAGTGGCCCCTTTCCTACTGAGGTACAAGTCATGTATGTTAAGAATACAGTCCTTCAAGTCAGCAGGTTTATATCTGGTGAGTTGATGGAGCGCTGAATTCTGTACACAAATACTACATAATTTAGTAATTGCCTCTACATTGGATATCAAATACACATTTACAAGAATGAGTTATTACCCAAGGATGTGTCGTTGGGCTTAACATAAATCTGGCTAGAAATACAACAGATGCAGCAACCAAAGATGGCAAGAACTTTACACAATTATAATCCAACAAACTGAGCTCAGCAAGGTAGCAGCAAAGGAATTCAAACTGCAGGTCAGAAGCCTGCACCATGATAAAGAATATTAGTCAACATAATAAATTCCCCAAATAAAAGTTAGGCATAGAGAATCTTCGTAACAAATATAGGTTAAAACAGAGTTAACTTACATTACTATTTTCTTGAGCAACTTTAGAGAATCTTCTGCAAATACAGGTAAAGCATACAGTGAGCCAACATGCTAAGGAAATGCATAACTAAAAAAAAGGATGATCCAATGCAGACATGCCTTAGAAATGTCTTTACTGTAGGGCCACCCAATTCAAATTTCAAGGACTTCAATATATCAGCTTCCATCTCCACAACCTGACAATGTTATCTAAAATTAGTCTAAAGCCAAATCTAAACATACACAAACACAAACATAGAAATAAAAAACAAACAAAAATCACCTGTTCCTTGTTGTATGTGTTGTCAGTAATGTAACAAAAGTCTTCCACTTCAGGTGGCTTGATTTCCTCGTATTTTCTGTTTGCAAAGCAACTTAACGATGTTAGAATAGTCAAAAAAATCAAATAAATAAATACCCAAATGTGTCCTTAAAAAACACTACAACTAAGTCTTTAAAAAATGAAAAATATTAACCTAGTCCCCAAGAATCTCAAATTCATTTTAAAACTGATATATCCCTAAATTTTGTTCTATAAAGAAATACCTCTGAAAAATTGAGAAGAGATCAGTTTATATCAGTATAAACCACTTTTAACTTAAATTCATCTTTAGCGGTTAATATTAATATAAACCATTTTTTACTTACATTCATTTTTAGTGGTTAATCTTATTTTTATTCAATGGTAAAATTATTATTAATTAATGTAATAATGTTAAAACCACAATCACCATCGAATAAAAATAAGATTAATAACTAAAAATGAGTTATAAGTGAAAAAAGTTTTACACCGATGAAAACTGATTGCTCCTCTTCGAAATTCTTAAAAACTAAGTTAAGATTTTTCATTTTTCGTTTCTCATAAACTAAATTGAAGCGAAAATGTTTTCTCAACAACTTTGGGTATTTAATTAAAAAAAAATAAGAATCCAAAATTTAAGAAGATGAAATTATTAGGAAACTCACGAAGCAATGAGCATGGAAGAAACGCCAAGTAACTGCAGCTTCTGTCTAGATAAAGTATTCAAAGACAAAAACCTATCGATATATGAAACAGAAAAATAAAGTGTGTCGGAAACAAGCTTATATTCCTCAGCAACTTCAACCAACCAATCCACAAGAACACCCCTCATGTTAGCATTAACATCAATCTGAACTTTTTGCACATAGTCAGCTAACGGTCTTTTACTCGGATCCACCTGATTCACATAAACACCAAACCCTAATTTAAAAACACAAAACGACAACCGTTGCAGCAGTTTCACTCCGAAACCCTAACGTAACAATTAATACTATTCTAATTGCAATAGTAGCAAGCAATACCTCCATTCTACGAAGATACTCGTAGATATCAGAAACGTAGGGCCCACATAATTGTGGATCATCCAAGTTTGCATCAGCGTTCTCCGGCGGCGTCGTTTTTGTAACTTTTGTTTTTATGGGTTTTTTTCTGGTTCTGGTTTTCTCAATCTCTGAACCGGAAACCGGTTTCGGTTTCTCCGATGAGGAAACGACGACGTTGGAGTAGTTGGTTAGCTCGCCTAACGCGACGCGCTTTTTCTTCTTGGCGGTAGCACCACTCAGTTCGCAGAGTGCAGCTGCGGCTCTCTTCTTGGCTTCGCGTTGGGGGCGCACGCGGTTTTCTTGATCAGCCATGGCGCGTGGGATATGGATTGGAAATAGGAGAATAGAGAAAGATGAAAGAAGAGAGAAGAGTTGTGAGAGGAAGAGAAAGCGGAAAAGGGGGGGTTTAAGAAATGAAATGATGAAGAGGAGAGTTTTTGTGTTTGTAGATGAAGCGCGTGGTTTGAAATTTTTACAGTAATTGTTGTTCCCGCTCGTAGTGAGTATTTCGGTTTCGGATTTCAGCAGCGAGGGAATGGAATTAACAAACTGAATCAGTGAATGCAAATTATCACGTATATGCACTGAATCGCTTTGTCCCTTCTCGTTTTACATTTTTTGGGTTTTAAATTTGGGTTTTGTTTCTTGGATTCCCTCTATTTTTATTTTCGTTTTTCTTTTTTCTATTTGTGGTGTTAAGTTGGATGTTCCCTCTCTTTCTTGGTTTCGAAGATATACTGTTTTCATTTTTCAATGAGGCGGGCCGTGGGAGGGAGTAACGAATTTGGAGGAAGTAACGAATTTGGAGGAAAATAAATAAAATAAAATAACAAGAGTACAGTTGATATTTCTGTGTTGGGACAAAAATATAATACATAAAAAATAATTTGAGAAGTGACTGTGTGAGGCAAGGAGAGTATGTTTGGATTAGATGTAAAAAAAAATTAATTATTATAAAATAGAAATAGTTTTATGTTATAAAGTGTTTGTTGAAAAATAATTTTAAAATAATCTACTTTATTTGGATTGTTTAAAAAAAAATAATTTTAATATAATAAATTACAAAAGTTTTATGAAATTATTTGCTTAAATTAATAATCTTTTTTGGCAGTTACAAGTAAGGGTGATATAGAAAAATGTGATTGAATTCAAAATAATCAAATCATTTTTTTTAAATGAGTTTCGAACTTCTAACTTATTAAAAATTGTTTTCCTTATAAAAACTTTTTCTCCATACTTTAATCAAGTTTATAAAACATATCAAATTAAACGTAACCAAAAACTCTCCTGGGTTGCTGGGTTGACCGGGGCTTGGGCCTGATGTAGTGCTCTCCTCCGATATTCTTCTTAAATGAATGTTGGTTAGACCCTTTAAGTCGGTTTTGGCATCTCCTCAACCATGGTCGAAGAAGCTGCAAGAGTCTGTTTAGCAGACTTCCATGAGATAGCTCCTCATGCCAACATAAAGATGTATCCTAATGTGGAGAGTCTGCTATCTTGGCATCCTGCAAAATCGGAGTCAGAATATCTTATGATCTATAAATTGACAGATCTCTAATAAGTGAGCATGTAGTTCGTTGCTCTCTTCAAAATTCAAATAACGTATCACGCATTTGGTTGCCTGCCAATGCTGCATACCTGGGTTACTCAAGTATCTTCCCAAAACTCTCACTATAAATGCTATGGTGGGACGAGTACAAACTTTAGCATACATTAGATGCATAGATAATTTTCTGTATCTCTTTCCTTTCAAGATCCTTATTGGGCCCTAATTTGAGACTAACCTTGTCTCCTTTAGCAATGTGTGTGTCTCCCAGTTTATTATCTTTCATGTTGAATCTATCTAAGACTTTATCAATATAGCTCTCTTGTGACAACTTAAGGATACCTTGAGAGCGATCTCTGAGTATCTAAATACTAATACAAAAGAGGCATCCCCAAGATCTTTCATTATGAAATTCTTCGTTAGAAATCTCTTGGTTTTGTGCTATAAGCTTATATCGCCGCTAGCAAGCAGAATATTATCGACATATAATATCGGAAAGATGTATTTACTCCCATTGAACTTGTGATATACATAATCATCAAAGACGTTTGCCTCCAGTGGCGGATCTTTGTTGGAGCGGGAGGGAGCAACAGCTCCCCCCAATAGTTTTGACCAATTTTTTAATACAGAAAAACTTCCTTCTCTTCTGCAACACTCACACTCCAGGATCCGTTGGCATAATGCACTCCTTCTACCACCAAAGCGCCACCACGAACCGTGCTCCTCCAGCTTGTTTGCTTGCCTGCGGTCTTTCTTTATGTGCTTTCCTCTTTTAACATAGCGATGTTGCTGCTAAGCTTGTTAATTAGTCGTTGTTGGATCCTCTTTAATTTTTTCCTATTATTCCTAACTTAGTTGTTCTAAGTTTAGGTGTGGTTGGGCTTTAGTGTCTTTGGGCCGGTCAGTGAAA
This sequence comes from Ammopiptanthus mongolicus, assembly GCA_039655645.1. Taxonomy (NCBI): domain Eukaryota; kingdom Viridiplantae; phylum Streptophyta; class Magnoliopsida; order Fabales; family Fabaceae; genus Ammopiptanthus; species Ammopiptanthus mongolicus. The sequence goes on along the minus strand of CM077349.1, from coordinate 79,087,219 downwards.
AGTTTTCTCCTATAGTGGCTTTAATAAGAGTTGTCAAGTTTTATCCTAAAGTAAGGTTTGATTTGAGGATAAAACTTACATATAGTACCTTAAGTGCTTGTGGTACGATTCTCCTCTTATAAACTGACACGTGAAATTTTTTCCACTTCATCACCCTCTTAACTTGATGCCTTGCACTCTCTGTTAAGTCTTCTTTTTATTTTTCATTATTTGTTTTCCCCTGCACGCCCTTCCCCAGATAACTGTATATACTCTGCTAATTCACGTGGTAGAATCTACACCTTCTAAAATTAACAAACCAGACAAATGCTAACTGCCTATTAAAAAAATATGAATGTAACCTACATACATTTTAAACTTTCTCATTTAGTTAATTAGTTTACATTTTTCACTTCAGAAGGAATGGTACAAAGAAAAAACCAAAATGGGATATCTTCACAAATCACCATAAAACATTGTATCAAATATTTAGAATGTAAAAAATAAGATTGATAAACACACAAGAATTTATACCCATCTTCAGCAAACAAAGAATAAAAATAAAAGAAGAAAACCCTTGCCTATTGGAATTTGAACACGTTGATTGACGAGTCCTGAACTCGGTTCTGCCTTGTCCTACAGGAACCGCCAGTGGATCCATCTTCGGTGGGGAGGAAGAAGATACAATGGTGCCCAAACTGCGACTGCAACTGCGCCAGAGTGGGGATCGAATAAACAAAGAATTGTGGTTTGGAGCAAATAGAAGAAAGGGACGAAATAGGAGAGATAACAGAGTTAGGCAGAGCCTGAATACGAGAGCAACAATGCCAGAGTTATTGTGGAAGAGATGGAGGACCAAGAGTTTGGGAAGAGGTGTGCAGGAAAAAGAAAAAAAAAGAAAGAAAAATCGTTAATAGAGAGAGCAAGAATGGGAGATGGCATCAAGTTAAGTCCGTGATGTCGTGGAAAAAAAATCCACATGTCAGTTTATAAGAGGAGAATAGTACCACGAGGACCTAAGGTACTATATGTAAGATTGTAAGTTTTGTCCTTGATTTTAAATGCAAAAATTTCAAAAAATAATCAAAAACAAAAATATGAAGAAAAAAATCGAAGATTCCCAAAAACAAAAATGATTAAATGTTTGAATGCTCAATGCCAATGGCAAAATCTGGTGCTAATTTCTTTAGGCGTTTATTGGATATTTGTTTTCTTTTATCAATAAAATGGTCATATCTTTTTTGTCAATTAAAGTTTTTTTAAACTTCACATAACAATCTCTTCATCAAAAGGATCAAATAAGAGTGGAACATCAATTTAAAATTAACATTTTGGATTTAATTGGTATGCATTATTAGTGTAAAGATTTTTTACACAGTTAATCAATCAGAAATTGTCACATAAGCTAAAATGTTTTACTCTTATACTAACTATCTTAAAAGTCACTCATACCATGATTTCTGATTGGTTAACAGTATAAAAAACTTTACACTGATAGTGTATAGCAATTAAACTTAAAAGTTATATATTTTATTGTTACTATGTATTAATATGTTATTTTAAAAACTTTAATAAAATTATATATGATTCATATGACTTTTAATTATATTATTTTAAATAGTAACTAGTGACTCGGCCTAAAATTATAGTCAAGATCCACCACTGTTTACCTCAAAACCACACGAGCTGATGACTTGATGGAACTTGTGATACCATTGACGGGAAGTCTGTTTGAGACCATAGGTGTTGTTTGAATGGTGAAAATTTTCATTCAAAAAATAATTGTACCACCGTAAACTTTGATATATATCATTTTCATTCAAAATGGATATGGGAACCATTTTGAAAACTATGTAAGTTGGTAAATAGTGTCGTACTTTATTTATGAAAAAGATTTCTAACTTGTTGGATGAAATGCTTCGGGGATAGGATGAACCACCTTTACCTTGGCCGGTCATGGACGTCAAATTTGGGTCGTGACTAGGGGTGAGCGTGGGACGGATTAGGACGGGTTAGACTTATCCCTCACCCAACCCTAAATGGTGATTGGGCCAATTGTGTGAACCCGAACCCGACCCTAGACCCGAAAGAACCCGATGATGTGCGGGTTTGATTAAGACCGGGCCAAGGTAGGACGGGACCGGGTTGGCCCGAAGTGATTTCATCACACTAAGATTGGTTCTCTACTAGTAGGTGCCCATGTCAGAAAATTCGTTAATAAGTGGTACCACCAGTGAAATTAAGAAGGTTCAATGCATTCAACATAAGCTATGAAACTTTTGCCTAAAGCTGGATTTAAAATTAAGAAGCAAGAAAGCAATTCATGTTACTTTTATTTCAGAAAGAATTACCAAAAATACTAATAAAAAGGATGATAATGTAATTAGGCTTGAAAGAGGATGATATTGCACCAATTCGTGGATTTCAGGATGATACTTGCACCAATTAGGCTTGAAAGATCTAGCATAGTATAGCTTTTTCTTCTAATACTATCACAGTGCACAAGCCATGGGTTACTGTCACCGAACAATTGTAATAAGCAATTAAGATAGGAACACTAGTGTAGCATGAATTGCCGCACAAGTGATGCTTATTCCTTACCAGTGAAACTGTGAAACTGTACCAGGCTACCAACAAATATAAGTGATGCAGCAAATATAACTGATGTAGCAACATCAAATATAAGTCAATATTCATGAACGCTACAAAACTGCTAAGCACTAAACTGTAAGACTGAGTTCAAAACACTACAAACTTTACCAAACTACTTGAGCCATATGGAAGGATTAGCCACGACCATAAAAAAAGGAATCAATAACAGGATAAAATTTGCCATTTTCATAGACATAGTATAGCAGGAACAATCTGCTATACCATCATGAAAAACAAATGCCAACATAAACATCATGACTACTAGAACTGCAAAGCTTTTCGACTTACAGAGGAGATATAGTACAAAGGAGTCAAATTTCCATTAATAAATTTTAATAAGCACCTAGAAATATCAGAAATGAAAAGTTCATAATGAAGCAAGTGGGAGAAGGGAGCCCTAAATTGCTATTACGTTGGGGACTTGGGAGGGTTATGAAAATGAAAAGGTGACAGTAAGTGTAAAAGTGAGTGAGCCAGTGAGGTATATTATTTGCTTAAAAAAATAAAAACAAATAGTATTATTCGGGCTTGGTCGGGTGACCCTAAGGTCAAGCCTAACCCGTCCCTGACCCAGTCTCGGGTCACATAAAGGGACACGAGTTCGTCCCACCTTCATCTCGGGTTCGGGTCTGACCCGGCCCGATGCCCTCGGGTTGGAACGGGTTGATGGGCCGGGTTATGTTCACCCCTAGTCGTGACAGCTTCGCGTTTTGGGGACCAGTTGAAGCTTTCACCCTTGTTGAAGAGCTTAAAAGGCATAGGGTGCTTTTGGGTGGACTTGGCGAGGAAGCGCGTCAAGGCGGCTACTTGGTCATTTTGTTGTACTTTTTTTTACCGTACAGGGTTTATTCACTTCAAGCACTTCTTGAATCCGAGGAATTTATTGGCCTGAAGTCCAAAGGCTTATTTAGTTATTTATGCGGGTTGAGGTGCATGTTGTGGCACCTCAACTGTTGGAAGACTTCTCAGAGTTTGTCCGTATGGATTTTTCCCTCTTAGCTTTTGACAATCATGTTGTCGATGTAGACTTCCATGATCCTCCCGATCTGACTCTTATTTACTTTATTCATCACATGTTGGTAGGTTGTTGCAACGTTCTTCAGGACAAACAACATAACCCGATAGCAATAACTCGTCGTTTCTGTAATGAATGCAGTCGTTTCTTCTTGGTCCGGAATTCGGATGCACGAGTATTTAGTTATACCCATAATAGGTATCCATGAAGGGCAACAGTTGGAAGCCTGAGGAGTCATTGACTAACTTATCAATGTTGGCAAGTGGGTACGACTATTTGGGGCACACTTTGTTGAGTTCGGTAAAGTCCTCTCGCATCGTCCATTTCCCATTTGTTTTCTTAACTACCACCATGTTTGACAGCCAAATAGTGTAGTCTATTTTGTAAATGTACTCATTGTCCAACAACTCTCTGGCATGTATCTCATTTGCCCTTTGTCGCTTGGGTCCCACTTTTCTTTTTCTCTGGGAGACTAGTCTTGCCTATGGGTTAACTGACAACCGATGGCACATAAGCCGAGGCTAACGCCCAACATATTTGATTTCGCGAAGACATGCGATAGACTCCTCTTGGTTTCTTAGCTCTAGTCTGTCTTCAATCTGTACCACTCGATCAGCCTTATCCTCGAGTTGTATGGGGATAAGGTCGCCTTCTGAATGGGGCCTGGTGTCGTTGACTCAATCCATAAACAATGCCAATGTTTTGTTTGAGCTCCAAGTCTTAGCTCAGCTCGAATTGTGAATGGTGGTTCTGCTCCAAATCCTCTTTCAACTATAGCCGGGTAAAGGAAGTGGTATCTGCAAAGGTATTGTGACACCCAAGTTAGTGTGTGACCGAGAAGTAGGAAGAGAGCAAAAGTAGGAAGAGAGCAAAATAAGTATGAGCGATGATTGAACAATTAACCAGATAACTCCTTGATACTCCCTATTTATAGATATAAGGTGTGGCCATATTTATACACGGTCCTTTAGAGATGTATGGAATCATCTCCTTGGGGTTCGTACCTCCCTTGCTTGTTCTGTCAGGATAACCAACCGCATAGGGGAGCAAATCTAGTGTCGGACGAATACAAAGTTTGGCATGTGCCACCTTGCAGAGTCGCGCAGTAGGTGGCAGGGCAAGCTTTGGCACAGGTTGTAGGCTAGTACCATTGAGTTGTATGGGGTAGCATAGGTAAGTTGCGTCTAGATGGTTTTAGGGCGGCTCACCGGGCCAAGCTTGTTGAGCTTGTCCAGAATAGTTAGGTTATGCATGATTAATGTATCCCTCTGATTTTTTTTTTTTTGGTAAACGCCCCTCTGATTTAACTAAAGACAAACTATCCATGACGGATTAAGGAAAATATAAAAAAAAAAAAAATTTATAGTTGATTCTAAAAAGTTGACAAATGAAATTTAAACCATTTAAAAAACTTAGTTAATTTAATGAATAGAGCATTTTTAATAATTGAAAAAAATAAAATTATAAATATTTATACCATCCTCTAGATATTATAGGATTAGAAATTAGAAATGAATACATTACCAAAAGTTAAGGTAGCAACTGCTGTAGAAAAGATGGTAACATCTCACCTTAGGTGGTTTGAACATGTATGAAGAAGATCTAATAAGAATAGTTGATCATATGGAGGGTGACCCAACCACAAAAGGTAGAAAGAGACCAAGAAAAACTATAGACGAAACCATTAAGAACGATTTAGAAATAAATGATTTGTTTATGAACATAATTTATGATAGGACATCATAACATTGTTTGATCCATATAGCTGATCCCACCCAATGAGAAAATACTTTTTTTTTTTTTGACTAAATACTTTTGTTATTGTTGATTCTATCTTTTAATCATATATCATTATATCAACAAATAAAATTAATTATGATAAAACTATTTAAAAAGTTAAATTATTTTAATGGTATCTCAAAACATGATTTAATAATAATGATATGAAAAAGCTTTACATTTGAAGTTCACTTTATACAGCCTTGAAAATAGAAATACCTTTTTATATAAAAAAAAAAATTGTATGTAAAACTCATACCTGAAATTTTCAATCACATTTTAATGGCGTTCCATGACTATTGCCATTATAGATGAAAATTAAACTTCGTAAGGGGAAAACAGTGTCATTATTAATCTATATATAAAAAAGGTGTCATTAATATAAATTTTTTTATATAAAGAAATCGTACGAAAAACTCATACCTAAAATTTTCAACCACATTTGAATGGTGACCCATGACTATTACAATAGTGATAACTATAGATGAAAATCAAACTTTTTAGGCTTCCCAAAAAAAAGAACTTTTTAAGGAAAAAAAATGCCATTATTAATCTATATAATTGCCATAATAATTGTTACTAGGTATTTTCTTTTGTCTATAAAAGACAAAATTTTGATGTGGGAATTTTTTCTTAGAATAAAAGGAATCCCACTCTGCCAAACCACATGCATTTGGAATGAAAGCGATGTGGGGATTAAGCTTTTTGACTCAAAGTGGTCAACGAGGAGTCCACTTATTGAGTCGACGACACAAGAGAAGAGACAATAGAACGCGTTAACACTAAACAAAAACAAACACACAACTTTCGCTCTCTCTCTCTCTCTCTTTTTATTATCGTCTGTTTCGGCTTCTCGCATGTAAACTTTCCATATATTGCATGCAGAATCGTATCATAGCAACACTCTCCTTCCTAATCCTATATCACTCCCCTTTATATATCATAAACTCATCCATTTATTAGTATGATTTATCATCATTCCCTTAATAATAATTTCACAATTTTCTTTCCTCTTTTTTCCATAATAAAAATAATAACAATATTAATCAATAATCAATATCAATAATAATAAATAAAAATAATCACACACTTTCTTTCTTTCTTTCTCTTTAAAAACCCTTCCTCTCATCCTAAACTCTAAACCCTTGTTGTTTTCGACCAACACAACACAACACAACACCACCGTTGTTGCCATTGTTTCTTAGGAATCAGCTATGTCAACTTACGATAATCGCTATCATCATCATCATCATCGTACTTTGTTATCTTCATCATCGCTAAATCAAAACCCCATTCACATGAATCAAATCTCATTAGAAGACGCTTTTTCTCGTCTCTCTTTCAATCAAACACCTTTGAATCTTGATGGGTATGGATACCCTCTTCATCCTAATCGCTCCAATGTTGAATTGGACAATCTTGGTTTCTACAATAACCAAAATTGTTTGATGGGGTGTGATAAAGAAAGTGGGTGCTACTGTTTCAATGGGTTACGATCACCACCACCACCACCACCACCATCATCATCATCATCATCATCACATGTTGTTGGTTCCTATGTTTCTGGTTATGGTACTTCGGTGAATCAAAAAGAATTTGAGAGGTTTCGTTCTAATGATGAATTTCTTCGTGGTGGGGTTGTGTTGAATGAGTTGAATAATAATAAAAGATCGAATTTTACGGGGTTTAATGTAAATGGTAGGCGTCAAAGGTGGTTGCAGCAACAGTGTTTGAATCAGCGTTCTATCTATGATTTCCGTGGCAAGGTTCTTTTATTGGCTAAGGAACAATGTGGATGTCGGGTTTTGCAAGAAATGATGAAAAGCTTGAAATCCCAACAAGAAATTTCCTTCGTTTTTTTAGAGCTGATAGATAATTTGATCGAGTTGATGATGGACCCCTTTGGAAATTATGTTTTTCAGAAACTTGTGGAAATTTGCTCTGAACAACAGAGGACTCACATCATTTTAATAGTTACTGGGCTTAATTTTCAGTTTGTCAATTTATGTCTTGACATTCATGGGTATGGCTAATGGTTAATTTATTAGTTTGTCAATTTATTTTTTGTTGTTTATGTGTTTCTTTTCTAATTTGTTAAGTGATTCTTGTTATTTTGATAAAGTGGTTTTTTTTTTTCTTTAATCATTTCAGGACCCGTGCTGTTCAGAAATTATTGGAGCATGTCACCACTCAGGAACAACGATCTCTTATTATGTCAGCACTATGCCCTGGTGCTGTTGTATTGACTAGGGATACGAATGGTCTTCATGTGGTAGAGCATTGTCTAAAATATTTCTCAAATGAAGATAATAAGGTATTGTCCATCACTTTATGATTTTCTTATATTCAATTTGGCTAACTATGAAGACCTTTTGTGATGCTCAGTTCATTTCCTTTTTTTTTTATCTTTGCTTTGATATATAGTTTAATAGTATATTGTTGGCAAATCAGCAACATGAATTTCAAGGTGGAATTTGTTTTTTAATCAGTCACAGAAATAAATCTACATATTTTTTTATTTTACAATCCCTTTTCTCCCTGTACTTAGGGAGTTTATTTGACTGCCCTGCTGCATATTCGGCAGACATTAGTAGGTTACATAAGATGAGGAGCTGCAACACCATCAAATTTAAAAGAAAAAAAAAACTGTACTATGTATATGAAGGATGAAAATTTCATTGGTCCTGCACCTTTAGCCTATTCCATTTCACAGCAACCGATCATGTATAGTAGGCTCTTGCAATATTTATTTTTTATTGCATATATGCATGTTTCGCCTTTTTGCAGGATGAGTTATATGTTTAACCTTGTCTTTCCTTGTGTTAATGCCTTGATGGCAATACGTGGATCAGGGTTTTCATTACTTAGACATATGGGCTTCAAGTATTTACAATTTTTAGTAAAATCCTTCGAGTATGCACAAAAAAGGGCAGCTAAGTGAACGAGGCTCCTACCATTGATTGTGGTGGAGTCTGTTGATGGTCAAATGTAGGCAACCTTTTCCATGTGTGCAGAGAGGCTGTTTCTGCAACTAGAACATGTGATACAACCTTACCATTGCACCAACGCTCACTCTCTAATATGTATGCATATGTTTTGGAAAGTTCCAGCTGTTGTGGTGCAATGGAGTTTCAAGCCAGTGATTTGGTTCTAATAAAAAGACTTGAGGATAAAATTATAGGTCAATCCAAGATTATTTTAAGGATGAGTTATTGTAGAGCGAGTTCTTCATTTTATATAGCTTCATGCCATCTGGAATTGCAGATTTTCAAATTCTTGTTTCAAGGGATGACTTTGGACCATTCTGGATTAGACTTATGTGATTTATGTTGAAAGTTATTTTATTGGCATCTGGAATGCTGTCAAGATTTACACCTTCAAGAAAAAAATTATAATCTGCTAAATCTTTGTTAACTTTCTGAACATGAATACATTCCTGGGTTGAGTAACCAACATTGAGTTGAATCTTCTTGTAACTTTTACCTTGTCCATTGTTTTTTATTTATGTTTTCCTTGCTTTCATCTACTTCCCTGCTTTTCTAATTAACAAAAGTTTATTTAAGGGCACAAGGAACGTGATGTTCATGAGTTGATCACTCTTATTCTTTTTGTATAGCTCCTAAGTGAATGAATTGTCAATCTGTTTGTTGTTGTTCAAGTAAGTTTTATTGAAGCAGTGGACATGATAAAGCATTTATAAAACACTCACCATTCTGTTTTTCTAAGGAAAAAAAAAAGGGTTAACTAGTCCTATTGGATAAGGTCTAGTTTGTCACATTACTTTGGTTTTCTGGCTTCAATATTTTCTGATTGTAGACTTTCATTACAGTATCTTCTGAATATCGTGGCAAACAAATGTTTTGAAATCGCAACAGACAAAAGTGGATGTTGTGTAATGCAGCATTGTGTTGACTATGCTCAGGGAGAAACCAAAGAGCGACTGATGGCTGAGATCATAGTAAATGCTTCACTCCTAGCAGAAGACTGTTATGGGTTTGTATTTTCATTCAAATTGTCTCCTTTTCTAATCAACACTTGACTATACTTATTTTTCTCTTCCATCATTTGTTTACTCATCTGGCAGCAACTATGTGGTGCAACATTTAGTGTCTATGAAAATACCAAGAGTTACAGAAAATCTAATGAGACAACTTGAAGGGAAGTTTCTATTGCTTTCCTGCAATAAGTATGGGAGTAATGTTGTTGAGAGGATCTTTCTAGACTCAGGAGAACAGTATTCTACGCGTATCATTTTGGAGTTGCTTCACAATCCAAATGTTTCAACACTACTTGTGGATCCATTTGGAAATTATGTCATCAAATCTGCACTCTCGGTGTCCAAGGTTAGAGCAACATTTGGCTTTCTTCAATTTTTACGTTTGTGCATTACTCTAGAATTCCAATTTTGCAGAGTCATTCTAGTTCAGTCAATTGGCAAGTTACTAAGGTGGAATTGCTAGTGGCTTTCTCTCTAACCTTTGGGGAACACTTTATTCTTTTAGCAGAACCATTTCTCTCTATAACTATTGGGATAGGATTCCTTTTAAAAGGCTTAAAATTGCATTGAAATAAATGGTTGGATAGGGCTGTAAGTGTCATAAAATTCCTTTGTAGTCAATTTTATGCAGAGTACAGCCCTTGCTATATTCATATCTTCTGCAGGATTAGAATTACCTTGCCTAATAAAAATATTTATTCAGGCACTAAAATATGCTGAATATCATATGTAAGATCTTTAATAAATATTTATTACCGAGTAAATCCCCAATTTAGCCCCTGAAATTGTAAGATCCTATCAATTTGGTTCATAAAACAATTTATTTGTTTGACATGTGAAATGTGTTGCTGATAACTTTTTTCCTAATTTTTATTTATTTCTAAAATGACAGGGTGCCATTCGAAATGCCCTACTGGAGCTTATTCACTTACATTCTCCAATGATGCGTAGCAACATCTATGGCAAAAAACTACTTGCTCGGGTTGACAGTGGAAAATTACGGCATATGTAGACATGTTTTGTCTATAATGTCTACATACTTACCTCTCAGGAGTTAACACATTTTTTGTTTCTCCTTCATAACCATTCCCATGTCATCTGTTGTGTGTGTTTGTAGTTTGTAGTATTTTCTTTCCATTTTTTTTGTCACTTGCATGGGATGGAAGGACTTGTTACTGGAACTGTAGGGATTGGACTATAGTGGACAATGAGCAGCTGTATAGGAGCTAACTACATAATGATGGGGAGCTGAAATTGGTGACACAAATTCTGGATTTTATTTTGGGTAATAGACATAAATTGTGATTTTTTTTTTTTTCAAGTGTATTGTTGTGGTTCCATTGTTTCTTACTCTGTATTTTGTGTCCAATAAACTAATCCTGACTTATGAGGATAAAATTTAGTTATATTGTGTGTCAAGATGTACGTTTCGTTAAATAATTTAATTAAGTATTTATTTAATAAATTTTTTTAAATAAGTTAAAAATAGCTTTTCAAACAAATTCATGGAAATAAACTAAAAATATTTATTTAAATTTATTTTCATAAGTTATTCTCATAAATCCAAATAAATTCTCTATAAGCCTTTTCATATGTACCCTATATCTATATTACAGATGAACTTCAAAATATATCATATTATCTTATACAAGCTAAACAGGTTGAAATCGATAGAGGATCTTTGCTTATGATCAAAATGACATTAATGAGATAAAGACAGTATACCTGTATAAGTAGAAACGATCAGTATTTTATGGTTGCAACGATTGGCATCCTCTACGCAGAAGAAAATGATCAGTAAACGATTGGGATTTTATAGTCTTCTATGGTTTTAGTTAAATCATAGTAATCATGATCGAAAAAAATATAGTATGATGATTGGTATTGGACATATAAAAGTTTTGTTTAATCAATAGTGAATATCTCTAAGCAATTGATATCTTATGCAGCACGTAATCTTAATTTTGATTACGATGAATATTATTTATGCATCCAAAATAGGACATCTATAATAAACATCTCATTTTGAATGAGTATAACCTTGAATATATTTTAAATTTGCAATTGAAATTTAAAAAAAATTACATTCAAATTGAGATGTCTATTATAAATATCCTATTTTAAATATACAAATAACATTCCTTTTGGATTAAATAACCTTTAGCTATTTACACGATTTCCATCTCGCTCATTAAAAAAAAAAAAAAAAAGATCTCGCTCCGGAGTCCTGTGAAGTGTGAATCACACCGGAGCCTCTTAGGCTCGGTACCTTAAAATCCCTAAGCTCCTAAAACGTTTATATATTTATAAATAGACCCCTGTAAGTCTATAACCACTATATTCATATCAGTTTGCAATGTACATGTATATAGACAAAAGTTCAACTATAACAAAAATAAATATGGAAATGACATAAAGGATCTTTATGACAATTATTTGATTTGATTCCATCAATGGAATGCATTCATTGAGATTGGCTTCCAATCAGGGCCGGCCCAAGCATAAAGCGACCCAAGCCCTTGCTTTAGGCCTCTCAAAAAAACAATTTTTTCTTTAGAAAAAAAGCCCACTTTATATTTTTTTATATTATCTTTTTGATATGTTTCATATATCAACAAACATAAGTTAGCCCATTTGGTATAAAAGCTTACTATTAACTGTAAGGTCCAAGGATCAACTCCTTGTTGTGTACAAAATAATTAATACTTTAATTTTTTAAAAAGGCCTCATCACAGAATTTGCTTTAGGCCTCAATAGATATTGGGCCGGCCCTGCTTCCAATGGTTTGCTTGATTCCTCTTGATTTGATGTTGTAAGAGGATTGTGGTTGCTTTACACCCTCCCTCAAGGTTGGCAGTAGGATGGATGAATACCAAGCTTGTAACGAAAAGTGGTAAAATAATCTTTGGATATTGGTTTAAGGTTGTGTTTGGATAGGGGTGATTTAGAGGGTAATTGAAATACTTTGAATTGAAATATATTGTTTGGATGTTTTATTATGAAGTATTTAAAATTCTTGGAATTTAATGGGATATTTGTTTTAGTTAAAAATGAGAGAATTTCAAATTCCACCTAAAAAGGTGGGAATTCTAAATTCCTCTCCTTTCAACCACCATCCACCATCGGACCACCGTCGCCGGCGGCCCACCACCGCCGGACCGCCGGTCAGTCACCACTGCCGTCTCAAAATTTTTAAATTTTTGAAAAATGAAATTTTATAATTGAATGAAATTAAAATCATTTATCCAAACAAAGAATTTTAAATGCAAAGAAATTAAACTATTCTATTCAAACAAAATATTTTCAAAATGAAGGTAATTTAAATGAAGCATTTCAATTGACTTATATTTTAAATACCCTAAAATTTTGAAATACTCCATCCAAACACAACCTTAATGAATTCATATGCAATTTGTTGAGTTGTAGGTACGTACAGAAGTTGGAGATCATCGATGGTAACTTTTTGTTGGATGAAATAATAATCAATTTCAATGTGTTGAGTTCGAACACGAAATAATGGATTGTGAGATAAGCGAATGATGCTTTTGTTGTTACCAAATAGGAGTGGATGACGTTTGTAACACCCCAATTTTCACGTTTTTTAAGATCAGTAAATTATATAAATGAGTTTATATTTTTATCTGTGTTTTAGAAAATGATTTTGGGAAAACTAAAATCATATTCATGCTATATATAATCGTAACAGCCTACGATTAAATTTTGAGCCGAAAACTCAAACAGAGCCTGATCTATGTTTTACGGATAGTAGTGTTTTACTACTATAAAGACCTAATTTTGACTAACGGTCAGAACCATTAGTCTTAGAATTCAATCATCTACCTTTTTGCTAAAATGAGTACTGACGTCCAAAAATGAAAATAATATATTATATTCAGCCCAATAATCGAACTGGGAGACGATTGGAGCCGTGTAAGAATTTTACGGGACCCACGAGTAGATAATCTTCATGTCAAGACAGTGTCAAGTCATCTAGGGACTCATGCCAGTGTCATGATGATTTTCAAAATATATGGATGCGAAATGACCAAATCACCCTTAGTGTGCGTTTGGATGAGGGAATTGAAAAATCCAAGGAATTTGAAATTCTTGGAAATTCAATTGCTTCATTTGAATTCCCTTCATTTATATAATTTTTTGTTTGGATAAAGTAATTGAATTCCCTTCATTGGCAAAATTCCTTATTTGGATAAAGTAATTGAATTACCTTCATTTGCAAAATCCCATATTTGAATAAAGTAACTAATTTTCTTTGAAATCCTTATTTAAATAAAGTAATTAATTTTCCTTCTTTCATAAATTATTGTACTTTAGATTATTTTAAATTTAATTATCATGATTTATAATACAAATTAAAATTATATAAAAATCATGTATAAAATTTAAAAATATCATATTTTTATCCTAATAAAGAATCAAAGTAAAAGAATGTGACTTACATGAACAAAAATTATTTAAACAAAAGAATTATAGTAAAACCATGTATCTATAAACTATATTTTCCTCTATACCGAGAATGTCATATATAATATACCCCATATTGAGAAATGAGAATGTTGTATACACAATATAAACCATATTGAGAACATTGTATACACAAAGATAAACCATATATCTACTAAAAATTGTCATCCCTGCCAACCAAATGTAATCCGTTACATGGAGAACACCATATACACAAATATAGCTGCATAGTCCAACCCAACAATTGTCATCCTTCTAATATTAACTGCATAATCCAAACACCAAGATAGAAAAACCTACAACCAGCAAAAAATTTTTTATTAGCACTCAAATACAACTGAGATTCTTTAAAGCTTCCTAATTTAAGAAGTTTGACATTCTTCAACTGAGATAGAAAACGTCCACAGCTTTTGCAGCAGCTTGAACCTCGGCATATTCACTGTCATTTGAATATATTCCACCCGATATCAAGTCCAAATAAGCATATGATTCCACCCAAATTTTTAGCTACTTAAGGATAGTATTACTGGGTGCTATTTCAGATAGAGGAGTCTAAAGACTTGACATAAATTATGTCATCAGCATCCATGCATTCAATTTACATGGAAAAATATATAGAATGCAAAATTTTCTTGAAAATGATAAGAATCAGTAATACTTTTTCAATTTGATATGGAAGGCATATACATATATATATTGATTAATTTGACCTATTATAAAGAAAATAAATCATCTGACATATTCAAACCAAACACAGTAGCAAAATTTGACATAATTAGGAATTTGACCTGTTTAGTTAGTTTCCTGTTTTTCTCTACCTAGCTGTTGAAACTACCACCTATGAATAATATTTACAACTTAAATAGAACATGACTGAAATTACCTCTAATTTGGCATCAAGACATGAAAGTTGAGATAAAATCCTTCTTCTCACCCAATGGAAGAGCTTTCAGAATCGCTAATTTATTTGGATTTTCTGTCAACCACGCAATCGCTTTATATCGGAGTGCATCATCAAGATCAAGTATCATCTTCAATTCATTCAGCACTTCTTGTACCACTTCTTGAGCATTTCCCTCCATCTTTCTTTTACTTACTTGTACAAATTCTTTCAACGATTCAGCTACTTCTCTCATAAAGTTAATTATCCCCTCTTTATCTCTACTCTTATTTGCTCGAGTAAATTGTCCTTTTTTATTTGTTGCAGAACCAGCAGAGGTTGGTTCCTCTAAGCCAATATTCACATTGTAATCTTTTTCCACTTCATTCGCTTCTTTGGTCATGACATCATCCGCATCTAGTGCATGCTCTGCTCCAATTCCATTTGCTTTATCTTTCGCACGTATATCTACAATGTCATCCCAATTGGCAATGCTCTTAAATCGGAATCGCTTGGCTTCTTCATGTGACTTCGAAGCAAAAGGAAACATGCTAATAATGGCACAAATAATAATTTCAATTAAATAAAACTTAACATTAAAAAATGACTACCTTGACATATTCATTCCATGCATTTTCATCTTCAACCGTAATCATGTATTTTGTGCCATCCCAGTCAAATCCACTTTGACTAAGGATGTCACTAACAATTCCATACCATCCTCGCCAAACTTTAATATGATTCTTAACATTCTCCCCCATAAGTTGAATTTTGAAACGTGTGGACAACACTTGAGCTGCGGTGTTGTATGCCACTGCTTTCCAAGCTCCATCACTCTGGTTGCCCGAACTTCTTTGATCTCTAAGTACATCAGCTAATGCACGTTCCATCTCTAGATTCCATGTGATATAAGTTCTCGTATCCTCTTCCATCTTTCTTTTTCCCTTTGTCTTGCTCTTTACTTTGGATGACTCCATTTCTCTAGAGTCACTTAAGGCAGAGTCAATTTAGAAACAATTTGCAATTCAACAAAAATAACCACAGATCCTTATATAACTCAATTACAACAAAAATAACCACAGATCCTTATAAAACTCCATTTCAACAAAAATAACAAAAACAATATATGATCAAACCACGTATCTATAGAGTCAATTGCATATAGAAAAACACAAATCTAAAATCTACTAAAAGTATTCTCCCTAAGCAATGTTTCTTCTAGCTTGATAATCAACAAACATGTTCATTGCCAAAGTGTTACGAAATCTTGTCCATTCCTCGGTCATTTGAACATTTGTGATCTCATCTGCAACATTGCGTGTGACTCTTTCCTTTTGTTGGTTGGTTAACTCTTCATCAACAGCAAATAAAAGCTGCAAATATTGAACCTCTAAAATTGGATCACTTCGTTTTTCATCTATTATAAAATTCTGTAATATGAAACAGGCATTAACAATTCTTATTTGTGTTTTTATATCAAAAAAAGAAGGAGTTCTTAATATACTCCATCTTTTCTTCAATATCCCAAATGATCTTTCAATTACATTCCTTGCACTTGAATGACGAAGATTAAACAACTCCTTGTAATTTTGAGGAGTGTTTCCAATCCACTCATTGAGATGATATCTAGTCCCTCGATAAGGTGCTAAAAATCCAGGGCCATTTGTATATCCCGCATCCACAAGAAAGTATTTTCCTACAATGGTTTTCCCAAAACAAATAAAAATTCATATAGTTGTATTTAATGCACTAAATAAAATAAAGTATCATCATTTTCATGATATTACCATTTGGAATTCGAAGACAGTTTTGATGACGTAAAGCATCTCGCAATACTCGAGAATCTCCTGCAGACCCTTCCCACCTAGGTAACACATAAATGAACCTTAAATCAGGACCACAAACTCCTAATACATTCGTAGAGATATCACCCTTTCTATTACGATATCTAGGCCTATCTTCTGCAGCAACTGTTATTGGAATATGTGTCCCATCAAGTGCTCCAATTGAATTCTAAAAACATTTCAAAATTATACCAAATTACAAAAGTTATAGTTACTTAAAATGCCTTATAATTACTTAAACAAATGACAAGCTTACCTCAAACCATCCCCATTTATTTGCCTCTGAACCCTCTAGATTATAGTCATGAAAATTCAAATATTCCATGCTCACTTTCATAACAGCTCGTAGGACACTATTGAATTGCCTACTTATTGTTTCTTTGGATCTGCAATAAGTAAACTGCACTACTCTATATTTTAGGTTGTGAGCAAGGATATGCAAAAACATTGCCACGGCTTCAGTTGTAGGGACATTTGTTGTCCTTACTAATTGCCCTTTCTCTTGTAAAATTCTACAAAGCTTAATAAATGCCCCTTTGTTGACCCTTAGTTGTTCGATGCAATCGTTTTCTGTTCCTCTATATAGACGATTAAGGAAACTACACCTTTCCAATTCCCAATTTTGAGCTGGTTCCTTAACAAAATATTTGTCATGATACCAAGCCATTACTCCCAAAACCATAGTAACGACACTAAGAACAAAGAATGTTGTTTCCTCAAGTTCTGTCACCTCTTCTTCATTTCTTTTACGTTTTCTCGAAGTAATGGAAGCATCAACTACACTAGTGTCCATTTCTTGAAATCAAATTAAAAAAAGAAAAAGAAAAGTTAGCAAAATATACAGATTCATGAGAAATAATTATTCAATTCCTGTCTGGGTCCAAAAAAATTACAAGTAAAGAAACAGTTAACTGAAATAGCAAATAACAGGAGTTGCCTAGGCAATTGATGTCAAGGGTGTCAGTCTATAGAGAATATGTGGTTGTCTAATTACCATTTGCAACACCACTTTGAGGGACAGGGGAAATCTATAGAATGACATGCATAATTGAAAATATATTGTATATTATTTATTTAGTTTATGCAAAGCAGGTCTTTAATAACCATATCAGTTCTTCACTAGCAAGTGAACAATCTTCTGGAACTTTCGTAATCCATAATAGCATCCTAAAAGGACTTTAACTCTATCATATTTACCAGAATATCACCTAAACTATCCTAGAAAGCTGCATATGAAATTTTCTAGGATAGTTTACAATGAAATCATTAAAAATTGAAACACCATTGTAATTGAATTCCCTTTGTACCGCATCAGCAAGGGTTGAGTAAAATAGATCAGATTAAATGCCAACATATGTGAGTGCCATTGACTTCTAATCACCTACGAAGTAATTAGAGACCAAAATGATGATTTAATTCTAACTTCTAAGCAAAATAAAGTAGTTGTAATGATCTGTCTGTTTGGATAACTGAAGCAGTCAACATCTTAGGGAGATTGGAAAACAGTAAGTTTGCCTATAATCTGCAATTAGAGCATGATTCATTTGCATAATGTTATAGTGTCCTTTATCTTCAGTTATCCTGATGCTAGAGAAAATGATATTCTAATCTTGATTGAGTGTATTAATGGTGTATATATATATATAAATGTGAGAGCAAAATTACAGATCTGAGAGCAAATTTTGAAGCTAAAGTAGAAGTGTTCAATATCCAGAAACAGTAGGTTCATTTTGAAACAATCAAATACTGAGTCTCCAAGTACTCATAGTAGCTACTAACTAGGCTTATAAAAGAGCAAAAACCCAAACACTTAATCATTTTAACCATTCGGGATTTTCATCGAACATGTCAAGTGCAACAGTTCAAATACAACTAAATCAACATCACAACATAAACAAACTTTGCAGAGAGCAACAAAATCCAAAAAATAGGAAGTAAAATAAGCAAAGATGTAGGAAGATTGTTTATGATACCTAGGCAGCTCCCAAATCTCAAATCGTCGAGCTACTACTATGGAGGTAAGAATGAATAGCTATGGAGTTGAAGAATGAAAAGCTATGGAGAAGAACAACTATTCCATCTGAGATGAAGTGCAACGATCGGTGAAGAACTATGAGAAGAACAGTGAAGATCGGTGAAGAATGTGAGACGAGGTGGACGATCCGTGAAGAACAGTGAAGATAGGTGAAAAATGCGAGATATACGAAGCTGGGTGAAGAACAGTGATGCACGAGATGGGTGAAAGTGGGAATTTGAAATCCCACCACTGTAGGAGTAATTTGAAATTCTTGATTTTGTATTAAAGAAATACCTGGTGGAAATGCTAGGGATTTTAAAAAAATGTGGGTTAAGTATCCAAACAAAATATATTAATAAATGGCATTTTAAATACCCTCTACAAATACTTCACCCTCTAATTTTACCCCATCCAAACGCACCCTTAGTCTTTTTACAAAATGACCATTTTACCCTTTCTTAACTCTTAAGTCACCTTAAGTGGAAAATATCTAATCTTTACTCTCATCCTCACTCAAACCTTCCACCAAACATCATCATCAAACTCAACTTCACCTTTTCTCTCTCTCTCTCTTTCTCTCATTTTCTTCATAGAAACTCCATAGAAAAAGTTTGAAAGCTTTGAGTTTTTGGTGTTTTGAACTCAAATATTTGGAGGAGAATCATCTAGGAGGTATCCATCCTCCTCTATCTCTCTCAATCTCTCCTTTCTCTCTCCAAAATTTGAATTTCATGGAGGTTAGGGTTTTTAACCCATAAACTTCAAAAATCCATGAAAAATTGTAGAAAAAACCTTTTAATCCCAAACCAATTTCTTTGGCCTCGGTTCATGACATCCTTTCATGATCCAAGAGCTTGGAGCCAAGAAATTTCTCTAACCCATTTGGGTAGTGAGAGGCCGAAACCTCCACTTGAAGGGTGAGATGGTTTTTGGTTGGATTTTGATGTTTTGAGTGTGTATCTAGGGTTATCTCACTTAGTTAGGGTAGTATCCAAGAGATGAGAATTTTTGGAGCTCCCTAGCTATTTTTAAAATTAAAGGGCCGAACCCTAGGGGTGGAGAAATAGGAAAAAAAATCTTTGTATTTTGTGTTAATGCATTGATTGATTGTATGTGTGTAGTAATCGGCGGATAATCGAGCGAAGTTTCGGATCGATCGGGAGGTTGCACTTACTTTAGGAACTCCAGGAGGTAAGGGGATAAACCTGAGGAATTCCAATTCCGACAGTTATATGCTGTATTTAGTGTCTGGATTGTAAATAAATATCTGTATTTGATTATTGGTGGAGTGATTTATTCACTGCTGTGATTTGCCTATGCATGATATAACTGCTTATATGTGTGAATACATGGTATAGCTTTTTGAATAAATGTATGGATGTATCGTGTGTCCTGTTGTGGGATTTAATGCATTAAAGGACCTAATACTGATTAGGATCCGATATCGTGTAACATAAAAGCTTGATATATGGAATGGAGAAAAATAATAATGTTTTATTGTTTTCCAATTTATTTTAAGAGAAAAAGAAATAAATTGGTTTTTGGAATAAAATAATAATAAATATTTGCTTTTTAAGGGTAAGTCGACTTAAAGGGCAAAATAAAGAAAAATTGTCTTTATTGAAGAAAAATGAAGTTTTTAGGATGAATAGTATTTTTGGAAAACTTTATTGGTTTTTAAAATAATAAAGTGAAATCATTGAGCAAAAGTGTTTTTGAGAAACGTGATTTTCGATTTATTTGGTCTTATCCAAGAAAAAGGATTTTTACAAACTGTAATTCAAGGTTTGTGTTTTACCGAAAAACGACGAAAAGAAAAGAGATGGTCTTTAGAGCAAGTTTTGTTTTATGGAAAACTGATCCCGAGGACTTTATGTAAGTGTCGGGGATTTGGGTTTTAGTTTTTGAGTTTTCAAGGAAAATATGGTTTTTAACTTAGAAACTAGAAACCGAGACGTCGGGGTTCTAGGGTTCTGCAGAAAACACGTGGATCGAGGATCCGTGTTAGTGTGTTGGTCCTGTCGGCTTAGGGACAATCTTTGTGATCCTGTAAACTTGAGGATGTTTTTATGCTCTTGAGTCCAAAATTCTAAACTGGTGCATCAGTTAGAGATGTTTGGATTCGAGCTATTTTGGACTAGATGTCCTGTTTTGAGAAAAAATGTTGTTAAGGCTTAAAGAGTCTAAGACATTATGGTGGTTGTTAGCGTTGATGCTACAACGAGGAAATATTGTTACGACAAAGATAAACCGACGAAAACGAAATAGTTTTCTCATGCATTAGTGTGTTGGGCAAACGTGCCGTAAACGGGGGACCTTGATGGCAAGGAAAACCTGAGATGACTTATCGTCATTAATATCGTCATTATGTAACATTGTGCCTTGATGGACAATAACGTCATACGTGCTGTGTGTTCGTATTGTACCCTGAGTTGGACAATGTAGTTATTATGGCACGTTGGTGCTAGTGATGGCATGTTGGTGCTAGTTATTATGGCACACTGGTGCTAGACATTGCTGCTTGATGGCTAATGTACCCTGAGCTTGATCAACTCATTTTTTTGGTGATGGGATTTCCGAAAACTTAGAACTGAACGTTAGCTGATATACGTGGAAGTGTTCATGCATACGTTTTGAAAATAACGTTGACTGCGGGGCACGAGACCCTTGTGTTTTTACTGTTAACACCCTATTATATTGTACTATATTATGCATGATGATAGTTGTGAGATATGCTTATATGAATCCGTTGTATGTGTTTGGGTATATACCTGTTGTGTTTTTGGATTCATATATCGGTTTCTCACCCTTGCCTGTACATGTTGGATACCCTGTTATATTTTGGATACATGTACAGCTGTTTGTCAACAGTTCCCTGGGTCCCTAAGCGACTCGGTGACTTGAATCGCTCGATGCTGATGACGGAGGAGTATAAAAGGGTGAAGACGAGAATCAGTCTCAGGAATATGGAGTATGTTAGGTAGTGCGTCTTTTGTTAGTGCTAGACTAACTTAAGGTTTCTTTTGAGGTAGTGCCTTTTGGGCTAGTTTGTGAGTGGCTAGTGATGGCCGAGGTTTTGGAGATGTGATTCTCAGACCCATCACTACCTAGTATTTGAACTTATAGCTTCTTGCTTATGTCAATATATTTTGGAGACGGATGTGTTGTCAAGAGTCTCGTATGTGTGTTGTGAAACTGGTGATACAAGTATATGTATATGAGTAGCGTTAATAATTATCTTGAGTATATATTCTTCAGTTTAGTGTGAAGAAAATTTTTTATCACGTTTTTATAGTAAGTAAGACCTAAGTAAAGAAATCTGTTTTCCGAAAGTAAATCAGCAAATTTTTATCTTCATACGTCAAGTGTTTGGGGTTACGAAAGTGACACCCGAGAAGGAGGGGTCTTACAGCATTCGAGTTTGATGGAGAGGTCATGAAAGAGATATTGAAGCCATGTAAGTTTTGCAGTTGTGGTTGCTATGGATCTATATTCAGGTTGGATGCTCAACCGAGAGATGGTGGGTTGCTTCTTTAAGCCCACGGCACACAATTCGGTGAAAGAAAGATACAATAGCGGGTGGTGCTTCTCCTAGTTGGATATCCTACCCAATATGAATCACAAAAGGTATTAAGAGTTAGAGAGCTCTGAGATAAATAACGAAGGCCATGTGTCAAAGTTCCTCTGATATAACACAAAATGTGTTTGATGGCACAAAGATTTTTGTAGGTTGAATTTTGAAAATGTTGCGCACAAGATTGACAATATGTGTAATGCTCAGTCGAGTGAAGATGAGATAATGGAGAGCCACACAAGCGACGATATTTAATAGGATCCACAAGCTCACGATTATTAGATAGTTTCGTTAGCAATGAGAGAGTTGATCTTTGAGGCTTCAAGAATGTAGGGTTTTGTTAGAAGATCTCGTGCATATTTTGTTTGGAAAATCGTAAGACCACTAGTGAAGTATTTGACTTCAAGCCCCGGGAAATAATAGATTTGGCCTACCTAAAAGGGAAGTGAGTGTAACTTTTGAAATGAAAAGAATGACGGGTGAAATTAAGCTCAACCTTAAGAGAGATCAATCTAATTTTTCAAATAACCAATCTTTAAATTATATCTTATCTTGGAGTGCGCCATTATGAAAGTCTTATAATATATTTTTAATCAAAATTCTGTCACGCCTATTGCACTTTATCATATGCAACGCACCTTACATTAATACGGTAACCCAAGTCGTACATTGCGTTGAACCATAACAAAATCAGGATGTACCCGATCAAAGTGCTTACATGCTTTGCCATCAGATGGATGGCGTAACACGCCTGAACTTCTTCTGTTCTTATAGTGACATGTCATTTGTCCTGCAGTTTGCATTGATGCAAACATTCTCTGTAATTTTGGAATTATTGACAAATAGAACATTGCCTTTACTGGAACTGGTTCTTGCTTACTTGTCACAGTGTTGCGATCACGATACCTCCGCGCTTGACAAAATCTGCATTCAACCAACACGCCATCATTTGTGCCGAATTCATTGTCGTAATAGAGCATGCACGCGGTCATACAACACTTAGTCCTCTTAGCTACCAATCCCAGCTTGGACACTAGCATCTTTGCACCATAATAAATTTTTGGTAAACCCCCTTTTATAGGTGTCACTTCTAAAAGCATTTTGGGAAAAAATCCAAACATTGCTCAAGAACATTCGAATTGGACTTGCAAGCACATCGACAATCTAGAGTCTGAGTCCCTTCAAACAACGACTTATTTGTCTCCACCAACAGATTATAAAATCTTTGTGCTTCCTCATTCGGAGGTTCTCCCGTATTATCTGACTCATGTGCCTCGAATGACTCATGCACCATGAAAGCGTCACACACCATCTCCTGCATTGAGACAAATTGTTCACAAATTTTACACCACACTCCATTTATTAAAGAATAAAAAAATTATTTAATTTAATTATATAAAGAACAGTTTATGAAATTAAACTCTTATATTAAATACTTTTTGCAAATAATATTTCGTTAAGATATGGTAGAATGCTCACTAATTAATGGCAAACAAAAATCAAACTTTATACCTTTTAGGGGTTGTTTGAAGGAGATTAAATTTTCCAAAAACAGTTGTAAGAATACAAAAAGTTGTTTTTTTAATAAAGCTCTTATGTTTGGCTCATCAAATGAAATAATAAAAACAGGTTATCACTTTCCATAAACAGTTCTTTCTTACCATCTGAAACTTTGGACACTAAGTTTAATTTTTGTGAGTTGTTTCTACCAAGCTCCTCTGTTTCCAATTGTATCCTTGGCATTAGTGGAGTGAGTCTCTCTTTGACTCTTTTTGTACTTTCTTCCTTTAGATTTCTTACTTCTTTTTTTTTTTTTTTTTGTTAACAGGTTTCTTACTTTTTCTCCTAGTCAAATTTTACTTTGATGAGGTTTTGCACTTTTGATTACAATTTTTTCTTTTTTCTTTTTAAATACAAAAAGGATTAATAAACAAGATAAAAACTTGCAATTAAAAAAAAAGATTATATGTTAAAAAAAGCAAACATCATTAATGTAAACAAACAACTACATACCTTTTTTGTAATTTTACTATATAAAAATGATTATTTTACACGATCGAAACAAAACATGATATCTTAAAATCGATTTTCAGCAAATATAAACACAAAACTGATTCTATTATAATCGATTATAACAATAATCGATGTTATAATCGATTATTGAAATAATCTAATTTTCGCAGCTGATCCAAACACAATTATTAATGATTCGATTCTATGAATCTCATTTAAGGTCAAAATAAGTGACGCTCGAAGGGTTGGCTCGATTAACCCGATATAAAGTGTGGGCTGGGTTAACAAAATTTAAGTCTGAAATATTTTTAGTCCAGCCCGATCTAAAAATTTGTTGGCCTGTGGTGGGCTGGGCCAACTCGCTGGCCCGAACAATATTTAAAATTATAATAAAAAAATTTATTTATGTTGCATAATACAATGCCTACTAGACACTCTTCCTCCATTAGGTGACCATATATATGTTTTGACCATCGGATATTGTATTATTTTGTAAGCTTTTCAGAAGCACCTCTTCGACTCTCTTCTTTAATTAGCAATGGCAACTTAGAATATTTAATTTATCTTAATCTTCAACATAGTTAAATTAAACATTTTGTTTATATTGTTAAGAAATGAAAAATCAAAACATATATTTTGTTTAGTATTTCATTATATTGTTTATATTTTTAAAAAATAATTTTTAAAAATGATGGATCAACTTGTTTAGCCCATAGAGAATTCAGTTCGACCAGAAAATTATTAGCCCACGATTAATTTGACCCGATCTAGCCTGACATGTAAATATGGTGACCCATCATGGGATGGACCCAAATGTGTTGGGTCAGTCCAAAATGACAGCTCTCCATTTGCATACGTTGATACGTGAGGAGCTTTATTAGCTACCTGTTTACGTAATGCTTTTATTATAGGTAAGTTACACTTTATTCCATGTGTTTTGTCTCGAAAATACTTTATTCTACTATATTAAGTTATTTGACACTTTATCTCGTTTTGATTTAGCTCAAAACATTTTGCCTCATTTGTTATGAAATTTGTCATTTTATGTAGAGACACCATTTTCTCTCAATTCCCATCTACATCTACGGGTGGGAATATGTTAGACCGAGATAGGCCTTGAGAGATCTGAGTCGGACCTGTGTTTCAATCTTAAGGTCTGAATCTGACGTATTAGCTTGATATAGGCCAATTTTTAAGGTCTGGTCTGACCTACTTCAAAGCCTGGTCTGACCTGACCCTGTAAACCTATTTAAAAATCTACTTTTCAACATGACCTTTAAATATACCTCTACATTTAAATGGGCCAATAGGCCTTTACTTTCAAATGTTATAAATATTATAAATAATATATTATAGTATTATATATATGTTAAATAGACCGGCCTGATAGGTCTAATAGGCTTTTTTTAAAACCTTAGTCTGACCTTTTTAGCTATATAGGCTTTTTAAAAAGCCTTGACCTGACCTTTTTGTTAAATAGACTAGGTCAGGCTAGACCTTAAATAGACTAGGTCATAAGCTCCCGACGAGCGACCTGACCTATTCTCGCCCCTATTTCCGACCTATTAGAAATGAATTTTAAAATATACAATTAGTTAACATTAATTTTACTTATTAGAAATAAGATTAGATACAAAATTTATCCATAAATGATATAATCAATCTCTAATTCCATGTTTAATAAACATTTTATTTTAAAAAGTCAACTATTTAAAAAGTCAACCATTTTAGAGACAAAAAATTTCTATCTTTTTAATAATAAATTTTGTTATTTTAATTGAACATCAATTGAGAGATGGAAAAATTCTATTTGAAAAGATAAATATTAAAAGTTATTAGAGACGAACATAATTATTATAATTTTTTTTGTCATGAATTCGATGACCTCGAAAAATTGAATATTACATGCGTCATAAATATTTAAATATATTTAGCTTTTAAATAAAATTTTGAAAGGAAATTAGAGATAATTTTAAATCTCAATTTCTGTCTCTAATTTCTTTTTTTTTTTAGTGCAAATTAAAGAATGGGGAGAGGGAAAGAGGAGTAGGGAATGGAAAAGGGACGAAACACATTATGAAGTTTTGAATTCGTGCACTCATAATCATTATGTCCCGCAACTTAACCAACTGAGTTGACACTAATTTCTAAAATTAATACTCTATGACTAATTAAATTTATTTGTTTTTGTTTCTAAAAAAGATAGAATTAGAGACGAAAATCGTCTCTTAGTAAAATATCAAATTATATAACACAGAAGAAATGCAACATATTTTTGAACCAAAGAAAGAAGATAAAATGTCAAATTTTATTAACAAACCACATAGCCTAATTAAGACAGTCCACATACACTGAAAGACAAGGAGGACCCCAATTTATTCCCATACTCTCATCATACCCGATCCAACTACTATGAGCACTTTTTTTTCCTCTCTCTCTCTCTC
Organism: Ammopiptanthus mongolicus; assembly: GCA_039655645.1. NCBI lineage: Eukaryota > Viridiplantae > Streptophyta > Magnoliopsida > Fabales > Fabaceae > Ammopiptanthus > Ammopiptanthus mongolicus. The sequence continues at coordinate 79,060,543 of CM077349.1, read as the reverse complement.
TCTCTATATATATATATATACATAACATAACAATTAAACACAGTAAGGGAAAACTTAATCAGCTAGCAAGGGTCCATGGCAGAATATCTCATAAGCTAGAGATACATGCATTCCGGTTGTGGAATTGAAGGTTTATAATTTGATGCATTGATGATAAGATTTAAGGGCATTTGGGCTTGCCCTTGGAGTTTTTCATGTCCCTGTAGCAAGGGCACTCGTGCTTGTTCCCATATGTCCCAGATGGCACACACTTACACTTACTGCAACAGATCCCACAGAACTTCAAGCATCTGTCCTGCATCCCAGCTTTAGAGCACCTCATCGCGCACTTTGAGCTACAAAAGTCTAATTCCATTCCCATATAGTGCATTTCATTAGTTAATGTTAAGTTTATATAAAAATTAAAATCAAGAAACATGTATATAGAAATAAATATATACAAAGGTACTAACAATAATTGAAACAAAACTTAAATAACGTTTCTCAAACGTGATTTTGAATGAAATTGATTTGAATATAATTAAGTTTGAATGAAATTGATTTGAATATAATTAAGTTTGAAGTGAAGTGATTTATATTTGGATGTTTTTATTTTGAAAGCAAGTTTGATATAAAAGTTAATGTAATTTTTCAATCCAAAGACAGAAACTATTCTAAACTGCTTATGATAGAATTGATTTTGAATGCAATATTGCTTCCCTAATAAACGTGGAACCAAACACTTCTTTTTTTGATAGAATCATATTTGACAAATGCAAAAACACTTCTAATATCTCTAGAAGTAAAATCAAATACACACTTATAAATGATAGCTATTATAGGGATGATTCTACTAATAATTGGACTTTATGGCATACCAGAACCAGCCATTGAGACTTCGAGCAAAGAGGAGCTGAGGACAAGGCACACAAGTAGCACAGTTGCAAATACTAGCTTCATCTTGCTTTCACAGTACTGCAGAATAGAGAAGAGAGGCAAGAGCACTAGATCAAATTGTGATTGTGATGATGGAGGTTTGGTTACTTAGTTAGAGTGACACTCACACTTGGGCAGAGGAAGGACTGAGACTGAGGAATACTGAAGCTTGTTAGGTTGGGTTGTGGTAGTCTGAGCAAGTAGTGGGGTTATTTATAGTAACAAATGAAGGGTAGGTGAAAAGTTAAGATTTTACTAGGAGAATTTATTGTACCCTTCAGCTACAGTCTGCATCAAAACTACAACCGAGACACAGCTGGATATAGTGGTTTTGGTATTGTTATAAGAGCATCTAGAGTGATTTTCATATGACGAACACACTTTATTCTTTTATGTGGATTACCTTAATTTTAAGAAATATAATCAATTTTTATACCAATAAGAATTCTTATCAACAAGTTGCTTAACTCACAAATTTCTCTTCTCTCTCTTCAACATCTCATATTTTCCCTACTATATGTCTACACAAATGATCAAATGTTAAACAACCCATAAGGAATGATTACTTATATAAACAACTTTTTTCAATTTTAAGCAACTCAAAAATCATATGTGACCCACGAAAATAATATTTTAATGTTAAGCAACCCGTAAACAACTCCCATTGGAGTTGCTTTAAGGGTATATTTTAAGGATTTCATCCATCAGAATTGAAGATTTGTATAAAATGAGAAATTAATGATATATTCACGTTTGATAATTTGGTGTATGGAGATCTTCTAAAAAAAAGTGCATGGAAGATCTCATCCACTAAATAATTTTTTACTTAGGACTTTAGTTAAGGAATGAAAAAAAGACAATACCTTACAAAAAAATAAAAAATTTCATTTTTTGATATACCAACTACATCACTTTCCCATAAAAACTTGTTTTTTAAAATAAAAAATTTTAAACAATGCAAGGATAATATGGATTAAAATTCTCTAAAGTAAGCTTATTTGTAAAGTGAATAACTAATACATCTTGGATTAACTAAAGTGAATCCACTTTAATTAAATAAGAATAAGTACACTCATTTTTTTCTTTTTATACTCAAACTCACTTTATATGAGTTGGGTGTTGCTAATCAGTATCCTAAAAATATTGATGAAGGATTCCAATAAAAATAAATACTGTATTTATTGAAAAACTAAATAAAATACTCCTTCAAATATTAAATATATTATTTTTTAATAATAAATTTTTTCTTTTGATACTTTAATCTAAGGATACAGATTAACATTTTCCATACCATTTTTATCGAGATTGCAATTGCCTTGTTATGATCCGCCAAAGCGTACCGTTTGGCTTTATTGATCCCTTATATTTATGTCGGCATTTGTCGTGATAGTAATGACCATGTCTCTTCATATATGATGATGTCCATGGGCGTTCCATTGCATATTAATTGATATTGCTCATTAATTTGCCATATGCATTGCATTGCATGAGTTGTTTGTTCTTGGGAGGAACAGCTCCCAAACCTTGTTTGCGTGGCGTCTACTCCTGCTCAATTCTCTCCTTTCTTTTTCTTCTTCTTTTATCATGTATAGGAGTTATGTGTTTTTTTTTAATACTGACAATATAATATACTTCACTCACATATATTGATACATTCATTTTGATTTTATATATGATGTATATCAATATTAAATTCCACCTACTATTTTATGAAATATCAAATTAAATTATTATTTAATTAATATATACCGTCAGTATAAATTTTTTACAATATTAATTAATCAGGAGTTATCACATCACTAAAAATATTTGATGTTTATCATAACTATCTTAAAAGTCATACATAAAATGATTTGCGATTGATTGATAGTACATAAATTTTATACTGATAGTGTATCAAAATTAAACTCATTAAATTATAAAAAAACATGCATGTATAAAGTGAATAATTAACTTGAAAGACTTATAAACTTCACCAATAACTTGAGGAGTGTTTTAATTTGCAAGCGAAGAATAATTAGGTACAGTGCCAACTCTTGCAATTTTGTATAAATTATGACCTATTGGTATATCCTATATGTCCAAGTTAAATATCTGGCAGCATGACACCTCCCCTAGCTCTCGTTATTTGTAAGGCTAGCAACCTGCCTAATTGATTGGTATGGTAGGACATGGCGTGAGATGGGGCCTTATTCTTTAGAACACTCTCGAATGTCATATAAAGAGGGGATAATTTCCACCAAAGGAGACTATGGTGGCTTTAATTTGTTGTCGATTAAATCTTGTAGTTTCACGTGATGTGTCGGTACCAAAGAAACTCCTCTTTCCTCTCGATGGTTCCATCCCCAAATCCACCTTGTTGTTAGTGATTACTAAGAACAACTTGCGATGGAGGGCAAGCCAAGTCAAATTTAATTTGGTTTCTACTTTGACATGTATAGTTTACAAATTAATCTAGTTCTTCTTGTGTTGTTTACAAGAGACATAGCAGAAATAAAGCAACTATTATAAGTTTTCATTAAACATTTGACAATTGCAAGGCTGAATCTTATGAACTCATACCAACTTTTGAAACACAAGCACAAACTATAGAGAATATTGAGACGGTAAAAGAAAGATACACTTGAATGAAAAAAATTTATTTACATCACTTGTACATTACTCATCACAACACTATTTATAGTGCACACTATAATAGCTATTCTTCACTAACAAACTAACTATCATCTAACCATTAATTTATTTACCAATCCCACTCTTAGTTTGTTACACTTTCACTAACTAATAAAACTAACTCTAAACTAAAATATATAATCTGAATTATTTTTAACACACCCCCTTAATTCAAATTAGCTACAAACACAATAGCTGGTATATCTCTCAAGAACAATTTTCCATCCCATATTTTGAAGCACAATGATCCAACCATCATAAAAATGCACACATAACCACCAGGATCCCATTGCAATTTTTCAAAGAATTGGACTTGGCCCATTTGGTCAACAAGAAAACTCAGAATTGACCCAAATTGGCCTTGTTCCTATGCTGTTGTAGCTGAAAACCCAATTCCACTCCTTCACTAATATGGGCTTGGTCCATTAAGACAAAACCTAATTTCCTTGGATCTCCAGCATCCTTCTCCATCACGTGAATGTCCTTAGCTGCCGTGAAACTTTTCAAATTGGGTGGCGTCATTTTCGACGGCGGTGGTTCCAATAGCTGCAGCGCGATGGCCTAATTGTTCCTCCATGTCCCGGTGTGATTGTTTCCTTCTTCACGGCGAACCGTTGCACCAACAGCTTTTGTCTACAACCACCAATCTTCCTGGAACGCCTAGCAGCGCCGCCACGCACCAGACATCCACCATGTCTAGAAATGGCCCCTCCATGTCCAGAACGTCCACCACCGGGAAGTCTGCCTCCCTGAGCATGTTCCACTCGTGCCGTCACTACACCGCCACCACCGATCACCACACCCCAGTCAGTCACCAACGCTGCTTGACCATTTTCAGGGCCTAGCTCCACTGGGATCTGAATCGCAATCCGCCATCTCCAGTGCGAGCAACATTCACTACGGATTAGAATCGTCGTGGACCTCCTTTGTGCACCTAATTGCCGCGTGAGTCTCCCGGCAAAACCTCTCTTTGAGCCCTTTGAGGGCCTATTCCTCTTCCCAGCAAACACAACTTTAGGCACATCATCACCAAGCAAACCAAATCTGGATGCAATCTCTTCAAATTCATCCATTAAATCTTCCTGAACCCTAACGAGTTCTTTCACGAATCCGTCGACGGCAAAATCTTCAACCGAAGACCACAGTCCCTTCACTATTTCTGCCATAATACCTTCGTTAACCACTGTCATCTCAACATCGTCGTTGTCTCTCTCGGATTCAATCTCGACCACATCCCTATACTCGGAATGGATGTCTTCTTCCTCCTCTGATTGACCGCTGAAGAGGTTCTGCATCATTGCACATCGATCTTGATGTTGTTGCCCATTTCTTTCCCTGAATTTTGAAAAATTCTTTTCTGAATCTTCAATCTTTCTTGAAATTGGAATGTTGTTACTGCTGTTGCTGCTACTGTTGTTGGTTTCTCTCTTTTCCACCACGCACTTCCTTTTCTTCACTTTATCAACACCTCCGAAGGCTTTGTGCAAGATTTCCCATGCATCTTTAACACTCTTTGCTATGGAAATCTTTTCAAGATGGGCAAAATCCACACATTGATGAATGATAAAGATAGCTCTAGAATCTCTCTTACAGGCTGCACTGTCAGCCTCATCCAGCATACCATCAACCACCACATCTGATACATCTTGGAAGCTGAAGATCACTTTCATCTTCGCGACCCACTGATCAAAATTCTTGCCATCAAGAATTGGCAAGGAAATTGGAAAATCCTCATCAAACTGCAAGCGCAACAGCCATGGACCACTCACAGGTCCCTTGATCGAAAGCTCTAGATACCATGTTGAAACACAAGTACACACTAGAGAGAATATTGGGAAGGTAGAAGAAAGATACACTTGAATGAAAAATTTTTATTCACATCACTTATACACTACTCATCACAACACTATTTGTAATGCACACTATAATAGCCATTCTTTACTAACAAACTAACTATCATCTAACCACTAATTTATTTACCAACCTCACTTTTAGTTTGTTACACATTCACTAACTAATAAAACTAACTATAAACTAAAACACCTAATCTGAATTATTTTCAACACTAAACTAATCCAATTCTTGTTGCATGAATATATTCATTTTTATCATACATAAAATAATACTTTTAGATAAACATGTTAAATTTTTTTTATATATCTGATATTTATTTCTGTAAATTATATACTCGGAGTATCGTTAAAAAAATCTAAATCTTATTTTCATAAATTCAAATTTCAACAATTACAAACTTCGAATTATTTTTATTTCAATACCATTTAATTTTATGATTTATATAACTTTGAACGGTATCATTGGTATTCTACGTTTCATAATTTTATGATTTATATAACTTCTATGCCATTCGTGTAAGTATATCGTATACATTGAAATATCATTGTGTGCACTGATTAATATACTACAAGAAATGATTTGAATACGATGACAGGTTGATAAAACTTCCATAGAATCTATTAAATTCGGTCAGGCATCCGAAAGGTCCTCTCAAAATCGGTTATAAGGGGTGGTCTACCCAGCTATATAAGCAACGACCAAACTCTTTAACCATCCGATGTGAGACTCGCAATACGCCCCCTGAAGCCTGGACTCGTCACCAAAAGCGAGGATTAGCGGCACTATCCACACCACTGGCGGAGTTGTTGACAGCGTTGAGAGTTCCGCCGGGATCGAACACAAAATCAAGTACTGTGGAAGCGTTGAGGAGACTAGATCGGTGTGCTCATTCCTCTTCTCCGGCGACGGCGTAGTGGTTTCCAAAACAACTTCTTGTGCTCGAACCGCCATGGAAGACGAACCGGATCTGACGCGAGGAAGAAGAAATCAGAGTAGAACCTCGATCCATATAACCTAACGTCGTGCTCGATGTCTGAAGGAGCAAGAATCTGATTCGCCTGATCTGGATCCAAGAAGGGTGATTGTTGCTGCAGCGGTGATTCTTGTTGTTGCTCAACAGAAGTACCTCCATTAACAGAACATCCACCGACGAGTTAGCAGGTGATTTCCTCAATCTTGATTGCGGAATCTTTGATCTCTGGCTAGATTGGCTTGATTGAAACAAGTTCTGAGTGGAGACCGCCGAATTCTATGACTCCAGAATCAAGAACAAGTTATTCTTCCTCCTCTGAATCAGAAGCATATTCTTCTTCTGAATCTGAATCTTCATCCTTGTGATATGCGGAAGCCAGGTATCGCTTTACTACCATGTTACAAATCACAGGATCATAGAGATGAAGATCAACTTCATAGGAGAAATAATACTTGGAAGCTTGAGAGAGAGAAATATTTCTCATAAGGAATCATATTGAATTGATAAAAGATGATGAATATGTGATACAAATGCTCTATTTATAAGGAGCATATTAGGCTAACCACATCTAACTAATTTTCTAACTAACTAACTAATCCTAACAGAATTCATATTCTGTAATACCTGTCAAACCCCAAAGACTGAACCCAAAGAAGAGCACACCACTGACCAAGAGCTTCAGCCTCATGCACCTGCAACGATGAAGTAAATAAGTAATCCATTGAGTTCTGGCACCGACAAAATTTCCTTGGTCATCTCTCAAACACATACCAAAACCTGTATGCCCCGAATCAAGTTAAAAGGCGGCATCAACATTACATTTCATGGAACCCATTGCTGGAGGTTCCCACATGGTACTGACAGTATGTTTCAGAGCCACAGAGGCAGAAACTCGACTTCGTTTAGCCCATATCTAAGCCTGATGCATTTCTTCAGCTCGAATAACAACTTGTTTGTGTCCAACCTATTTCCCTTTCCATATCCTTTCATTACGTTTTCGCCAAAGACTCAAAATAAGCATGCAAAACTTACTTATTGTGTCAGGAACCAAGCAATTGCAGACCGCGAAGAATAACCGGGAGAAGTTTTCAGCGGCGTCAATTACAGGATCAATATAAGCCCAGAGCTTCGCTTCTAACCAACTCAATCGGTTGTCTTCACAGGTAATAAGGATATGCCAGCAGTTTTCAACGTTAGAAGTGCACAAACTACATTAAATAGGACATTGGATTCCTTTAGTAACTAAAGTCTGCCACGTGTTGGTGAACAGTCTCTACAAGCTCTCCACATAAAAAGCTTAACATGAGAAGGAACTTTCAGCTCCCATAACATTTTCCAGTTGCCCTCCACCTTCAAGTGATCATCATATTAAATTATATAGAACCTGATTATGTGGAAAAATATATGCATAATATTAAATTTTAGTGTTTTTGTTTGTCATCATTAAATCTGCATCTTACTTTATGTAAAGTTATATTAACATTTCTCTCTCACCACACACGTTTTTTATTTTTACTTTTTCTTAAAAGGATTATTCACACAAAAATGTCTTATTGTATTACTTAGGGGGTTAAATGAGCTGAACTTGACTTGTTAAATACTCAATCAAATTCTCTGCCTAATTAAACAAAAGGTCATGCTAACGAGTGCCCTAAGGACACTGGTTAATGAATCCATAAAAAGCATGTTTTCATTGGAAAACTAAGTATTACACTTTATCAAATATTAAATACATCAATTTTCAATAAAAAATTTCTTTTCTTGGTTCCTTAACCAGTGCCCTTAAGACACTCGTTAGCATTCTCTTTAAACAAATAGGCTCAAACTTAAAGTTAGACTCAATTAAATATGTGAGTCAAGCTCAAACTTTGTAGACGTGACATTAATAGCTTGTGAATAACTCGTATATGTGTATATCACCTATAGATTACGGTTGTAAGTTACAAATTATTCATGTAATGGATTATGAATATTAGATTATATTTATTTTTATTTTTATTTCATCTTTTAGCATAAAGATGTTTGTTAAACGCTTAATTACATTTTTCGTCTCAACGTTTTCAAATGTGCGATTTTGATCCCTAAAAAATTTTAATTGCATAGTTGGTCCTTTAATTTGTTAAATTATGCAAAATCATTCATTTTTAGGCTATTTAGACTTAACCCTTTTTAGTTTGTTTAGACTGATTTTGCACAATTTAACAAATGAGATGACTAAATGTGCAATTAAACTTTCGAGGAACCAAAATCGCACATTTGAAAAAGTTGAGGGACGAAAAGTACAATTAAGCCTAAAATATTTATACACTTTAAAACTTAAATTAAGTATTCATTAATTTTTGTGAAAGTATTAATTAATCTAACCTAATAATGATGAACTTATAGAGTGGGCTGCTCATTAGGCCTGCTTTGATTGGTTGGTCTCTGTGAAATTTATTGGGTCTATATGCTTGTTATAATCGGCTAGGTAAGTTCATATGGCTAACGTTTTTTTCGGAACCGAAGTTCATATGGCTAATAACCATCTTTTTGGGCAGAAGTTCGTAGGGCTAATTAATGCTCATGGCTCATATACCCGTTCTCTTGGGCCTTCAACATGAGCTTATAGCAGGTAGTAGGCCCTCGATTTATTTCATTTTGATGGGCAAATTTTGTTCTCGTAAAGGTTTGCACCTGTTATTCATTCATTCATTCATTAAAAACCAAACTTCTGTAATGATTTTTTTTTGGGATACATTTCTATGTTAATTTCTTTTTCCGGAACTCACCGTAATTAGAACCTTTGACTCCCCAATGAATCTAGCAGGGTGTTCCCACAGCTTTAGCCCTTTGGACCGGCTATGAGACTAATCTTCGATTCGACAGTGACGAACGTCCGGTTTTTTTACACACAAGATCGGGGGTTGTCTTCCAACTGGGCGACTCCAGGAATCGATTTTGCGTCCTTTTCATTAGGGGAAAGTCACGTTACCAACTCTCCCAATACCAGGTTGGTTCTATGTTAATTTTATCTGTTTTTTTTATACATTAAAAATGGGCGACAATTAAGTTATTACAAGTCTCAGAAAATTTTATCTTCTTTCATCAAGATGTGTATAAAGAAAATAATTTAATTGTGATGCACAATTAATATAAATATTTTTTATACTATCAATGAATTATACATTATCACATTATAAAGAACATTTGACTCTTGAAATAACTAATTTAAACTTTAAAGGCCATATATAGTTATATATAATTGATTGATAATGTTTTACCATACTAGTGTATCAAAATTAAACTCTAAGGTGACGTTTGTTTCATGGTTTCGAAAATTATTCTCAGGAATAACTTTCCCAGGAAAATAATGATAGGAATCTTATTCCCGGGTGTTTACTCAAAAAGTGTTTGGTTAATACTTATAACATTCCCGGGAATCATCTATAAGAGTGGGTTATAGAGATAGTTATACAAATTTCATTCACATCTTCATGGAAACTTTTTATTCTCAAAGTTGAAGTTATTTTATTCTTGGGAATGTTTTATACTTGGGAATAAATTTTCAAACTTTATAACAAACATGAGAATTATTCTCAACCTCTACATTCTTGGGAATATTGTTAGATAACTTGAAACAAACACCGGAAGCTATTTATGCTTATGCAATTTGTTTTCGGCCACAAATCACATTATACAAATAGAGTATTAGGTTAACTCAAAATCATTTATATGAACCCATTAAATACTTGTTTGGTTCCACGTTGAGAAACAGAAAACTCAAGTTTATAATGGTCAAATATGGATTTGATCATTTTTTAAGATGTTTGGCTTTGTGTTGAAGAACCAAGTATGCAGTCAAAATTAATTCAACCTGAAGTAGCTTAGAATAGCTTCTGCTTTTACATTAAAAAATTACACTAAGTTTTACTTCAAATTAATTTGCTTTTAAAATAAAAGCATTCAAACATAAATCATTTTAATTCAAATTCAATTGTATTCAAATCAATTATATAAAATCAATTTCATTCAAAATCACATTTGGCAAACGTTATCTAAATACACATTAATTCATGATCTAAAGTTAACCATCACTGATGTCTATGATTATATCATAATTTAACTTAAATTTTTTTTTTTTTTGGCTTATTTGTGATTTGCGAGTTTCATCTCGAGAGCAGTTTTTTTTTTCTTTATGTGTAGGTGATGTTACTTAATTTCCGTGTTCGCAAGCATAAAAAAAAAAAAGAGTAAGTTTGGTTAAAGTTAGTTAAAGTGTAAAAATAGATAATAGAAGTGTATTTACTATTAATTAGTAGATTTAATTACACTTTTGGTCTCCTATAATTGGTCATATGTGATTTTGGTTCCTATGATTTTTTTTAACACATTTGATCCCTTTATTTTTTCAATGTTACAAATTCAATCCTTCAGTCCGATATCCGTTAATTTTTCAATGATTAATAATAAGGAATCACTGTTTTAAGCGCATAGAACCTCTGGTTGAGTTTATCCCTCCTCTGCCTTTCCGTTTCAACATGATTCAATGATTTCTCTATGTCATTTATCGGGTTCATTCCTCCTTTATGAGACTTTTTTTTTTGTTCTACCACATGATCCTTAATCATATAAGCTCAACAAAAAGTTCTATGTGCTTAAAGCAGTGATTCCTCTTTATTGATTATTGAAAAATTGATAGACATCGAACTAAATGACCGAATTTACAACATTGAAGAAATAAGGGGATCAAATGTGCTAAAAAAAAATCAAAGGAACCAAAATCATACATGATCAATAATAAAAAACTAAAAATACAATTAAGCGAAATTAATAAAAATATAGGGGGCTGCTACGGTACCCCCGTAAATTTAAGGGTTTTGATACCCCGGGATTGGATATCATAGTATTAATTGTTTTGGTGTTTTGGAATTGGGTAAAAATATTCAAAGGTGTTAATGGGTCCAAATATTTTACCATCTTGTTTTTTATATCGAGAAATACAGGCTAATTTTCTTTTTGCTTTAGTAAGAATTTCTTGCTCTATTTCTTGAAGATCCGTATTTTCTTCGTGTAATATAATTCATTCAAAATGTTTTATCTTTTTTCTCAAATAATTCATTGCTTCATTAGTATCGTATATTAGGATAACATCGAATTTTTCTATAAGGGTAATTATTTTTCTCGACATATGTAATCCTAGTTCTTCTATATACTCTATCATTTTCTTAATTGATTTTCTAAACGGATTAATCTATTTTCTCTCCAAAGGATACCTTTTTCGATTAATTTTCTAACTTGTTCATCTAAATAATCTTCTTCTTTATTTTTTAACAAGGTAGACAGATATACATATTCATCTTTGAGTTGTAATTTTATTACTTGTTTCTTTTCCTTTATTTGGGTTTGATTTATGCTGCAAAATTTTCTAATTTGCTTTTAATTCTTTTTAGCATTTTTAATTTATATTCTATTATGCCTTCTATTATGCAGTCATCAATAAAATCTCCAGCTTCTTGTTGTTTCCAATATTTAATTTCTTTTTTGATTTCTTTTAACCATTCTTTTAACATAGTAATAGTCTTCATGCAATTAATCTTTCAAGTCTCTTTTTTATCCATCTTTCTAATTTTAAATGATGTTCTAACATACTTTATTTGAGCCAATAGTCTTGTAAAGTTGTTGGTTTATCTTTTTGCGATTAGTTTGTAACCACTGTTTTAAGGTGAGATAAATTCTCATGCTATTATTGTTTCTAATCGTTGTTTAAAAATCTGAATACGTGTTTCAACTCGTCTTATTTGATCTTCAATTATAGGGTTAGGATTTTCTTCATCTAATTCTTTTAAAGTTTTGCAATAATTTCTTAAATTATTTATGGTTATTTTTATGTAGCTAGCAGTTTTCATTATCTAGCTCTGATACCAATTTTTTCCCAGAGTTGTTGAGTTGTTCGATTTATCATATTTTATTCTTTATATACAGAGTTAAATCGTTAACTTGATTTACTAATTTATTAATATTCTCACCTGTACTTTTTTCGGGTTCTATTAATTGAATATGCCTCGGAATATAAGGTATTCTTAATGATTCAGGTTTCTTTAAAAAAGTTCCTAACTCAATTATTTCATTTTTTCGTGGATAGTAAATTTTTTCAATATCTTCAAATAATTTAGGGACATCTATTGTATCATTATTTCTAAAAGTAATATTGTGATGGGAATTTGTTAAGGTGTAATTTACACAGTATGTTACCAAAAATATTTTATCTCCAGGTTTCATTAAATTTTTTCTTAAAAATTTGTGTTCTAGAGTTAAGGATTGACCTAATCTTTGGGTACTTAATGGGATTCCTATATTAGGATGAATTTCAAACTTTAATTTTACATAAGCTAAGTTTCCTTCTATAACTCCTAATATCTTATCGCGGACATCAGTTATGCGTTCGTCTTTTAAGATTAACTCTATTGGAGAATCTATTCCTTCTTGAAAGGTTGCTTTAATTAAAACCTGGACTGCGCTTATGTGAATATATCCTATTTTTCTTCTATGTGCTTCCATTTTTAAATTTTGTCTTAGTTCTGAAATCTTTTATCGATTTAAGAGTTGAATACTTGTACTACCTTGGGCTTCAGTTATGTCTATGGGAGTTTCAGTAATTATTTTACCATAGTAAATGATATTTTCCTTTTGAATAAATCTTTTCATTATTCCTCCTAATCTTTCTTTTCCTTTCATATTTGCAGTTTTAAAAAGATCTAATTCTTCTTTTTGTATTTTTTGAAATAAACGAGGGTTAATAAGAATACTTCCTTGATAATTTCCGTCTTCTTCAGTAATTTGAAGGTGTTCTATATCATCATTAGTTTCCATTATCTCAGATTCAAAATGCATAATTAATCTAGTTTTATGAAAGCTTGTAGAGTTTCATCATACCTGATTGGGTTTAATGAGCTATAGTGCTTTTTGGTCCACTGCTGCTTCCACGTTCTGAGTACATGATGGATCTACTTCGCCTTTAATGCTTCTGAATTCGTGCATGATTTGGTGTATAGATGATTGAATGTTGTAAAGTAAATGAAAATGAATGAAGATAAGTAAAAGAGTAATTTATTTTATGAAAGTAGTTACATGGTGATATTCGCAGATACCTAGTATCCTCTAAGAGGAGACTAACAACTTTCCTCAACTTGGGGAAGCTCGGGTGAGAGTTTTCTCCAACGGATTCACTCTGCTTTGCCTCAGCATAAGAGGGCTTATTTATAAGCTAAGGGATTATTGACTATTTACATTATTGGCCTTATAGCACGTAAATGCTTACATCAGAAAACTAATAATTTACATGCTGTCGTCACTGCTTACATCATTCTTCAATTATTCCTTCGTCTTCGGAATCTTTTTCTTGTGGCTGACAGCTAGTAGTGGCTTCTGACGTGGCTTGCTTTATGCATTGCTCACATGCATGATTGCCGTTTTCTTTAATTATTGCGCAAAGTTTATGGAGGACAGCTGGGCAATAATTCATAAAGGGTTCCTCAAATGCACAGAAGGGCATCTCGAAGCTTGTTAGTAGGGCTAAGTCTTTTTCTCTGATGGGATTTCCGCTTGTCTTGCTTAGAAACAAAGTATTTGGTCCCTTGTACAAAGTTTTGATGAATGATTCTTTTCCAATGGTTTGACATTGGGAATATATGCTGGCTAATTAATGAGCTATGAAGTTATTAATTTGGTCTTCATCATAATCTACTTCAGTAGGTTCATCCATCAAAGGGAAATTATTATTGCTGATACCAATAAAGATTAAATGCTTAGCTGGTTGTTTGGTGGTGAAGTCTGGATAAGCTGAGTAAAATTTTAAGAAAATAGCTTTTTCTCCAGCAATATTCTTTCGAAACATTTGGACTGCTTCTTTCAAGTAGTAGGGAAATAAGTTAATTTCTTCAAGATTGAGGCTTAAATAAAGACATTCAATTAGTCCGAATTGGAACAAATTGAACGTTAAAATTGATGGTGCTCCAGGTGTAAGTACTGCTTTGGTAGCGAATAATTTTCGATCAACCATATACATGCAATTGCTTTTTTCTTTTTCCGTCCAATGGATTAGTCTTTTGAGATGGTCATAAAAGTTTTCTTTTGAAAATTGGATTTGAAGTTCATGTTCTTTTCTTGTAGTTATTGGGAAATTGTCCAGGAAAGAAGGAATTCTTCCTAGGATTTTGAGAGCTTTTCTTGGTTCTGGGTTTAGTGTATTAGTTTCTGCAAAAGTTCTTGGTTCAAGATAAACTTCTTTACCTTTGGCAACCTGAAAATCTTTTAGAGCTTTTTCTGCTTCTTCCTTTGTTGTATAGGATTTATGAATAACTCCTAGAACTTTCTGACAATGGAGAGCTGCTTTGTGCCACTCGTCATAAATTTCGGGAAATGGTCCGTTAAAAATAGCGTACCATTTTTGATTTCCTTCTTTTTGCAGTTTAAGTTCTGCTGGAATTGTCTGTTCTAAGAAACCTTCAGTTTCTAATTGTAAATCCAATACCTTGATGTCTGCTTCGAGCAAATCTAATTCTCTCAATTTTTGGTCTCTTAATGCTTTATTGAGCTCTCTTTGTCTTTTCAGCATTTCTGTGGTTCCGCGCTCCATTCTCTGGATAATATATCTGCAAGGACATTCTTTTCTCCCTTAATATGGGATATTGAATAATTATATTCAGATAATTTCATTTGCCATCGGATCAACCTTCCTTACTTATAAGTGCCTTTATGATTAAAATTTTTAAAACCTGCCACATAAGTGGAATCGGTTCTAACAATAAATTCTTTATCAAGCACATAAATACGATGTTTTTCCAACATCCGAACAAGTGCTAAAGTTTCTTTTTCATGAGTAGGATAATTAATTTCACTGTCTGTAAATGTTCGAGACATGTATCGACAAAGTAATTCTTTCTTTTGTCCAGAGGGTTTTGCTTTCATAACACCTCCCCAACATTCATGTGATGCATCTGTTTCGATAATAATTAGATCATCATCTGCGGGATGATATAATTCCGGAAGCTTTTGACATAAGTCTTTTAACTCTGTAATAATTGCTTCATCCTCTTCTGTCCAAGACCAAAGAGCATCTTTCTTTAATTTCTGTTGCAGTATTTTGCGTTTTGCTGCAAGATCTTTAATAAAACCTTCATTTGAAATGTAGGTTAGTAGTCCAAGAAACCTTTGTAATTCTTTTTTATCTTTTAAGGCTACAGAAAAGTTGCTAAGTTTTTCTAGCACGTGTTTCTGCATTACTAATTTTCCTTTTTCTATTTCAAGACCTAAATAATTGATTTTATTTTGAGCTACAACTATTTTCTTTTTACTTAATACTACTTCGTGTTTTAAGAGTTTATTAAGTACTAAGGTTACTTTATGATAATGATCCTCTAAGTCTTTATTGGTAAAGACTAATATATCGTCGATATAAATAAGATAAAAATCTTTATATTCTTTGAGTATTGAATCCATGTATCTTTGAAAGATTCATGGGGATTGCTTCATTCCCATAGGGAGTACATTCCATTCATATTGTCCTTGAGGACAACTGAAAGCAGTAAATGCCTTAGATTCCTCGGTTAATTTTAATTGATAAAAACCTGATTTACAGTCAAAAGTACTGAACCAGAGCATATTTCTAATTTGTTAGATAATTAAATCTTTTCTAGGAAGAAAATATGCATCTCCTTCCATTGCGTCGTTTATCTGTTTATAATTTATTACCATTCGTCGTTTGCCACGCTTAATTTCACTATGATTTTCTACATAAAAGGCTGGAGCTGAGTGCTTACTTTTGGATGATCTGATTAATCCTTTTGTGAGCATTTGCTTAATGTCCTGCAAATTCATCTCTATCTTGTTTAGTGTAAATCATGGGTTTACATTTGACTTCTTTAGTGGGATCTTTTAATTTTAATGTGATCAGCTCGGTGTTTTTATTATTTATGTTTGGATCTAGTGGGTGTTCACTACATATATTTTCTAATAGATCTTCAATATGAGCTGGAATTCTTCTATTTGGTTCTGCATTAATTAGAGCATAGCGAATATTTTGACAAAGGATAGTAAATAGTTCACCACGTTGCAGCTTGCTAAACTCTGAGTGTTTCGTAGAATAGGTACATTGAGAGGAATGATGAATTGGTATAGAAAGGATTTCACAGGTTTGCATATTCCGTAGATACGGTGTACGAAGAGTAATGTATTCTAAGTATTGGCAGAAAGGGGCATAAAGTCGTAAGAAGTTATTGCCTAGGATGACATCGATTCCTGTTTCTTGCTGATAGATTGTTGGGACAATAAATCGTTTATGTTGTATTTGTAAGTTTTTGCATTTGACTACCCAAAATAAAGAGTGGATAGATTCATCAGCTATTTGTATTTTTAATGGCTTTTCTAAGTATTCCAATTTGTCAAACAATGCTTTTATTGCTAAACAAATACTTACTCCAGTATCTATGTAGGCTTCGATTTTTTATTACTTTTTCTATTAAAATTTTGATATAAGTGCTACTCGGATTCTGTTTCTTCTGAAGATAGTTCATCATGTTCAGAATATTCGTAAACACTATCAGTAGTACTTAGTTCTTCTTCCAGCGGTTCTAGATTATATATTTTATAAACTTGTTTTATTATTTTAGCTTTCTCTTTAAATTCCTTTTCTTTTTTCTGAGGACATTCGTTTGCATAATGACCTTCTTCATTGCATATCCAACATACACATTTCTTTTTTCCTTTTGGGTAATATTTTTTAGGCGTACGTTTTTTCTTAAAGTATTTTTTCTTTGTATCTTTATAGGTTTTTTTCTTTGGATAGGTTTTTCTTAATCAAGGTTTCCCCTTTTTATAATACTTTCTTCTTCTTTTTATTGGATTACATCCGTAGTTTCCGGGTAATTCTATTTCTGGTAATTCACAGCAAATCACATTTCTTCCTTTATTTAATTGTCTTATTGTTTCTCTATTTAAACATTGAACTCTTAATTCCTTTAAAAGTACTTGAATAATTCCTCCTAAGGTTTTAGCCGTAGTTAATGGATTAGCTAACCAGATAGTTTTTATTTTTTGGTTAAGCGGAAAAGGTAGTTTATCCATAAAAATTTCTTTATATGTTTCTGTATCTAGCTGGTAATAGTATTTTTGGTGTTTACAAATAAAACTTCCTGTATCACACATATCACATATTTGCATTTTATTTAAGTGTACTTTAACAGTTTCATATAGATATCTTTTTACTTCAGCGTTTTGTTCAATGCTGGCAAATCCTATAAATTCTTCGTGAATTAATTCCATTATAAGTCTTGCAAAGTCTTGATTTGTTGGTGTCCGATGTATATATTGTTGCCATTTATCATCTTTTATTCCATTTAAAAATTTTTGTACGTTTCCTGAGGTTCTGTAAAATATAAAATTTTTTATTGAGTTTCTATCTAAGCTATTAAATTTGTCATCTGTGGCAATGAGTAGAGTAAGTTCATTAATCCATTGTAAGAGTATATCTTCCTTGTTTTTTGCACAATCAAGATTTAGAATATTTCCTGATTTAATAGATTCATATCTTGGTTTAAATTCATCTGGAATTTTAGACCATTTATTGTTTCTTTTTATATATCCATTATTATGCATTGTTTCTTTTTCCATGTTTTCCCATATTTCGAATATTTCTTGTCTCTTTTTGTTTCTTTCAGGTATCATACTACTACTTGTTTTTTCATGATACATTCGTATATCGTTAAAATCTGTTTCATCTGAAGAGGAGATATAATTTAGTACTACTTCTTCAGTTTCATTTGGGGTTGAATTAATTGGTTCTGCTACTTGTATCTGATTATGTTCTTCTTCAATTATTTTTAATTGTTCAAGAAGTTGTTGAATTTCTTCTAAATCAGTGGATCTTTTTATTGTTTCAATATAATCGATTTTTAACCTCTCCATGTTGTTCTTGGTGTCAAAGATTCTAAATAATGTAAGGTTTCGGATTTCTTTGAGTTTAATAATTCTTCTAAATCTCTTTTTGTAATAGGTTTATTATTATTTTCTTCTTCGAAAAGGATTTCTAGTTGTAAAAGAATTCTCTTAAGTTTCAAATCATCTTCATTTTCTATTTCCTTTCCTTTATCTATAGTTTTTAATGTTTCATATATGTCTGTATACTTTGTTTGTTTGTTTTGTGTTTTATGATAGATATATTCTGTAATTTTAGAATTAATTTCTACAACTTACAGTATATTGTTAGTTATTTGTTTTAATTTTTTTTTAGTTCTTTATATTTTTATTAATTTTTTTTAATGAACTTATGATTCCCATTATTATGAAGGTATCGATACCGTCAAATATATTAAGGTACCATAAAATTTGCTAAAAATATATTGAAATTTTAACTCACTCCTTTATTTTCTTACGAAATTTTATAATAAAAAAGTATTTCCGTAAACAATAGGTATCCGACTACAGGTGATCAGTCCCAAAAAGAAGAACGATGGAAGATTCGAAGAGTACATGTTTGTCAAACTACCAAATCAATCAGACCACGCACATGGAGAGACTTCTGAGTTTGCAAATTTAATTTTTCTATATAATAAGAGAAATAATTTTCGAATATCATAATAGGGATATCATATTATGTCTCTTTATTTTTAAGATATATTTTTTAGATATTTATATATAAAAAAATAAAAAATAAATAAAATAAAAATAAATATATACTAAGTCAGATATAATATCCAAATTTTATTGTTCAAATAAGATAGCTTATATAATATGACCAGTCCAATCATCATCCCTAGTCAACTTTACTCACCTTAATGACATTTTGGTGAAATAAATGTTGGTGTCAGAGGCACAAATAATTATATAGGGGATTTAATGGTCAATAAAATACAAGTCGCTCTATTCCATATCTTTATCTCTGTAGTAACTTATCTTTGTTTTAGAATATTTGGGATTTTATAAACTTTAAGATATAATTTTTTCATTTTGTTTTATATATACCTTCAATTAGCTTTATATCTTTTTAGGTTATGCTTCTTGATTGAATATTTCATTTAATTCTTCATTGAATATTATGATATATTAACACACAAATTAATGATTTCTTGATTTGTGTGTAGAATGCAAAAAAGACTAAGAGCCTGTTTGGCAAGGCACTTCTACGAGCTTATAGCGGATAGCTTATAGCGGATGAGAAAGTAGCCCCGTTTGATAAGCGCTTCTGTCTCGAGTTTATAGAGTTTTTTCACGAGCTTATAGCGTTTTTTCCGGACGCTACTTGAAGTAGCGTTTGAGCTTATAGTTTATAGCGTTTCATTTTTCTTTCTACTTTTATCCTTATTATCTATATTTAATTCTACTTTTATTCTCGTCTCTCTCTTTTATGTAAAATCATTAATGAAGATGTCCTTTTATGTCTTTTTATATTTTTCAGCTAGTTCAACCACTAGTTTTACCAAACACTTTCACAAAAAATAAGCTAGCTTATCCGCTATCCGCTATCAGTTACATCATCCGCTATCCGTTAACAGCTAATTTTACCAAATAGGCTCTAAAGAAATAAAATGGAGGGAGTGCTTCTTTTGCTTTTTATTTGAAATTGATGTATATTCTTTATTCTTTGTACGATTTTTTTTTTGTGACCCTAAGGTTTATGATTAATTAAAAAAAAAAGAACACACAAAACCTAAAGCCGCCTCTCTCAACCTTCTCTCTACTCCTCTCTTCCTTCTTTCTTATCCACAGGAGGGGGTGGTTTTTGGACAATTTTTTGATCTGGAATCACCCCTCTATATTGTTTTTTCTCTCCTTTTATCTAAATAAGTGTGGTTTTTCTTTCATGTTTTTCAGTGATTTCGTCGTTTGAGTGGGGCGTTGTTTTATTTGTCGTCTTGGTGCGACGTTGTCTGGTTTCCCATCTTGTTGCTGTGTTCTTTTGGTTCAGATTGGCAGATTAGCTTCGATCAATTACAGATTTAATCAAGACTTAGGCGTCAATGTTACAGATCCGAAGACATGAGTATTTCGGTCACTTTGATTTTGTCACATTTATAGATATTTTACCATTTTATGCTATTAATCTGGGTGCTGTGAGTTTGTTCGCAGATTTATCCTTTTCGATTTTTAGTGATATTGAAGTTGTATTATTTTCGATGTATTTTATCAATTTGAATGAATGAATATTTTTTTTAGCCCAAAAAAATAAGCTTTTATTCAAAAATGATGCAATCAATAAATTGAGGAGTGATTTATTTTATTCTATGATAAAAACTTATCCTTTTTTCAATCTTTAATCATTACTTTTAGGTGGTGGCTGATCCACAAAATTTTTTAGTAGGGGTAAGAAAACAATTTATAAATATTTTTCAAAATATTATAAACTTTTACAAAATATATAATCTCATGAAAAGAAAAGATACTCAAGCTTTTACAAATTGACATTGCCCTCTAAGCAATTTCATACTCTAAAAATGATGTATGATTTTTTTATTTTTTGTGTTATAAAAAATATTTCTCTATGAGTGCGTTTCTTTAAGATTATTTGATGATAAAAATCATTTTTTTAAGTTAAGAATCAACTTTAGTGATTTTAATTGTGGTTGTTTAATATTTTTTAGGAAATCATTTTTAAAAGAAAAACATTTTTATGGCTAAAATGAGAAGCTAATGGGAAGAAAAACATTTTTATGGCTAAAATGAGAAGCTATTCCCATTAGCTTCTCACTAAATCTGATTCTATAGAGGAGAGAGAAGATATGTTCGTTATAGATTATGAAAAAATGATTTTCATATAATCTCGAAATTATTTTATATGAAAATCATTCTTTCATAATCTATAACAATCTGACCCTATATATGTAACCAAAAAATCAGTTAACCATAATCTATCATATGATTGGACATTCATTTTGGTATGAAGTATGCTCATTTATCTCTTATGACTTTCTACATTCATTTTAAAAAATATTTCCTTGTGGGGCAAAAAAATTATTAAATATATTCATTTGAAAAAAATTGTATTGTAGGGACAATTACCCCCACACCATTATAGGTAGATTTGCAACTGCTCTTAGGCTATGGATTGCAAAATCGTTCTTTGTTATGTAAAACAGAGAGTTTGGAGAGAGGATGAGAAGACTGGATTAGGGAAGCTAAAGAAGGTCTTAGGGCTCCATCGTCTGCGTGCCAATGATGAAAAAGACAATAGAAATTGCAAACTATTAAGGAAGACCTTTCCATTTTCAACTCACTATCTAATTATAACCAAAGGTCTTAAGCATAAGCTATCATCGGTCCTCCCAAAAATACATTGAGGACCGATCCTCGCATCTTTTTACCGGTTAGAACCTGACAGACGTTATCTCATACTCCGCCCAAAAGCAAAGCAACAAAGACCACTTACTGTCACTAGAATCATTTGATATCAATTTTTGTTTCTACATCTGCAATCGAGTTAGATCACTTGATCATCACCAGATATGTCATCCCAATCTCACTCTAGCTCCCCTACCTCTGATCACGGCCTTCCCATTCAATTCCAGTCGCTGCAACTCACATTGAGCCTCTTCAATGTCGAAGAATCTAAGAATCAAGAACCAAACAACGTCATCCCCATATCTTTTCTGCTCAACCTCAACCCTTCAATGAGGTTGCGATAAGAGAGCCCAAGGCTTCCTCCAAACCCTCAAGCCCAAGAAGTAGTGGTTAAGCTGGCGAAAGTGGCAGCATTAGTCGCACCACAACTAGCACTGTTTCAACAATTGAAGAGGTTGTTGTTCACCATGAAATTGAGGAATTGAGCATCAATGACCAATTCTATGAGGTCGTCTCAAATTCCCATGCCTTCTCACTTCAGGATGATAAGGTATACATATTCATTACTAATCCGTTTGTTGACGCCACGATCAAGCACAAGATCGTCCACATGATTCACGATTTGAACACCTTGTACAACACCGCCACCAAAGACGATGACTTTGTTTCATCTTTTGGTATTTTTTGTCCCGGTTCAACGTGGCGCGATGCGACAGTGACTCGGTGAAACGAGGTGGCGTAGAGGACGACACAGGACTTGAGGTGGTTGCCGTAAGTGGCTTTCCATTTGAGGAAATTGACGTTGACAAAACCGCCATAAGTGTGGAGCTCGAGGTGGAGGTGCGTAATGTGGCGGAAGGATCAAAGGAGGTGGGAAGGGCACTTGCATGACGAGTGGGAGGAGGAGTGGCGGCATGGAGGTGGTGGAGCGGCTTGAAAATTAGGCAATTGACCATCGTTGAAGTCGTGCAGATGTGCCACAAACATGGTGTGATGCATCGGGATCTCAAACCTGAGAACTTTTCGTTTTCAAATAAGAAGGAAACGACACCTCTGATGCCTATTGATTTTGGATTGTCAATGTTCTTTAAACTAAGGGAAAGATTTAATGAGATAGTTGTAAGTCCATATTACATCGTTCCCAAGGTATTAAAGCAAAATTATGGCCGAGAAGTAGATATCTAGAGTGTTGGAGTAATTATATACATCTTACTTTGTGGTGTTCCGCCATTTTGGGCAGAAACTAAACAAGGACTTGCCCAAGCAATTATATGATCTGTTGTTGAGACAACCCCTTCCTAGCAGGTCCCATTGGTGACCCCACTTATAATTATTAGCGTTATAGCGTAGCGTAGTAGTATAAAATTTGCGGAATTATTAAAACATTAAATACATACTGATACCATAATAAAAGTATACATACATAATAATACTGGCTCCACCAGTAGAGCCTACAACACTGATACCAAATATGAAAGACTTCAGAGTCTACAGTAAACAAAACTAAAAGCATAGCAATGGAAATAAAGGTACATCAGACATCCTCTCCTAGCGCTCAAGGTCCCCCAGCGTTGGGATCCGAGGCTCTCCCGCCGGCATCAGGCTAAACAGGTATGCCATCAATCTCCTCTGGAAACTCCTCATTAGGATCTTCTCGTACAGTCGAGAATAAAGATAAAATATGACATAGAAAATAAAGGGGATAAGAAACAATAATATGTCATAAATGGGAAAAACAGTGATATAAATAATGTATATAGATAGCAACACACCAAATCACAACAGTGTCAACCAAACAACTTCCAGATAATTTTTCCCTTAACTACTGTCTCTCATACTCATGCAACTAACGACTATATGGATGCGATCACGACGCGACATCCCCAACGGATCAAGGTGTCCCAATCATCACTATGCCACCCCCATAAAGTAGGGTTCGGTCTAAAGCCCGCAGGCCCAACTCGTCTCATGGGTACGGCATATTCCCTCGCCCGCAGGCCAGGTCTGAATATTCGCCCGTCAACTTCGTCCGTCAACAACGCAACTTACAGTAACGACATGTTCCCCCGCCCGCAGGCTAGGTCGAAACATTCACCCGTCAGTTAACAACTCAACTTTCGGTAACGACATATCCCCCCGCCCGCAGGCTAGGTCGAGATATTCGCCCGTCCGTCTACAATTCGACTAACTACGACCACCTCCCCGCAGGTAAGATCGACATCGCCCCTACGCCAAACTAATCGGTATGACCATCTCCCCGTAGGTAAGATCGAAATCGCCCGTATGCCAACACAGTGATGAATAACAACTATGCAACATGAATCTTACTGACTCATCTCAGGATTAACACTTAGTGCCTCAACCACGACTTATATACAAGCATGACCAACTTTCATCTGGCTTAACCAGATATCAACTCACATCACAACAATAACAGATCAACTATATCACTAGGTTGAGCACTACGACGTATATATAACCTCGATTTTCTCACCACACATTCATCACCCGATTTATCAGAAATCAATGCCTAGTTCTACTCAGACATCAGCAGTCACAACAGACATCAACAACAGTCAGAATATATATTCAATAGTAAAATCAACTTCCAAGTAAATAACATTTAATCAATTATAGCATATAATAGACATCATACGCATATCACATATAATATATCAAATATCCAATTATAGCACAGACAACATCAATATAAGTAAAATCAACCTAACGGTCAAACGACCTTTAGTAGGGTTTGGGTCGCCTTACGCATATCAATATATATTATTTAAAGCTTGCCTCCCCGACGATATTGTGGTTCTTTCCCCCACCTTAGTGATGTTCCCGTGAGATTCTGAATGCGGCTCTGCAACTTTCAATCGGGTGCGCGGTCGAATGCCTGAACTCTGTCCGATTCTATACCACAAAATACAACCACAAATTTATATAATTAAATCATAAACTCCCTGTATCTTGTGTATAGGTTGAAATGAAGATAATTTAAGAAAGGAAGTAAAGCTGTCAGAAATCAGCTAAGCGATTTGATTTCGCAAAGCGAAATTTGAAAGGAAGTAAAGCTGTCAGAATTTCGCTAAGCGATTTTATTTCGCTAAGCGAAATTGCCCCAGGATATAAAAACTCATTTTCTCCAAATATACACCCATTCGGCCTCTTTAAGAAAAATAGGCTAGAGAGCTTATTTGATTTCAAGCTCTTGGATTATGATAGTAGGGGATGATACTAGCTCATAGGAATTGGTTTGGCATCAAAATGATTTTTTTACAATTTTCTAGAGATTTTTGAAGTTTAGATCTAGAAATTGAAATTCATGAAAATAAAGATTGAGAGCTCAAGGATGAAATCTATACCTTCTAGGTGGTAGAGGAGGATGAGATAAGCAACTTTGCTTCACAAATCTCCTTGAGAAAGCTTGAAGAAGCTTGAGAAAAATGAAGTTGAAAATGGAGGAAGAAGAAGGAAGAAGAAAGAAGAAGAAGAAGAAAGAAAGAAGAAAAGAAGCAGCAGCAGCCAGCGGGTGAGGGGGGAGAAAAAGGTGAGTGGGTGACAGAATTAGATATTTAGGAAGACTTAAGGGTTAAGAAGGGTAAAAAGGGTAATTAATAAAAACTAACTAAGGGCAATTTGGTCAATTCACGTCCCGACATTTTGAAAATTCTCACGACATTTGTAGGAGTCCACAAATGATTTAACATAGCCCTGGTATGAAAATCATTGGCTCAAGGTTCTCAAAAAACCCTAAGACAACTTGAATCGTCTACCTGATCGATTTTCTGCTCGAATATAAAATATTATTTATATTTTTGGACGTCAGGACACATTTTAGCAAAAAGGTAGGTGATTGAATTCTAATACTAATGGTTCTGACCGTTAGTCAAAATGAGGTCTTGATAGTAGCAAAACACTATTATCCGAAAAAACATAGATCGAGCTTCGTTTGAGTTTTTGGCTCAAAACTTAATCATAACCTCCTACGATGGCGTAAAGTGTGACTATGGCCTCGGAATAATTTATTTAGTTTTCTAGACCCTCCAATAAAATATAATTGCTTAAATACTGATTAATTAAAAGAAAAAAAAAAATCGGGATGTTATAGTTGTTGCTTTTAAAAAGGATCCATGGCCTCAAGTTTCTCATAATGGAAAAGATCTTGTGAAGAAGATGCTTGATCCTGATCCAAACTTTTGACTTACTGCACAGGAAGTGCTAGATCATCGATGGTTACAAAATGAAAAGAAAGCTCCTAATGTTTCATTAGGAGAAACTGTTAGACCAAGGCTCAAGCAATTTTTTGTAATGAACAAACCTAAGAAAATAGCTTTGAGGGTGATTGCAGAGCATTTATCAGTAGAAGAAGCTGGTGGAATAAAAGATGGATTCCGGCTTATGGATACAGGGAAGAGAGGCAAGATTCACATAGATGAACTACAAGTAGGGTTGCATAAACTTGGCCATCAAATTCCTGATGAAGATCTCCAAATTCTTATGGAAGTCGGTGATGTAGAGTTTGTAGCCATTTATTTTCATCTAAGAAAGATGGGAAAGGACGAGCACCTTCACAAAGTTTTCCAATATTTTGATGAGAACCAAAAAAGAATCGACGAAAGCAAGTTAGCCATAAATCTTTCATGTCAACTCACTTCTTACCGGTCCCTTTGGTTGCAAAGGATCATTTTGAACCGTCAACTTTTAATATGTATAAATCAACATCTTGAAATATTGGAGGATGAATCCTCCAAAAAAATTAGGGAGGACCGAAGACAGCTCCCCCCAAACAAGCATTTAGTATAGATTGCAAAGAGAGAGAAAAAACGGTACATTGCATTAACGTAATTTGTCTTTTTCTCATCTAGACGTCTACTGTGATATTCCAATGTTGTCATTTTAGTCCGAACTAGTGTTGATCTCCATTGACATTGCATTTTATTTTTCTTCATTTTGCATTCAGTAGTCGTTTTTCTTATATAAGTCCAAACTAGTGTTGATCTTTATGCTATGTGTATATATAAACATTGGATCGCTAGAACTGATTTGAATCACTTGGATTTTGGACTACCTAAAAACATTGTTGGCATCACACTAAAACTGCTAAGACAGAGAGACAGTAAGACAACTATTTTAGAGATATAGTTGTGTTGATATTAGTTGAAGTAGTTAGTGATTGGTTACATACATAAGTGATTAATTACATACACTATTCTCTATCATGTTTTCTAACATGGTAAGAGAGTGACATTACCCTCATTGAATTTCTTCCCGTGTATTCTAGTCGAACTAAATTTTTCTTTCATTTTCTTCAATTTTATTTCCCTTCAAACAACCTTTTTAGTCTCTTTTTCTCTCTAGATTCTATATTTTCTTTCAATTTCTCTGTTTTCTCACGTATTTCTTAACAAATCTCAACAAAGTTCTCTAAAATTATTCTCTTTTTAACTTCTTCATTTTCTATCACTTTATCGAGAATCCAAATTACATATCCTCTGTATCAGACTCTTCTCTCTATTACTTTGATGATTTTTCTTTTTCTGCCATTTCCAATTTTAGATTCGTTTTCCCAAAACTCTGTTTATCGTACATTCATTTTTCAGATTTATTCTTCGTTTCGAGATCTTGTTAAGTTCTCATGTTTGATTTTAGATTTTGTTCTTTCACAGATTTTTTGATTCTTGTTGATTAATTCAATTCATCATTGCTCAATATATTGTGTGCGACTTCATATCCACTTCACTTAGTTTCAGTTTGGTTCAACCTAGTTTACATTTTATTTATGCTTCTGCCAAATGATTAACCTTTGATTTAGCTTTTACTTGGATGATTAAGCATTTGCCAGTTTTTGGCATTGATTACTAGTATGCTCACAATTGGAATTTTTTAGGTTTGATGATATTTAAAGGCCCATTGAGGCCCGATTTTCACGACTTTTGATTGATAATAAGTCTGACAAGTTGACTCCTTTTGAATTTAGTTTCATCTTTATTTTTGCTGATGTTCATCTTAGCGTGATTTCTATTTTCTTAAGATGAGAGATATGGCGATGCCATAAGTAGAGCTACAACCTTGGCTGTCACTGGAATTTCATATTTTGTTAACTGGTGTGATTACGACTTGAATCATCGTATTTTCATTATATTTTCTCATTGCTAAGTTGTATTTTGTTATTCATCCCAACTTAGAAATGCTAAGGACTCGTCTTTCAATTTGCAAGGGCTATTAGAGATATATTTGTGTTAGTTTGAAATTAGTTGAAGTAGTTAGTGATAGATTAGATACACATGTGATTAGATAATAGTTAGTCACTCTTATACTCTATATAAGCCTCACTATAGACTTGTTACTCTTTACACTTTTAGTAAATCTGATTTATCATTTTCTCCCCTCTCCGTCATGTTTTTCAACAACCTCAATGTTACATCGCATCCTTTAATCAAAAGAATAATGTTCCACTCATATCTTCTAAGTGCACATCCCTACATATCAAGCATAGGTGACAAAATTAGAATGTCAGTATACATAAAATGAGATAGTTTTAAATATAGTAAGATGCTTAACATTATAAAAATATAACATGATATATGTATAAACATGTGTGAATATAGTTACTCTAGCCAAAATGCCTTTAAAGATTATCATTAGAGGTGATTTTAACTTTTTGTCATTACCTGAGTAATCGATGGTGCATAATATTCAAAAACAAATTTTCAACCATAAAAGTTTCATACAACA
Source organism: Ammopiptanthus mongolicus (assembly GCA_039655645.1). Classification (NCBI taxonomy): domain Eukaryota; kingdom Viridiplantae; phylum Streptophyta; class Magnoliopsida; order Fabales; family Fabaceae; genus Ammopiptanthus; species Ammopiptanthus mongolicus. The sequence goes on along the minus strand of CM077349.1, from coordinate 79,032,081 downwards.
ACGGCTGCAATCTGCAACTGCAACGACTGCAATGTTCATAATCACAGTGACCGCAACCTCAACCACAACTATGACTACAATTGCAATTTAAAACATGGGGATTGTTGACTACAAAAATCAAATCTAAATTGAGATGGAGGATGATTTAAATAAAGTTGTTTATAAAATTAATTTTTAATAAAAATATATTGTGAATTATTTTTTATACATTATTTATGTACATAAAATATAATATACCTAGAGATGACAACGGGATGGGGCGAGGAGCGCCATCCCGCCTCCATCCTCACCCCTTATTTTTCTCTCCATCCCCGATCCCTATCAAGGGGAGTATTTTTCCCCATCCCCATCCCCTGCCTCCCTGCTGATTCCCAAGACGACCCCGACAGGGCAACTCGTATAAAACAAAATTCTCTAGTTTCTTCGTCATCAACACTCGTCTTTCCTTTAATGCAATCTTTCCTTTCGTAAACTTGACATCTCGATCATTGTTCATGAGGTTCTGCGAAAGTCAAAAAGAGAGCAAATAAATGAGTTTGTCGTGGACGTGGGTGTCAATGTGAGTATACATTATTTATACAGTATTCTCAAAGTACGCAAAATATAATAATATCTTAAAAACTAGGTTGAAATGAAAAAATTAATGATATACATATTATATTTTTATTAGAGAACAATATCACAAGCAGTTAGTAACAGAGCCTGACAAAAATTTAGAAGGAAAATATTTGATTTATAAATTCTTTCTTGTTCATTAGTCTTTTATTTAAAAAAATAGTTCTCACTTTTTATTATTAATTTTTTGATATAATTTTTTTGCCTTCAAAATAACCTGATTTTTTTATATAAGTTAGATAAACACTGCAAGTGATAAACAAACATTACAAAGAAAATTGTTTTATAGTCAACATAGAATAAATAATAGACAATAAAAGAAAAAACTTAATGAAATTAGAGAAAATGATATTAGAGTATAGGCTAATTGACCAAACTAACCTATTTTTAGAAACTATTTACCAATATAATCTTGTTTTGAAACTATTTACCAAACTAACCCACTTTTTGCCAACCTGGCATTTTTTATTATTTTTTTCTGACACCAAAAACGCTACTTTGACTAGCGTTTTTGGAAAACGCTAATGTCAGTAGCGTTTTTATCAGATTGTGTTTAGTGTCGACCGAGGCCGACGCTAAAGGCCGACGCTAGAAATGTTCACCCGTTTGATACATTTTTTCACCAGTCTGAGGGTGAAGATCTTCACCCGTCTGATAGTCATCCTGACAGTCTGATACATTTCTTCACCCGTCTGAGGGTGAAGATCTTCAGCTTCAGACGGGTGAAGAAATATATCATATGGGTGAACATTTCTTCACCCGTCTGATAGACACATCAGACGGGTGACACGTCTAGCGTTGGCTTAACGTAAAATTTTTAAATTTTTTTACATTTTTATCAGATTTTGCCACGTGACACAATCTGGTAAAAACGCTACTCACAGTAGCGTTTTCTAAAAATTCTAGTCAAAGTAGAGTCTTTGGTGTCAGAACAAAAAATAATAAAAAATGCCAGTTGATAAAAAGTGGATTAATTTGATAAATAGTTTCAAAACAAGATCATATTGATAAATAGTTTCTAAAAATAAGTTAGTTTGATCAATTAGCCTTAGAGTATATGATAACTCTACTAGAAAAATAAAGCTATTAGTGAGTAAGTCAATGAATAAAAATTAAAATGAAGAGGAAAGACCATATGTAACACTGTTCTTTGATAAAAAAATATGTAACACTATCTAGTCAGAAAAGACTTTTTAAAAAAATTGAATGAAATGTGAGAATGTCAATTATGAAATTTTTTTAATAAAGTGAAGTCAATTTATATTTTAGTATTTTATGATTAAACATATTACATAATAAAATTATATATAATAAAAAAAATTTAATTGGTATGTACTTTTAGGGTAAATATTTTTTTACACTATTAACCAATCATAAGTTGATACATCATTGATAATGTTCGAGTCTTATTATAGTTACCTTAAAAGTTACACATAAAGTGAATTATGATTGAATGACAATATAAAACAGACTATCAAAATTAAACTCAAAAAAATAATAATAATGGGAGTCATGGCTTGGTGGGAGTTATTTTTGCAACCCGATTTTTACTTTTTGCACCACTTCTCAATTTTTTTAATTTTTTTTTTCTCAAAATACCTTCCTTCTCACACTACCCTCTTTATGAAACACACAACCCTCCCCCGGACCCGGATCCCCTGCATTCACAAAATTTACGTATTCACCTTAATCTACGGTCAGGATCTTATACACCCATTTCCCCTCTCCCGGCACCCCCTTGGATGTTATCGACTCTTTCCGATGCTGTTCTGACTCATTTAGTAGGATGTCTACACTTGGGGGGTGTTTGATAGGGGGATTATTTTTAGTTTCCCAGGAATCATAACTTAGGAATCCTAGTTTCCCACGTTTGGTATATTTTTAAAAAAACACATTCCCGGGAAACTAACATTCGCAGGAATGTTTTTTGGTTATTTTCCCCCAAAAACATTCTCATGGGGAGGGGTGGGACTCTTACTTTCCTATGTTGCTAGATATGTTGCTGGAAAATGTTTATTAGCTGAAAAGATCCTCATATCTCCATCTGTCACTGCCTCTTCATCCCTCTCAGTTTCTATTCCCTCTCAACAAAACACCATTGCTTCTCTCCCCTCAGCTTTCGGACGCTCGTCTCTGGCCGCACCCCTTAGCCTTAGGCCGCTCGTCTCTAGCCGCACCCCTCAGCCTCAGGCCGCTCGTTTGCGAGCTCAACCACCAATGAGCTCCACCACCGTGCGAGTTCCACCATCACTGGCTAGATCTGAAGGTGGAGGGTGGGCAACAATAAAGAGAGTGTTGTTGGGGTTTAACTTCTTGTTGATATTCTAGGGTGGGGTCTCCCAGATGTTTTGGGGTGGGGGTCTCCCCGTTGGAGAGTTTAGGATGAAACAGGGGTATTTTTGAGAATTACACTCGTATTTTTAGGAAACTTGTGACTTAACCAAACATGGAACCAAAAAAATCTCAACTAACATTCTCGGTAATGTTTAAGAGCCATCAAACATATATTCAACATTCCCAACAATCATGATTCTTGGGGAAAAATAGGATGAACTCAGGGCCGACCATTGGGTGAAGCTGCTGAAGCAGCATTTTTAGGCCCCCAAAAAAGTCGTAAATTTTGTATATATAAATATTAGTTTTAGGCCTCAATATTTTTATTAGTTTTAAAAAGGCCTCAGTCAAGATATTTTTATTAGTTTTTGAAAGGCCTCCCTCAAAATTCGTTTTAGATCTCCATATATGTTGGGCCGGTCCTAGATGGCTGCACTCATAATTCAATTCTCAGACTGAGCCTAGAGTGCGACAATTTCGAGCGTCGTTACATAATAAAAAGATAGGGTTGGGTACTGTTTCTGAATACTTGTTGAATATCATGCTTTCACTCATTTCAAGTGGAAATCCAATCACACATCAAGAACACTTGGATATGATTCTTGAAGTTTTACCTGAAGAATGTGAGTCTTTTGTGACTTCGATTAACAGTAGAGTTGATCCGTACATTGTTGGAGAAAATGAATCTCTTATGCTCAAACACAAGCTCCCTTTGAGAGGAACATCCGGGCACTTGTATTAAATTATTATTTTTTAATGCCATTTAGGAAAAGTGTTTGCTATTTATTTTTAATTTATAATCATTAATGGATTTAATAAATATTTTAGTTGTTACAAAATGAGCATGTTTTGATTTTCGTTTACGTACTTTTTTTTTATTGGTTTTAATCCGTGTAAATTTAAAATATTTGGTTTTAGTTTTTGTCATTAGTGATTCATCGTTAAGTACTAACGAGGTTAACGAATGTCACGTCAATATTATCACCATTAATCATATCAACACTTAAGAATAGATTACTAACAATAAAGACTTAAATCAAAACACGACCACTTTACCACGACTAAAATATTCATTAAACGTGAGTCGTGACCCAAATCTAGGGAGTTGTGGTCCAAATACGTGAGGGTCAATTGATATTTGTTTTGTAACGTCGATTTTTACAAAACGACAATAGGAAATAGGTGGTGCCTGACCTGGCCAGTCCCCGTGATCAGCGACGTGATTAAGAGGAGTGCTTGAAAAAAAGCAAAAAATCAGTAGAAGTGGATGGTGTCAAGCGCACGTCCTTTTCCCAAAATGCAAACTTAACGGCCCCACCTTACCACCCACTCTATGGACGAGAGTTCAACCCATTGCTGCCTATAATATTCTTTTGTTTTTTTCTTCTCTTTATTTCCTAAAAGTGATTCAACATTATGTTATACTAAACTCAAACATGTTTAGTCACCAAAAAAAAAACTCAAACATGTTTACGTGTGTTTAGTTCAGAGTTTGAAAGCTTAATTTTGAATGAATTTGGTTTTGTAAATTTGATTTTACTTATAAATCAATTTGTTCTATAATAATTTATGTTTGAAGGTTTTTTGAGAAGTGATTTTGATAATTATAAAAGTTACTTCATAATGTATAATTACTAAATAGATATAAATTCATCAATAAAGTGAATGTCAACTCAATAGGAGTGGAATCGAAAAATCAACACAATTTTTTATATAGTAAATGTAGAAATAACATTTTTTTTCTATTCAAATTTGCGTTTAACTAGGAATGATAATGAGTAATAAATCTTATAGATATCCATAAAAATTATTCATAATAGGTAGGCCACATAATAGGTATGGATACAGATACGAGTAATTAGGTACAAATGCTCTTGTACCCATCCTGTCCCATACCCGCACTTGTTTATATATATATATATATATATATATATATATATATAATATTAAATTTAAAAAATAAAAAACCTAAATCTAATTAACTAGTTTCATGCTTTCTTTGCTATAACTCTGAATCTAGACTCTTCTCTTCGTTCATCTTCATTCTGGACTCTACCGTTCTAGACTCTCTTCTTCGTTCATCTGTTGTAGAAGTGTTAAACTTTTATGTCACTCCTCTTGGAATCTCCTTTCCGCCACTCTTGATCTCTCTCCACTCTCCCTTCAAAAGTTTACAATTACAATCACCCTCCTTTGTGTTATTGATTTTGACTTTATATATAAGTACAACTAATTAGTGGAATATATCATTTTTTTAGCAGATTATGGAGAGTGTCACCTCAGGATTTCCAAGTGTATGAATTAGTTGTTTAAGAAATTTATTTTAATATTTACTAAATGTTTTGAAGAATATTGAATATTTTGTATGAAAGACCTTTGCATTTCAGTATTAGATATATTATGATATATATTTGTAAATTGTGATGTGAGAACGTACTAGAATGTTCTAATTTGTATCACATATTCATGTCTCCTCTTTTGACAGTACAAATTTCTTATATTAATGTTCGAGTAATGAGTGCGGATACGAATATTTAAATACCCAGCAAATAAGAGTACGAATATTAAAGTTGCTACCTTCGAGGGTATGAGTTCGAATCCGGATATTTTTTTTAAAACGCGGGTAGTCAACAGATACTATTATACCCTACCCATTAGCATCCCTACGTTTAACCTCAAATTTCATTCATTTAAATGGGTTCAAATGCAAATCAAACATCATAAAAGGATAACATATATAAATTAGATTCTTTTCAATTAATTTTTAAACTTTAATTATCAATGAAATTAGTCCTTCTGATAAATCTAAGTTAGATCAATAAGTGCGATCGAATTCAACATTCATTTCTCGGATAGTTTATTACATTTGTTTTTTATTTTTAATTTTTAATAAAGGAAAGAAAAAAAAAATTAACTTCCATTTTAGTTTTCTTCACATAGCTGAGCGGATTTGGATCCCCTGCAGTAATCCATCACGCAGTAACATGCAGTTGCGTGTTTTTTCTTTCAAATTGGGCAAACAGTACACCGTGTACGGTGTACACCGTTTACGGTGTCATGTGTAAATGCACTCAACTGCGTGCTACTGCGTACTCACCTACAGCACTGGATCCAAATCCTAGCTGAGCGACGTACCTGTACCCTACCTATCAACTAGAAATAGTGAAGTAGTTGGTGAATGGTGATGTTTACTTGAATTCCATGCGGTTTGACTGGAATTAGGAGAACCTTTCACGGTCTAATCTGTGTATCGGAGAAAATCAGTAATTGGGGTGGGGTATCTAATGATTTTGGAATGGGGCAGCAAAGCCCAGATCTATTTGAGTAATGTTATCTATACACTTTTGGCAAATCACTTTGAATTTATGAAATCATTATATTATTCTTAATTTATTTTTATAGTTTTTATTATTTAATTACAGCTGATAATTTGCTTAAATATTTACACATTTATATTAATGTTGTCATACAGACTCATACTTTTACACAAGCATTTTTATATATAATTAAGCACTTCCAGTACCATTCAAGCGAAGTTGCATTTCCCAAACCAAGTTTCAAATCATTATGTACAAGTGAAATTAGAGCGATGTTGCATTTCCCATTCAAATCATTATCTACAAGTGAAATCTGATTAAATTTTTGTCAAAGGCACATTATGTAGTCACGATTGTAAGTGAAAAAGCTTTGTTGTAGCAAGGCACAAAAAAAAAAAAAGCTTTGTTTTACCAAAATACGATGTTCCATAAAGAAGGCAATTTGTTATGGCTTTAAAATTTTGATATATTTTTACTATAAAATTTTGAATATTATTTATTTACATGTTGTTATACCATTAAAAAATTTAAATTATACATCTAGAAATAAATAGTTGGACTAGGGATGCTGATGATGTGTAACTCAATCTAGCTCGAGCTACTTTGGGTTAGTCTCAGGTTCATTTTAAAATTGAGTCAGATTTGAGTTCTGGACGCTGAAATTTTTAGCATTTATTTTGTCTATTTACAATCAATTTTTTTAATAAATTTACGGTCCTTTTTAATTACTTATAAATTTAATTATTTGAAATATATATCATAACTTATCGTTTTAATAAGTAAATTTTGGGACAAAAGTAAACTTTTCTCGGCAACATATTCTAACAAGATGGTTCAGACATGAAGCAACAACAATACATGAAGATTAGACCATAGGTGAGACAGAGACAATGAACACCCATAAACTTATCTCAAAGACAAGCATTTTCAACATGAGAATCGTTGCCAACAATCGACGGGACAACAAGATAGCCATCCATTTCGGAAGCTATCATGAATGCACCACTCCCTGATCGTTTCGTGGACTACCTATAGAAAGATAAAATTAGAGTACACAGGCAGAAGAACATCTCACAACAATTAACACTCAAATGTTGCTCACAACCACAATTGACCTGGTTAGGGTGTCCCAACTACTCTAAAGGTTGCAACATTGGTATGATTTTCTAGGCTTCATCAAAAGCCCATCAACAATTTTGTCGAGTTTGCCAAAAGAATTAGCACTTAGTTTGCCACCAGCTGAGCACACCAGAAGACGCCGACTAGCTTGGTCAACTTTAGAAAAAGCCAGTTGGAGTCGTTGAAAGATTTCATGACCATATTTAGTAACGAGAATTCAAATTCAAGATTTAAACCCAACACTCACTCACTCGAAATGTGGAGTTAATGTAAAAAATTAAAATTGAATTTTTCTTCTATACGAGTATCAAATTGGTCTCTGGTTCAGAGTTTCAAATTAGTCTCTAATTACGTGGACACCACCTAACCAGTCTAATGGTGCCAACAGGGCACTTAACATGCCACATTAGCGTCGTTAACAGCGTCAGCTAAGTGTGATTGATGAAGGGACCCAGTTGATTAATGTTTTACAACTTCAGGGACGTTTTTTTTATTTCGTTCAATTCAGGGACTAACTTGATACCGCCTTATACTTTTTGGGACCAAATGAACTATTCACTCTTTTAAAAACACAACATGGAGAATACTATTGCGTTGTTGTTGTTGTTGTTGTTGTTGTGGTTTTCAATTCTCGAAATCCTAAAAAACATGAAGAATAACTGTCTTAAATTAACGACAATATTTATAATTTTGAGGTGGAAAATCAACACTTCTTCATTCTTTTTCGTTTCTCTCTTCTCTCACTCACGCACAGAAACACACCCAAATTCCTAACCCTTGTTCTTCACTCAACTTAATGCTTTGTTTGGATGTGTGGAAGTGGGAAAGAGAGAAGTACAAAGGAGGGAAGTAGGGTGGAAAAGGGGAAGTTCCACCGTTTGCAAGAACAAAAAATGAAGAGAAGAGAGAAAACTAATAAGTGGGACCCAACAAAAGCAAATCTTCCCATCAGTGAAGAGATTTTGCACGACAAGGAAGAAATCATCTAAAATACCAAATTTATCCTTACATTTTCAACACAGATAAATTTATTATTATTGTATATAAAGATAACAATGTCTTTATACAGAAATTTAACTTTTCTTTCTTCCCTATCTCTTTTCTTTTTCTCTCAATCCAAACAATCTAAAAATTCACTTATTCTCTATTCATTATCTCTTCTCTCCTACTTCTTTCTTCCCTACTTCTTCTCATAACCAAACATGCCATAAGTCTATCAGGCTCCCTCTCTTCCTTTCCTCATTCACGCCCATCATTCCAAAACCATGACCCAACCATTGCCTGAAGCAGAGACGACTTAGTCGCTGCGAAGACCAACAAGAACAGTCGGCAACCCAAAACCACCGAACGCTTTGAACCACTGTCGATCTTAAATTTACCAAATGATTTTTTTTGTTTTTTAACTTTTAAAACTATCTTCAAAACACGGTTATCAAACATTTTTTTCTTTGGTTAAAGTAATAATTTGGTCCGTATATGTAACACGAATTCTTCATTTAGTCCCTATACGTAAAAATTTTGGAAATGAGTCCCTACATATGTAAACGTTAGCAAATTTGGTCCCTGTATGTGCAAACGTTAGCAAATTCGTCCTTGCCGTCAGCAAATTAGTCTTTATACGTGACATAATTTTTTGATTTGGTCCCTAAACCTGAAAAAAAAATTAAATCGGTCTTTATATGTGTAATCGATAATAATTTTGTCCCTACCGACTATCCAGGAGCTCGGACCCAACTAAAGATTCTTTTCGTATTGAATATTTTCTATATATTTATTAATCTATTTCTTCTATTGAGAGTAAAAGTTGTATAATTTGGTCTGTAAATGGTTTTATATTCTGAAATTATTTAAGTTGACTCTCAATAGAAGAAATAAATTGATATAATATATGAAAAATAATCAATACAAAAAGAATTTTTAGTTAGGTCCGAGCTCTTTGGCAGACGACAGAGACAAAATTATTATCGATTGCACATACAGGGACCAATTTAAATTTTTTTTTCAAGTTTAGGATCAAATCAAAAATTTGTGTCACGTATAGGGACGAATTTGCTGATGACAGGGACAAATTCGCTAACGTTTGCACATGTAGGGACCAAATTTGCAAACGTTTACACATGTAGGGACTCATTTCCAAATTTTTTTACGTATAGGGACTAAATGAAGAATCTATGTCACATATAGGGACCAAATTATTACTTTAGCCTTTTTCTTTTTTCTTCTTCTTCTAAAAAAACAGTTTTTAGAAATTAATTCCCTTCCACTTATGCCAAAACATGTTAATTTTCGAGACAAATTTAGGGTCTATTTGGTTTGATCATTTCCTATTTTCATTTTCAGTAAAAATAGAAAATGAGCTTCAAAATACGTTTGGTTGAGTTCAATGAAAATGTTTTCACGGAAAATATTTCTTGAATTGTGTCCAAATTTGAAAACAAAAAAAAATTATTTTCAGTGTTTTCTTTTCCAAATTTTTGAAAATAGAAAACAGGAGGTCAAAACAAACATGATTTCAAAATTTTCAAAATTTGAAAATAAAAATAATTTTTAAAAAATAGAAACAAGAAACAAAAATAGAAAATAAAAATGCAAACCAAACTAACCCTCAAATATTCAATCTTTATTTAATTCTACTACTTTAATACATAAAAAACAAGGAAATAAAGCAAATAAGGTGTGTGCAAGCAAGCAATCCACTATCCAGCGCAGTACTCAACAGACCACAGTTTACTTGTCCTTCGGCATTATTGTCGGAAACTCCGAATCCCTTACCAAACAAATATTTACTTCTAATCTAAAAAATCACCAAACACAACACATACCTCTGTTCTCTTTCTCTTCACTCTTGCTTGGTTCTTCTTTCCAAACTCCTTCTCTTTCCTTGTTCTCACTCACTCTCTGTCTCTGACACCTTCAACAAACCCTTGTGTACTTTCTGGTAACAAAAGACTACAAACAAGAGTGTGTGGTGGTAACTTGGTAATTAATTAAACTTGTAAAAATGGAGAGAAAGCAAGGTTTCTTTTCTGCTCTAAAAGACGAGGTAGTTCGTGGGCTTTCACCGTCGAGGTCACGTTCCAGAAGCCCAGCAAGGAGTCCATCTCCGATGTCAACCTTGCTCCGACGAAGGCGTAAGCACCACGGGCCGCCACCCGAGTTGTTCATTTCGAGATCGGGTAGTTTGAGGCCTTTAGAAGCACTCTCTCCCTTAAAGGAAGGACCTGATGGAAATGATGATCAAGATTCAAAAGGAGAAGGAAAGTGGGGTCACTGGATGAAGGGACAACTCACTAGGAATCCTTCAGTTTCTTCCTCCGCCTCTTCCTCCGCCGCCGATTGTAAAAGGTCCGATCTGAGGTTACTGCTTAGTGTTTTGGGTGCACCGCTTGCACCTGTTCATGTCTGTACCACAGACCCCTTCCCTCACCTCAGCATCAAAGACATCCCCATTGTTAGTTTCTCTCTACTTTCACTATCTATCTATCTATCTATATTGGGTTTGGAAGAGTTACAGAAAGCTATATGAAAATAAACTTATGAAAATATTTTAGGATCCTTTTAGCTTAATTCAATAAGGTAAGGCTTTAAATTGTGGTCGCGGTTGTTTTCCGACATTGTGGAAAATGCGGCCGAGTCTGTTGTAATTGCGGTCATGATGCAGTTTTGGAGACTATCACAACCAGAGTCATGATCTTAATTGCGGTTGGGGACCTCATTTTAGAATCTCTTATAAGAGAAACTTATGAAAATAAGTTTTTTTTAACCTATTTTAAAAAAGTTTATTGAATAAGTGTTTAGTAAAGTTCTTTACCGGAACCCACCCCTTGTCTTGAAAGTTTTTCTATTTGTTTTGTTGGATGGTTCATTTGTTAAGTATATTTGTTTTCGATGTTCTTTACTCATCTTTGCAAATCAGATAGGGTTAGGTTCACAACTTGTTTTTCCCATGGTCTTATGTTCATTCGTCCAGCTAGAATATTGCTTGTAATATAGGAGAATAATTTGTGAAAACCGTATGCACGAAGTGTTTAAGTGCAATTGAAAGATCGGCATATATTTTATATCATGCTAAGCATCTTATTGGTTGGTGGTTTTGTGTCATGGTTCGTGGCCTCTTGGGTGACATTTGGAACATTTGATGTGTACCGGTGTGTGTATAATCGATTAATATTGGAAATGAATTTTTTTATTTGATTTGAATCAGAAACAGAATCTTGTGATTGGGACTCGTTAATAAAAAAATGGGATTTGAATTGATTTGGAAATCAATCTATGTTTCTCTTCCTCTAGTTAATAAGGTCGCTGCATTTTAATATGGTCTTCATTGTGGTGTCGTTACAGGAAACTTCATCTGCTCAGTACATATTGCAGCAATACATTGCTGCTTCAGGAGGGCAAAGGCTTAAAAATTCTATTAACAATGCTTATGCCATGGGAAAGCTGAGGATGATGGCCTCTGAGTTTGAGACGGCTAACAAGGTCACACGCAATCGGAATTCCTCTAAAGCTGCAGAAACGGGTGGGTTTGTCTTGTGGCAGATGAGTCCCGACATGTGGTATGTGGAGCTTGCTCTTGGCGGCAGCAAGGTTCATGCTGGTTGCAATGGGGAACTCGTGTGGCGGCACACACCCTGGCTTGGTGCACATGCAGCAAAAGGGCCAGTTAGGCCTTTGCGACGTGCCCTTCAGGTGAACTTACCATCTCTATTCTGTCCCGTTATCTTTTCTTTCCTACATTTGTATGCCATGCTGCTCTAAAATTCAGACATCTTTCTATTTACAGGGTCTTGACCCAAGAACAACTGCAAGCATGTTTATCAATGCAAGATGCACCGGGGAGAAGAAGATAAATGAAGAGGACTGTTTCATCCTCAAACTTTGTGCAGATCCGTCGACATTAAAAGCCAGGAGTGAAGGCCCGGCAGAGATCATAAGGCATGTTTTGTTTGGGTACTTTAGTCAGAAAACAGGACTCCTAATTCACTTGGAAGACTCCCATTTGACTCGTATTCAGAACAATGGAGGTGATGCAGTATATTGGGAGACCACAATAAATTCATTCCTTGATGACTACAGGCCTGTTGAGGGGATTATGATTGCTCACTCGGGTCGTTCTGTAGTGACACTTTTCAGGTTTGGGGAAACGGCAATGAGCCACACTAAAACCAGGATGGAAGAAGCATGGACTATTGAGGAGGTGGCATTCAACGTCCCCGGCCTTTCAGTGGACTGTTTCATTCCTCCATCAGAGCTAAGGTTTGCTTCTATGAGTGAAGCCTGTCAGCTTCCTCAAGGTCAGAGGGTGAAGACTGCTGTGGCCGCAGCTGCATACCATGCCAAAGTTCCTCAACTACAAAAATCACATGAAAAGAATACGAATAACATTAACTGGACAGTGGATGTTTAGTGAAGAGGAAGTTTTTGGATTAGTCTAGGTGTGTAATTGTAACCCTTTTGGTGAACTGGCTGACAAATTACTGCAGGTAAATGGTACGAGTGCAGCAGGGTTGCAAGAGCTTTCTGCTGTGAGTCATTGCCTCATCAAATTTGTAAATAGAAATTATCAGTCACAGATGACAGATCTTATAAAGTCAATTTTATTACTCTGGGGTTTTTAGTGGATGATTATGCACATCAAGGTTTGTTTTTTCTACTTGTTTTCGGTTAGCGTGAAATCGGGAATCTGCGGTTCGACTTATAAGTTATAGTTCCTGTAGATTGTTATTGTTTTTTCTGTGAAAGCATTCTACCATGATGCTTGAAGATCATTGTTATAACCTATACTTCGTCACTGATAAGTTTTAGCTGAGGTTCAAGGCACTAACAGGATATAACCATAGTTAGTTGTAACCACTGTCAGAACATCCTACATTATTCGAACTATGTTTCATTATTTTTATTAGGTAAAGAAAACTTTATTTTAAAGTATATAACAGCCTTTCTTCCCCTTGGATGACATGGTTTTCCCATGCAGTTTAACATTATGATTAGTCTCTGTCCTTTATGCCTTAATAAGTCTAAAATATGAATCATGAATGCTTGTGAATGTTCTTATGATGTCCCCTTATCTCTCTGCAGGATCTTTGCTTTTGTTGATGACGTGATTTTTTAAATTTTTTTTTGGGGTGGTTGGTGGAAATAGTGATCTTAGCTCTATACATTTGCCTTTATCTCTGAATGCCTTTCATAACCAAAAGAAAATTGGGAACCTCAAGGACAAAAAGTGATCAGATTTCTCATTTGGTGCTACAAATATCATGCATATGAGTTGGAAATCCATTACATGAGTTAATTGAGAACATGAAATATGCGTATTGATGATTGGATTTTACTAGTAGGCTATCATAAACTGATCCAGTATAAACATCGTATTAATCCTCTTTCTGTGTGATATGATCAGAACCCAAGCGAAAAGAGTAGTCCGTTAGCTGTATATTTTTTTATGAGGCTTCAAACCTTGGTAGTAAAAATATTTCAAAATGGTTGTGGTACTATCCGAGACACCTTTACATACCTCTAAATTAGATTATATCTTTTAATTTGTTTTAAAAATTTTGTAGCAATGCGAGATATCAAGATAAATGATACTCCTTCCGGTCCTTATTATAAAAGATAAATGATTATTTTTTTTTAATCCAAAATATAAGAGATATGTATTAAATGTTCATTTTCAATTTTATTCTTATTTATAATAGGGTTTATATTTACGAGACAGTGTCAACTTTTCATACAAGTAAGTTTGTTAATTAATTATTGAAGGAGTAATTTTGTAAATTTATATGAATATTAATTACAAATAACTTATTTCAATGCATTTCCTTGATCTGTATGTTTTAAGACTTTGTCTCTTATATATAGGATCAGAGGGAGTATTATTTTGTTGTGCTGCTGTTCATCTTCTCTTTTGGGAGCAACTAGCAAGCACCAACGACAACGAGAAGCCTTTGGTTTCCACCAGGTTGGACCAATAGAAAGTCGTTAATGCCACTCACAAAGGTTCTAAAATGGTTTTTTCTCCCTTCCTAACAGTAACCCATTACAACCTACAGCACGTGTTATGCTCAGTCACCGGATTCCCACACCAATCCCTCTTCAACCTCGGGTTTCCACCATAACCACGTCATCCCCTTCCTTCACCACTATCATGGGGTCACGCTCCGCGTGAGCTCAACGAGGGGTCCCAACAACAATCACATGCGAACAAAGGGTCAATCCACAAGGCAACACCATCAACCCTTTAAATCGGTTCTGAAACTTGAACTTGGAAAGCGAAATCGAATGCGGGCACGAGTCCATGTAAAACTTGATTTCTTTGTTTCGACTGAAAAATGCTTAGCATATTGATTTTCATTAGATTGAATATAATGATACAAAGATCAACTTATATAAGGCTTAGAAGCCTGAGACTTAAGCTACCAGCTAACTGAAGTTTGTTATAACTCCTTAACAAACTCTAACTAACATAGTTCCCTAACCAACTGATAAAAGACTTGACTGACAGACTAAATAATAAGTTCTTCACTCCTTCTCAAGTTGGTGCATGGAGATTCACAATGGCCAACTTGCCAATAAGAAATTCCAATCTGTCCTTTCCTAGGGGTTTGGTTAGCATGTCTGCAACTTGTTCTTTTGTGTCAATCTTTGTTGGTTCAATTTCTTTAGTCTGAACTCTCTCCCTTACAAAATAGCAATCCATCTCCACATGCTTGGTTCTCTCATGAAAAACAGGATTTGCAGCAATATGAAGAGCTGCTTGATTATCACAAAACATTTGTGTTGACCTTGTTGTGATACTGATAACTCTTTCAACAGCCATCTGACCCATATTAATCCACCGACAGTGGCTGCCATTGATCTATACTCTGCCTCTGCTAAAGATTTAGCCATCACTGTTTGCCTTTTGGTTTTCCATGAGATAGGAGCTCCTCTAAGAGTAATTATGTAGCCTGTACAAGACCTTCGAGTGAGAGGACAACCTCCCCAATCTGCATCACAGAAGGCTTGAAGTTGCAAGTTGTTATTGCTTGGGAGAAAGATGCTTTGGCCTGGAGTTGTTTTGACATATCTCAGCACTCTATCTACTGCATCCATGTGAATTTGCTTTGGGGCTGTCATGAATTGACATAGATTATTGATTGAGTATGTAATATCCGGCCTTGTTACTGTCAAGTACAAGAGTCTGCCCAAAATTCTTCTGTATCTAGATGCATCCACATCTGAATCATCTTGGTTTGGCCTCAGGTTACAGTTCTGCTCCATTGGAAACTGACTAGGCTTGCAGTTTTCCATCTTTGTTTATTTTAGGATGTCAATGGCATATTTCCTTTGACTTAGAACAATTCCTTTGGCTGACCGAGCTACTTCAATTCCTAGGAAGTACTTCAATGGTCCCAAGTCCTTGATGCTAAACTCTTTGTCAATGAACCTCTTTACCTTTTGCATAAAAGCAGAATCATTCTCAGCTAAAATAACATCATCCACACAGATGAGTGTAGTAAGAAATACTCCCTTTTCATTAAAGATAAAAAGAGAATGATCAACCTTTGAGGGAATGAAACCAATTCTTTCCAAGGCTTGAGTGAACTTTTGATACCAGTTTCTTGAAGCCTGCTTCAACCCATAAAGGGATTTTCTGAGTTTACAAACTCTATTATCTGCTCTTTTGGCAAATCGTTGAGGGATCTTCATGTAAATTTCCTCATTCAAGTCTTCATGGAGGAAGGCATTGTTCACATCAAGTTGATGAACAATCCATCCTCTTGCTGCTGCGATAGTCAGCAAACTTCTTATAGTGACAAGTTTTGCTACTGGAGCAAATGTCTCATGGAAGTCTTCCCCTTCTACTTGGGTGAAGCCTCTAGCTACTAATCTAGCTTTATAGCGTTCCACCTCACCATTAGGTTTGTATTTGATTTTGTAAATCCACTTGGAATCTACTGCATGCTTGTCTGGAGGTAATTCTGCTAGAGTCCAAGTCTCGTTGCTTTCTAAAGCTTGTATTTCTCTTTGCATGGCTTCCTTCCAATGTTCATTTTTTGAAGCCTGCGAAAAATTCTTTGGCTCATCATGAGATGAGATGGCCGCCAAGTAAGTAGAATAAGTAGGAGAAAATTTAGTATAAGATACATAGCCTGATAAGGGATATTTCACAGTATTATCAGTAGAAAGAGTAGACACATGATGAGTTATAGAAGGTGGCAAATTAACCTCATAATCCTTTAAATGACTAGGTAAATGTCTCACTCTCCCCCCACTATGTTTATTTTCATCAATGTGCCTATTTTCTGTGTTGTCCAAATCAGTGTGTGTATCAGGATCATGCGGAGCTTCCTCTTGAGTTGCAGTGATGATATCACTGCTAAGGTGTGGCAGTGACAAGAATGATCTTCCCATTCTGCTATTTGCAGAGGTTTGTTGGGTTGAACAAGATCATGTTTCTTGAATGGAAATTCTTCCTCAAAGAACATAACATCTCTAGAGATATATATGTCTTTAGTGACAATGTCATACACTTTATACCCTTTTTGTCCTATAGGATATCCTAGAAAAACACAAGCTCTCCCCCTTTCATCAAACTTCCCTTCTCTTTTATGTTTTAAAACATAAACTAAACATCCAAATACTTTGAGATGAGTATAGTCTGGCTTCCTATGATGTATAATTTCATAAGGAGTTTTACCATTAAGGACTTTGGAAGGTAAACGGTTGATGATGTGAACTGCAGTAAGGACACATTCTCCCCAAAATTGAATGGGAAGGCCGGACTGAAACCTTAGGGCTCGGGCAGTTTCTAAGATGTGCCTGTATTTTCTTTCCACAACACCATTTTGTTGTGGTGTGTATGTACAACTAAGCTCCATTATGATTCCTTTCTCGGTATAAAAATTCTGCATATGGGTAGAAATAAGTTCTAATCCATTGTCAGATCTTACCCTTTTAATGCGTTTTCCATATTGAGTTTCAATCATACATATGAACATGGGGAGAAAATGTTTTACTTCTGACTTATGTTTCATTAAGTAAACCCAAACCCCTCTACTGAAATCATCAACTATAGAGAGGAAATAATGTGCTCTTGATATAGAAGCAGTTTTATAGGGCCCCCATATATCATAATGAATGAGATCAAAATAGGAATTAGTCTTTATTGAACTTAAAGGAAATGGCAATCTTGATTGTTTTGCCCGAATACAAGAATCACAAGGTAGCTTATTGGGATTTCTAACTGTATCTAGACCTATGTGACTGATTTTGCCCTCTGAAGCATGCCCAAGGCGAGTATGCCACAAGTGCCTTTCAGTAGGTTTGCCAACCTTCATTGCTACAGTCTTATCTTGCTTAGGCTCAAGTAGGTATAATCCATCTTGATGTCTACCCGTCCCAATCAGGGTCTGTGTATGTAAGTCCTGTATAATACAATGATTAGCAATGAAGATGACAGCACAATTGCGTTGCACTTAAAATCAGGAACATGCAAAACATTATCTATTTTCATACCATTGGGAAGATTTGCTTTTCCCAATCCCTTAATTGGCACAGTGGCACCATTCGGGATGTTCACATGTTGCTGTTTTGGAACCTTAGTTTCTTCTAGCAAAATGATATTACAAGTAATGTGTTCAGTTGCACCCGAGTCTATTACCCAGGGCCTATGGAAAATAGATTTACCTGCCGTATTGACAATTGGTTTAACTTATTGACAATTGGTTTAACTTGATGACCTCCTGAACCATCTTCATGATCTACCTTTAATTGTTGCATCAAACGATCATATTGTTGCGTATTCCAAGAACCCTTCTTGTCACGATTAGTCTTTTTCCAATCTTGAGGGTATCCAATTATTTCCCAGCAATCTTCTTGAAGATGTCCTATCTTCTGACAATGGTCGCACTTAGGTCTTTCTTTCCTGTTTCCTTTGCGATCATCTCCAGAATATCGGGCTCCTTGTGTCTGGAAGGCAGTTGTTTCTGCTGTTGGCTTATGCATTGCTGAAATAAGCCTCTGTTGCTCATCTTCAGCTACCAGATGATACGCGTGTCCAAGAGTAAAGGTAGGAGTCATGCTCAAGATTTGTGTTTTAACGGTACCAAAGGTATCATCAAGCCCCATCAAGAAATCATAGAGCTGCTCTCGTTTTCTCATGAGTGAAAGGCGCTTCTGAACATCGCATTTGCATCCACCACAAGTGCATTTGGGCCAAGGTGCAATGGATTGAACTTCATCCCATAGCCCCTTTAATTTCATGTAGTATGCAGGGATAGAGGATTTTTCTTGCCGAAGGAGAGCGATTACGCGTCTAAGTTCATAAACCCTGGGGGCGCTTTCTTTTGCAAATCTTTCTTCAAGATCTGCCCAAGTTTCACGAGCCGTGTTGGCATAACGAACGTTGCTCCTAATTTCTTTGTCCATGCTGCTCTTGAGCCAACCTTTCACCATTACATTGCAACGCATCCAATGTGCCAAATTGGGAGAACTGCTGTCTGGCATGAGAATTGTTCCATCAACAAATCCTATTTTGTTCTTAGCATGGAAACAAATCCTATTTTGTTCTTAGCATGGAGAGCATTGCTCATATCCACAACCCACTCTCCATAATTGCCATCATGTAATGGTTCACTTACAAAGAGTTGACCCGGGTGATCGGAAGCATGAAGGAAATAAGGAGATAAAACATCGATAAGAATTTCATTACCATTCTTGGTCTTTGATTTGTTCTCACCATCGCTGGAAGGAGGCGATTGTTGCTTTCCATTTCCATCATTTGCAGATGATGAATCAGCCATTGAAGAAGATGTTGAATCAGTATCAAACTACCAGGATTTAGCTGCTGATACCATGTAAAACTTGATTTCTCTGTTTTGACTGAAAAATGCTTAGCATATTGATTATCATTAGATTGAATTTAATGATACAAAGATCAACTTATATAAGGCTTAGAAGCCTGAGACTTAAGCTACCAGCTAACTGAAGTTTGTTATAACTCCTTAACAAACTCTAACTAACATAGTTCCCTAACCAACTGATAGAAGACTTGACTAACAGACTAAATAATAAGTTCTTTAGTCCGAACAGTTGTTTTTCTCAACCTTGGACTTTGCAATCCCCACAACCCAAGCATGCTTTGCCGCTTTATGAAGTTCAGAAAATTCTTCATTCGCCTTGGTAGTGAAGCTCTGGTTGAAGCTCAAGGTGGAAACTTTCTACAACAGTGACCCTCTGGGTAACTGAAAAGGTTTTTCTTCGAGTCGAGTTATAAGTGGGGGTTTTCGAGTCCTTTTAGCAATAGTGGCACAAGCAATGCGAAGAGGGATTTCAAAGCTCAAAGGTTTTACCTTTTTCAGTGGAAACAGAGGCTAACCGTGCTCTGAAAGCAAGAGGGATTTCAAAGCTCATGAAAAGCAAGTAGAGGAGCATCACCACCATGAAAATTCAAAGCAATGTGAGCCTGCTGGGTAGCACAAATGAAGGTTTTACCCTTGTTCTCTTCATGTTTTGGTCTTTTTCACACCCAAAGGTTGAAACTCTCTCTCCCCCCTCTCCCTATTTCTCTTTGTTTGTGTGAAGTGTAACCTCTCTGCCCCAGAAGAAAAATAATCAATGGTGGGTGGGGGGTTATTGTTGTTTTCTGGGTTTGTTCTGAAGATTTTGTTCGAGTTGGATCTAAGCAATAACAGGTTCGTCAGAAAGTTTTTGGCAGTGGGTGGTGAGTGACATGGTGGTTTGGTGCGGATGGGTGGCTTGGTGGTTCTGATGCAGTTGGGTCGGTAATGGTTATTGGGAAAGGGATATTCATGCAATTAAATTATCTTTATTTTGACCTATTAAATCGGTTGCAGGTAAAATATCTCAATCATCAAATTATTTTAATAATAAATCAACGACTTGGAACCTTAGAGGATCCATCCTCCACTATATTATGAGAGGATTTAAGACATTGCCCGAAAAAAATAGTGTTGTGTCTTTTTTATGAGGCTTCAAACCTTGGTAGTAAAAACATTTCAAAATGGTTGTGGTATTTAGGTTTGTTGGATAAATCTCCTTTAAAGTGAGCAAATATGCAAAGTGAAAATGTAAGAGTATTTTCATCCTTGATTAGTTAAGTGAATTGGGATATCAATATAGTTTAATTGATCAAGAGGGGGATACACTCTTAGTTTCTCACTTTATATTCTAGCTTATTTTAGAGGAGTTTAATCCAGGCTTGAGACACTTTTTAGATACTTGTATATTAAATTATATTTGTTTTTAAACTTTTGTATCAATGCAATTAAGATATTACAGTATTAGCTAAATAATAATATTTTATTATTTACGTTCATTGAAAGCTGAGTATGAAACATTGAACTTTTATTTTTTAAAAATCAAATTTAATGCATTTTATTTGTTTTTTTTTTTTTTAAGTTGGTGGTTGGTTTGTTCAACCTACAATGATTAGGTTGGGCTAACAAAAATATACGTGTTTTAGATTGCATTTAACACAAATTCCCATTTAAACTTCTGTTGATATAAAGCTCCAAAATGGATCTTTAAAATAAGTGCAAATATGTTGTCTGGGGACGCTAAATTTCCCCCTTTGCGGCAAATAGTTTTTAAACCAAACATATGCGTACTAGACTTGACTCAATTGCAAATGTGTGTAATTTGGTGTTGTTGTTTGGTAATCCATCCACCTACACTTCTCAATCATCCTATGACATTGGTATAAGGTTTTTACCAGAATTGAAGATAATTATACTCTAAATAAAGTTTTAATTTTTTGCCATTCCAAGCACAATTCAATTCATCTTAAAAACATTGATCCTAGGGTTAGCAATCCCATCATGATTTATCGGTACCCGAGGCAAGTCTAAAATCTACTATTGTGGTATGGGGCGAAGTTGGGGGTGGAATAGTGTTGTGAAGTGAGTGTCAATCTACTCCGTCTTGCGCAGCATTTTAATCTAAATAACCATCATGCCTAACTTAGCTAATAATAAAATTACGGGTGTTACTTTTTACACCACAAATTTGTCTAATACACCACAAATTTTTTTAAAAAAAATTTAATACCCCAAAAATATCCCCATTGTCTCTTTCCCTCGCCTTCATATACCTGCATGAAATTTTGTAACCTTCCGGAAATAAACTTCCGGCAGCTTTATTTTATACTGTCGGAAATAAAGTTCCGACAGCCACCGTCGACCATAGCGAAAAATTAACTTCCGGTACACTATAAAAGAAAAGTGAATTGTACCGGAAATAATTCCGGTACAGTGGCAAGAATAAATCAAAAGAAGCTTTCAAGGTATAGGCATTCTAATGAAACTTTATCCATGCTTGCTAAGATAGAACAAACAGAACCACTATATAGTACGAAGAATGCAGGTATGAAATATGACGAATGACATGGAAAATTTTAGATTTTGTTTTAATTATATATATATTTTTAAAAAACATAGTTGATCGTCATCGTCTTCTATTTGTGGGTTGCCGCCTAAAATAAATGGAAGAGGATCATTATTTGTCTTCTTCCTCTGTTAGCTGGTTGTTGGCTCCTCCTTGCTTCACTTGTCCTCCTTTGCCGCCTGCGGGTTACATATATACATATCCGAATTAAGATTTCGCTATTTTAAAGATATATATACCGGAATTAAAATTCTGGTATGAAGCAATTTTTTTTTAAAAAAAATAAGGTACGTGACGAACTTGGTAGAAGTTACAAAAGTATTTTAGAAATATTTATTTTTTTTCCAAAAAAATTGTGGTGTATTAAAAAAATTTGTGGTGTAAAAAATAACACCTTAAAATTAATGTTTATTTATATTAAGTAATATCTTTTTGCAAGCTAATTGAACCCCATTGTCTTACACCAAATTCAAATCACCCCCTCTACCCCAAATTATAGTCAGGTGCTTAGCCTAGACTTGGTCTAAATTTAGGATAAGTAAAAAGTGTTTAAACAAGATTATTAATTAAGAATTTAGAATAGTCCAATTGAGACTAGAGAGGTAGGCTTTGACACGCAGAGGAGAGTAGGGATGGCAAAGTGGGTTGTGACCCACGGGTCAATCAGTTAACCCGTCAGAATTTGACGGGGTGGGTTGGGGTTCTCAACCCACCAACCCACTTTGACCCGTCCCGCTTAACCCATCCGAAAACAGGTTGGTGGAGGGGCGGGACGGGTTGACCCATCAACCCGTCATATTAAAAAATAATTTTTTTATTAATTTATTAATTATTTAATATTACTTAATTTAATTTAATTGTTACTTGGAATTATTTCATACTACAAAAATAATGTCTTTACTTTTGTAACACAAATTATGTTATAAGATAAGATTATTTCAATTTTTTAATAATAATTTAAGAAATGATATGAAGATTGCCAAAAAAAAAATATTATATGATTTTTTGTTAATTTTTTTATTTTTATAGCGGGTCAACCCGCCAACCCGCTAACTCATCAACCCAAATTATGCTTTTATGTGTTTGGTGGGCCAACCCACCAACCCATCATTAGGCGGGGTGGGTTGGGGGTTCAACCCATATGTCTAAAACGGGTTGACCCGTCCCGCTCCATTTTGGATGTATTAATAACGGGATCTAGTAGGACGGGACGGATTGACCCACTTTATCATCCCCAAAGTAGAGTGGGAAAAGCCGTGGTTTCGATGGGCTGGAATTTGAAAAACGTCCGTTAGTTTGGTAGAATTAACCAGTTTTATTTTACAAACTAAAAGCCCTTTTTTGGTTGATTTTTCTCTTTCAATCATATACAGGACTTACGATTTCTCAAGAATATAGCACTATAATTTTTCATGTGTTGATGGTGTTTTTCAGGCTAGTTTTATTTTCGGACTTATATATATGATACAAGTAGAAAGTAAAATTTAACTTCTCAATTGAAGAATTTACGTGACAACTTTATAAAAATTGTCCAAATTTCGTAAAAGTGTTTAAAAATCATTTTCCTTTATGTAATGTCATGCTTTTGAGTGCACAGAAAGCATATGGGGAAAAAGAATATCTTAATACATATTCTCATAGTTGGGATAAAATATATTTTTGATTATTTATCTTAATTTTTTGTTTCAATTTGGTCATCTATTTTTAAAAAGTTTCATTTTAATCCTCTACATTTCAAACATTTGCCAACTTTATCCTCTCTGGTTTTCCTTTAAAACCAGCAACAAAAAATCAATGATGAATCTGTTTGGTAAGGCACTTCAACGAGCTTATAACGGATAGTTTATAGCAAATGAGAAAGTAATCCCGTTTGGTAAGCGCATCTATCACTAGCTTATAGCGTTTTTTCACGAGCTTATAGCGTTTTTTCTAGACGCTACTTGAAGTAACGTTTGAGCTTATAGCTTATAGCGTTTCATTTTTTTTTCCACTTTTATCCTTATTATTTTCATTTAATTCTACCTTTATTATTTTCTTTCTCTTTTATGTAAAATCATTAATGAAGATGTCCTTTTATATCATTTTATATTTTTCAGCTAGTTCAACCGCTAGTTTTACCAAACACTTTTATAGAAAATAAGCTAACTTATCCGCTATCCGCTATCAATTACTTTATCTGCTATTCGCTATAAACTATCCGCTATCAACTAACTTATCCGCTAACAGTTAATTTTATCAAACATGCTCGATGGGAACAAATGCCGACACTCCTACGGGATTGCACTAAACTAGAAAAGATCTTCAATAATGTCTATTTAATAATGTTTGTGAGAAAGAAATTCCTTAAAAGACCTTCGGAACAGGAAACCAAACACTTAGTGGTAACAATGATGTCATGGCTCCTGGCATTGGTGAAAACCATTCAAAGCACGTCTGTCATCAATCTTCTCTCCTGATATATATACAAAGGAATCTGTAAGCTAAACAGAAGCAAACATCCTATACAAAATCAAAGCATCTTGTCTCACTCATAAACACCGAAACATGAGCTGGTATTGGGCTAGAGCTACCGGCGCTGCCAAGGCAAGTTCACATAACACTCTCCATCCCATTCTAATCTGCCTTTCTAAATACTGATCCCGATTTTACAGGTGATAGGACACCTTACTTGTGTATATTATTATCGATACTTTATTTTTAAACTTACAATCAATATATAATTATATCCAATTTCACTCAAATAAAAATATGAAATCGTGCCTCAGGCTAGATCTGGTGGTAGATTTTTAGAGAAAGAATGATGTAAAGAAATTTTAAAAGCCCTTTAAAATCTCCTCTAATTCAATTTTTTTATTTCCCCCAAATTAGGGGGTTTTGATTTTTTTTGAAAAATAAACCTCCATGCAAAGTGGGGGACTATCCTCCCTTCCTCATCCTTTTTTGCCTCTCTTGCACCTTTTAACCCCCTCACTTCCCGTGCAAACTCCCAATTAGTGAATATATGAGTGTGTTATGTGTGTTTTGTTTCATTTTCTTGTCCTTCACATATTGGCCAATCCATGTGGGTTATGTTTTTATTTTTTATTTTCATTCTTCAGTTTCTAATTCTCTTGTGCCTGTTCAGAAGAAACTCGACGAAGAAGGGGAAGCCCCACAAAGCTTCCAGAACGTTGCACTTGTGATCGGCATCACGGGCATAGTAGGCAATAGCCTAGCTGAGATTCTACCTCTCCGCAACACTCCAGGTGGTCCGTGGAAGGTGTATGGCGTTGCACGTCGTCCTAGACCCAGTTGGAACACCAACCACCCCGTCCATTACATCCAGTGCAATATTTCTGACCAAAACGACACACAAACCAAGCTCTCAGGTCTAAAAGATGTGACCCACATATTCTACGTCTCATGGAGTAGTAGACCCACCGAAGCTGAGAATTGCCATGTCAATGGTGTCATGTTCAGGAACGTCCTACGTGCCATAATCCCAAACGCTCCAAATCTCTGCCACGTGTCCCTTCAGACAGGTGCCAAGCACTACCTTGGACCCTATGAGTTGTTCGGTAAGATCAAACCCCATGAGCCCCCGTTCACTGAGAACTTGCCACGCCTTAACGCGCCGAATTTCTACTACACCCAAGAAGACATCTTGTTTGAAGAGGTTCAAAACAAGAAGGGTTTGACATGGTTCGTTAATAGACCACAAATCATATTTGGGTTCTCCCCTTACAGCTTAATGAACCTCATTGGGACGCTTTGTGTTTATGCAGCTATTTGCAAGCATGAGAGTGTTCCTTTGAGGTTTCCTGGCACCAAAGCCGCGTGGGAGTGTTATTCTACGGCTTCTGATGCTGATTTGATTGCTGAACAACATGTGTGGGGTGCTGTGGACCCACATGCGAGGAATGAAGCCTTCAATTGCAGTAATGGGGATGTGTTCAGGTAAAGGCGGACCATAAAAATTTAGAAAATGCACCGTTGGATAATGTGTAAATGCATCAAAAATTGATTTTAGAGAATCCGGTCCAAAAATTTAGATGTTAGTCTCACATGCTAAATCATTATCCATCTTTCGATAAGAGTGAAACTTAGTTTTGTAATCTCTTATCTTTTATTTAGTGAATTAGTTATCATTAAACACCCGTTGACTTGGATTTCACATGGAAACCAAATTAAGTTATATCTTATGTATTTTATATCATTTTTTATCGTTTATATTTACAATATATTTTTTTATAAAAGATTTTATAAATTATTTTTTGACCCACTAACCAAAATTTCTCTATCTGTCACTAATTTAGGTGGAAGCATTTGTGGAAGGTGTTGGCAGGTAAGTTTGGGATTGAGGATTATGGGTTTGAAGAGGGCTCGAGTTGTTTAAGGTTGTCGGATATGATGAAGGATAAGGGGCCCGTGTGGGAAGAGATTGTGAGAGAGAATCATCTACAACACACGAAGCTTGAAGAGGTTGGTGACTGGTGGTTTGCAGATGTTGTCTTGGGAAGGGAGGCCTCATTGGATACGATGAACAAGGCCAAAGAGCATGGCTTTCTCGGATTTAGAAACTCCACAAATTCGTTTGCAAATTGGATTGATAGGACCAAAGCTTACAAGATTGTGCCATGATCATCATAAAATGGATACTTTCTCCTTTGTGTTGTGGATGGCTAGGCGAGTACTTTGAGGGTTTTTAATATCTATAAATAAATAAAAAGTCTTGCGAGGCACTGATTAAGGAATAAAAAAAATGATATATTTTCATTCAAAATCTAAATACATAATTTCTTGATATATTACTGATTAGCGTTTGCCATAAATAAAACACGGGAAAAGAGTTATTTGTGTGCATCCATATTTGTGTTTTATGTTCTGTTTGTAATATAATGCTGCCGTTTTTGTGTCTCGTGTAGTGGGAGATGAGTTTATAAGTGAATTTGTAGTTCTATCTATCTAGTCTAGATACATGTCTCACCTCATTTTACTCCCTAGGTGCTTATTTTGCTTTTGAAATAGTCGGTTAATAACAATTGGACAAGAACAATCAAGTATCATCTTGAATTTGTACATGCTAGACTATTAGCTCGTTTGGAAGAGCGGTCCCATACATAAAATCACGTTCGACGTGAAAGCTACACTTTCTAGCTTTCACTTTTTTAACAAATATATTTACATAAATGCCACTTTCACCGTGAATCTTTATTTAACGTGCCTTTTCACCGCACACACAAACACACGCTATAAAGCTTTGGTAAAAAAAAAAAACACAGCTCTAGCATCAATAAACATAATATACATTACAACATCTCTATGTTATGATATAGTACAAAAGAGAGCTAGGCATGAACAATTTTGAAATGGGAAGGGAAAAGGACATGATATAACAAAAAATGAAAAATTGAGGAATTGCTATGGTAGACTCTAAATAGTAATCCCATAGCATTTGAAATTCAATATTGACACCGTGTGAAACCAGAAAATCTAACCTACCTATCTCTCTTACTTAAGTGACAATGTAGGTTATATGAACTTGTAGCAAAACCTTGTCTGTCCCTCATGCTGCCGCCAGCAATGAGTTGATATATTATGTATCTGAATCTTCCTTCTACATAGCGCGAACTGCAATTAAAACTGCATGGATACCAATAAGTTAGGACACGTTATATAATATATTAAAAAAAAAAACATTGAAACCATGTGAGGAGAAAGTTCAGTCTTCAATTGGCATGTATGGCCTGCGGACAAAATTTCAGACAGCAACCAAGTATAGGCCAAGATATATAAGCATAAGGATGTTCAGAAAACGCGACACGGTAAAAAACAGCCAATTATAAATATTTCTAGGTATATCTTTAAAAAGGGCAAAAGTAACAACCTTACGTTCCCATTCCTGACATTCTTACATGATACTGGAAGCTCCCCACAAAAGAATGCCCATTGCATAATAAAGTTTAGTAAATTCAAAATAGCCTCATGTCTATGTATGAAATATACAACAGCAACAAAGTCATGAAAAAACAAATAGAGAAATATGAAGAGATAGCAAAGAAGCATCCTTTACAAACAAAATGTTAGGTACCAAGAAAATAGGGATACTGAATATGTATTTGTATTGATAATGGAAGGATCAAGCCTGATAACAAAGTGTTATCAGAGCCTGAATTACAATAAGGGAAATGCAGAAAAATAGAAAGATAGTTCTAGGCAAGTTCGAGAGTGCCTATCCTCTCCTAAAGAGTCCTAAGTCCAATTCCAGCCTGCCTCTCACTACCCCCTCCCTTCATGCTTATACACTTTCTCTCATTACACAATCCCACGCCTCATCCTGCCAACCGGGCAGTTAGTTATGCTCCCTTCTCTCTCCTAATTCTGATCAGGTGCATCGCACACCTCTTATGCTTGCTTCCTCACATACCTTTTAGTAATTTTTGAGCCTAGGTCCGCATCACAAAACAAAAAGATTATCTTTAAAAAAAAAAAGGTACAGAATAATAAACAACAGCTTATGATGAGGAGAACCGAAAGCAAATCATTAGTTGCTTGTCATAGCATTCATCACAACCGAAAGTAAAATTCCTCCAATTCTAAAGTTGAAAGAAGTTCATCCTAAGAAATAGCACAGCATGCAAGCACATACATGTTTGTTGGAATACAGCATGCGCACACACCCATACAAACAGCTTACCAATTAGGCAAAGAAGAATAACAATCGAAACAGTTATTCGAACAGGCTGATTGTATTGCAATTGATACTGAGATCTTTGAAGCTGTCTCTGAATAGCACCATACCATCCATGGAGTTGCTTGTCATAGCATTCATCACAACCATCAAGGCAACTCTTACTTCTTTCGTAGCATGCATTGGTGCCCTTTTTCAATTAAAAAAAAATTACGGCATTAGTAATTCAACAATGCATCAAAAAGCACTGAAGCAAGTGTCCATTATCAGAGAAAACATAAAAGCAGATTAAGAACACACCCTGTTCAATTCAGCTGTAGGGAGTAGTGCACTATCAGTCTCCTTATGATGATCCACTGCTTTCAGCTTTCTATAACCATTCCTAGGCCACTTCAAGTTAGAGACGGATTCCATGGAACTAAAAAATCCTGATAAACTGGGTATCTTGTGCATAGGACCATAAGAAGCAACGGAGGAACTTGATTGTTGCGCATCATCAGAAACTTCAATTTTCCAAGAACCAATATCAGCACTAGCACTAGCTGCCCTACGATGACCATGTGATATCTCCTCTGTTGCTTCACCCAACCCAGATGAAACATGAAAATTCTTTGAACAATTACTAACTGAATCTTCATCATGTAATTGAGGATTTTCACTGTCCTTGTTGTTACACATAGTGGGATTGTTGCTTTCAGCTGCTGGCATTCCTGAAAGAAACAAAGCAAGCTCATTTTGTTCTCCTTCGTCCAGACGCACCCAAGGCAGAGATGCTTTGCCAGCTGAAAGGATGGATTCATTTAACAAATGATCAACTTTCGCGACCTTGTCTTCAATGGCAGCAATAAAATCTTGGTGCCTGTTTCTTGGACTTGCATCCTCTCTTGAGCTTTGGCTATAACTTGACTTAACAGCCCTTTTAAATTCCTCCAACTGCATTGCCCACCAAAAATGCAACCACATGTTCATTTTGATGATACAATAAATCAAATCAACCACTCATTTAGCATATCTACCAGGAGAAGGAACTACCTGCCATTTAGCAGTGCCAAGGGCAGTATGTAGATCTCTACGAAATTCATCGGAGTTCCACATGCTGGCCGTATCTTGCGACGCATGAATCCATGTCCTATATGCAGATTCCATCCTTAAAAAAGACAATGATAGCAAATCAACAACAAATTTCTAGCAGTACAAATTATAAGATTGTGCACACAAATGAAAATTCCTAATTCTTTGAATTCAATACTTTTAATAGGAAAAAAACGGACAAATTATAAAGGTTCTTCTACTTCTATCCCTACATTTCCTCTCCTAAAGCCAAACAAATTTCAAATTACATAAAAACACAAAGAACAAAGCTACCAATAATACGTAAATGGGTACCTGTCTGCAGATTCCTGAACATCTTCGGCAGCGTTAAAGAAAGGATCTTTTTCCCATCGATCAAAACTCGATGCCATGAATTATAATGGGTCGGTTCCAATTCCAAAATCGAATAATTATCAAAATATCAAAAAATAAAAATTAAGAACAATGATGGTCACGATATATAAACCCTAACAGAGGAAACCTCTGTTGCTTGTAATAAGGAATACGCTACGCAGGTGGGTCGTCAAATCAAATACCAGAAAATAAAAATAAAAAAAGATGGATCCGTGAGAACATTTCTGGTTAGTTAATTAGTTAGTTGGATTGGACGAGAATGAAGCGGATTCCAAAATGTAATTAGGACAGAGGTAAGAGAGACGTATACCAAGCTTTTTCGGTCAAGGATATTCTCATCTCGGCTGCCAAATATTGGTTATTTCAATAAGATTAAAAACTCATTTTATTCCCTATCAATTTTTGAGGTACTATTTTCCATCCTTGAAAAAAAAATTCACTCAATAATTTGTAATAATGATAAAAGAGAAACACGTCAATTCTTCTATTTATCTTCATCCTAAACATAACGTTAAAGTGTTAATATATATCGTTAATGTATCTAGATGTCTATTAAATTCATCCATAAGACCTGTGTTGGTACATCTATTATGGTACATCTGGTATATGTGGTGTGTTACTTGTAATATGTAGGGATTAATATGTCCCACGATAGAAATTGTAAGAGACTAAATTGGTTACTTAAATAATAGTTGGAGACTTTATTGGGTTAATACATAATTATTCTCATGGTCTATTATGAATGTAGGGACTATTGTCTGGACACCTAACATACTAACAATACACATCAACACTCTAATGACGTGTTCAGGATGGAAACAAATGGACGGACTAAAATGTCATTCTTTTATGATTCTCGGGACTATTCCGTGAGTTTTTTTTTTTTTCAGCGACTAAAAGTGGTACCTCAAAAATTGTTGGAGACTTAAATGAGCCTTTACTCTTTCAATAATCGATTACATGCATAATAGATTATAATAAAATCAGTTTTATAGGTAAATATGTTTAATTTGTTGAAAAACAATTTTAAGATAATTAACTTCATTTGAATTGTGTAAAATATCACTTTTATATAGTAAAATACAAAAAACGTATCAAGTTATTTGTATAATTTACTAATATTTGTTTGGTAATTAGTTTTGAGAGGTGAAATAAGAAGAATGTTATTGGTTTTAAAATAATCTATCAGCTTATTAAATAAGTTTCAAACTTCAAACTTATTTAAAAACAACTCTTTTCTTATAAACATAACTGTTTTGAAATTTAATCAATTTACTTGAGCATACCAGCTTCTAGTGAAAAACAACTTTTATAATGAAAAGAGTTATTTGGCTAAAAATTAATCTTACCCAAACACACAGTCTCAAAGTGTAAAAATTGTCATATTATTTAAAATCTTTCACTTTTATAATAGCTACCTTAAAAGTCATACATGAGGTGATGTATGATTAATTGTCAGTATAAAAATATTTATACTGTCAATGAATCAAAATTAAACTCATTTTACAATTAGGACACAACTTAGGTACAATTCTATAGATATTTTAGCGGTTGCTTTTCAATAGGAATAGGACATGGCTAACAAAGTAACAACTATGTTATATTTATTGATGAGTTGTTGCATATGTCCTATTACTATTGGGAAATAGCACCTAACATACACATGGAACTCCACCTAAGTTTTGTTCTTATAATTATTGATAAAAAGTTTTTTATTTTGAAAATAATGGGCAGAGGATTAATGATTGATGATTTAAATTTAAAGGTATCAACAAGACCTAGCAAACTTGATAGATACTTGACCTCCTTAAACATGTTATCAGGGATTCGATGTCTGTCGTGTGTATGAAAATGAATTTGTTGCGAAAGGTAAAACCTACTTCGATGATTTATATGCCTTAAAGGGATTAATACCCAGCTATTAGTCGGAGGATACCCTCGTGCACACCAAAAAAGTAATTTAAAGTAAAAAACCGGTGTGTTAAAAAAGAGTTTAATTTTGATGTATATCAATATAAAACTTTTTTATATTTTCAATCAATCATATATTATTTCACGCGTCACTTTTAAAGTTGTTATTATAAAATTCTAACGTTATTAATGATATGACAATATATAATTGGTTGGAAATATAAAAATCCTTTATAATGACATATATTATAATAAATAGTTTTAATTGTTATGTAGCATCAATGTAAAATTTTTGTACACTGTTAACCAATCATGAATTACACATTATTAAAATTGTTTGACTCTTAACGTATGTTTGGAATAGAGTTTGGAAATCACGTCCACCATGAAAACTACATCCACCATGACATACTTGTAATTTTTTGGGCCTCAAATGCGGACGCTACTGAAGAGAGCTTCTGCGTTACGTCAAGTTTGATATGATACCAAACACATGCTTATAATGATTACCTTAAAAGTCAAGGATGATTTGTGATTGATTAACAATTTGAATTTGTTACTGTGTATTAAATGTAAGAGTTTAATTATTATACACTGACAGTGTAAAGCTTTTTTACACAGACATCCATTTATAAATTGTCATATCTTTTAAAAAAATTAAGTCTTATCCTAACTACCTTAAAAGTCACTCATGCCATGGTTGATGATTGGTTGATAGTGTAAAAAACTTTATACTATTAGTGTATAACAATTAAACTCTAAAACTCTAATTAAATTCTAGAAAAAGATAAAATGATATAGGCACTGGTTAAAGAATTCAAAAATGGTGACATTATGGAAAAACTAAACACTATACTTCTCAAAACAGTAAGTACTCCACTCCCATAAAAACTTACCTTACTAATTATTTAACCATTGTGTGGCATTAGTTAGCATTTCTCAATGATATTTTATTAAGAGATAGAATTCATTGACACGAGGTGCCAATCTGTATTATATATTACACCAAATGTTAACCGTTGATTTTATTTTAACCTAATGACTTAAAGCCTATCATTTTAATTGAAGGTAGAGAATAATTATCTTTAATAAGGAGAGAAAAAATAGTATATATCAAATGAAAAGAAATAGTAAGTATCTTGACTTTTCATTAAAATTATAATATTTATTTAATAAATATTTTAGATTTTAATTAAAAAATATTTATTATATGATAATTATTTTTAGCTACATTTAATAAATATTAATAATATATAATAAATATGACTAAAATAGTAATAATATTAATAAAATATTTCTTATATGACAAATATGTATATTTTATATTTATATTTGATAAATATTAATAATATGTAATAAATATTGACCCATAACATTTTTAGGTAAAAAATTAATTCGCAAATAATAATTTGACCGAAATGTCTATTAGGTAAAATACGTGTCTTTTTAATATCTATCTTTCATTAATAGGAATAGAATTAATTTAATACATATTTTATCACATATTTAGTTTTTATACGATTATCATATAATTATTTAATAAGGGGAAAAAGATTTCAAAATAATTAAGTAAATGATATACGTTGATGAATTAAAATATACAATTTTATTAATAAATTTTTATATTTTATATTTTAAATAATCTATGCACATTTGGTAAATATTTTATATATTTAATTTATAGACATTTATTATTTGTTAAATTACTTTTGTAGTCTTTTCTCATTCTTTATTTAATTTGGTACCATAGAATCTTCCTTAAATTAAATTTTTACCTATTAATGAAAGATACGTATTAGAAAGATATGTATTTTACCAAATAAAATTATTAGAAAAAAATTAGTATTTTTTAGAATTATATTTTTTACCTAAAAATGTTATAGGTCAATATTTGTTATATATTTCTAATATTTATTTAATTTAAATATAAAAATATATGATACTTAACAATGACTAAAGTGCACTATAATTATTTTATTATAGTGTCAATGAATAGTATAAAAAAATTATCATTAAATAAATATTTTTAAATTAAAAATATAAAATATTAATTAAATAAATATTATAATTTTAATGAAAACTCGAGATACTTAATATTTTTTATTTAATATATCTTTTTTTTTTCTTTATTAAAGATACTTATAATTATGTACCAAAAAAAGATACTTATAATTATTCTCTATTTTCAACTAAAATGATAGATTTAAGACATTAGATTAAAATAAAATCAACGGTTAATATTTACTATAATAATAAAATTTGATACCTACACTAGTTACTTGTTATTCTGCCATCATGTTGTTTTTAGAGACTCCAATTAACGAGATTTTCTCACGGGGAAGTAGGAGTGTTCATCAACCGATCCAAATCAATTCAAATCGCAAAGGCTAACCACCATAGTGAAAACCGTTCCAATTCAATCCTAACCGACTTACTATATACATATACTATTATTTTTAAAATTATAGTATTACTCATTCTTGATCAAGAATTCTCTAGAATTTTCCACACTCGTCATCAAATCAAATAATGGTTAATAATAATAAGGAACAAATCGTTGTTGCCTTGCATAAAGACTCAACTGTTCTAGTATAGAGAAAGGTTAATTTTGTGAAAAACGGGTCACAAAAATTTATCTCTGTAAACAAAGAAACAAACTAAGACAGCAATTATGCAAAACCAAATAATGCACAATTCAAACAAGATATAAACGCAGCAAAAATAAAACGATAAAAGAGATGAACACCGGATTTACGTGGTTCGGTCAATGCGACCTACATCCACGGGAGAGAGCAGCCAAACTTCACTATCATGAACAAAGAGATACAAAGCTTTACAATAGAAATCTAAGCCTATCTTGCCTATTCTTGTACTTCCATGTGATTCTCATCATGCCTCCAAGAAATACCCCAAGATAGTTATTTCTACTCCTATGCACTTTCTCAATCTCTTACAAATCACTCTATGATTCTCTCAAGATAGAATTGCTATCCAAGAACTCTCTTACTCACAAATCCTCTCAAAAATCTCTTTTCAATCTCACTTCTGGAAGTTACACAAATCTAAGCATGTATTCTGAGTATTCACTTCTCTTCTAAATCCTCTCCAAGTCCTCTCTATTTATAGATGCTTCAATCACTCGTTCTGTTTCTGAAATGTACATTTTGCTTAGCGAGATACCGTCCACTTAGCAAAATTGACACAGTGATGCATAACTTGAAAAAACCTCTCGCTCGCTTAGCGAGATCACATTCGTTCAGAGAATTCTCCAGAATTGATCACAAGGCAGATTTACTGATTTTGAGTCATTCTCAACAGTTAAAATAGGTGTTGGCACCCTAAACTAGCTCCATTAAATGAAGATTACCTTTTGTCCACTATTAAATCAGTAGAAAGGATAATGACATAAAAAAAAAATAAAGTATGATAAAAACTGAATTATCCAATCTAATATTACTTGCATTTGATTGGATCGAATTTTTTTAAAGAAACAATCCGATTCAATCCAAACCGTACGTTGTTTCCACAATTAGATCAAATGTTCTTTTGGCTCAAAATCCATCAAATCTAATCCTTATATTTATGTGTATTTTTTTTTTTTGATACAAAAAGGGGCCTAAGCCCAAGGAAAAAATCTAGCTAGTATTAACTAAGCGGGCTACAAAAACCCCTACTAGATCACCTAGAATGAGAAAGGAAAAATGTGTAGGAGGGTTGACAAATTCCTCAAACCCATAAGCCTTAGATAAACTCTCATTAGCTAACGAATCTGCACATTGGTTCCCTTCTCTGAAAACATGCAAAAGCATAAGCTGCCAAGGAAGATGAGATAGCTTCCTAATTTTAGTCAACAACCGAGCATGACACCCCTGAACATCATTCTTCTGCAACTCAGAATCACTCTCCACTATAAGTTTTCTAACTCCAGAGTTCCAAGCCAACAACATTCCAACATAGATCCCCCAGAACTCAGCTGTAAGAGCATTGCAAATGCCAATATGTATATTTTTTTTTTATTAATCTATAATTATAAAATCCAAAATAATAACGAGTTAGTAGAGATTCTGAATAAATACAATAGAAGTGGAAATGGAGCCCTACGCGTACATCCGCAAAATGGTGTCAATGTTAGAGGTCAACAAAGTACTGCTACTGCATTCATCCTGCTTTGTTTTACACTTTCTATTACTAGAAAACAACCCAATGGTATGTGGAAGCTTCGGTTTTGAGCAGTTATTATAAGACAATATAAGTTGATCTCATATTTGGTTTTACTTCAATCATGGTTTCTTTATTCATTATAGGCATTATTTTAAATTAACATAAATTATATAGATTAATAATTAATTCATTAGGTGTGATACTAATTGATCATCCCATTCTCATAAACTGGTAAAAACAGTACTGAGCCATTCCCAGCTACCTCTTGGCATTTGCAATTTGTGATTTCAACAATTTAGCATCATAATTCATTTTATTATTTTACTTTTAGTTTCAGCTAGCTTCTATGATTGGTCATGTTCTTCCATATACGAAAGAAAGCTTGATGAGCTTGAGAAAATAAAAGATAACCTTATAACTGGTCTCCAAAATGGTTTCTAAGAGTACAAGTTTTACTTCTGTAAAAAGACATAAGAAAGTTGTATATTTTTAAATTTATTTATATGTTTGATTCTGATGCATGGTGAATAGTATCTGTATTATGCATGAAACTAACTCTTTGATATGGTGGATTTACATGGGATTTTGTTTAGGGATTTTCTTTGACAACTATGAGGAGTACTATTGAGAGCTGAGAGTTCCACTGGCATCTTCTTCTGCTGTTGAAGCCTAGTGGAATCTACTCATTCTTCAATTCAATAGCCATTGTGGAGGTAGTGCATTTTTCATGTTGTTTACTGCCATTTGGTATCTCTAGCACTTTAGAATTAGGGGTATTCCACACAATTAATTACGTTGCCTGTTAAGGATTGTTTAGGAGAACAAGTTAGGGAAGGTGTAAGACAAGATATGGCAGGTAAGTCTATAGAGGACTCTTTCGAGTTATGTTTAGATTCTCATCCGTGGTTTGATTTTTGCGTTTAAATTTATAGCTTCTCTTGTGTTTGCTTTCTAATTAGTGATGGAAACACTCTCAAAAGAGACAAAACAAATTCATATTTATTCCTTTGTTAAGCTTTTCAATTGGATGGTTGAGTTTCAATAAAGTCTATTTGAATTAGAAACAAGAAGTTGCTTCATAGGAAAACATGTCATAATTTATGAAATTCAATTATGCAAATGTTACTGGAGCTGTTTCCAATTTTAACTGGTTAAAATAAAAATTCATATTGTAGGTACTGATATTGTAAAAGGTCCTGGACCGAGCATTCAGATGGGAAAACATGTCCTTTCTGATATTAAACATTAAGATAGGTGGTGATCAAATATTCAAATGGTTATATACAAATCAGATGTAGAAGCTAGCTGAACTAACTTCCCTAAAATAGATAACTGCTTTCTAACTAGCCAACAAACTTACCTCATCATGTAATTTCACTGAACTGTGATCTAACTGTATTAAAATTAATTATAATCGTTTGAATTAGCCATATTTTTTAAATTAAGACATATGACTGAGACTACCTGTACTAAAGAGTAATTAAAAAGAAAAACTTTATATGTGTCGATAATATGCGATTTAGATGCATGTAATCTTACAATATTTTGAGAATTTTTTCTATCACGTGAGGCACACCAAGAACAAGTAAAGACTAGCACAAAGCTGGGAAGATATAATATTCAAAGCCATTATTATACAAATGTACCAGTACCTTTTTTTATGTACAATTATTCCTTAATAAGTGTTCCCCTAATTTTCACCAAACAAAAAGGAACAGCAGAGCAATACATAATAACAGGCTCTCTTAGTCCTCCTTGATGGACCAACAATAGAGCATTACAAGAGTGATACTTATGTGTAGCCCTTCCACTAAGCCATGTTTGATGATATTTCAGTCATGTCCAGCTGAATGCAATTGGACTGACAACCCTATGTTTTCCATCGGACCATTCCAAATGAGCAAAGCTGGTTGTGCCAGAAGGCAATGAAGTATAGGTGAATGTCACAGTGTAGCTCTTCTTCTCATACAGTCTTGTAAAACTAAGTGTTTGTGGTTCAACAACAATCTTCACTGAGGTAGACTGAGATGACACTGAAGCTTTATATGTTGCTGGGGTGCCCACATTAGTTAGAATTCTACTATATTGGACAGTTCTTGGTGCATTAGAACCACCCCCTATACCTGAAGCTGTTTCCAAAGGAACAGCAAAAGATGGGTAGTTGAAATCCTCCACTCTGTACTTCTTTTTTGAGTCACAGGTAAAATCTCTTCTTGCAGCAAGCTTGATTTCAAGTGTAGTGTAGTTCAAGGCACAGAAGAAGCCAAGGTAGTCATCCACATTTGCATCATATACAAGACCAGGATCAAGAGCAGCCACCGGATCCACATGTCCAGCACCATAATCAAACGGTGTAGCTGGTTTCGCAGTGGCACTATCTTGTATGGTTTCTCCATTTTTGTAGGTTGTGTAGGATGTTGTCATGAGGGCAGACCTTATAGCAGCAGGGCTCCATTTAGGGTGAGCTCCCTTAAGGATGGCAGCTAAACCACTTACATGGGGGCATGACATGGATGTGCCAGAAATGATGTTGAAGCTCACATGTCTTGTATCAGTTGACAAACCAGTTGGTCCAACTGCCCCAGTCCATCCAGCTAGGATGTTGACACCAGGAGCTATTAGGTCTGGTTTGAGTATCTTTGGAGTAAGAGCATTTGGTCCTCTTGAGCTGAAAGCTGCCACCACTGGTGAGGGTTGAACTTTTAACTGTGTGCCTCCAAAATCAATTTTAGCTGTTGGATTGGGATTAGAGAAAACATAGTTCTTTAAGGCATCACCGGGTTTATAGCCTAAAGATGCTGCAGGGAGGAGATGGGGATCAGAAACTAGCTCTTCCCCATACTCTTCATCGTTTACTAAAATCATCCCAATGCCTCCAGCACTCTTCACCACCAGACCCTTTTCCACTCTAGGATTTCCTCCTCTTTCACATATCACAATTTTGCCTGAAACTTTTGAAGGAATCAAAGTATCCAAGATGCAAAGGTACCCCACGGATGAATTGCTTACATTACCAGCATAAACAAGTGGCAGTGGAGAATCAGATAAGGATTTGCCACTGTAAAGAGATGCACCTGTGTATTTCTTCCCATTTCCAAGGCTAATATAGGCAGGGAAATCGCGGTCTATAGTTCCAGCTCCAACAGTGGTTAACCATGGTGCAACATTAGCCAAGCTTCCTTGACTAGGCCCACCATTTCCTGCAGAAGTGGCTACAAGAATTCCATGAGATGTGGCTGTGAAAGCACCAATAGCAATGATATCTCTATAGTAGTCCATTAAGCTTCCCCCAATAGACATGGAAAGAATGTTGACACCATCTTCTATGGCCTTGTCAATACCAGCAGCTATGTCAGAACTGAAGCATCCACCAAGCCAACACACTTTGTAAGCTGCCACACGGGCTTGTGTGGCCATCCCTCTTGCTGTCCCAGAAGCTAAACCAAAGAGGCTAGCACCTGAAACTGCAGAACCTGCTGCTGTAGTTAAGGTATGACTACCATGGCCATCATCATCCCTTGGTGACTTTGATTCTGTCTTCTCATCAATAGGTCCAAGAGCTGCTTCATAGCCTTTGGAGAAAAACCTTGCACCAACAAGTTTTCTATTACAGTTTGATGAGTTCATGTTGTTGCCAGTTTCACACTCACCTTTCCAGCTATTTGGTACTGGTCCAAGTCCTGTGTCATCCAAGCTTTTTAGCTCAGGCCATATACCAGTGTCTAGTATTCCAATGATTACCTGACTCAGTTGATCTGAGGCAGGTAAAACAATGCTGGTTTTATCTATTCCAAGGAACTCTGGTGTTCGAGTTGTGTGAAGGTTGTATCTAACTTCAGGAATAACTGATAGAATTCCTGGTTGCTTTGAAAGTGTATCTGCTTCTTGGATAGTTAGCCTTGTGGAGAAGCCGTGTGCTACATGTTTGTAGGTGTAGAGCATCTCTGCAGAATCAGATACTGATTTTAGTGATGAGTCATACCAGTGGAGGTGATCTTTGAAACTTGATGGCATGGTGGACTTGTCCAAGTGAATTATGTATGTTCTTTTAGCATGTTGTGTTTTCTTCTCTGCTATGGTGTATGTGCCACAGAAAATCAGCAGCAAAACAATCTGAAGAAACTTGAATATCAACATCTTCATCTTGTCACCAGTGCTGTGTCTCCAGTGGAGTTTTGGCCAATTGAATATTTGGCTTGTTTTTTGCTTCAGAGAAGCAGGGATACAAGGTATTTATTGTTGATTTGGAAGTTGGAACTGTTGAATCTAAGTAGATGGGCTAAGATTCTTTTACTGCTATGATAATAATGGGAATGGAACATATAATAGCGTTGTCCTCTAAAGAATAAATGGATATATACCATATAAAAAATGATTAAGAAAAGTTTTACTAAATTGGAGCAATAATCTGCTGTGAGTGCTTAGGGCATCCAGAAAAAGTATTGAGACCCCCTTTTGTTAAAAAGAGTTTACTAGTGTAGAGTTTTTTATATTATCAACCAACCAGAAATCATGGTTTGAGTGATTTTTAAAGTAGTTAGGATAAATGTCACACATTTTAGTTGATGTGCTAAGTTATGATTGATTGATAGTATAAAAAAATTGTACATCGTTAATGCATACCAATTAAATCCTATTAAAAAATAACATGTTAATTCTAATTTCTTTCTTTGTAAAGTTAACTTGTTCTTTCATGTCTACCAAAATCTCTTTCTTTTATGGCCACTCTACTTTTCTTTATTATATGTATATATTGGTGGTGCAACTGCAAACATTTGCATAGGTCAGGAGATAATGACTTAATATTTCTTTAACATTATCATAATACTCTGATAGACTAATAGTAAAGACTTCCTTTGGATGCGGGATAAATATATACACGGGCTTCAACTTTACTTCTAGTTTCAAATTGTTGAGGATGTTTTCAGTTTTATATTTGGATTGACATATCATTAAAAATGTTTCACTTTTATCTTAATCAGTAACCACTTCAAAAGTCACTAATATCATGATTTCTGATTGGTTGACAATTTAAAAGGTTTTATACTAAAAGTGTATACGAATTAAATTTTTATATTTATACATAATTTCAATATAGTTATATACTTACATCTTCTGCACACTCTGTGTTCGAGCCATTGAGTTAGAGCAGGATGATATACCATAAACTTTTATACCAATATGTAGATGTGGCGATCAAATGATTTATCACTGGAGTCTGAACGAGTGTTTAGGCAATTGAATTCCTTAATGGGATATATACTTCACACGCAAATATTTGTCCTTCTTAAACGTTCATATGGTGAGAACTTCTTTTGCTAAACTAAGCCAATGAGAGAGAATATCATTTCAAGTTGCTGGATTTTGCAACAAAAATAAAAGGATTACATAAGACCGAGATATGGACAAAACTTATCTAATATTTCACAATAATTGAACCTTTTTTTTTTTTTTTTTATTCATTTGGCGTCTACAGTTGGTTTGTATTATGTAGAAAAACTCGGCAATAATTCTTCACAAGAATCTCAGCCATGTATTTTTCCTTTTAGCGTTGGACAAAGAAATCTCAGCGATATGGCCCAATCAAAGAGAAATCAAAACGCAGGGATTCTTTTGCTTTTTGACATGTCTAGGGGTCAGGTCAGGCGTGTAGAAATGCGTATTACGTCCCTTTCATTAATTTGAAAATTTCTGTAAGCTAGTATACGTACGCTTGCAAAGTTGCAATGTATGGGTAGGGTCAATGTTTAAGGGTGTGTTTGGTTGAGGGGAGGGGAGGGGAGGGGAGAGATTTTAAATAGGGATGGCAAACGGATGGATCGGATGGATTTTGATTCGGATTATAATGGATGGGTCAAAAATAATCCATCAATTCATTTCGATCCATAAAAAATGTATTAAAAAAATCCAATCCATCCATGACCCATTTAATAAAAAATCATCCAACCTATCCATTAATCATTTTTATATGGATGGATATCCGATCCATCCATTTTTATTTTAATATTTTTCACATACAAGCCTACAGATTGGATCAGTCGATCGGCTGACGGACTGGTAGGCGGTCGATCGGTCATGCCGGTCCAATGTTTTTTGTATTGAGAATAAAAAAGATATTTTCACTAAATTCTATAGGGAAGTTATGAGGGAAACTTCTGTACCATAATAACACTATAGTTTTATGGTTAGTCATAAGTCATGGTTGATGGGCAACCTGACACTATAAGCTCCGGTTGCTAGTCATGGTTAATGCAATGAAAGAAATTTGTACTAAGGACTAAACAAATAAAAAAATTATTGTTCTTTTCCACTACTTCATATAGAATCCATGGATAAGACTAATCTACAAACTTGATTTTTTTGGTTTGTGAAAAATAATTTGGAAATTGGAATGGATAGAAAAATCCATATGTTATTTTTTTCTTGTCCAACGGGTTTACAAAAAGCAATTGGATGGGTCATGAATCATCCATTAAAAAAGAGAATCCAATCCAATCCAACTCACTTATTTTTTTTTATAAATGGATGGGTTGGGTGGATTTTTTCATGGATGGACTGGATGGATAATGAGTTCATGGATTATATTGCCAGCCCTAATATTAATGGAGGGGAAAGGAAGAGAGGGGAGAGATTTTAATTAGCTATTGTGTTTGGTTGAGAGAAGGGGAGAGAAGAGATTTTAATTGAGGGGAGGGAAAATAGCACTATTTGTGTTTGGTTCACAAGGGAAGGAGGGGGATTTTAAAGCTAACTTACTTTTATACCCTTATAATTTTAGATTTTAAAATACATAAATAGGGTTATTTTAGTCATTCCATTCAAAATGTTTTAAAACCCCTCCACTTCCCTCCAAATCCCCCACTTTTGGAGGGGAGCCAAAATTGGGTGAGGAGGGATTTTGCTCCCTCCCCTTCCTAAAAAATGAAAACAAATGTTTAAAAAAATCCATTCCCTCCCCTTTCTTCCAACCAAACACTATGTAAAAGAAAATTTTAAGTTCTTTTTAAATTCTTATTAAAGTTTTAAAATTAGAATATTAAATTTTAAATATTATTTTAATTTTTTATTAAATAACATAAATGAAATGACATATTTATATCATTTTTATATTAAATTTTATTTTT
Organism: Ammopiptanthus mongolicus; assembly: GCA_039655645.1. Taxonomy (NCBI): domain Eukaryota; kingdom Viridiplantae; phylum Streptophyta; class Magnoliopsida; order Fabales; family Fabaceae; genus Ammopiptanthus; species Ammopiptanthus mongolicus. The sequence goes on along the minus strand of CM077349.1, from coordinate 78,988,999 downwards.
TAAGGGATCATATAAAGTAGGCATTTCATAAAAATAATAAGGATAAAAATGAAAGAAAAGTTAATAAACTACAAGTTATAAGCTAAATAAATCAGTTTACAAAAAAAGCAATAAGCTAATAAGATAAACTTGTCTACCAAACACCTTTACTTTGGTCAAACAAGCTTATAAGCTAGTCAAATAAACTATAAGCTATAGCTAATTGGACTTGCAAACAGAGCCTTAAAAAATAAAATATTAAAATAAATATGGTTGAGGTAGGTGAAGCCAAATGACTCATTGAGATGAGACATCTCATCTTCGAGGGTGATAACTCAAATTTAATATATAGGAGTTAGATTTGTAATATCAAACTTGAGTACACCAGTAGAATTAAATCATTAAGGCCTCGTTTGGATACCATAACTTACAGTTTATTAAAGTTTATATACTAGTATCAGTGCTTTTATATAAAAAAATTAGTGTTTGGATAAACTTAAATAAGTAACCTATTAACTCTCAAAAGCTATTTTTAGCTTATCTTATGATGCCAATTTTTTAAGCTTCTTAGAAAAGATTTGTGTAAAAGCTCATATTCAGCATGACTAGGAAGCTATTTTGCACATTTAAGAATTTTTTCAAGTATGTATCCAAACACTAATAACTTAATTTAAAAAAAGCTTATGATATAAGTTTACACATATACGCGCTTAAATAAATTGCTTATCCAAACAAGGCTTAACTATGATAAATTATACTAATTAATCATAATAATTATTTATCAATTAATAATATGATTGTTATAATGCACCTAACTTATGTATTAAACTTGTGCAAGAATTTTTCCCTATTTAACTTAATAAAGAAAAAAAAAAAAAACAAAAGATAAGTTAAGGCAGTGATAATTGAGTCTGCATTTTCTACCAACACTCCACTAATATTGCGCTGGAGAGAAGCTTTTCAAGTAAAAGCTCTTTCTTGAACATTTTGAAAAATAGCTTTTCTAAACGTACACAAAATTTAATCCAAATCATTGAGGCTTAATTTGTTTGGGGAAAAAAACTCTCTACAGAATTATCCTTTTGAGAAAAACTATTTTGCGTTTATCCTAACATGTTTGATAAATATGGTTAAAATTTGAAAAGCAGTTTTAATGAGAAAAAATTTATTTTTAGAGAATGTATAAGTTCCAACTTATTGAAATAAAAGTGATTATTTTGAAATCAAAAACAATTTATCTCATATTATCCCTATAAAATTAATTATTAAACAAATACTATTAATTTAAATAAATAAATCCATATCTATTTTATAATTTATTATAAAAAAATTTATTTTTTGTACCACTCAAATAAAACATATTATCTTAAAATAGTTTTTTAGTAAACATAATCAATCATAAATCTGATTAATCATAATCAATTATACATATAATCCATCGAATACAATCAATTAATAATTTGATAGAATCACTCAGTTTTCCAGGCCCTTTGATATACAGATTAAAGAAGTATTGACATCTACGTCAGAGAACTGGTATAGTGTCGTTAGGGGTGTTCGTGGATTAATTTGGATCGATTTTAAGTTAAAAAGTCATTCAATTTGAAAATAAAAACAAGTTGCGTTTCGATTTGGATTGGATTGATTCTTATATCAAATCCAAACCAATCCAATACAATTAAAAGCAGTTTGGGTTAGATTGGATGATTCAGTTTTTATCAATATAATAACAAAAAAGCATGTCTAAATAACATCAACATATATAACGTATAAGATTTTAAGAATTAAAACATTACGAACTAATAAGTATCACTTTTATGTATGGAACATTAAAAATAGTAAATATTATTAGAAAACAAAAACCAAAAAAAATAATCTAATACGACTTTAGATTAGAGTATTCCGCAATACACTAATAGTCTAATATGGTGTTACATACTAATAATAGAATAAATAAGTATTAAATTTTGTATATGTGATTCGGTTTTAAAAAAAGAAACTAAAAACCACCAAACGGATTGATTTTCACAAAAAAAAGTCCAAAAAATCCAATAAAAATTAATTTTGTTTCGGTTTTCATGTTTTTTTTTTATTGGTTTTCGATTTTTTTATCGGTTTGGATTTAAACATCCATATGAATTGTATTCATCCAGAATTGTGCTGGATTGTAACTGGAAAGATATTTGGTGCATCCCTAACAGTGAAGGCAAGAATTAAATCATAATTGTTAAGACATTATTCAAAATAGCTATCGTTACTTGTGGATAAAAAAAGTTCTAGATAAGAAAATGGTGTTGAAAAGACAAAGCGAGAAAGTTGTTTAATCATAGAGAGTAAAGATCGATGTTTGAGTGGCAGCTTCTCCCACTTGGAAACTTGTTTGTTCTGCTTTATTCTGGCTATTAGCTGGAATGGACCTATCACTCATTAATGCTAACCACGTATGTTAAGTAACCTGATTTCTATACTTAATGTTTTGCTTACAATTAATTTGAAACAATTGAACATTGTTGATACTTATGATTAGCACTTTACCAATAGTAAGCATGCAACGTAGTTTACTCATTGGCCTTCTCTGCCATTCACTTGAACATATCATCTGATTAAAGTAGCTATTGGGTCCCAAATTACTGCAAGGAACTCAATAAAGTGAGTAAAAAACAAATTTTAGAACAAGACATTCAGTCAATTCTGATTATGCTGGATTTGTTAGAGGTCAGCATCATTCTGAAAACAATCACTGATGAGTGTAATAATATGAACGCTTGAACCTTTCTTCCATCACGATTCCACAATTCAATATTGGTAGCTCTTTCCACAATGGCTAATAGGTACTGGATCAGTTTCTATCACAACCAGGTGAGTTGCCAAAGAAAATGAAATAATAAGCAATTAAGAAGGAAAGAAAAAGAACTAATAATTGTAGAAAAGAATCCAGTATGATTCTTGGCCAATGGAATCTGATATTTGCTTTGTGTGGTCTTTAAGCTATGGCACATAAATATATACATCAAGAAAATGACTACGATGTCCCAGCCAAATTACATGTTTATTTTAACTTCAAACAACAAATATGTCACTTTATGGATTAGCCTCTGCTGGAAGAGATCATAAATACTAAATCACTGATTAACGCAATTGTATATTTTTGAAAAGTAAACTAACTAGCAGTAGACTGAATATACACACCTATGCACAGTGATTAAGATATAAGAATCTATAACTGAATAACAATCCATAAAATTATCAATTTATATATCCTTATCCAAAGTCTAATAATTAGGTGCCTAGGAAGTCAATCGGGATTGGCATATCTGGTCAAGCCTTTCACCTACACTTATTGTGATTTGGGTTTGATTCTCATATTTCTTTTGTTGATAGACGATATGTAAATTTCACTTTAAATCCTCGATGAGGTTGGTGGTCTTCCGTAACCTTGTAAGGGAACGTGTCTTTCTTTAATCTAAACTTTTATATACCCAAAAAAAAAAAAAGAGACTGGGATGAAAATCTCAAATTATGTATATAGTAGCTAATAAGTCACATTCCCGCACCAGAAAAAGGACAAAATAATTTGGAACCAGTTGCAGAAGTCGTTTCTTGTTGAATGATTACGTTCCTCAGTGACTTCCTCCGTATTAGAATTGACAACCTAAAGAGCTTAACTGCATGCATGGATTATAATATATCAACTAAACACAATTAGAAAAACGTTTGCACATGGATAGAGGCTGTGCATGGCGACTCGATTACAGTTACATACACGTTATACAGTATTTTCGAATGATACAACCAGAGGGTGACCCAACAAATTGAGGACCCAAGAGTTTTCATAACTGATAAGAGAGGAGGGGTTGTGACAAGGACAACGCCACCAAAAAAAATAATGCAGTATTTATGTAGATGTAGTTATAATATATACTTTATTGATTTAATTGATATTAGTGTAAAACAATTTACACTGTCAACTAATTATAAATTGATCACATCAATTAAAATGTTTGACTCCTATCCTAACTACCTTAAAAGTCAATCATATCATATTTCTGATTAATTGATAGTATAATTTTTTTTACTATATAACAATTAAACTCATACTTTCTTAGATTTAAGTCTAACTCAATCCTTAAGCTAACTCAAAAGGTGAGGATTGTCAAGCTTTATATAAGCTCTTACGAGGCTAGTCAATATGAGACTTGGATTTTTCCCAACACACCCTTCACGCCTTGCACTATTGGGTTTGGTGTGTGAATAATATGGTGGATGACCCTTTAATGGATCTAGGATAGACTTTGATACCATCTTAGATTTTGACTTAACTCAACCTAAAAGCTAGTTCAAGATGTAAGGATTGCCCAAGCTTTATAAGCTCTTATGAGGTTCTATCTCTAGTTAATGTGGGACTTGGGTTTCTCCAAATGGAAAAAGCTCCTCTAAAGTGAGGATATTTTTAAAGTGAGCAAGTAAGGGTGTTTTCACCCTTGATTCTCTATTCCTTGATAATCGAAACCCAAAGATCTATGAACTAGTCCATGTTTGACTAGCCAAGCAGACATAGTGAGTTAAGATCTTTATACACTTTGTTAAATCAAGGGTGGAAACACCCTTACTTATTCACTTTAGAGACAAACTCACTTTAGAAGAGCCTTATCCTTTCCAAATATACTTCATTTCCAACGTTGCCGCATGATTGGCTTGTTATCAAATGATTTGGTCGCATAAAATTGATGCATGAGCAGAACATTTTACACACACACTTCTTTTTTGAAATTTACATTTACATGAATAATAATATGGCTGCCAATAACATGGACCGTGGTGAATGAACCAGTGTAGACCATCAAAATATAACTATTGGATGTAATAAAAATTACATCAACGTCAGATATCAAGCAAGTATAACCTGCTTAGCAGGTTACTTCATGAAGTTTTTGTCAAAAAAAAAAAAAAGGTTAATCCATAAAGTTTATAATTACAAATAAATCCTAAAATAAACTCTCTTTTTGTAAGCAAGAAAGTATATTACCAAAAGTAAAAAAAGTACAAGTTTACAAGGGTCATACCCCAATAAAAACGATGTGTAGGCCACCAAAAACATGTATGCAAGTCCCAACCAAAAACTACCACAACCTAAACAATCCAACGGACAAAGGTACACATGCCAACTAAACAAGTCATGCATGCCAACAAAAGAAAAGCATGCAAGCCCTAAGAGCAAGGACTAAGGCTGAAAAAAGGAGACATGTAACACCCACTCATTTTGTCACCAATGGTTATAAACTGTAAGAGGAAACTTGTGAGTGTCGAAAAGGCGATCCTGAACAACTTAAGCAATAAGGGTGCAAATAGTAGAACGAGAGCTCACGACATCAAAGAAAATATGAGCATTACGCTCTCTCCAAATGAAACAAACCGCAACAGCAAGAGCAATCTTAGTAATAAAAGAAGGAAGATCTCTACTCCGACATCTCGATGTAAGCTCCTGAATAACACGAGTCTAATTCGATGAACTCAAGTCCAAACAACACTTATGACGAATAAAGGACCACAACAGAGGTAAAAGGACATTCAAATAATAAGCGGGAAAGATCCTCTGGCTGATCACCACAAAGAAGATGAGAGTCTTGTTGAATGATTCCCCATTGCCTAAGCCTCATCCTAGTGGATAAGCGATTATGAATCGCAAGCCACATGATGAAGGAGTGTCTAGGCATGAACAATTTTATAGTGGATAGACCCACTATGAGAACGCTACACAATAGTTATGTAAGTGTCATAAGCGCTTCTCATGGTAATTAACCATAAAGGCACGGGTTTCAACACAATTAGTTTAAAACGATAAACTTCAAACAATGCAATAAATAAAGAGTAAGGAAAAAGATCAATACAAGATATTTTATCCTAATTCATCCCAAACTTAGCATATGTTTAATCCCCGACAAACACTGATATTTTTCACTAATAAATATTCTTTGACCCTAACTTCTCCAGACTAATTACAATAAAGTATTCTTTGACATACACCTCCTTAGGCTATCTTTACAAGTATTCTTTGGACTGAGCCTCTTTAGGCTATACAACAGATTTAAAAAAGTATGATGAAAGGGATTTTTGTCTCACGAACAACACTCAACGAGTGGAATATGAAAGTGATCAACAAAGAGAAGTATTCTCAGTAGATAAGCTCAACGAGCAAGATAACAAACTAAGATTAAAAGTATTGTTTAGAAGCAGTGTAGAAGAAATGAATTTAGCTTGGCAATTGCAAGTACAAAAAGAATGATAGCTTTTAGCAAATGCTCTTCACGAAAGTTCTTGAATATCAAAGTTCTTAGCAAAAGGTTCTACAAAAGCTTTAATCTTCTTTCCTATTTATAGAGTTATTCTGTCTTCAGCAAAATGTTGAAAATGCTCTTCATTCTTCTTGAAAGAACAGAAACATTGGGAAGAGCGTATCCGTATTGTAGTCATATGTCCTTGTGTCTTCATTTGTTTCCACTATCGAAATACTTTTGGTACATCAGGTTGCTCTGTATTGTACAATTTTCGACGTGTTGTCGAGTACCGGAATAGTTGTCTGATAGGAAATCTCTTGACGGTCGAGTACAACAGAAAAGTTACTTTTTGCTTTTTGCACAAAACAAAATGGTTTTCTTTTTGTTGTAAAATCGGAAGTCCCAAAAGTCTTGATTTAGCCTTGATAGGAAATTTGTAAGGCTTCTTCGTTTCGTAGTTTGTAGAGTCTATTATACACTTCATAGTTTTGAGAGTGATATGCTCTGTCTGAGTTTTAGTATACATTGTATGAGCCAAATTTGAAGCATTTTGAGTTCATTAACTTGAATCTTTATTTTGCTTCTTCTTAATTACGTTCTTCAGGCTTTGTAACAAAATCTACACAATTGAAACAAACCACTGAAATAGTTCAAACAAAGTTTTTCATACAAGTGTGCACAAAAAATATTGAGATGCTTGTTATCATCAAAACATCGTCTGAGATAACTTAAGGACTTACATGATCATTTTGACTTCAAAGGAATACAATTTTTTTTTTCTTCATTTGATCGAGGAGAAAAAAACTCCAAATTAAACTAAATTTATCAAATGATTCAATTCACAGATGAGTTAAGTTAGTCCAATGGGCTTATTTATACAATGGAGTTTGCTAACTAGGTACTTACCAATTAACAAAAATATTAACATATAAATTTATAAAAGAATGAATTGTCTGTAATCCAATTTGAAAAGTAAATTAATTGAAGTGCCTGCAAATGGTTCAGACTTCTGATACCACCTAATTGCAATTTTAAAATAAACTCAAGTGTGAATATGACGAATCAAAATCAATTTCACTTGCTTACACATATATTTAGTGGCTCACGTGGTGGAAGTTGAATATCGTCTGTGGTTCTCTCAATCCACCTTATTAGATGTTGTTGCTTAGCATTATTTCATTGAAGAAAACAATTCTTGTGGCAGCCCATTGGTATTGGACATGTGATGGTTCCTCCCCCTCCCCGTGAGGTTTCGACGGGGCACCCACCCTTATATCCCACCTCAGGGTCAGTATAAAAAAAAAAAAAAAAAACTCCTGGGGCAACATACATAATATATGGGCCTTGTTGAGCTCTTGTTCGGTTTTGACTTTTAAATTTTGTCGCTGTGGTCCACGTCCCCACCATGGAAGTCCATGTAATTGCACAACTACAAAGGAAACACATCCACATATTTGATGGTTTCTATGGTGCACCAATTAAAAAAAAAGTGACATCATGAGCCACCAACAGAATTATCAACCACTTGTAATTTTCAGGTATCACTAAGTTTTAATGGTGGTTCTACTAAGTCTGCCACATACCAGATGTGAATATACATATACCCATGCTCTCTGAAAGTACGATGATGCTATAGCCTATAGTGCAATGCCAAACTTCCACTTGCTTTGATGTACATTCGAGGGATTGTAATTTAAGGCTAACTGCGTAACTCAATGCCACTGGAAATTATTCTCTGCTTGTACATGCTCAAGTCTGGGTTTATAACTTAAAGAAGTAGAAAATTGCATTTAAAAAGTTATATTGTAAAGCACGGATTGCTGGAAGAACATACACGAGTAAATTCACTGCAATATAGCTTTCTGTTTTTTCCCCACTGGCAGACTTCAGTACCATAACCAAGAATTAGCGCAAACCCGCAGATCAAAATATAATAAATATGTAACACTAAATGGGATTCACAATAATTACAAAGAAATTCATTCAAAAATGATTTAATTGTGATATACTATCACTTCTACACTTTCTACTGATTATACATTGTCACAATTAAAAACGTTTTGACTCTTATGATAAGAGTTAAAATAAAAGTCACATATATAATGATATTGATATATGATTAATTAATAATGTAATTAAACTCATTCAAAAATAAATCTATCAAGTAGAATTCGATTGATCAAATTGAAATGATAGTTGCAATAGAAAGCGTAACAACATGTACATAGAATAGCCACAGGCGTGAGATGATACTAAATAATTTAGTTTTAACGACCTGAAAGTATGTAATCTTCGGAAGGACATAAGACCTATATACATGCATTTATTTTTTTATTTTTTGTCTAAAGGAAGGTTCATAAAAGGCCTTACATTGAGGAAAGGATAGAAAAGAGAAAGGTGGAGCGCATAGTGGGGTTTGAACTTATGCACTCACAATTCATATTCTGTAACTTAATCAATTGAGCTGACTCAATTGGACTATACATGCATTTATTTATGTACAATATATATTAACAGTTCGATATTTAAGAACACATCATCATCATCAGCATATGATTGAAGGAACAAAGAAGAAAGCAAACAGCACAAGAGAATCTCGCATACTTCGAAACAAATTTAATTTTTGGAGTGAGTCTTATTTTTCCTGAAATAAATGATGGAGAACGTCCCGTGGCGAGGAATACAGGCAGAGAGATGCCGTCATTTCTTAACCTGAAAATATCCACTTCAGAATTTCAATTACTGAAATAATTCTAACCATGAAATGAAAAAAATTATAGTACATGATTATATACCATGGAAAACTTTAAACAGCAATATCAAATATATTATTGTCATCCTTAAATGGATTACAGGTTTCAAACATTTAAGTTTTGGTGGGAGACATCACTAAAAAAGAAATGAAGATAAACAACATAAAAGATCAGACGCTTAGTCAAATAAGAAAAAAATGATCATTCTAGTATATGCAGTTGTTGAAGATAGTCTAATTCAAAAGTTTAAGCTTTTTCTGTGAAGGTTAAAGAGTTCTGTCACACAAAAATCTTTTGAGCTTAAGTGAGGATAATTTAAATATGAAGATTGAGCCTATTAAAATCTTATAGATATAAAACTATTTAGATCTTCACCTAACTAAAGCTTTTAGAAGAATTGAAAAGTGATATCAGTATATCAAACAGTGGTGGAGGGATTGCTTGAGAGCCCAATCCACATTCACAAGATTGAATTTTTTTTTTTTGGAATAACCCTAAAAAAAAAATTTAAAAACCAAAATACCCCCTTTTCAAATTATACACCAAAATACCCTTGTTTTGTATGCTGTTGGGAAGTTGTATTGGCAAAACCGACTTCCCTTCTGTGTTTTAAATATTTTTTTAAAATTTATGTTGAGCAGTCGGTATTGACAAAGTAGACTTCTCAACATGGTTTTTTTTCATTTTTTTATTTTTTACGTTTTTAATTTATTTTGTTAAAAATAAATAAAAATTATTTTTTTGCCAATTATTAATAATGCTAATTTATATGTTAATCTTAAAATTAAAAAAATTAATGTTGTTATTAATTATTTAATTTATTGATAATTTATTGTAAATTAAAACAAAAAATACATTGAATTAAAAATGTTATTGTTGTGTAGAAGTTCCAGTACGGTAAGGACAATTATTCCTGCTATGACCCACATTTTGACAAAGTCCATATCTTTTTTGCTGACCCCTTTTCCTGAGGTCCATCTCAGTATGAATGCGAGAAGATCGTGGACGATCTCGTGGATCTCTCCGCATTTCTGAATTGTGGCACACCGTGTCTCCGTCATATTGTGGCCAATATGCTTCGTTGGCCACCACGCCGAATTGTTCCCGATAAATGTTGAATACATTCTGCAACTTGTACGCATCTGGAACATACGTCATGAAGTCATGAGAAGCACATGAACAACAACGATTATATGTGAACAGGGGATGTGCAGTGCCTGAAATTTTCCATAGTCACACCATTTTGCATTTAAGTTCACCCAAAAATTCCTTGCAGGCCTACCCTCTCGTGGGTTAACCAACTCCTCCACCTGGAATTCTCTGTTTTGCCGATCGAATGAATTAACACCGTGAGAGTTGAGCTTTCCTCATTCCTCTTCAATGGCCTTGGTGAGAATTTCGGCATAAATACGGCCAGATCGGAGGGAACGTAGAAATAACCTCTTAATAGGGCAACCTATTCGGGGTCATGTGTCTCCAACCCAGGAGTACTTGGTGTGGTTTTGGCAAAACTCAATCCCTAACCTGTCTGTTCCAAACAATTGCAAGACTCAAGGGGCGAACGAGGTGGACGTAACGCGAGTATTGGCCAAACATCAGGTGTAACACAACACGTGCCTACACAACGACGTGCAAGGCGTAATACACCTCGACCACCCAGCCCCCCGGTTGGTGACACCATGCAATATCAAGACCCCGAACCTCCACGACATTCATTTGCATATACTCCCACACAACAAGAGGCTCCCGAATGGATTGACAATCGTCGACAATCCTTCACATCCAGTGAAGGAGATTTTATTAGCAATCTGTTTGGTGTAGACATTGGAATGCCACAATCAGCAGCTGGTTATATGCAAAATATGTACTCATTTGACGTTTCATCATTCTCCAACCAAGCTGACATTGCTAGCTCTTCAACGCCATATATTAGTGAACAAAGATATGATGTGTCGCTGCCACCCGAAAATCTTAATTTCAATAGGTTGCGCAGCAAGACGAGCCGCCTGCCGGTAATGAAGAACAACCAAGTCAACGACGTCAACTTCCAGCACATAACAGGCGACCTCCACGGTGTGGGACTGGACACCACTTAGGAGAATAAGAGCCTGTTTGGCAAGGCAATTTTACGAGCTTATAGCGGATAGCTTATAACGGATGAGAAAGTAGTCCCGTTTGGTAAGCGCTTCTGTCACGAGCTTATAGCGTTTTTTCACGAGCTTATAGCGTTTTTTCCAGACGCTACTTGAAGTAGCGTTTGAGCTTATAGCTTATAGCATTTCATTTTTCTTTCCACTTTTATCCTTATTATCTACATTTAATTCTACCTCTATTCTCTTCTTTCTCTTTCATGTAAAATCATTAATGAAGATGTCCTTTTATGTCTTTTTATATTTTTCAGCTAGTTCAACCGCTAGTTTTACCAAACACTTTCACAAAAAATAAGCTAGCTTATCCGCTATCCACTATTAGCTACCTCATCCGCTATAAGCTATCCGCTATCAGCTAGCTTATCCGCTAACAGCTAATTTTACCAAACAGGCCCTAAATGTTTGTAATAAATTTTAATTAATATTTTTAATTATAATTTTAGTTCTTGTTATATTTTAATTATCATCATAAATATCATAATTAATAGTTTTAATTATAATTTTAGTTATTGAGAAAATTATTTTTTTATTTATTTTTAACAAAAAATAAATTTAAAATGTAAAAAATAAAAAAATAAAAACCATGTTGAGAAGTCTACTTTGTCAATACCGACTTCTCAACATAAATTTATTTAAAAAAATTAAAACATAGAAGGGAAGTCAGTTTTGCCAATACCGACTTCCCAACAGCATGCAAAACAAGGGTATTTTGGTGTATAATTTGAAAATAGGGGTATTTTGGTTTTTCATTTTTTTTTAGGGTTATTCCAAAAAAAATTCTCACAAGATTAATGATATGTCTCCAAGCGTTCATATTTTTCTTAAAAATTCCTTCAAATATTTCCGACCATGATTTGCAATTTTGGCTCCTCACTATAGTGAACGAGTCTCAACTACTGATTTAGACTGAACAATAACCCCTGATCTCATTGTGGTTTGGTAATCAAATAACATCTATCTCAGATAAAATCAATGCTATATAATAAATCAGTCCGAATGATTTTACAATCTTACATTGTTCTCCAAATCTGACTCTGTAACTGGGCTACGGTCTTGGCCACTAGACTCTCTCTGTAGTTCAATTTCCCTGCAGTGGAGATGTTACCCTAAAATCAGATATACCAGAAACAAACCACGCAAAATTAAATCTATTAATATTGAACAAGAAGTTAATCAAAACAGGTATAATAATAACACTATAATAGTAATAAAAATGGACTATCGATGTAACCAAAGAAAAAAGAATACTAATGACTACCAATCAGTTAACATCAATTGTTGATGAGACAAAGATGTGCTCAAATCAGCAGCAACAGATTCAGAAATTCCTGACCCTGCTGGTTCATGTTCACTCATTCCCTGCAAAAAGATCCTGTTCAAATTCTCCATTGATCACATCACCTAAGATATTAAAAGACAAGACAATATGTCATAACAGCATGAAGATCTGTTGTCCCATTTGGATGTACAACACCTTGTCCCAACCAATAATATCATGACACGTAAGTTGCAATTTCTAGTAATTTAAAAAAGATAAAATATGTGACAAGATATTATTAGTGGGGACAAGATATGATACATCAAAATGAGACAACAAATCCTCGTCGGCCTTAACAACACAAACTCACAGCAGAAGTATCTTTCATCCATCCAGGAACTTTATCCGAAACAATGCTGATATACTGCTCCATAGCAACCTCTGGACTCATGTTCCCCAGTTTTTGCCAAGCATTCCTTGCACAACGTAATCAGTACTTTCCATCACTCATACAAAGCAGAGCAGCTCTCAACCCTGTTATTGTAACTAGAAATCAAGCTATACCGTGTAACTAGTACAGCACGGCCGTGTAACTAGTACAGCTCTCAACTCAACCCTGTTATCCTAGGGTCTTTTATGTTAGCAGGATACAGACATTCTTGCAATTCAGTATTTTATTGAATGCTTTAGTCATCTGTCCAAATTTGTATATACTAAGTCTTGAGAAATACCAATCAATTGCATAAGACCTACCCATTGATTACTTTTGCTAACAACGCAGCCTAATTACTGTACTACACTACTATTTACGGACTTATATGGTTAGAGGAGTGCTAGCAACACACTCTAACACTTTATTTCCAATACACTCTCTCCTATTGGTTGAAATTCATGTGAGTCTCACAAATTCATGTGGATCCAACTTGAATTTTGTAGGACCCATATGAATTTCAACCAATAAGAGAGAGTGTGTTGAAAAGAGAGTGTTAAAGAGTGTGTTGTTAGCATTTCTCATATGATTATTACTTATAAGTTATACCACAAATATTAGAAATTATTGTATGCTGTTAAAGCATTAATAAATGCATGTTTTAGGCATGTGACCACCGTTGATTTTAGACATACTCACGTAAATTTTAGGCAGCAACTTAACATTAATGGTACTCTCCATTTCATAATATTTCAAAAAGTTTTGTTTTATCAGTCAAAAAAACAGTTGTTTTATTTTATTTGTAACTTTAGAAAATCAAGAAGGCAATCAATGCATTATTAATTTTTTAAAAAACTTTGTCCTTATCGATTGCTATTGGGTCTTGCTAGGAATCAAAAGATGAATTTTTTTTATTAGAAATCACAACTTTTAAAGTTTTAATATATTGAATACAACAATTTTCAATACAAAATTTCTATATTTGATCCCTTAATCAGTGTCAGAGCATTGGTCAATATTTTCCTTTGGTATTTTCAATAAATGAAATGAGAGCATGGAGAAGTGAATGGGTAAAATAGTCAAATACAGTTATATTTCCATAAAATTAAGAGTATTTAATAGATTATTAGTCTCGGACTTTATAAAGTGAGCTTTAGTGTAACGTGAACAAATAACGCAGAATGTCACTCTTAATTAGTTAAATAAAGTCCACTTTAGCTAATCTTATACTATCCTTAAAAAATTATCATATATATTAATCCTTAAAATGTTTAGTAATAATAATTATATTAAACCCTCGCATCAACCATTTGTTCAGTAAAATTGATCCTGATGAAGGTGAGGATGAAATTGAGTGAGGGATAATGACATGTTACTTTCCTATAGTCTGTTACAATATCAGGGATGGTTTACTAAAAGATGTATAGATAAGATAATAAAACTGATACCATTTGGCACGTGCAGAGAGTTTGAGAGGCATTGGTTGAGGTTGACGACAAGGCCCTTCTGTTGCAACCTTGTGAAGTCCATACAACTCCATCTCCACATCATTTGTTAACCCATCACTTTCACTCCCATGACCATTACCATTACCATTACCAACAACAAATTCCGTAGCCTCCATAAACACCTTCTCCAACTCACTTCTTTCAATCCCTTCCCAATCATCATCATCATCATCATCATCCAGAGCCACATCCCTCTCTTCCACAATGGAAATTCCATTCTCACTGGACTCTTGTTCCACGCAGCTTATTTCTTCAACATAAACACGATCCTTTTTCCTCTGATCCGAAGAATCCTCAGAACCAACAGCTTGAGGATCAAACTCTTGTGTTACTTTATCGGAGACTTCCACTGACGCCACCGACAACTCAACAACGTTGGATTCAACCGCGGTCTCTTCTTGTTCTGTGTTATGTTCGGTTTCTACATTGGTTGCAACTTGAAACTCGACCTTGCTGTCGGTTTGAGCGGTCTGAACCGTGAACGGGTCACCGGACACGTGGCGCAACTGGTTGACATGGTTTGTTGTATGAGGATCGGTGGGGATGGCCAAGGAAACGAGCTTAGCAACGAGGAAAGACAGAAGAAGAGCCAGTGATGCGGTCACTACAAGATCGCTTGCGGTTACAAGCTCCATAATCACACAAAAACGCTGCGGTTGTCTTGTTTTGTGGTGAAGGAAGAGGAAAAGGTTTATGAATTGGTTAGGATTGGGATTACAAGGTTGGTAGTTTTAGAAAGAGAAAGAAAAGAAAAGAGAGAATAACAATGAGAGAACTTAGGAAGGAAATGATTGAAAGGAAGGAAGAGATGAGCAAAGAAGGAGAGGAAAGGATAATCTGTGCAGCAGAGCAAAGCATATTCTGCCGCTTTTTTATTTTATGCTTTGCCTTTTCTACTCTATTTTCTTTTTCAAAGTGAAAGGCAAAATTGATCCCTCAAAATTTGGTGGGATTCACTTTTTAGTTATTGATAAAATTAAATTAACCATTTACTCCTTCAAATTTATAAACGTGGGATAAATTAATCCCTAAATATAATTTTAATGTCATTTACTTGCCTACATGTCCCATTAACCATCTTATTTGATTTGTTAGTAATCTTGTGTGACCTATAACGAATTTACTTTGTAAAAAATGAATAAAAAATTAAAAAATATGCACAATTTTAAAATCCAAATACCTAATAATAATGCACTTTTTTTCACTTTCCATTATGGAGGACCACTAATGGATTCAATAAAATGATTAATGGAACACGTGGACAAGTTAATATACGTCAAAACTAAAATTAGGGACTAATGTGTCTCGCGTTTTATAAATTTAAAGGACTAAATAATTAATTTATTTTTTTCAGGAACTAAAAATGGATCCCCAAAAATTTTCACAAACTAATTTGGGTCTTTACTAAAAAATAAATATATATTTTATATATAGTTTAGCTTTTGGGGTTTGGGAAGGGTGATAAGAGTTTCAGGCAGCAAACAGCCGTTCTCATTTGCCTTTAGCATCACTGTCAATTTTAGTTAGCACGTTTAAGTTTTTTTTTCTTTTGCTAATAAGATGATTTTTGCACATGTTAAACATTATTTCATAAGCCTGTTCAAATTTTATTTTTAATTTGTATATTATGACAAAGAGTATCCGATCGTTCACCAAAACTAATCTCGTTCGGAAGATCTTACGGTGCTTAAGATATAATGCCTTCTCCCAATCAAGTTTTTTTTCATACACAAAAATCAGAAATCGAACCTTTAACCACTTGCTTAAGGGATACGAGCCCATCACTACTCGGATCTACCAATCAAAAGCAAAAATTAAACTGAAAACTAAATAGAAAAATCAAAATTCAATTAAAATTAAATAAATTTTAAAGTTTCTGAAAATCAATAAAGACTAAATTATTTTTTATTTTTAAATTTTAAATTTAATTCAATCAAATTCAATTTGATTAATATTTTACAATTGAATTTATACAATTGCCTGGTAGTAACTTCAATTTCTCATGTACTTATCTTACAAAATCCAAACAAACAATTTGTCAAACCCAAAATAAATCATATTATTTGAATTTGTTTTTTTATTGAAAACCAATCTAAACTAGATCGCAGACACCCCTTCTTTTTTAACAAAGATCGCAGACACTCCAATTACTTCATTTTTATTTTTATAAGAAAATAATAATCAACCAAAACATCATTGTACGGTATTCTGACTCTTTTAAGAACTTCCGAGGAGGAAGTCAC
Organism: Ammopiptanthus mongolicus; assembly: GCA_039655645.1. Lineage (NCBI taxonomy): Eukaryota > Viridiplantae > Streptophyta > Magnoliopsida > Fabales > Fabaceae > Ammopiptanthus > Ammopiptanthus mongolicus. The sequence continues at coordinate 78,972,403 of CM077349.1, read as the reverse complement.
CCAGCCTAGTATTACACTCCCCCCAAGCACGTATTTTGAATTTTTATTTTAAAGCAAGCTGATCCCATCATGCATTTATATTAAACAATATAATTCTATTATATAAAAGATTGTAAAATTTATATATATAAAGCTAGCCAATGTCAAATTCATTGATACGGAAACATTTTAGGTGACACGAAAGCGTAATTCATGAGTAGGTGGTGCCCCCAAGATATTTATCATGAACTTCAATTCTAAGCACTAGTTTTGCTTGGTTTGTTACACGTCAATATTTTCCCATGGTTGTAAGTGGCTCCACACACACACATATACTTCCCATTCCCAAGTTCAGAGTCCATTAACTGACTATGGAACCACGTCAAAAGGCATCTACTCACAGTAGCTTCCAAGAAACACACTTCCAAAAAGAACCATCGTGCATCCAAACATGCTATAAGCAGATTAACAAGTGTTGATCGTGCTTTAATCATACTTTTCAAATCTTACTAAGCTAAAATCCACATTGCACCACCCCTCCATAAGATATCGGATTGTTTGACGTATTAGTTTGGTTGAATTTTTGGATATTGGAAGAGCATTTTATGTTATTGGGAAAACAAGTTGTAGTCGTTGCAAGCAAAAGCCTTCCTTAAGCATGGAAGTTGAGATACCTTTGTAGAAACCAGAAATCACAGGACAAATAATGATAAAGCAAATGCTTCAGAAATGGAAAAAATGAGGTAGAAATGTAAAGGTGATGTGTGTTATTTGCTGTAATGAAGGAAATACAGAGGGATGAATATCCCTACTGCCCGCAGAGCTAAGCTCCTTCAGCGAAGAGATGATTCTCTCCACCCAAAACCCTAAGGTTTTAGCCACAGAATGATCCCGAATGTTTTTCCCTCCTTCCATACAATCCTATTAAAACCCCTAATGCTAACAGAAGCCCCTCCCCATGCGGTGCCTACATGGCCCACATGCCATGTCACTAACTAACTCTCCCTTGGACCCACTTCCCCCCTTCTAGAATCTGCCAGCCTTTAGGTCCCAGAGTGACTTGGTCCACTCCCAGACCATGTGATGCTTTATTTGAGCCTCTCTCCATGGGTCCTATCAGACCTAGATACAAAATAATGCTAGTTTCTATAGGCTGCACTTACAACTGTATACAACCACAGACTTGGCTCAATATCAGTTTAACAGCAAACTTATAAACTCCGATGGAGCCAAGTTTTGCAGTTGGGGTAGTAGCACCACTCATGTCTAAAAGCCTTCCCAGTGAGAGGTTTCTGTTTAATTGCACTAATTTCCACATTTGCCTAATGAATATACAAAAGAAGAATATACGAAATGGACAAAAAGTTAGCAAACTTCTCACACAGTGATCGTGAATAGGGGAGCAAATCAAATTTAACAGCCAAACTTCCTAATTTGAGGAAACCTTTCAATTTCAGTAGGTCAGCATAAGATAATAATAAGCTCAGTGATAAAATTAAAAAACTAAGATCAGCTAGGTACTTAGTTTAACCTTATTCAGCTGGGGCATCAGAATGAATTCTCTCGTACAAGCGATGTATTAGTGGTGATTTGGACATCTGGGGTTCCCTCTCGAGGACTGCAATTACATCCTTGACAGAGATGCTTCGTGCTACCCTAGTTTGAGTTGCGGGGGCATAATTTCTGCCATGTTTTCTAGAAGCCCCTGTAGGAAGAATCAAAACAGCATAATAGCAATGAAAAAGTAACACAAACAATCAAAACAGTACTGATTCAAATCGATAACCAACGCTGCAACTTTGTATAGAAAGTTCTTTGAAGCCATTTTGTTGGCAACATAAAGCATGAAGTATTCTACACCTTATACAACAAGACATTAGCCAAGGCAGGGGATCAGGAGCATGATACTCCCCTTCAGCCCCAAAGAAGCAGGGAAGAGGAGGATATTTTACATTTAGATAACAGTTTCAACCCCCCCCCCCCCCACACAAAAAAAAAAAAAAAAGATTTAAATACTAAGCAGAACATATATATTAGTTATTTCATTCTATGAATATTCTAATGGAGTCTACTTCCTTCGCTCATATAAATTCTTAAATTTTTTTTAGTCCATAACTTGAGCATTATGGATGTCAGTATAGTGAATAAATATATCTAAAATTGGCTGCTAGCTTGCAGTTGAATTCTTTCGCTACTGAAATGATGGATAAACAGCTTAAAAGAAACTCACCTGAAGTTGCAAAAAAAGTAGTTGAACCTTTTCTCTCCCCTTCTTGATTATCCTTCGAACTTCTTCCATATGCTGATGAAGATTTGCGGTTCACATCTTTAGCTGGTTGAGAACCAGATGACATGTCCACCCCTCCTTCACGTTTCTGCCTGGCTTGCTCAGCCATAAGTTGCCACTTTGAAAGCATGTCATCTCCACCCACGGCAGCACGGGCAGCAACATTTGCAGCATTCGTCCTCATCTTTTCATCCTCTTCCTTGTTCACCTGCAGCATATTATAAATCAAAGAAAAGATTTCCAATGTAGATGATGGTGAAATATAAGAATGAGATAAATACCTTTGTTGGTTTAGTACGACCTTCATCCTTCTCCTTGTCAACATCAACTCCAGTATTGTTCTCGACCTGTCTTTAAAAATAGCATTACAGGGAATACATGATAGACACAGGTTTGAAATGCAAACTGGCAAGCTACCCGTGCATGGGTATTTTAAGATATCTTAGATTGTATTTCTATGCACATTATAAATGAATAAATATTTAAAATAAATTTATTTTTCATTTTTCCTTTATTTTTTTTAAATTTTATCTTTTTCTGAGTGAAGTTCTAAACATATTTTTTACTTTTTCTTTGCCAAACTTCAATGTTTCATAATCTATTATGAATATAATTTATATTTAAAAATATGGATAGGATTTTTTTAAAAAAACATAGAAATGTTAAAGCTCAGAGAGAGAAAATTATAATTAGAGAAAAGGCAGATGCCAATTTTTTTTTTTTTATATAGCCAAATGTTAATTTGTTAGTATTTGTTATGTTAGTGGGGCGAGTTGAACCTATGACCTCCTTATCACTCCAAACCCTATATCCCTCCCCCCAAACCACCAAGCCACCTTATCACACTTAACAAATTAACTCCCCCTAAAAGGCACACGCCATTTAAATAGGAGTAACCTAACAAATTAACTCACTTTCAAGGAAGAGAACTGCATTTAAAGAAAATACATGTGGCATTCAAATAGAGGGTATCTGTATCAAATTTATTCACATACAAGAGAGAGCCCTCAAAACGTGCATGGACAAGGCATTTATCTTGTCAGTAACTCAAAACACAAATTCAAGATGTGGAACTCACATCGTTAAGTTTCCGAAGCTTCTCTGCTTCTGCCTGTTTTTTCTCCCACTCCTCCCTTACTTTTCTATTTATTGTCATGATTTGCTGCCGAACATCCGATGTGACAACAGTCCGGTGTCTTGTCTTCTCAAAATCAACCCTCTGGTAGGAAAATTCTTGGATGTAAGAAATTTTAGACAATTATGAAAGACTAATTGTGCAAGCAGCAAGAGAAAACAACTGACCTGTTTTGACATTCTAATCAGGTTACTTATTAGTCCACGCATTCTTTCCTCCACACACTGAACATTTACTTTCAGTCATAAGATTAAATGCATAAACCTAGTGCAATGAGAAGGGAAAATTTGCCTGAATCTCACCATTGACAAGCATCTCTCCACATCGTTGCCCGTACCCTTCAAGCCATACTTGAACACTGCCAGAGTAACAACATAAAACAGTTGTAAGGCTTTGTGGGCCTAGCACATAACTAAATAAGCTCAAAAGGAAAGAATTAAAACAACTTGACAGAGGTATGACATGAACAGGACACTAACTAATCTCTATCAGTTTTTTATGCAATTGAGCTTTCTGCAAAATCAGCCTTTCCTCTTCTTCTTGCACGGCTCTTCGAGATGCTTCCGAAACTCGACTATCCTCCTTGGGCCCTGAAAATAAATGCTCTTCCTCTTCCTGTGAAAGAGAGAAACAGAGAAACTTAAGATTTTGAAATAAAAGAGTAAACATTCCTACTGATTAAGCAGTCTGACTTAGTTCGACATGACAACGTATCATACCCTAAGATCAACTCCACTAACAGCAGTGACGTCATTAAGCTGTTCAATGCTTTGTTCTACAGATCCCCCAGATGTTTTCTGTTTCTTACTGTAGGATAACAGGCACATTAAGCATATATCAAAATGAGTTAGAAATAAAGAAACTAACCAATCCAGCAGAACAAGACATATCACCTTGGAGGAGGAGGTGAGGAACCAAGTGCTTCAAACGGTTTCTTCTGGGCAACAGAAGGCTTTTTCAAAGATGTCCTTGCCATAATTCCAGAAGTGTTTGATGGGATCTGAAAGCTTAATCAATCAAATTCAGAGGGGGAGGGAAAGGGGAAGGAAATTGTGCTTCAACAAGTTTGAATATATCACTATAAACATGGGTCATGCTCTGTGCACAGAATAATATTTTGGTATTGAGACAGAAAATTGCATAGAGAAAACAAATTTGAAGACCAAATTATCCAATAGCATATCCTTTTTTTAAAAAGTAGAAGCACAAGAACATGAAAGGAAAAATAAGCACGACTTCTCATTATATCCTTGTCATTCTTCACTGCAACTTCAATACATCTTTTGATGTCGAAGGTATCTCATAAACTTGCATAAAAAAACCAGTAGTTCAAAGGTTTCTTGTATACATACATGTCAAGGCAAGAGCAACTTTGCAAGCAATAGGTTGGCTATAAAGAGTCAAATCTCAACACCAGCAAAATTGGAAATCCAGGGTTGATGGGTCCTATTCTAGGGCAAATTCATGCAAGTAGGGATGAAAATGCAAGTAGGATACTGAAAATGAATTATTTGCTATAAACATTTAAACATTCCTGAATACGCATCACATAAAGAACTAATGTTTCCTAAATTTACATTTGATATACATTCAATATAACATAGTACTAAAGGATGCATACTACCCATGAAAACAAAAAACACATTTGAACATCATTTGATCCACACAAAATTAGCCATAGTATCTGCAACAAGATTATTTATATCAGTCTCAAACTTACTGAGGCACTAGGGTCAAGTTGGGTCGTAACAGAAGGGGAAGCAGAATTGAGTGGCAGCGAGCCTGTAGATGTTGTAGGTGGCATGCTTGTGGATGCTGGAAGACCTCTTGAAAACTCACCCTTCACAGTTCCTAGATTGGCGCTACCCTGTTCAATCTGTGCAGAATTTACAGAAGGCAAACCATGCAATTTAGACAAATTAAGCCTATGTTGCTGCTCAGTAGACAGGTCACAAGGTTCCTTTTTCACATAAGACATAGATGACAACAAGCCCACATTTTGTTCCTTGTTTATTGATGGTTGCCAAGCATTTGAAGTTTGTTGTGATGCTGTATTATTTACCACAGGAGACATAGATCCACCCGGCAGTCTCTTAGGATCACTGAAAGAATTCTGCCGTTCAAGTTTTGGCATACCAATCTCATTCAAACCTTGTGTTGCCCCACCTAAATGATTTGGACCAGTGCTTTGATGTGGAGTTTGACTCAAGTGTGAATCAAACAGTTGGGGTTTGACAGATGAAGTGGAACTATTGGTTGTCCCAGAAAAAGGGTTATAATTACCACCACTACTTCCATATGCAGATGAGAAATGTAGATGTTGTTGCTGCTGCCTATTAAGCCCTTGTATGTGAACTGATGATCTTTCTGTTTCTTGACTAGAACTGGAAGGTGGTAATTGGCTTGTTTGCAATCCTTGAGATTCTATCTTAGCATCCAATTCCTGAGACTTTCTAGCATTGCTCCCCACATTCTGGACAGCTGACGAAGTCATACGAGATTGGTCAGCAGCAGCATTCATACTTCTCTGATGCAGCTGTGCTAAAGCATGGGGATCATTCAATTGTCTTGCACCTGAACCAACAGTTGGCATCCTTACAGGAAGCTGCTGCCCAGCAGGTCCTTGGTTGGGCCTTGTCTATAACAGAAAAGGATGAATCTTAGAAGGACTTTAACATCAATATTTAACTGATTTAATAAAAACCATCCATAACACAAGACAAACCGTGTTCACTACCTACCTGTGATTGCACTTTGGTTAATGCTAATCTAAGCATCTGGTCCCCTACAATACCTTTCATATGCCGAACAAAACTGTCCTTAGGAATTTCATCTTTCTAGAACAAAAAACAACAAAATTGACAAAACAGAAAATTAGTAGCAAAGATATCAAAATTTAGCACACACAGAGGAGGGGTGACAGGACCGGCTAGTGAGATTGCTTTGAGAAAGAAACCCACCTTCAATTTAGTAAATAGAGTTTGCAGTTGCATGGCTCTGTCTTTGGGAAGTTGGGGAATCAGGATCGGTAGCAACAGGCCAAATGGCACCTGTTTAGTACGATTAATTTGGCTGCTTGGTTGCTCAGTGACCGTATCCTGTTGGTTACTCATCTGCTGCAACTTCGCATACTGAGATTCACTACTGGGGTTATGTGTCTGGACTACCTCGTGATTAATGACAGGATCTTTTCCAGAACTTTGAACTCCAGTCATTTGAGAATTTTGGAGGGAAACTTTTACAGGCTGCGCTTGGTGACATTCATCTTGAGATTGTTTCTGTGATAAAGGAGGATTATTTACAACCTGAGAAGCAACATGCTGTGACTGTTCCACAAGAGATCCATGTTGCTTCAGCTCCACCTCAGATGAAGGTTGCTCTTGCTGCTGTGCAGTTTTAGGCTCTTGATTTTGATTGTCAGTTTGGTTGTCATGGCTAGAAGTTGGCCACTGTGGTATTGACTGAGTGAATGTATTATTGCTTCCTTGAGACAAAACTGCAGCAATGATAGTAGCATGCAAAGTATGTGCAATTGAGAAATTATCAAGAAAATTTATAAAATCGCATGACTCAACAGTCAATTAGAACTAAAACTAAAACTAAAACAAGCAAGAAAATTAACAGCCAGCAAAGAACAAGAAATCTAACCACACAGATATTTCATTGTAGAAAGGACATTGCAATAATTTGACATTGAAACAGAAATATGTTCAGTCCATAGATTTAATTACAAAAAATCTCTTGGACCTTCATAATTACTACTGGTCAAATTGCATTGAAATAAACACAAAGGATAAAAGGAGAAATCAACTTGAGATATCACTAATTAACTTTCATCAACAACCAAAATACTCCAGTGTTCAAACACCATGATCAAACATTAAGTTTATTTAGATCATTTTGATTTTTTATATAAACAATACACTCCAACATTGGTTTAAGGAGTAGTGAATTTGAATAGCATAATAAATTATAAATAATAACAAAGAAATCAAATATGACCATAATGTGTGTGTGTGTGTGTGTGAGAGAGAGAGAGAGAGAGAGAGTGAGAGAGTATTGAACACCAGAACTCAGAAAATTATGTATAAAATTGAGGGATACCAGCGTCTGAACCAGAAGGCTGAGAAGCAGATGTGTCTCCTCCTATATCTCTATTTAAGGCTGCCTGGAAGGCTTCCAAGTCAACACCTGAATGCATTGTTTCATCCTGTGGACATTCAAACACGGTGGTAGGACAAGTTAAGCCCCGATTCAATAAGACCAATTGTTTCCTAGAAAGAAAATAATGAAAGAAAAGAAAACCTCATCATCTTCAAGAAGCTTCACAATAGACGGGTCCATAACAATTTCACCACAATGTTATCTTGGATGCTCTATTTAAACAACAGGAGATCATAAATTCTCTTTACACTAAATGTTAGCTCATAAAGAAAGCAGATAAACTGAAAAATGGCATCATCAATAATGTATTAGGCTATGTAAGCATATTTACTACTTATTCTTGCTAGAATAACTAGGTTTAACTCCACTTCGAAAACTAGTTCATTGAGAGAGGGTTGCCCAAATTATTATAAATGATTCTTTGCTTATATACTCAACCTATGTGAAACTTCGACACTTAACATACACCCCTCACGCCCAAGACTAGACATTTGGAGCGTGAATTTGCAAGAATGAACATCTACGTGTGGCCAAAAATCGTGGTAGGCTCTTATACCATGATAAAATAATTGCGCTTAACTCTAATTCAAAAGCTAGCTCATACAGAGGTTTGACCAACTTATTACATATGGTTCTTTGCTCATATACACAAACATATACTCAAACGATGTAAAACTTTGACACTTAACAGTTCTACTGAAACATTTATAGCCTCATATGTAAATAAATAAAAATGGAGAAAACTTCCAAGCCGAACCCTTTTCATCGAGATTTCAGAAAGTATGGTACCAAGTGGTTTTTATTCTTCCTTTCACTTCCCCCTACATACAATACAGTGCTTACTAACCTAAGTATATTTATAAACCATAATACCCAGTTGCAACTTCGAATTGGGAATTGGACAGAGAAAATTAACGAGAAAAATGAACGAAATAGGTTGAGTAAAAGCAACTGACCCGAAAGAGAGAGACAGCAATAACAGCCGTGGGGAAAACTGGTGCTGATGTTGAGTACCAAGAGCAGAAAGCAAAAACACGAGACCAGGAAATTGATGATCGATTCGAGGATTTATTATTACCCTAGCTAGTTCTTTTTTCTTCTAATCTGTAGCTTGGAGGGTGAAGCGTACCCACCCGAACATCATAAATTCATATCATAATAAACCGTGGAGATGGATGCAATTAGTTTAGGTGCTAATTGGGTCAAAAATATTTTGTATTTTTATTTCTTGTTTTTATTTTTAGGGAAAAAATTATTTTTAAAATTTTAATTTCTATAAAACATGTTTGGTCTATTTTAGGGTCTATTTGATTTAAGAAAATATTCTTTTTTTTGCTTTTAAAAATAATTTTCATTTTCAAAATTTAGGAAAAAATGGTTGGTTTGGTTTATTACTTTCAGAAAATGTAGCTATTACCGATCAGGTTAAATATAATTGATAAATAGTCGAGTTCCTTAAATATATTGTTAATGATTCAATTCTTGTCATATGTATGAGAAGCCTTCGTTGGGAGAGGAAATCTCAATTCAATGTTTCGAAATGAATTAGTTTTAGACTATTAGTTCGATATGCTCTTGTGCACACAAAAAATGAAGATATTAAAAATGTATGTAATTTTTTTCATTTTTAAATATTAAAAAACTTAAAAAAAATTATATAAAGTAACTGATATGAATAGAATATATTAGTGCTTTTATTAATGAAAAATTATGAATATTTATATTTATATATTATATTTATATTTCATTTCACGCATACTTGCCTGTCGAAATGATTCACACACATAAAATTTTTGTATATTCATGTCAACTAACCCAAATTGCATAGAAGTGTAAATGTGTCTTTGGATTAATGTTTCATAAACGTAATTTTAAAGAAAATTGATTTGATTATAATTGAATTAGAAGTAAAGTGATTTTTATTTAGATATTTTTATTTTAAAAATAAATTTGATGTAAACTTTAATGTAAATTTTTTAATCCAACACAAAAATTACTTTTTTATTTTTACTAGAACTATTTTGAAGTTAAAATCAATTTTTTTTTATATTAATCAATCACCTTTAAATTTACTAAAGTTACGGTTGAGAATGGTGTTGATAGGCAAAATCAGCTAAACACCTTTATTCCATTAAAATAAATTCTATTTTTCTGTGCACATTAAAGATTTACTTGTTTAAACATATAATACTATAAAAAGATATGTAATCACTGTGGGTTCTTTCTACTCCCTTCACCTTAATATATATATCATATTTGACTAAATCACACCGTTTAAGAAAAATAATATATGAAAAAAAGGGATGATAATTTTATCAAATTAACTTTATTAATCATTGGTGTATTAACTATTGGCATAAATGCAAAGTGGAATATTTAAGGATAGAATTGATAAAAAACATTTAATATTACATTAAAAATAGAGAATGACACATATTTTTGGACAATTTTTTTGTATAAATGTGACATATATATTGGAATGGGGGGAGTAATAATTTATGCACGTCTAGATAAAAAAAAAACATCATTCTTTTTGTGCACCCCATTTACCAAGGAACATGAGGAATATATAGAGATTTGTATACCAATCATTATAGGGGTGGACAAGAACATCATAACCGTCTCCAAATCCAGCATCGCGAACGGGTTGTCACGAGCTTCGGGTTGGCGGTTTGAAAAATGAGAGTTAGAAGCGGTTGGGCTCGCTTCCGAAAATTTCTCACCGTCGGTGACCAAACTCAACTGAGGATTGTCAAGTTTCTAGTTCTACTATGGAGGTTGTAAACTTCTTATTCTATACTGCTTCATGGAGGTTCATGGTGACGAGGATTCACGAAGAAGATGAAGAGAGAGAGGGAGGAGGTTTTAATTTTTTTAACTTTAAATGATATTATTATTTAAATAGGAAATTAATTCAGTCTTTCCCTTTCTCCAAGACATCAATCAATCAATCAAAGCTTTATTTTCAATACTTTGTTTTGGAGACCCGTCTATCACCCCCTCCCCCAATGTTAGTTTTTGAGTTAGGATAAAAAATGCTTTTTTGTTTTCTTTTTTATGTTTATTTTTTTAGTCTTTTAAAACATATTATTATTTATGTCTATTTTCTATTAGCAATGGGATTTGACCCATTAATTTTCTTCACAAATTTGGGCTCAGACCATTATAATTATTTTTATTTAATTTTTCAAATGAATTCAATATTTCCTTAACTACTAATTGTCTCCCTTTCTTCAACCCCTTCTTTTTTGTTCCCTCTCCCGTTTCCTTTTTTCTTTCCATTTTCCCCCCTTCATGGTCGCATCCCTTTGTTCTGTCAAAGCAAAAGAGTGAAAACAAAATTATAACTTTTCCAGGGATCACTTCCTTTTTTGCTGAAATTCATTAAACTCTATCCATTGCAATACTATTGTTTTCAAAATTCATTACTCAGGAGAAAAAATCGTTCTGTTTTTTAGATCTGACTTGTTGCTTGCAGATCCAGATCCTGTGCAAATCTCTCTCTTTATCCGTGCAAATCCGTCTGACACCTGATCTACCTCACCACCTGATCAAACCGTGCAAGAAACGGACGGAAACGGATGCCATTTTTGCTTCCTCGATTTTCTTCGGATTTGAATTTTTAGGCCCGAAACCGACCTAATCCGACCAGTGCCCACGACATAATGAATAGTGAATTTTTTGAAGAGATAAGTAAAAAAACAGAGCTATGATATAGTCGAAGGATGAAGGCAATAGTTGAAGAGAAAAAGAGTGATATAGATCTAAATATTGTCACTGTAATAGTATTTTATATTTGCACTAGCAGAAGGGGAGCGTAACGCGATAGTACAAAATTGCGGAAATATTAAAACATTAAATATACTGATACCATAATAATTAATACAGATATAAGAGTATTGGCTCCATCAGTAGAGCTTACAACAACTGAGGTAAACAAAGTCTCAGAGTACGCAACTGATAAATAACATGAAAGCATAGCAACAAAATAAAATAAAATAAAATACATATGACTTCCTCACCTAGCCCCAAAATACATGTTACTCAGTCCCCTATACTGGCCATAACAACTACAACTACAAACCCCGCCCCCCCCGACGTCTAAAGTACTCCGGCACTGGGATCTAGGGCTCTCCCGCTAGCATTAGGTTCGACAGGTATGCCATCAATTTCCTCTGACAATTCCTCAACAGGGTCTTCTCGTACAGTCAAGAATAATAAAATACGACACAAAAGATATTGGGGATAAGAAACAATAATATGTCAAAAATGAGAAAACAGTTATATACAATAATTTACATAGATAGCAGCACTCAGAATCACAACAGTGTCGACCAAACAACTCCCGGATAATTTCCTCATAACAACTATCTCTCACACTCATGCAACTAACGACTATATGGACGCAATCACGACGCGACATCTCCAACAGATCAAGGTGTCTCAGTCATCACTATGCCACCCCCCATAAGGCAGGGTTCGGTCAAAAGCCCGTAGGCTCAACTCGTTTCATGGGTACGACATATTTCCCCGTCCGCAGGCCAGTTCGAAATATTCGCCCGTCAACAACGCAACTTATGGTAACGACATATTCCCCCTCCTGCAGGCTAGGTCGGAGCATTCACCCGTCCATTAACAACTTAACTTTCGGTAATGACATATCCCCCCGCCCGCAGGCTAGGTCGAGACATTCGCCCGTCCGTCTACAATTCGACTGATGGGTACGATCATCCCCCCGCAGGTAAGATCGGAATTGCCCCTACGTCAAACTAATCGGTACGATCATCTCCCCGCAAGTAAGATCGGAATCGCTTGTATGCCAACACAGTGATGAACAACAACCATGCAACATGAATCTCACTGACTCATCTCAGGATCAACACTTAGTGATTCAACCACGACTTATAAACAACCACAATTAACTTTCCTCCAGCTTAACCAGGTATCAACTTTATATCACAACATTAATAGATCAACTATATCTCTAGATTGAGCACTACTACTACTACTACTACTACTACATATATATATATATATATATATATCCTTGACTTTCTCACATCACATTTATCTCCCAACTTATCAAAAATCACTGTCTAGCTCTACTCAGACATCAACAGTCACAACAATACATAAATAACAACCAGCAACAACCAACAACAGATTCAACAGTAAAATCAACTTACAGATAACTAATTGTTATAATATATCAGAAGAATATCTTCCGATATTCTCTTTTATTTGTATAGATTTGTTTTTTATTCTAGACTTTATTAGGATATATTTTCCTTCCTTATTTTTAGGTTAGCATTCAATGTCTTTAGCCTATATATTGTAACTTTTGTTGTACACAACGAATCAAGGAATTACATTCACACTTTTTATATTCCTTCTTTCTATATGGTATCAGCAGCCTAAGGGGTTCCTAGGGTTTCTTTTTTTTTTTTTTTCGAGCAGCCTTATTGCTGTCTCCTTGTAGCCTTATTGCTGCCGGCTGCCTTATTGCAGCCTTTACGTCTTATTTTTTTTACCTAAAAACACACCACCGATAACTCTTAGAAATGAGAGTTATCTAGTCTTTCTTAGCTTGATTTTGAGTGGTCTTTGAGTGTTTTGTATGTGTGTTTTGTAGGTTTTAGCTTAGTTTAAAGTATTTTGTGTTTTAGTGAGTTTCTGTGAATTTATCATTTTAGGACTGTTATGAGTGTAATTAATGTGTTTTCTTCGTTTTGACAAGTATTGATTGAATTGAAGACTTGCTGGAGAATATGCTATGGGATGCTGCAGCAACTGGAGCATGTCCTATTGCAGAAACATGAAAATTTGACTTATTTTCTCTCTCCTGACGTGGTCCCACATGCAAGGACACGTACCCATGTGCCACATATTGCTAGATATTTTGTGAGATGATTACTTTATTAGATGGGTCCTAGTTCCTTTAATTTAAATGGATAAAGTTGAGCCCAAAAAGAGGAAAGAGAATGGACAACTCTAAAAAGTAAAACCTAAAAGAAGATTCTCACATCTTTTTCACCTCAACCTTTCTCTATACGTCTCTCTCTCTCCATACACAGCCACCACTTTACATTTTCATCTTCTTCATCCATTTCCTTCCATACCCATCACCAATGTTGGGCTATTTTGGAGCTGGTTTGTGCAGAAACACTTGGAGAAAGGTGCTGATTTCAGTAGCTGCAGCAAGAAATTGCTTGGAAGAAAAGGAGCCATCCTCTTGGAAAGGCCACCTCTTTTACTTAGTTTATGTTTACTTCTCCATAGTTAACTCACATTTCAGTTCTATAATGGATTCAACCTTGGTTTTTATTTTCTCTTTTGTTGTTTTTAAGCTCATGATGAGCTAGGCTTCTTAAGCTAGGGTACAATGAACTTGCAATGACTTGATTTGGGTTAAGGTTATGTTATTGATATGTGTTTAGTTTCTTCTATCAAGTTGTGTTTATGTTATAAATTTTTGGTTGAGTTTGGCCATCTTAGCTTGAATACTAGCTTGTTGAGCTTGGAAAAGTTAGCAAGTGGAAATGCTTGATAAATATGGATTAAGTTGATTAATTGGAAAATTAGTTGATGTTGGATGTAATAGGAATATTCATCCAAGTCCATAGGTTAGCTGGAACGCATTTATTCAGAAGGAATTGTAATTAATGTGAGCTTAGGAATAAGGAACGCTTAATGAAACCCATCTTTTAAGTACTGGAAAGCACAACTGTTATTTCCTGGAACCAAATGTTGTATCATATCGTAGCATACCTGACCCTGATTAATGAATTATGAGGGATTTGTACCCCTAGCTGTTTTATCCATTTTATTTCATCTCATCACCTTAAGCATTTTACTGTTTATTTCTATCTTTTATTACTGCACTAATCCTTCCAAATATTTGTCACCACTTATTATCTTGGATTTTAGCTAAACAAATTAATTAGTTTGAAACTTAGAGTTAAACATCAACAATCCTCGTGGGAACGATCTCTACTTACTCTTTATTATTTGTTACGATTGTGTACACTTGCACACATCACTAATTTGCACAACAAGTTTTTGGCACCGTTGCCGGGGATTGAATGGTGTTAATTTCTATAAGTTTTCAAATGAGTTAGTTCTATTTAGTTAAGATTCTTAACCTTTGGAGTGTTGTGTTCAGTAGTAGGTACCTTACTCTACATTCATTGATTTGGGAAGAGTAGTTGTCATCATGATTAACAATGAAGTGGTTACCCTATCAGCTCAATTGGCTTCTCTTACTCATATGCTGGAAACTCTCACTAATGCAAGCCCATTTGCTACAGCATCTCCAGTAGCATTTATAGTACCAGCAACTGTTGAGCTTAATGTTTCTCAAGCGATTTCCATCTCTTGTGTGTATTGTGGGGGATGTCATTTGTATGAGGAGTGTCCAAGCAATCCAGTCTCAGTGAATTATGTTGGGAATTACAATAGAGGCAACGATTCATACTCTAATACCTACAATCCAGTGGGGGAACAACACCCAAATTTTTCATGGAGTAACAATGCAGCAGCATTAGAGAGTTCTAATAACCCCATCAGGCCCAGTTATCCACCAGGGTACCCTACTCAAGGTCATCAAGCTCAGATGCAGCAACAAGCTCAACCAGCTAGTCAAGAATTGTTGCCACCTGCCACCGCCGCCGTTCAGCACACCGCCACCTAGGGTTTGCTCGCCGTGTGCTTGCCGGCCAACCACCAAAAACTCGGCCCAAGAACTGCCTCCACGAGCCCTTACGCGCCACTCTTCTCTCTACGCGTTAGTTCCACGCGCCGCCACTTCATCCGCGAGTGACGGCGCGTCCAGTAGCCGTTTCCGCCGTTCTACTCGCCTTCTCCTTTCGGTTCTATTTAGGTAAGTGGGTCCTTCCAGAATGGCCTATTCTGAGATCTCTCAATCCTCCACCACCTCCAAGACTTCTCCGGTTGCCATTCCGACTGTCAATCTAAATGACCATTCAGTCATGGCTCCTATTAGTAAGCCTTCTAGCACTTGTTCTCTAATCATGCCTGGTAAGAATTTAAGTTCTTTGTCCTTTAATATTTCTAGTACTATATCTGAGGACCTCTGGATTATTGACTCTGGTGCTACTGATCATATGACCCCTCATCCCTCATATTTTTCCACGTACTCTAAGTTGTCTGGTAAGCAGCACATCACGGTTGCTAGTGGATCCCATGTCCCTGTTTCAGGATGTGGTACTGTTTCACTTCAACCTTCCATTCCTTTACATAATGTGCTTCATGTCCCTCAATTGTCAAATAACCTTATTTCTATTCATAAGCTTACCCACGATTTAAATTGTACAGTAACCTTCTTTCCCTCCCATTGTATGATTCAGGATCTTACCACGGGGAAGACGATTGGGGTTGCTAAGGAACAGGGAGGGTTATATGTTCTACATCGGACTCATGGTAGTACCAGACAGAATTTGTCCACTTTCTATGATCAGACTAGTTCAGATTCTGCTGCATCTCAGATATGGCTTCACGATAAACGCCTTGGTTATCCTCCTTTGGTATTCTTAATTCTTTGTATCCCCATTTGTTTAAAAAGGAATTAGCCGAGTCTTTTCATTGTGATGTTTGTCAGTTTGCAAAACACCATCGTACAACTTTTCGTCCTCATAATAATAAAAGTATTGAACCATTTAATCTTGTTCATTCGTATGTGGGGACCTTCTTCTACTTCTAATTTATCTGATGCAAAATGGTTTGTTTCATTTATTGATGATTGCACTCGTGTCACATGGATATTTCTCATGAAAGATAAATGTAAAGTTTTTCAATTATTCACGAATTTTTATCGCATGATTCAAACTCAGTTTGGAAAACCTATTAAAAGGTTGCGTTCTGATAATGGAAAAGAATATGTTAATAAAAAAATTTCAAAGAACATGGTGTTTTGCATGAGTTGACCTGTGTCGATACCCCACAACAAAATGGGGTTGCAGAAAGGAAGAATCGTCATCTACTTGAGATGGCCAGAGCCTTGTTTTTTCAAATGTCTGTCTACTTGGGGGGACGTTGTCTTAACTGCCACATATTTGATTAACAGGTTACCCTCTCGTGTCTTGGATGGCCTTAGTCCAGTCCAACTCATGACCTCATTCTTTCCTTCAGTTCCTACTATGACCAGTCTCCAATGTCGAGTATTTGGTTGTAGTGTCTTTGTTCATGTTCACAGTCAGCATCGTGGTAAGTTGGATCATCGGGCTATTAAATGTATATTCATAGGATATGCATCCGACAAAAAAGGGTACAAATGTTATGATCCTCACAATCGCCGTGTCTATGTATCCATGGATGTCACATTTCGTGAAACCGAGTCTTTTTAATCTGGTCCTCAGCTTTAGGGGGAGAGTGGTCATGAAGCTGAGCCTCTTGAATCATCGGTTGCTCCTCTTTTGACTGAACCCTATTGAGTCATCTGTCTTTCCTCTGATAAAGGATGTGGTATCCTCTTCTGGTACTTCTGAGACGCCCAATGAGACAAATGATTTGGATCGATACCAAAAGACATATCAGCGAAAAATATTCCATAAAAAACCCAATCTGGTCCAACAGCAACTTCAGCCGCCTGAACCGGAGGTAAACATTCCTAACTCTGAGCCTTTGAATAGCCCTTTAAATAATACTTGTGCACCTAACCTTGATGACTTGCCAGTAGCCTTGAGAAAAGCAAAAAGAACATGTGCCAAGTACCCTATATTCCAGTTTGTGTCCTCAAAAAACCTATCAGTACAGCATCAGAATTTTATTTCAGCAATAGATTCTATCAGAGTCCCCACTACAGTACAAGAAGCATTAATGGATAGGAACTGGGTTCAAGCCATGCATGAAGAGATGAGTGCTTTGAACAAGAATGAGACCTTGGAAATTGTTGAGAAACCGAAGGACAAAAGGACAGTTGGATGCAGATGGATTTACACGGTTAACTATCGGTCTGATGGTACTCTGGATCGGTATAAAGCACGGCTAGTTGCGAAAGGGTACACTCAGACATATGGGATTGATTATGAGGAAACGTTTGCCGCAGTAGCAAAGATGAACACAATCAAGATTATTCTCTCCTTGGCAGCACACTTTGGTTGCGACTTGCATCAATTTGATATTAAAAATGCCTTTCTCCATGGAAATTTGGAAGAGGAAGTATATATGGACATTCCACCAGGATCCCTACTGGTGGAGGGAATAAGGTGTGCAAGTTGAGGAAAGCGTTATATTGGGTTAAGCAGTCTCCCCGTGCTTGGTTTGGGAGATTCACCAATGTTATGATTTCCCTGGGTTATAAACAGAGCCAAGGAGATCATACCCTTTTTATCAAACATTCTCAGGAAGGCAAACTCACACTCCTTCTGGTCTATGTAGATGACATGATCATCGCAGGGAATGATGAGGTTGAAAAACGGGTTCTAAGAGATAAGTTAGCTGCACAGTTTGAAATGAAGGATCTCGAAAAGCTTAAGTATTTCCTTGGGATAGAGGTTGCCTACTCCAAACAAGGTATCTTTATTTCTCAAAGGAAATATGTCCTGGATCTGCTTAAAGAGACAGGCAAGCTGGGTTGCAAAACCAAAGGGGCACCTATTGAACAGAATCACAGGATTAGAAGTAATGAAGAAAGCTCAAGTGTTGAAAAGGCTCAATATCAAAGACTTGTGGGAAAAATTTATATATTTATCCCACATCAGACCAGACATAGCCTATGCTGTCAGTGTGGTTAGCCAATTTATGCATGACCCACGTGAGAGACATATGCAAGCAGTAAATAGAGTCCTCCAATATTTGAAAACAAGCCCAGGAAGGGGATTATTATTCAAAAAGGGGGAAAGTTTGTCCATAGAAACCTATACAGATGCAGATTATGCAGGGTCAATTGTAGACAGGCGATCCACCTCAAGGTACTGCATGTTTTTGGGAGGAAATTTGGTGACTTGGAGAAGTAAGAAGCAAAATGTAGTTGCAAGATCTAGTGCTAAAGCAGAATTTCGAGCCATGGCCCAAGGGATTTGTGAATCATTATGGATGAGAATCATACTGGATGATCTCAGAATAAAGTATGAAGCTCCTATGAGATTACTTTGTGACAATAAGTCGGCCATTAGTATTGCTCACAACCCAGTCCAGCATGATAAGACGAAGCACATTGAGATAGATAAACATTATCAAAGAAAAATTAGATAATGGTCTTATAGCTATGGAGTAAACGGTCTTATAGCTATGGAGTATGTTCCCTCAGAGTTCCAATTAGCTAATGTCTTCACCAAGGGACTTCCCACAGGACGGTTTCAAGGTCTTACTTGCAAGCTGGGAATGATTGATATCCATTCACCAACTTGAGGGGGAGTGTTGTAATATATCGGAAGACTATCTTCCGATATTCTCTTTTATTTGTATAGATTTGTTTTTTATTCTTGACTTCATTAGGATATATTTTCCTCCCTTATTTTTAGGTTAGCATTCAATGTCTTTAGCCTATATATTGTAACTTCTGTTGTACACAACGAATCAAGCAATTACATTCACACTTTTTATATTCCTTCTTTCTATAATAATATTTAATAAATCATAAACATATAATAGGCATACACATATCACATATAATATGTTAAGCATCCAATCACAGAGCATACATCCTCAATATATAGTAAAATCAACCTAACGGTCAAATGACCTTTAGTAGGGTTTGGGTTGCCCTACGCATATCAATATATATTATTTATGTCTTGCCTCCCCGACGATATTGTGGTTCCTTCCTCCACCTTAGTGATATTCTCAGGTGACTTCGGATGCGAGTCCACAACAGTCAATCGGGTGTGCGGTCGAATGCTCGAGTCCTGTCCGATTCTATACAACAAAACACAACCAGAAATTAAAACAGTTAAACCACAAACCCCCTAATCCTTAGGATTAGCTACTGCCCCTATTTAATTAAATAGGCTAGGGATGTTGAAATTCTACCAACTCTTGGATCAATGATCCTTAAGCATACCTAAGACATAATTCATGATCAATTATAAAAGATTTGAACCAAAACCCCTTAAACCAACAAAGTAGGGTTTCGGCCATCACCTCTAAAAATAGGTGAGAGTTTGATTTGGCTTCATAATCACTTGGATTACATGATTAAGGAATGAAATAAGTGAAATCAAGAATCATTTCACACAAATTGGACAAAAACCCATTTTCCCCAAAAAGAAACATAGGTTCAGCCCCTTAAAGATAAATAGGCTAGAGAGCTTATTTGATTTCATGCTCTTGGATTATGATACTAGGGGATGAAACTAGATCATAGAAATTGGTTTGGCGTTAAAAAGATTTTTCTACAATTTTCTAGAGATTTTTGAAGTTTGGATCATAAAACTTGAACTCATAAATTTTAATGGAGAAAATGAAGATTGAGAGCTCAAGAGTGAAATATATACCTCTTAGGTGATAGAGGAGGATAAGAGGATCAACTTTGCTTCACAAATTTGCTTGAAAATCCTTGTGGAAGTTGGGTAAAAATGGAGGTGAAGTTATGAAGAAAAATGGAAGAACAGAGAAATGGAGAGAAAGAAGGAAGAAGAAGAAGAAGTTGAAGGGGAGAAAGAGAGAGAGAGCTGCCGAGAGAAAAGGAGAAAGGAGGGTGTGAGTCATCCAACTTTTTGGATATTTTAGGGACATAAATGTTCTTTAGAAAAAGACCAGGGGCATTTTGGTCTTTTCGCGTCCAGATATTTTCGTTTGTCATTATGACAGTGTCGAGTCATGGAACGCTTCCCAAGATGATGTGACTTGATGTGACATCAAGTTTATCCGTTAGCGGGTCCCGATAAATCCCTTCACAGCTCCTAACGTCTCCCGATTCGAGTTATCGCCCAAATATTTTATATTATTTTCATTTTCAAACGTGAGGACGGATTTTTTCGAAAATGTGGGAAACGCGTTTCTAAGACTAACTGTCTTGTTCACGGATCCAAATTAGGTCTTGATAGTAGTAAAACACTACTGTCAATGAAAAACGCAGATCGGGTTCCGTCTGAGTTGTCAACCCAAAATTTAACTATAGCCTCCTACAATAACGTAAAACGTAACTATGATCTTAGTTTATTTTATTTCGCTTTCTAGACCCTCCAATAAAAGACAATTACATAAACATTGATTAATTAAAAAGAATAAGAAAATCGGGATGTTACAATCACTAGTGAACAATACCACAACTTTTTTATCTAAGCTATGTTTTCCTTCGATAAAACTATTACTATTGCATTCCTAGTATTCTACCATTTTAGATTTTGTAATAATCTCAGGATGATCCAAATAAATTCCACATCTTAGGTTTATACTCGACATGCAGCATGTAACCATGGCAGCACATTTAAGCATTAAACACAAAGTGATTTTCAAATTAGACCAATCGTAATCCCATAAAACTCCCTTTTGAACCCCTCTTACAAAATTCAACAAATTCTTAAGGCTTTTGGTTGCAAGAGATAGGAGAGAAGAATCCCTCAATCAATTTTGAGAATCATTGGTTCAGTTGTTAGAAATCGAAGGATGAACAAAAAAACGTTTTCACGAAACAGAAAAAAGTGCGAACAAAATTCTCTCAAACCAGGCAACAAAACACTGCGATTGTTTTAGGTTATGGTCACATAGCATCAAGGATTAAAAGCCCTCAATCAATTTTCAAAAACAGTACGTGAAACTAAGGTTTCGAAATTGAATAGAAATTTGGGCACAACAAGTTCGAATAAAAAAACTGATTTGTCAATATAAGGCACAATATACCATGGTTTTACAATATATTAAAGAGCAAATAATGGCAAACTAAAACCCCAAATCAATTTCGAAAAAAAAAACCCGATTTTTGTTCAATTTGATCGAAATTTGATCCATTTATTGTTAGGGTTCATATATCATGAATTTCTGATTTTGATTGCTAAAGAACAACAAAAGTCATAATCTGTATCTAGATGACTTTGATACCAATTGAAGGAAATTAACCAATACATAGATACAATATTGTAACATATAGAGGCATATTGCATTTTAGGAAATGATCAAGAATTTGAATATACATGGTTCCGAAGGATCCATTACAATGTATATGTTCAGTGTTCAGTAACAGTGAATCCAGAATGCAGAAAGTCTCATGTGCATGTGTTCTATGTGAGAGAGAACTCCTCGCAGACTGGTGACTTTCTTACGTTCTATATGTTCAATGAAATTGCTTAATGGGGAGTCAATTTTATAACTCCCAGATGAGAGTAGGAACCTCTTATCAGGCTACCAAAACTGAATAGTCCAACCCTCACAGGCCACTCATAACACAATGCCCAATTACAATATTCATTAAAATTGACTAGTGCATTATTAGAAATAAAAATTTCATAATTGATATATTAATGATTTTAATTATTGATTAATGTTAATCCATGTAACTGCCAAGGAAGTTCTACAGTCGTGACAACTAAAAGTCTACTTCTGCCATTATTTTTATGATGATAGAAGGAGCTATTTCTTTGAAGAGTGTCAACCAAACACTTACAACTACTTCTATCATTGAAGCAGAGTATGTTGCTTACTATGATGCTATTTGTCAAGCCATGTGGTTGAAAAAATTAATTTCTAGTTTTCATATTGTTGAAAGCATATCTGGACCACTTGTGATATATTGTGACGATATTGATGGTATGCATTTCTCTCGAAACAACGAGGCTTTGGTCGCTCAAAGCTTTTTGATATAAAATATCTGTTTGTTAGAGAGAAAATTCTGGTGTTTCAGATTCGAATTGAGCACCTTACTACAAAAAACATTTAGTTAGTAGATCTACTGACCAAACGCTTAACTATTAGAGTTTTTCAGAATCACGTAACTCATGAGTTTGGTTATGTCTTTTTATGTTTCTTGCCTACCGTGTATCTCCTATCTCTCTACAAAGCTCCAAAAAAGGTAATTCATTCTCTTAAACAAATTCAAAAAGAATTTTTATGTGGTAAATCTGAGGGTAGAATAAAGATTGTTTGGGTTAATTGGGACAAGATATGTAAATAAAAAAAGAGGGGGGCTTGGGTGTGAGAGATCTAGAATTGTTTAACATATTTGTCCTAGGTAAATGGAAATGGAGAAATTTAGTTGAGGGAGAAACTCTTTGGAATAGGTATTGGTGTTAAAATATGGGAAAGAGAATGTTTTTTGTGAGGGAGATGCAACGAGTGATTTGTTTAAGAAAGGGTCAATTTGGTGGAGGGATTTAGGAATTTTAGAAAAGGATGCAATAATAAGAAAGGGTTGGTTTCATAAGGAAATTGTTAGGAGAATAGTAAATGGATGTAACACATCATTAATTCTGGTGTGATAAATGGGTAGGGGAGGCTAGACTGAAGATGCTTTCAAAAGATTATTTTTAATTTCAGTATGTAAGGAGGAAAAGGTCAACAGAGTAGGTTATTGGGAAAATGGGGGTTGTGTCTGTTATTTTGTTGATTGATGCGGACAATTTTTTCTAATGGAAGAGGGGGTATATTTGCTGTTGTGTAGAATTTTAACATCTGATATTTAGCATAAGGTGATTTTTTTTTTTTTTGTCTGTTATTTTGTTAGCGGTAACAGGGGTTTGTTGGTTAGCCTTGTATTTATGTTTGTTGACATGACTTTGTTCTTTGTAATTGGGTTCAGTATCCCTTATACTCTTAATAATAATATTCATTTTGCTTATTAAAAAAAAAACAATATTAAGATGTTTGGACCAATATTTGGGATTGCATATTTGTCTTATTTAATTATGATTTTCCTTATTCATTATTTTTTCGTATGAAATATAAGCATGTTGAAATGTATGATTATATATAAATATATAACCATGTCGGATAATTGATATTCTAATCGTAATAACTACAATATTTCTAACAATTAACTAATGTTATTCAAGTGAGAGAATGATGAATTATTATTTAAATTTATTTAATTTTGTGAAATAGGTTTAATAAAATATTTTGAATATACTTTTAAATTATTAATATATTAATTGTTAAAATTATTATTCCGACCGATTGATGGACATTTTAATTGGGCTTTTGTTGTGGATAACTTGTTATGAGTTGGGCTACTCATTTTGATGCCTGCAGTTTACACATTGAAGGCACCCTCATGAGTTTGAGGAGAGTTTCTCTTCAGTCTTAATTCTTAATTCTTTTTTTTATAATTTTCCATTAGCAACCTCTTAGTTTTCGTTTTCGTTTTCGTTTTCCTTTAGTCATCAATTGCTTTTGGTTTTGTTTTGGGTCTGCTTTTCCTTTCATCCTGTCACCCATTTTTCATCCCTTCTTTTTAGCTAGAACTGGTTGAAACACCACCCCACAATTCCAACAGGCAACACACCACCAATGGGAAGTGACAGAGAGAGAGATATATATGGTCGACATGAAGTTGCTTTCAGTGAGGACTGATTAATTTACATATAATCATATTATAAATTTAAATGTGAGAGACTACTAAGCAATTAAAACAAATACCTGTAATACCAGGTTAATGTAATCAATCTAAGCCAATCATTAGTCACTTAATCATTGGTCCACACAGTAAAGGAACCCAAACCCTCTATTTTTCAAGGGTATAAGAGCAATCCCATCATTTAATCTTATATGATATATTTTAAGAATTTAAATTGTGTACACCGTGAGTGTAATTTTTTTTTACATTATCAACCGATAATAATTGTCACATCATTAAAAATGTTTGACTCTTATTCTAACTATCTTAAAAGTTACTCGCACCTCGTACCTCCTACCATGATTTGTGATTGGTTAGCAATATAAAAAACTTTACACTGACATTACTTATCAATTAAACTTTTTTTTGTGTTCATAAAGTATCCGATCAGTTAGGAGTGTCAAAATGGGTTGAGCTCACCGATTAGGCCGATATAGAGTGTAGGTTGGGTTAACAAAATTTAATCCCAAAATATTTTACCCATCCCGAAAAATCGTGGCCCGAACGGGCTGGCTCGGGCAATATTTTAAAAATATAATAGAAAATAAAATTTGTGTATGTTGAATAAACAATGTTATTATTAGAATAATAGAATGTGCTATAAAAGTAATTAAAAGAGGATTTATATTAAGTGCTTGGAAACAAAATTTGTATTGTAGGTGGATGATGCTCGCCATGCATCATTGAATTTGAAGGATATGGAATATTGAACTTTTTTAGTCTTCAACGTAGTTAAACCAAACATTTTCTTTATATTGTTAAGATATAAAAATCAAAAATAATTTATTTTAGTCTTTCATTAAATTGTTTATATTGTTAAGAAATAAATTTTTAAATAAATATGGGTCCATGGGCTAGTCCGTTTATCCCGTAGACGACTGGGGTGGGTTAGAAAATTATTGGCCTGTAATTAATTTGGTCTGACCCAACCCGACCCGTAAATATGTTGGCCCATCATAGACTAGCCCAAATGGGCTGGGCCTGCCCGAATTGACATCTTTATCCTCAGTCGATAGCCGAAAACTATTCCCTTTCGAGACGTAGAGATCACCGAAGTGAGTTTTGTATCTTTCAACAATGTATTTTTCATACACACGACATGAATCGAATCCTCTGATAGAATGATTAAGGAACCTAGCTATCTACCAACTGTGTTGTCCTATAATTTTTAAAATTTTGTCATTTAATTTCGTATTGTGAATCTATTTGTATATTTGCATTCTTTTTTGGTTTTCTGAAGTATCCTCCCACCTGATTGGTGAAAGACTAATTTCTTAGGTACTATCAGGTGCCTAAGCGGGGACATCTCCCAATAGTATTTTTTTTTCATACATACGAATCCAAGGATCGAACACAGGATCACATGCTTAAAGGATCTAAGCCCCTTCCACTTGGAACAACATATATTGCTCTATTTGTATTTGTATACATGTGCTTCTAAGGTTATTATATTATTAAAAAAAATATTTCTAGATATATCACGTTTTCATTTAAGACTATCAATTTTTTTGGTTTTCCATTTCTTTTAAAAATGTTTGGTTTTAAGTATCTTCCTTAAGTCCTAACATGATAGATGTCCTACTCATTGATGCCATGTGTTAGCGATGAAATTTGTTGTCACTTAAGCACTTAACATAGGCTCACGTACTACAATAAAGACAAACTAAAATGTTTAAATAACTTAGCACACAAAAAATAATATACCTAGACAAAGTGTTTGTTTTATACAGTTTCTCAAAATCACTGTTAGATGAACACCATCGTACAAGTGATAGTTTAGTAATTTTTGAAAAAGTAAATGGAGAAGCTCCAAATTTTGGAGCTTCCACATCTCTGGATTGGACGTGATTTATTCACGTCAAGAAGCTATGTCAAACATGCACAAAACAAAACTAAGGCTTAAAATATTTTGATTGTGACAATAATTATGAAAAATGTTAAACTGTTTTATAACTTTATAATACATAATTCGATCGGATGACATGGTAAAAATGTTTGTTTACACTAATAATGGACAAGAAATAACAAGTCACTATAGTGCCTATGTGGAACTGGTTGAGCACTTGAGCAACATATTGTAGGTTTAGTTGGACGCACAGTTGGGAGGGATTTGATGTGGGGATAGAAATTTGCTGTCCCAAAAAATGATGTCTCAGTGTCCCCCACCAACCAAATATTGAGAATGAGCATAAATATTAATGAGTTGTGATTTTGTTTTCTGAAATGTCAAATTATTATTGATGGAGGACAGAGAAGGTGATAGGAAATTGAGACAGAAAATCTCCATCCTTTGACGCGGATCCAAACCTGCTAATAATTGTTTAGGTATAGAAGTGGAAAGAGAAAATTAACACGCAAACTATGAACCATCAGCCAGTAGAGGGAAAAAAAGGAGGAAGATCAAAAGGGATTTTAAGAACAAATGACGGAGAGAAAAGCATATCCTTAAAATAAAATAATGAAAGGCAGCTTGCAAGTTTCATTTACTTCCATTTTTGTGCCTCTACGACACGCAGGATCATGAGTTATTGCATTTGTTTTGAGTTGAGGAACAGTGAGAGGAATGAATTAGACTGATGAGTCTTTAATGCCCTGCACTGAAGATTGCAGGGTAATCCGAGCTTTGAGGCACGACTCTTGGTGCGTGCTGACAGAAAAACAACTAAACATAAGTGGATAGTAGTAATAAAATAAGGTGAATGATAATAAGTGGCTTACGATATTGTTTAAGGAATAAAAAAGAAATTTTATATGAAAAAATGATGTATTTAATATATTGAAAAGTGTTATATTTAATTTCCTAATACAAACTTGTCGATTCCTTAACCAATATCCTTAATTAGGATATTCGTTATCCTTAAGTTAACGCCGTAACCATGTCAAGGAGTGTGTTTTGGGTAGCTCTTCTTCTTCTTCTTCTTGGTCATGAATCTACAGTGTCCACAAGACCACAACGTGCTTTATTGCTTCCACTTTTCCCTTTTTCTTTGTTTTGGAAAGAGTTACTGTAACTTGAAGTATAGTGTGATAATAATCACTCTTATTTAAGGACATAGTCTACTAGAGGTTTTTTATAAGTTATAAGCAATAGTTAAACATCATGAAGGTTTCTGGCTTTTGTGTTTTGTTCTTGGTGGTTGGGACGGCTTTGCCGTTCTTTATCTTCTCAAGTCCCACTTGTAGTTCCCTGTTTTCTGGTTAATATCTTCTATCCATTATTATTTTTTATTGCAATTCTTTATTTCATTTGAGATTATGATATATAATGGAATCTTTTTGGTCATTATCAAGTTATTATGATTATTTTTATCACTATGTAAGAATAAGTTTATCCGTTTAAAATACTATGGGATCTTTTGAATATTTTTTTCCTTTGATCAATTTTCCTTTTACTCTATATTTGAGGAGAACAGGGTGCATGCATTGGTTGATGATGAAGTTTCCAATCCACAACCTTTTAGTAGTTGATAAATTGTCCATGCTATTATTGTGTATCATTCTCACATCCAACACCGAGTGTACTTTGAGACAATTTTCGCAAAATTTTGATGTGCAAGAATTGAGTCTTTTGAATCGTATGCGTAATTCATGATTTGACATAGGATAGTGAAATGCATTTGCTACTCTAACAATTTTTAACTATTTTGAAATCATTGTTTAGGATCCATAACTGATAGGCTGATAAGTTGGCATTTTTATGTCTGCTTATTATATCATGCATCCATGCTAGCCTCTTTGACAGCTACAATGATCAATTGATTAGTTTCTGGGTTTACTTTAAAAATTAAAAGATTGAAAAAGAAAAAGAATATATGCTTTTGGACATTATGTGATTCTGTCAATATAAGACTCGTTTTATATATAATAGGTATTGTAACTTTCATACGAGTTGGTAAAAAAGTGACTGATGATTGAGTTCCTCTTAGCTTATTCTTCTGCATTTGATAATGCATATAGTGTAATTCATCTAAATGTTGCATGCATTATTTAAAATGCTGGCCTTGGTAGAGAGTACCTTTTTCATGTTCTTGTTGATCATTCTAGATGTATTTTACTAGTGAGAGTAGATTTTATTGGATGCTCTATTGTTTAGCTTCTTAACAATGTGAAGCCGTCATGTATTGGATGAAAATCTTTTGTCCCCTTTTCCTATCAAATTCTCTGTCCCACACTAATAATTATTCGCCACTTAATAAGATAAAATCATAATTCATTAATATTTATGCACATCCTCAGCCTTTGATTAGTGTGGGACACCGAGACACCATTTTTTGGGATAACAGAATTTTATTCTCATGCATTTACCCCACAAAACTTTTTTAATGCCATTTACTGGATGCTGTATTGTTTAGCTTCTTAACAATGTGAAGCCTTCATGTATTTATCCCACAAAACTTTTTTAATGCCATTTCAGATTTGATTGCTAGCAACTCTGGTGATAGAACAACACTGATTGCAGTAAACAGAAAATTGAAGGTATTGGTGCTTTTAATAATCCATGGACCCTAGCTCTGGCATTTTACTAAGCTGTGGTTAAAAACAAATCAAAACATAATTATAATGGGATGGCAATTTATTTTAGTTAAATTGTATCTCATGACTATGAGTGTTCTCTTCTATGAAATTTCAGGAAAATGATAGTAATAGAAGCAACAATAAGGGTGATGTAGGTCACATGACTCTGGATGATTACCATTCCATCGATCCAGTACCAGATCCACGGGCTAATATAAAACCAGCACCTATTGAGCATGGAACTCCTCTCAATCCATATATCCCAAAACCTTCCCCTCCTGGTCCTCCTAATAAGCCTGGAGGTTCTATATAAGTAACCTGCCCTTCTCTTCAAGCATGCTTGTATCTATATATGCTCAAAATAAAGATTATGGGGCTTTTAAGCTTGGAAGAGTTGTTTAGTCAGCTTTTTATATATTGTCATGCTTAGCTTGCCTGGTTCTGTAATCCTTATCTTCTCATGTGCTAGTTGTGAAGAAAAGTATTTGTGCCTTTTGGCATCCTATGAAGTGGCTAATTGAATGTATGTACTTGAAATGATCATTAGCAGATCCTTATACTTGTTAGTTTTTTATTATCAGTGTTTATGCAACTTCTCAGCAATAATAATTGATTTTTCTTTTCTTTAAATTCTTCTTTCTTATACGTGACGAATTTATTTTAAATATTGATAATTGTCATTATAGGGATAACTATATATTTTCAAATTGGAATAAATCTTGGGTTTAGTCTCGAAAATTATAAGTCTGACATATTAATCCTTGAAACTAGAAAAAAAACAACTCATTCAAATTGGTGTTTTTGTTGAACCAATTTGACTGTTAGTAAGAGCCAATTTGAATAAGGGTTTTTTTTACACATTCAAGGACTAATGTGTTAACTTCCTAAAATCAAAGATTATGCTTATAATTTCACACACTAAAATGAGGCTTTACTCCTCAAATTGAGTATTGTTTTTTCCTCATCGAAACTGAGGTAGATGCTCCCATAAGTAATGCAAACCGAGCATCAGAACACAACAACTCTGGAAAGTACACGACACTTTTAAACTGGCGAATCTGGTATACCTAGCCAGCCTTGACCAGTGGCCACTGATGACTACTACCTTTCCCTGGAATTCTATCTGCAGGGAACTGCTAGTAGCTTCGGGCTGCTTTGTCTTATATATATTTAGTGGCACCACAATAGACACCTAATTTTCACTGGATATAAGAACTCCAGTGAGCCGAAGGTTCCGTTCATTTGTGTATGTGATAATAAGGATGGTTTGCTTTGTTTCCGGTTTATAATTTTTATTAATTATAAAACAAAAATATTAATTTATTTTTATTTTGTTTCCTAATTTGTATAGAAAATAGGGAAAACAATTTTTCACTATTTCCTTTATAAATCTTTAAAAACATTAAATTAACAAAATAAAAATAAGATAATATTTTTATAATTATTAATGAAAACAAAAAATAAAAACAGAAAATCGAAGAGAAAACAAATGGATGCTATTGTTTTTTCGTTTTCCACATAAAAGCTATAAGGTCAATCCTTCTGCCTTCACTGAGTTCACTCTATTAAAAATTTCAAATTCCACTCTAAATTTGTCAGATGTCTACCATTAACCATCCAAATGCACGGCAACCTAATAACTTTTTATTAGAAGATGTGAGAATGAGTAAGCAAATAGTGAAAAATGGGCAAATAACCTAGGATAATTAAAGTTGCAGAAAAATTTATACTGTGCACTGCAAATGGCAGAAAACACGGCAAATAACTAAAGTGTAATTATAAAGATAATGATTGCTTAATCCAATGGGATTCTTATTAAAAGTATCGATAATAACCACCACTAGTAGCTTGTTTGGCAAGTCCCATTCGCTATAAATTAGTGGATGAATTAATAGTTTTGTTTGATAAGTATATTTATCATTAGTTTATATTATTTTTTCACGAATTTATAACGTTTCTTCAAAACGCTACTTAAAGTAGCATTTGAGTTTATGATGTCTGATTTTTTTTTATTTTTATTATCTTAATTTAATTTCAACTTTATCCTCATCAACACATTATAAGAATAATAAAAAAATATTAGAATGATGTGAGTTAATTCTATCCACATGCACACGTTGTCACTGCTCAACGTTCCTCTGCTTTCTTTTGTTTGGTGTTGTTTTTTTTCATTCCTATGGGATACGGCTTCTTGGTGTTGCTTTCTTTCGTTGCTGTGCTTGCTTTCATAATTTATGAATTGCTTTCTTTTCTTCATGTTTATGGTTTAATGCGGTTTAGATTTTATTTTTTAAAAATTTATTTGATATTGCTTGATGGGTTGTTGAGTTTTATGGATGATAGATTTGTTTTGGCACATAATAATATATAGTATAATAACGTATATATAATAATATAATTTTATATGATAATATAAAGTATTATAAATAGATATATAATTTTTTTATATAATGTATGTAAATATTATAAGATTACCATTTATATATATTTTTTATATATATAATAATGTATCAACATTTTTTTTATATAATATTAACGTTCAATATTTATAATACTAATGTATATATAATTTTTTTTACATATAAAGAACATTAATATAAAAAGATATAGACACATGTCCTTTTATGTCATTTTATATTAATCAGCTAGTTCAACCGTTAGTTTTACCAAACACTTCCACACCAATAAGCTACCTAATCCGTTATTAGCTACCTTATCCGTTATCTGCAATAAGCTTATCCGCTATTAGCTAGCTTATCCGTCATCCGTTGGTTTTACCAAACAGGCTGGCAGAGTGAAAACGCGACCATCCATGGAAATCCAAATATGATTAAGAATAATACCATACTAGGACTAGACTCTATTCTTGAATCTCTTATTGCTTAAGTTAAAATTATTGCTATCATGTAGTTTGATTGCCAAAAAAAAATGTAGTGTGTGTTTTGTTCCACTTTTGGAAACATCAAAAGTGTTACGTGATTCTAGTAAAATAAAGGTGTTTGGTTACACGTTTAGGAAATCAATTTTGCATCCAAATCAATTCTATTAGAAGCAGCTAGCTTTTGCTTTTGGATTAAAAAATTAATTGCACTAAGTTTGATATCAAACTTGCTTTCAAAATAAAAATATCCAAATATAAATCACTTCACTTCAAACTCAATAATATTAAAATCAATTCTATTCAAAATCACATTTCTCCCAACACACTCATAATCCTCGGTACCACCAGAATGACTACTATTGAAAGTAAAGAGACCCATCAATCTACATCTCACCCAAGTGTGTCTCTTCTTTTCATACTTGCTTTTCTTGACTCATCAATAATACCTAGCCAGCAGGTCCGGGTCTTCTAAAGATATAACAGCTGTAGGGAAATCCTAATTCCTTAATTCCAACTGGCAACTGGTACTCTCTCAATTATCCAACTGATATCAATGGGGCCAAGCAAAGCATCATTTCTTGAAGCCCCGTGACCCTTCAATGTGAGGTACTATGTTTAAGTTTGCAAAGGGTAATTCTTATGGTTAATGAAAAGTTACTTTTAGAAACTCAAAATTATTGTTTGAAGTGTTTCTCAAGTGATTAAGCTTTCAGAACTCCTAACTATTATAATTTCATGGTAAAGGTTTGGCTTTAACTAATCATCAAGTTAATGACACTTTTTTGAGTGGACCTCTTAACCATCAATTCCGCTTATGTGACTTTTCTTTCCCTTGTGATCATTTTATCCTTCTTTTCTTACGATGTGCTCAACCTGTTACTTTAGTCAAATCAGATCAGTTCTCTTTAGCAAAGTTTGGGGAAATGGCAAAATGAAGTGATGCTTAAATAAAAATATATTATATTATATATGTTGATAAAAGTATAAACTACATGTCAGGTAGCAAGCTGTGCATACATAATTAGTCAATCTGAGTTGATTAGAGGATATTCCAATAGCAATCTTTGAGTGGCTGGTTTATCACTCTATTGATATTTTATTACTAATTTACTATATTATCCATATAATGAAAAAAGTTCGTGTTGGTTGGAAAATCATGGTTTCATGGCTGCAGTAGTTGGCCGTTCAGAAATTTCCTCCTCCTTTTACCCTATATCCTTTGCGACATTCTTCAGTGATTGAAGTAATATGCTGAGCCGGATCTCTCATTGTATTAACCAAAGTAAATAGTAAAAATATAGCCAAAATTAATCTTTTTGTCTATTTTCTTAATTGTTTTGTTCAATTTAATCTTTTAATTTTTATTTGTATCAAATTCTTTGTGTTGACAATAAAATCGTTACCCTTCCTCAAACCCTAAATCTCGTTAATGGCTTTCTTCGAGCTTTGAGCACTCCATCAATGACTTCCTTTAATTTTGAAGCTTTGAATTGCTACTTAAACATGCGGCACTACTGTTATTGTCGTTCAGCAGCCGCTTGACTGCGACGGGCTTAAACATAGTTTGCAAGCTAGTGGCGGCTTAAGTTGAGTGAGCGATGGCTTATGACACTACATGCGGTGGTTGGGGCCAAGGTTGGAGAGGCACACATTTTGGTTGATAGAAATGGTGGTTCAACCACAATGGTTTAGTTTCGGTCCTCCCAAAAAAATAGTGGAATTGAACTCACCCAAAAAATTGGTGGAAGGAATTATGAGAGAGAAGAGATAAAAAAGAAAAATTTTATTAAGTTTTAACGGAAGATTTGATGTTGTTTAGATGGAAACTGAAGAAAAAGGTAATGGTGTTAACGTTTGCCAATGACTAACTTGACATAAATAAATAAATAAGAGATAGAGTTGAACAAAACAATTAAGATAATGAATGAAAAGATTAGTTTAACACCCCAAAAAAATGTAAGCAAATTTGGATATTTTGTTCTTAATAATTAAGGTTCTTCCATCAAATTAAATTATAGCCAACCACCTTTAGTCTGGGGCTATTTACTTTGGCTGAAAACTTTCTAGAGGTATGAACTGGTGAATCAATACAGTGCTTTAGAAAATACCAATGACCCACCGGAGCTCAAACCCTGCTAAAGCAAAGGGAAAGATGTAAAGAGAAGAGGAAAAACAAAGACAGTACAGGCCGGAGCATCCTAAAAAGTGATGCTTTTTGCTTAGCTTGCAAAATCATATCAAAGAAGCATTGTAGCTTCTTTCTGTTGAAAAATTAATTGGAGCCTAATAATCTACTAATTGCAATATTGCAATTGAAATTCAGCAATGATCACATGATTTAAATTTGCATTTGAACAGTGATAACATCATCATTAGTATTCCCATTAGTCAAATAGCCAGAATTAAGTATGATAGTAAAGTATTCAGGACATAATTTATGATTCTTTATTGGATTAATATACTTTCATGTTAAGAGAATGAAAGACATCAACATAAAAAATTTATGGTAAGCTTCATTATAACAAAGTTTATGTCTTTTTCTATATTATAACATGGTTTATGAAAGACATAATTTACCCTCTTATCTTATATTAAAAAGACTGGTCTTCCTTCTTTATCCCATCTAAGCCGCGAGTTATATACTTTGTTTTTCCTTGTGTAAGTTCGCTCTCACTCTCTCTAGACAAAATAATTATTTGTCACAAAATATTCTAGAAACCTATCATCATATCTCATTAATACCCCTCTCGTGGAGGTGATGGGCCTCTGAGGGTGGGGATATATAACTTAATTTTCCCTGCTGTATTTTCATCATCAATCATCAATCATCAATTCAAGCATATCAACCATAAAAACTAAATTGGTATGTAAAATGAGTACTTACTGAGGTAGACATTCTCAAATTAACTGGAATCTGTTACGAAAGCTAAAGGTCATGTTGACGTTTTTTTACTTTTATGGATGGTAATTAAAACATGTATTTGCTGATAGTTACTTACAAGGAAAAGAATGGAACCATAATGAAATTGTGTGCTTGAGAAGGAAGTTACTTTTCGAAGTGGTCCTACAGTGATACTCCTATTATTATATACGCGTTAAAAGTGAAGGCATGCATGTGTAGCTGTCCACTGTTCCTATATTAAAATTTGGTTTTTAAATTTTTTTTTGTGTGAATTTAAGTGCCTCCCACGGTTCCACTCCCAGATCCAAATGCATGCTTAAAGGCCTTCATTTTACCCAGCGTGAAGCATTAATTAACTTATGACCCAGAAAGTGGTAACATATACGACAGAGATATCGTATTCTTTAACTGTGAATGAAATGGTGAGCAATTGAGAAGTAAGGTTAAGACATCACGCAGGAGCAGGACAGAAGCCAGTGACTATTGCACCAGCTATTAAATGCTAAATTGTGGCTATCCATGACTTCTTTATCTTGCAACCTCCATACCACATAGCAAAATTGTAAAGTAAGAATCTTAGTTAAAGTGGGTTGGGATTTCAATACGCTTAAACTGAGCAAGATGAATACACTCATATTTTTTCACTTTACACTTTTACTCACTTTAAAATAGTCTAATCCTATGTACTTAGTCCGAATCCTATCCTACCGTGAACTACCAAGAGGTCATCCAAAACCTAAATCAGGAGTAAGCTGCAAAGAACAACGAAATCCTGACAATGGCTCGGCGGGACGAGCATGAAGCTAGGATTGTGCAACTTGGCGGATGATGGCTGCGAGTGGTTCTGGTTTAGGCCACCACGGTAGCTAAATTTAAAAAAAAATCAATCGTTGAAGTGGTCACCTGAACATGTGTTGGCCTATTCAGCTATAGAATTAGTAACATATAGCGACCGAATATTCGGTCATGGCGGAAGGACACTTGAAAATGTCAACATATATTGCATAAGGTTAATTTTTTGATGGAAAAATAAACAGAAGGACACTTAGATGCTCGTGGCCCGTTTTTTAAAAGGGTGAAATGAATACCATCATAAGCATTTTCCTCTGTAGATTATCATTTTGAAGTTGTTCTAACACATTATAATTAGGGTTTTTGACTCCCCAGTAGGTTCACGGAATACCCCACAAGCTTAGATCCGTTGGACCCACTAGGACTAATCTACGTTCGGATGCTTAGTCACAGTTAAGGTTCTTTGCCCATCCCCAATGATGTGTTTTGCGGGATTCGAACCGAGGTCATCCCCACAAGTTCAGTCTGCGCAATCAACTGAACCAGTGTAAAATGCATGTCAAGTAATTTGAAAGTTTGTTTTTTATATTTCATTCTAAAATTTATTATTTATTTTATTCATTTCTCTGTTTTAGTAATGCAATAATGGGACACTAAAAATAGTGACTTGTTATGAAAGAGATTTTTTATTTTTATTTTGAGCACTAAGCAATATTTGAATAAACTTGTATTAACTATTTTATCTTTGTTCTTAATCAAAGATAGGGGGTCATTTACACCATACTAAAAGATTCAAAATGTTATTTCTTATAATCTATTATCTAGTAATTCACATAACTTTGTGTAAAAAAAAAAAATTAATTTACATAACTAATATTTAAATATGTCGCAATTATCACATGTTACTTACTTGACATCCAAATGGGATTGGCAATGGGGCGGGCCGGGGAGTACTCCCCCACTCCCCGTCCTCGTTTCCTGCCACGGGAAGTTTTTCTCTTCAATCTCCATTTCCCACGAATCTCGCGGATCCCCATGGAGAGTTTGGGGTCCCTAAAAATTCATAAAAGAAAAAGGTAATTAACTAGAATTCAATTCACAAAAAAAACTAAATTAAATAAAATATAAAACCCTAAAAATCCTAAATATTTAAAGTTAAAAAACTTTCGAAGGCATTGCAATAAGTTCAACCTTAAATAGTATACATATATTTTTAATATTTTATTTATTTAATAAAATAATATATTTTTAAAATTAATAAAATATATCTATAATATATATATACATATTGAAAAGAATATTTTAGTAATATTTTTGGGGTTGAGAACCCCACGGGATGGGGAGCATGTTCCCCGTCCCCAAAGTGCTTTCGGTGAGATTTTCCCCTCCGTCCCCGTAGGAAAAAATTCTCTACCCACAAGGCCTATTCGGGTCAGTCTTCGCTGGAATCCCTACGCACCGATATAAATTGTTATCCCTACGGCCAAACCACTTCGTTGGAATTTGTTATATAAAAGGAAGTTTTTTAAATCCTAAATTTCATAAGAAAAAGTGATACTTATCCAATACTGCTTTATATATACATGTTATGACATACATTTTTCTACTAATTAAATTTAATAACAAAAATAATTGCAGCTGTAAATTTTTTAAAGCAAAAATGGAAAATAAAATCTTAAAAGATAGGTCCACGCAAACGCAAAACGAATGCTGAACGTAAGTTTTCAAGATCAATTCACAGTGTGATTAACTTATGAATCACGATAATGCAAGCCACATTTGGACTTTATTAGAGACAAACAAGTATGACGGGAAAAACATACATCCACCGAGGTAATTAATGGATGCAATTGCATTCTCATAAAAAATAAATTATGATATGACAATAATCTTAGTTTCAAATGGCATTGTTGTCAATTTATTATTGATCGTGGTATCAAAATAAAAAACACCGAACCATAAGCAATGAGAACTTAAAAAGGTTAAAAGTTAAAGCAACCTTGATCCTGCAAGCTTAAACTTTTGATTAATTTTAGCTATTTAAGTTCGTTCGAACGTTTTTGCACCATTGGTCCATTACCATAGTTGAAAAGCGAAACGGCTACTTTTATTTTTTTTCCGTTACATCCAAAAATTTGGTTCATATATAAAATTCCAGCAATGTCGTTTGCGTAACGTCTCTCCGAAGATTCATTCCCTCAGCGCAACGCAAATATCCAATTCCAACTTCAATAAGGTTTGTACTTTATTATATATTATATATTATATATATAATATAATATATAATATAATCCCCTCTCTCAACGTCGTTTTCAGTTTTCACCCGTTTACCACATTTTAACAAAATTAAAAAATGGCGTGTCAACAAAGCCCCACAAAGCCATCACAAAGTCACATTACACGCTTTCTCCCCGATTAGAAATCCAAATAACTTATAATTTATATAACTTGTTTGATGAAAATACAAGTATTTGAAAAATAAATTTATCTCATTAACTTATTGTTTATAATTTATAATTTATTAGTTATTAATTTTTATTTCATTTTGCTTTTATTATTCTTACGAAAAATCCTACTTGAGGTCTCTGCCTGATAAATTTATATTAAAAATCATATAAATATGTTATTCAATTTATATAATTTAATAAAACATTTAAAAACAAAATTAAAATTTTAATATTTTAATTTTTTTTATACTAGAAACTTCATGTGAATATGATCTACTCAATTCTAATTCTAAAGCTCTAATTAGAATTAAAAACTATTTATATAAAAATCATATTTTTTTCAAAAACAAAAATAGATATTTTTATTTTATTTTATATTTATAAGTTAGTTCAATAATTAATTTAATCAAGTATTTCAAATTCAATTTATTAACTTTCCGACTATCAATTTCAATAAAAAAAAATTTTTTTTAACTAACAACTATAAACTTTTAATAAAAAATTAGTTTACATTCATACACTAGCTTAACAAAACCTTTGCCCTTGCACCCTGAACAACGGCGAGTACATTTATTCTCCGCGCGTACGTGTGTCGTGCTGTGTCAGTGTAATTCTGAGGCTTAGCTTCCTCCTT
Source organism: Ammopiptanthus mongolicus (assembly GCA_039655645.1). Lineage (NCBI taxonomy): Eukaryota > Viridiplantae > Streptophyta > Magnoliopsida > Fabales > Fabaceae > Ammopiptanthus > Ammopiptanthus mongolicus. The sequence continues at coordinate 78,934,163 of CM077349.1, read as the reverse complement.
CATAAGTCATATTCCTTCTATACCTATATATATAAATAAATAAAAAAAAATATCTAAATTTTTTGAACTCAAATATAAAAAAAAATTAATTAAATCAATTCTATTTAATGTCAATATTTTAAAAATATCTTTTAATTAATTATTTTTTTATTTTTTTAAAAGCATTATATACTCTTAAGACACAACTTTCAAGAATATTATACACTTTCAAAAAAAGATAAATTAATAATTATAACTTATTTTTTACACAAATTAAAATAATTAATTAATATAATTAATTTTTTTTAATATATATATCAAATTAATTTTGTTTTATTTATATATAGATCACGACGAAATAACTCATAATCATATTCTTGGCATTAATTTTTCCCAATCCAAGCACAATCACGCAGCGAGTGTACAACGACAGTTATACATTCCTTACTCGCCTCCTCACACACACGCGGCGGCGAAGCGTAACGGTCACATTGCCGATCACATTGGCGGCGCTAAAACCGTATCAAACTCTATTACCACCTCTTTTCAATTCTAAAATTCTCTCAATAAATTACTACTGATAGATACTAACGCACGCTTCTCCTCGTTCTCTGCATTATTATAATTATTACTACTACTTTGATTTTTTTTCCTATTCATTCAAGCTTAGGGTTCTGTTCTGAACGTGAATTACAAGGATGCATTTGGAATTGGAATCAATTTTGATTGATGATTACGGAATATATTACAAATTTTAGAATTAATAATACAATGGTTGCTGCAATTTCTACTCCGATAAACCCAAAACGAACTCCAACTCCAACTCCAACGAGGCCTCCTCTGTTACCTTCTGAATCAGACAATGCACTCGCTCCTCCTCGAAGGTCCAAATCACGAGAAGTTACTTCTCGATACATGTCATCATCTTCTTCTTCTTCTTCTTCTTCATCATCTTCGAAACGATGCGTTTCGCCGCAGATAACAACCAGGTCAGTGAACTCAACAACAGGAACGGTTGTTAGACACACTCCAACGCAAACGTTACCGAAGCGGTCACAATCTGTAGAGCGAAGAAGACAGGGAACTCCTCGTCCTAATAGTAATAATAATTCAGTGTGTGCGGGTGCAGGGAATGGTGGTGGAACTGAAGCAGCAGCACCTCATTGTATTGCTCAGAAGATGCTTTTCACTTCGACGAGGAGTTTATCCGTTTCGTTCCAAGGTGAGTCGTTTTCGATCCAGGTGAGTAAAGCGAAACCGGCACCTTCTCCGACGGTTTCATCTTTGAGGAAGAGCACGCCGGAGAGGAGGAAAACGACAACGACAACGACAACGCCTGCTAGAAACGGCAATTCAGATCAGAAAATATGGCAGGGGAAAATTCCTTGCATGAATAAGAGCTTCGATTGTGGTGATTCCGCGAGAAAATTGAATGGAACGGGAACGAGGAACGTGGTTAGGTCATTACAGAATTCCATGGCGGACAAAGATGGTGGATCTGAGGTAAATGCTTCTGATAACGAAAGTGTCACTTCTGGTAGTTCCTCGGAATATGTCGGCGGTGGCGGTGGTGGCGGACAATTTGGACAATTGCAACGAGGATCACGTGCGATTGTGGTGCCAGCGAGGTTCTGGCAAGAGGCTAATAACCGATTGCGACGTCAATTGGAAAATTCTAACTCTCCATCATCTAGGAATGGTGGAAACGGAAAATCAAAGGCTGTTGTTCCTCCGAAGCTTCTGGCGCCTAAAAAATTACCGTTGGATTGTCCTGTGTTATCTCCTAGAGGAATTGTGAATAGCAGGGGACAAGTTTCTTGTTCTCCTATTCGTTCTTCGATTCGTCCTTCTTCGCCTAGTAAGCTAGCCACACCGTGTTCACCTGCGAGAGGAGTTAGCCCCTCTCGAATGAGAAACTGTGTGGCTAGTAGTTTGAGTAATAGGTTTGGTAATGAGCCTTCTGTTTTGAGTTTTGCTGTTGATGTTCCTAGAGGGAAAATTGGGGAGAATAGGATTGTTGATGCGCATTTGCTGAGACTCACATATAACAGATTCCTGCAATGGCGTTTTGTAAACGCCACAGCTGATGCTGCCCTCTCTGCACAGACATTCAATGCAGAGGTCTGTTTTGATTTGCTTTTCTATTAATTTTATATTCTCTTTTATTTTTAAATGTTTAAATGCTAGTAAGTAATTATATGCTTCGCAAGAGTTTTAAAATGAGGTTCGCATTTGCAATTGAGACCACATCGTTGTGGTTTTGGTAGTCAACGCAACGAAGTCGCGGCCGTAATTGCGGCTGCATCGGTCACATTTTCCTGCTACTGTTCGCAATGGCGTGTAACCGCGACCGCCATTTAAAACCTCAACATTGCTATATTGGTTCTCATATTGATTGTATGGTGTTTTAGAAGAAACATGGTGAATGGATATTTTTGTGTAAATTTTAGTTTTATTTCAGCATCCGATCACGAACATCAGCCTCATTGTTGGAATGTAGAGGTGTAATTATATAAGGGATGATAGAGGCGAGAGGATTTTTATATTTATAATACTATTTGCCAGTATTTGTTTTCTTTCCACATTTATCACACACAACCGCAATTTAAAATCTCGGCATTGCTATATTGATTGTATGGTGTTAGAAGAAACATCGTGAATGGATATTTTTGTGTAAATTTTAGTTTTATTTCAGCATCCGGTCCCCAAAATCAGCCTCATTGTTGGAATGTAAAGGTGCAATTATATAAGGGAAGATAGAGGAGAGAAAGGATTTTAATATTTATCATACTATTTGCTAGTATTTGTTTCCTTGCCACATTGCTTTTGGATGTTTAGTTTATTTTGTTATATTCTGGTTTTAAATATTCTTCTTTGTATCAGAAAAGCCTCTCTGATGCGTGGTTGGCTACCTCAAAACTACGAGAATCTGTTAGAGCTAAAAGAACAGAGTCACAGTTGATGAAGCAACATTTTAAGCTGATATCCATCCTCAAGGAGCAAGTAAGAACTATGGCTACCTTGTGCTTTTTTATTCTTGTGTTTTCTTAGCTTGATTTCTCATCCAGTTCTTAATAGTGCAGCTTTCATCCCACATATCTGGTTTCATGTAGTTAGATTCATTAATAGACATGCATATATTACTCATAGCTCATTGGAATCCTTTTTGACTCATTTGAGTAAATCCAACTTTACTTATTGTGGACGTCTTGTTTTTTAATAGAGATTAATAGGAAAAATACAAGTAAGCAAATTGAGATTGTGGCAAAATGCATGCATAATATCCTGTTCTCATTTTTTATGAGATGGAGAGATATTGACATACATGCCTGCTTGATCATAAGGTGGTTATGATGACACTGGCTTTATCCAACTTTCATCTGAAGCTCTTAATGGAAACTAATTTATGCAGATGATATATTTGGAAGATTGGGCTAGTTTGGATCGGGTGTACTCTAGTTCACTTTCAGGAGCTATTGAGGCACTGAAGGCTAGCACTCTCCGCCTTCCTGTTGTTGGTGGGGCCAAGGTATTTTCCTTTTAGCTTCTTGTTTGTTCTTTTATTCCTTTCATTATTATAGGTAGTGAGTACCATAGTAATTCAGTTGTTATTACTTATTAGCATATTTGGGATTAATATACAGAGTTCTGTATTTTGCTTCAGGCAGATGTGCTGAACGTGAAGGACGCTATTTGTTCAGCAATGGATGTGATGCAGGCAATGGCGTCCTCCATATGCCTATTGTTACCAAAGGTACGTATTCCCGTGCTGCTTTTATGGATGCTGGATCTCATGTGTTAATTGAAATTGTGATGGTACATTAGTGTTATTTTATTTTCTAATAACTTTTAAGTGTTGGATCCCCCAGCCTTTATTCTAATTATGGTGGAAAAAAAAAACTAAGGTTGTTATACACCATAAGTCTAGTCTTTCCAAGTGCCCAGAGATGGTTCATATATAGGTGCATACGAATCATTGCAAGCAAGTGAAAGGGCATTGGACTTGATTTTATTGAATAATAACAATAACGAATCTTGTTTCTTAAAACTTCACAGTTAGCTATAGTGGTGATGGTTCTATACTTCAATTTCCTTTGCTTCCTCCGTGTAGTCATTCTGTTAAACCAAAGTATTTATGTGTGCCTACTGACTATCAAATATTGTGGGCTACTACTGTAACAGAGAAGATTTAAATTGTTACCAAATATGCCACATGGTGTGATACAAAATGATGGTTTCAGTACGTTGGGATTATTGTGGAAACTAACAAATGAACAATTGTCAATTAAAAACATGCGCTCATATTTTCATCTTATCTTCAATGATAATGTCATCTCTCTATATATTCTATATATAACATTGATAAAATCCTATGCTTTCAGAATCATGAGAAATTGTATTATTGCTGCATTTGCTTTTTTGTATGCAACTTTGCTAGAATAGTTGTAGTTGGAGATTTGAATCAATCTCTAGTTTTACTTGTAATTTATTATCTGTGCACTTCAATCTTCTTAAATTTCTTTTCTTGTTTATGTATTTGTTATACCATTTGAAGACTTCATATTGTACAGCTATTTTCATATTTGATTTAGGATTGTCTACTCGTGTCCCCGCTCTTTTTTTTGTCGTTCTATTACCACATGCATATATACCTATTAAAAGAGATATATTGATAAGAGGCAGAATGCACAATGTCTTTTTGTTAACATTACCACATTTACTGTTAGGATTGGTTCTCTCAAACATTATTATCGATAAAACTTCAATAATTAGTGTTTTTTGTGCTTTGTATCACTGTCTTTGATTTTAAGTACTAGTAAATCTTAATAGTATCCCTCTGTTCCTTTGATTGAATTAGTTATCAACTGACTCGTGTCAATTAGAGAGTGGCACGTGTGTGTGCAGTCAAGAGGAAAAGTGGGTATGGGAGAATAATAAGGGAAGTACACTGGGATAGTTACGGAGGGGGCTGTAAAAGTGAATATATTTATTAAATGTCTTTTTAAGTCCTATCTTGTTTTTCCCTCCTAGATAGTGGAAAAAATAATTTTTTTATAACCCTGTAGTGTTTTTTATATTTCATGCACTTTAATTTAGTTTTTTGGTTGTGTTGAGGCAAAAAGTGAAGATGAAAAACTATCCTCCCTGTTCACATTATTGAACTATTTTGTATAAGACAGACAATTTCTCTTTATGGCGTCTCTTTTCTCCCAATATTATTCCTCAATCTGGCAAAGGGAGTTATATATTTATGAATTTATCATAATAGGTTGAAATGTGGAGTTGACTTAGTGGGATTGAGTAGTAGGTTTGATATGCAGAGTAAATAGGGATTAATTTGGTAGGAAAACATTTAACATCCAGCAATCTGATGAGTTTATTATTCGCTTGATACAAATGTGGATCTTATTTTACGTGCCCCTGTTGCTATATATGCCCGTGGCAATCCTTGTTTGCCAAAATTGCAGGAGGAAGACATTGGTAGAATTGGCTCTGACAGACAAATTCTCTTTAAGGCGTCTCTTTTCTCTGAATATTATTTCTCAATTTGGCAAAGGGAGCCATATATTTATCATAGTAGGTTGAAATGCAGAATTGACTAAGTGGTAGACAGGATTAATATGGGATTAAAACATTTTGATGTCCTACAATTTGATGAGTTGATTGTTGGCCTCCCTTTATTCCCAATGTAGTTCCTCAATTTTCTAAAGAGGGCTATATATCATGGTAGGTTTGAAATGCAGAGTAGATTGAGTAGTAGGTTTGATATGCAGAATGGACAGGGATTAATTTGGTAGGGAAATATTTAACATCCAGCACTCTGACGAGTTGAATACTGGCTTAATACAAAATGTGGATCTTATTTTACGTACCCCTTGCAATCAATGCATATGGCAATCCTTATTTGCCAAAAATACAGGAGGAAGACAGTGATAATTGGAATTATACTGTGCACATGCTCCTGAATGTTGCAGTACCTTTTCTATTTATTTTTTTAAAAAAATCATTTAATTATTTTTATTAAGTAGCTCCATTTCTTTTATCTTTATAAATGTAGAAGTATACTAATAAAAATCTTTAATGGATTACACGAGGTGAATTTATGGATACATATTGTGTTACACAGTTTGCACTTGCTACATGCTTAACTGTTATCAAACTCTAACCGTTTTCACATATTTATGTATTGGCAAACTAGTCCCTAAGTAATTAAAAGAAGCAAATTTTTATTAGGAATTGATGTAATTAAGATAGCGAGAAGTTGTATTTTCAGTTTTCAAATGAAAACTTTCCTTTCTTTATTTCTTAACGAGTGTGGCAAGACCCTTACGTATTTATGGATATCCAGCAAAGATAGTAGTTATTGGTCATAGTTTGATGCCTTTAAGCATGTAGCAATTGACATGTCAAAATATCTGAAAGCATTTGCAATTGATAGGTTGGACACGTAAATTCGCTGGTGGTTGAAGTTGCCAGCTTAAATGCAAAGGAGCGTGTTTTACTTGAAGAGTGCAGATACCTTTTGTCAGTGATTACAGACATGCAGGTAATTTTGTATCTGGAAAAGAGGTGTTGAAGCTTAGTACTTATTCTGATTTTCCTTAGATGATAGTTAAATGTTGTGTATATAGCAACAAACTCATTAATAATAACCTTTTCGTGAGCAGGTTAGAGATTGTAGCCTGAGAACACATATTTCACAACTAAAATGCTTATCCTGAAGCCCAACAATGAAAACAACAAGCAAATAACTTCCTTTGTCTGACCTGCCTACTTCCAGTGCTAACATCATAACATAGGATATGGGCCTCTCATTTAATACGGATATGGACCCATTTAATACATGATACCTTCATGATGATTGTTCATATGCGAAGAGTGAGGATTGGAAGCTGTCATTCTTAGATGCGAGTTAATTTGTATACATTTTTTGTTTTTAATTCTTTTCTTGCATTATTGTTTTTTCCCTTTAAGTGCCAAAAGATGTATATAAACATAGCGTTTTATATTTTAATAGATTTTTTTTTTGTTTTTTGTTTCTTGTTTTTGTTATGCTATGTTTTTTTGGGCATATAGAAACCGCTGTAAGGCTTTGAAGAATGGTTCCTTTTCCTTCAGTTTATTATTTTTCTAGGGTTTGTGTCAATTTAAGTATGTTTGATCTGTTCATGGAAGGTGGGATTATGAGCAATGTAAATAAATGGCAAATCGATTATCATAATAAACAGAAGTCGGTTGATCAAGGACAATGTGCTGGTCGTGCTCTTCCAAGGCATGCCCCGTTCATTCAACTTACAACAATTAATTTTCTGAAACAAGACTTTTAATGAATCCATTAGAGCTCACAAGTGAGCTAGCCAAGGCACGATGCTCAGCCTCTGAAGAAGACCGAGACACAATGGTCTATTTCGTAGATTTCCACGAGATGAAAAAGGAACCAATGAAACAAGCCAGTTATGGATCTTTTGGAATCCTAACTACTCTCTTCCATTGCATGATTGTAACTCCTTGATTCTTATGGTTATTATCTTAGTTGGGTTTTATCAAATGACTTAGCATTAAAATCATAGCAAGAGCTTTAGACAATTAGACTATGTTACAGAAACAAAAATTTTATTTTTGATATTCAACAGATGTGTAAGCTTGCACCTTACTTAAATTGATTGTTTTTTAATGTCATTATCAGTGTGAATTAATAAAAAGTACCAACCGATCCACAGGGTTTTTCTTTTCTCTTTATTTGTCTTCTGGGTTGTTGAAGATGCTGGACTGAAGAAAATGTGGAGTCTTATAGTTGCTTTTGTAGTGCAAACAGTAGGCCCATCTCAATTTTTCCTAACTGCCACAACGGTGGTCTACTTTATGTGAGTCACATACCTGATTTTCATTTAGCCAACTGCTACCTACACCCGTAACACGCCTACACATACTCCATCCACCCCCACACATCTAATTTTGGTGCATGAAATGATAGTTTTACCCCTATGAATTTCAAAACCCTTCCTCTCCTTCATCTCCCTCGTACGTTAGGCACCCTCACCCCTTTCTTCTTCCTCCTCTCTTCTGGTTCGACCCACTGTCGCTACTTTCTGTGAAGAGCTTAATTTGGAGAACCTTTGCCTCATTTCCTCTGTTTTCGAGAATTTTTGCCTTCTGACAATTACTTTTCGGAATATGCAACATGTAGCCTCTGGCAACTAATTGTCGGATTATATTTTTTTCTTCATGTTTTAGACTTTCCGGCAATTAATTGGCGGAATATAGTTTTTCAAGAATTTTCAACTACCGACAATTAGTTGCCGGAATAAGAAACAATTAGCCTCTGACAATTAATTGCCGGGCTATATTTTTTTTCATGTTTTAGATTTTCCGGCATTTAGTTGCCGGAATGTAATTCTTCAAGAAATTTGACCTACTGGCAATTAGTTACCGGAATAAGAAACAATTATCCTTCGACAACTGATTGTGGATGATATGTGTTTCAGGGCATTGGAGTTTTGATGATGAGACCATGGAATACAAAACAATAAGCTTGAAGGAAAGATAAAGTGCATGATCCGAGATAAAACTTTCCAAGACCAAGAGAAGATCTTCAAGGGTATATAATTATATAGGGTCTTAGGATTAAGTGTAAGATTCTAGTAGGATTGGCTCCTTAATTAAAATCAATCAACAAAAGGAATTAAAATGGAAAATTGACCTAAATGTGTTCAAAGCCTTGAAAAATGTCTTCCTATCTTAAAAGGATTGATTCTCACCTAATAGATGTTTTTCAAATACATTGAATATGCTTTAGCTTTGAAAAACATGAATTGTTTGCAATATTAATCGATTATTTGATGATGCGTAATCGATTTAGGTGCCTCAGTAATTATCAGTGTTTTAAATAGAGAGGCATTAATCGATTATATCATGATTTACTAATAAAACAGGTCTTTTAATAGAGAGCCCTTAACAGATTATTTTTCACCCCTTAACAAATTAAGTTTTCCATAAAACCAAAAATAGCATATTATATTTTCACCCATAACAGATTAAATGTGATGTTCTTGAGGGGCTTTCTGGGCTTAAGTTAATCGATTGTTTAAAGGGAATAATTGATTATATAACTGAAATAATCGATTATTTGAGTGCATTTAATCGATTGTTATTCGGATTTACTGAGCGTATAGAGCATTAAATGCATAGCAGTAAGTGAGTAACGACTCTAATTAACCCAAGACACATAAACACTCATTACTAGCTTGAAATACACTAAGAGACTGAATATTAATTGCTTACCTACTTAGTCTAACTACATTCAACTCTTGATTCTTGATTTGAGTCAATCCTACACAAGAGTCATAGTGCTTCAACTTGTATTGCTTTACCTTTGTGAGGTATTTTCATATTGTAAACTCTCATTTCTAATCTTTAGTTGTGAAAGAGGGTGAGGTATATATCCCTCTAGATTTGTTTGTAACAAGGGTGAGGTATCCTTTGAGTTGATTTGGAGGCTCTTGCACATAAGGGTGGGGTATCCCTAGTGAAGAGTGCTCAAGTCTTGTAAAGGTTTGTCAAGCACCCGTTTTAAGCTTGATTTTTTAGTGGAAAACTCACAAACGTATTGTGGGGACTGGATGTAGGTCACTAAATGAGGGTGATTGAACCAGAATAAATCCTTGTGTGTTCTACTTCTCTCAACTCTTTTCTTCTTCAAATCTTCACTTTAACCTAAGGTTGAAAATGAGGGCAAAATTTTTACAATCTCAATTCACCCCTCTTAAGATTGAAGCCACTTGGTAACACTAATTGCGGATTATATTTTTCAAGTTTTTATGTTTCCGGCAATTAATTATCGGAAACTCATTTTTTGTATTCCGACAACTAATTGTTGGATTGTTGTTTTCATATAAAATAAATTTACCGGCAATTAAATGTCAGATTCATAATTCCGGCACTAATTGCCAGAAGATGCAAAAAAGTGAAGGAAAAAAAAAGGGCAAAAGGAGTCTCATACACTATCAGACATCTTGAGTTGAGATGCTAGAGAAGAGGGGGGTGGAGGTCGATGAGAGAGGAGGAGGTGGAGAGAGAGAAGCGAGAAGAGGGATGGGTGGTGGAATTTATTGGAGAAAGGGTAAAAAATTAGAGTAGATAGGTTTTTTAATTTAAGGGCATTTTCATAATAAAAAAAGTTTTAAAAGATAATGTGTAGGGGTGGATGGAGCTTGTGTGGGGGTGTAGGTAGCAGCACCCTTTCATTTATATGCTGCAAGCATGGGTACTGACCCAAAAATAAAAGCCCATCCTTAGCTCCGGATAATTGTAAGGAGCTTAATTTTATTTTTATTCTCATTGGCCTTTGACCGTAACCGATTTGGATTGTCTCCAACAGCTCTCTCTTTATTCTCTTTGTAGCGAATTTTCAATCATTGGATGCATGGATTGATGGATCTGGATTGTTAGATGCATGTGAAGATCTCAATACTCATGGCTATCGTATATGGTAGTTGTACGAAAAAATTTGCTATAACGCTGGAGAGAATCCAAATCCGACTGTATTTGCATTAACTAATCTTAAGATAGGTTTGTAGTAAACATGTATGTATCTTTAATTTAATAAAATATACTGAAATCTCAAGCCTCAACTTACTATGTAACTTAGGCATAAGTATACATTCACTTCTTGTCAAAAAAAAAAAAAGTATACATTCACTTATTAATTTTTAAAATTAATAAAAACTCTAAAAAAGAATGTTTTCAAAAATTAGTAACAGATCTGTTAAAGAAGGGCAACGAAAGTACGAGAGATTTTATTTTGAAGAGCTAGCAGAGCGAGGAAAGAGTGTGTGTGTGGATGTGAAGACAAGAACATTACAAATATGGCATGGCATCGACATATGTAGACAGACGCAGTCACAGAGGACGTGTGAGGACTAAACAAAGGAAGATGTGTTGTTGCGTGCAGGTTGCATGTTTAGTGGTTGTGGTGCCTATAAAACCCACATGTAATGCAACCGAACAGATGCCATCTAATACCGTGTGGACAACAACTACAAGTAAATATCACAAGTCACAACGTCCATGATCCATATCCATACACAACAATTTCTTTACTCATTAACATGGAAAAGGGCGGATATGAGATGTTACACCCACTTATGTTACGTGGCTAAAGAGGAACACACTCAATAATGCTTATAGCCATTTTGAGATATTCGGAATGAAAGAAAAGGGAAAAGAGGAATTTTTGTACGGAGAATATTTGATAAACAGCAAAATTAATGATTTGGATTGAATTAAAATGGATGGTAAATTTACAACCGCCAATGGGAGAGTCAGTTCGGTTTGCGAAAGATGAAGGTGCCGTAGTTGTTTTCAGCTTTGACTTTGTGGTCATGAACGAAGAATAGTTTAATTTGTTCCAATAGATTAAAGGCTTGATTATGGTACCGTTGGAAAGTAGAGGATTTGGGTATCATATGTCTAACCAGAATGTGCTACTTCAATTAAATGAGTCATGTGATTGTCATATAGGTCTATCTTCTCATCATCTTATTTGACCACATAGACAATGGTAGGTTATCCAACGAATACTATAGGATATTCCTAAAATAATTATGAGTTGAGTCACTAACCAATAATCATCCATCCTTAAAAAAATAATTCAACCAATTTAATTTATTAACTTTAATTTTTATAAATAGGTGAGTTGAATTGGATTTATATATAGATGGACGAAATGAATATAGAATAAATAAATGCATTTATGAGGTCTAATCATGCCACCTCATATTATTATGGACTTATCACCATAAGAATTAGCACTATTTTTGTTTGATAATTACCAATGAGTACGTCGTCGTTGGTAGTTTGACCATTAGCGACGACATTGACCGTCGATAAAGACAATGATTGATTTTTCCACTCTTGTCGACAACATTAACACAAGTTGTCGGAAAATTCGTTGCTAATATTTGCACCCTTCTATGCGAAACATTAGGCGCGAAAGTATCAAAGGAATATGTTAAGAACCGACGGGAAAGGTCGTCGGTAATTGGTAGTAGTATTTCCAACAGGCAAAACCGTCGGAAATCGACTGTTGGATTTACGAGGTGTGCCTGATTTTCATATGAGTTTGACCCTTGATAATGATTTTTTTTAATTACTGAAGGGCAAGGTCCTCGGCAATTTCAACGTCTTGTGCATTACCAACGGGCTTGGCCCTCGGTATTGATTTTATAACTTACTGACGTGAATGGCCGTCGGTAATTGGTTGATAGCCGTTAGAACATTGCACTTAAGCATGAATGCGAACCACTCTCCCTACTTTCACTTTTACTTTCTCTTCTCTTAGAATCTCTCCCTCTCAGTCTTTCCCTCTCTTTTTTCGTCGTCTCCCTGCATATCCCAGTCACCTCCAGCCACCATCCCTCTTCTTTCCCCTTCAATCTGAACCATCGCCCACTGGTCTCCCCCTTCACTCTCTGCGTTCCCTTCTCCTCTCCACCTCTCTTCACCGTCTCCCTCCCTTTCATGAGATAAGAAAACGAATAGAAAATAAATTAAACAAAGAAGAACACAAAAGTAATAATTGTAGAGCACTCAAAAATTATAGTACAAAAAAGATTGCATTGCAGAATTGTATATTTTGGATAGCAGAGCTTCTATCATAATTCAATTCCTTTCCACCTCTATCTTGGTAAATAGTAAGCCGTAAAGTCTTTTTAATCTTCACTACTTAATTCTTCATACTCTTGAAGTTGTTCGTGTGATATCTCTCACCTTTTTTTCTCAATTAATTTGTCCACAAACTTTTGTTGTTTTTCTCAAAAAATCGCATGTTCCCAAAATTTTTTTCTTTCTTCTACTTCTTTCCTATTTCTTTTAATCCAAAAAACCTAAAAACCTACAAATTTTCTATTCATTCTCTCTGTTTTTTACTTCTTTCATCTCTACTTTTTTCCTCCGAATTTCTTTCCTACTCCAAACAATACGTTAAGGAGTGAAGAATTAATCATACCATCAAATCTTTCTTAATTTTCTAACACTTATTTATGTCAATCGTTTTAATTGCTTGATATTCCCCTTTTATCTTTTTTTTTTTTTTTGAAATCATTCCCTTTTTTTATCTTAAATAATCACTTGAGAATATTTTTATTCTTGAATCATTCCCTGTCAATTAATGTGTTTCCCTTTTATCCAATCACAATTTTAATGGAAAATAAATTAGTATTTTGATGCGGGATACTGTTAAAAATCAGCAAGCATCAGGCATAATTTTATTTATTTATTTTCTTGATAAAATTTATTATATCTAATATATCAAATTCAATCTTTTATTTATATTGGGATTTGATTAAGATATTATATTTTTCAGCCATGTTTTCTCATTTATTTTTATCGATTCAATGAGTTCATTATTATTTTTTTAAATTTAAATCATATCAATTAAATATATTTTCAATCAATAATCTTTAGATTCTCAATCAAAATTTTCCCAAATTGTGTCATTCTTTCCAAAAAATAAGAAACATTTGTTAAAATTAAAGTACAATGAATTTGGTCAGTGTCATTAGGTTAGTGATGTTTTGATCCCTAACACAAAAGGGTTTTGGTTCCAAGAACTTACAAATTTTTAGGCTATGTTTGGTTAATAAAAAAAATGATAGGAAAGAAATTGAGAGGAAAGAAAAAGAGTAGAAAATGAGATGATTGTATTGTTTGGTATGAGAAAAAATGAAAAATTTTCTTTCCATTTGTTAGGTTGGGTAAAAAGTGAGAGGGAGGAAAAAAACATATTTGCGAAATGACTTATGTACCCTCATATAATAATTTTTAAAAAATAAAAAATAAAATTCTTTTTATCTTTTTTAATAAGAAGGCTATTAGTTCATTATTGACTCACTTTCTCCGAGGCATTTTCTAGATTTTTGTGTTTTCTTTCCCATTTGGGATGAAAAAAAATCCTGTGGGTCCCACCCTTTTTTTTTACCCTCTTCTCTCCTCAATATAATGGAACCAAACGGTGGAATCTTTTTAGAATATTGTGTTTTCTATCATCTATGTTTCTTTCCTCTATTTTTCTATTGTTCCAAACAATGCATTAGGTTCCAAACTTATTCTTTAAAAAAAGGACAAATTTTTATCCAAATCTAATTTGTCCAATTCCTTTTGCATCCTCGTTTTTTTTTAAGCTCAACGGGGCTAAAAAGCCCAAAGAAAGGAAAATTACATAAAAGAAACTACTCGGGGTAAGGAAGCCCCAGAACCATCACTAAGAATAAGCATGTAACACTCGGGGCTGACGAAGGCGGGGAGTGATAGCCGGTGCATAAGGCACGGACAAGGAGCGGCTCCTGGCAGGCTTCTAGGCGGAGGGATACATGAATGAACCGATTCACACTGGAATGAGAGGGATCCTGAGGCTGTGCAGGTATAGGACTGCATAGTTAAGGAAGGCTTAAAAGAATTGATTAGTACTACCTATATCAACAAAATGCATCTTCTTTTCGGGAGCCTAGAACATAAGAACTCCATAGTTAAGCGTGCTTGACTTACAGCACTTGAGGGATGGGTGACCTTCTGGGAAGTTTTCCAGAAAGCGTGTGAGTGAGGACAAAGCACGCTGAAAAGACCCGTGTTAGTTTGTGGGGACAGTCGGCAATCCTAAAAGCAGTCCGGGACGTTACAAAGCGTAGCTAACTCCGTCTGAGGAGAATCAAAAACATGAACTTCTAAGTCAAAACCCAAGCTCCAATTCGCAATCCAATCAGCACATCTGTTACCTTCTCGAAAAGAATGGATGAACTCTAGTTGCCACTTGCCAATCTTTGTTCTTCCAACTAAAAATTCTTTTCAGCAGCTTGCAATGACTACCCAACAAAGAAGGGCTACTATTTATAAGCTGAATAATAGAAGGCGAATCATAGAGTTTAGTTTCCACCAACCACTGCAAGGAAATTTCCAATTAACTGAGATGGTCGATGTGCGTCTAATAGAGAAAACATTCTCTGACGCGTAGAACTTGGAGCACTGTAAAGCTTAATTAACCACATGCTTTACTGGAAAAGTGGGGCGCTGAAAGTCAGTTTCATTGACGCTTTTGTTCCTCCAAAACCACAGGTTATAACACCCAGTTGCAAACATAGAGGACCAATGATCCTTCTCCCAATATCCCAAAGAATGAGATAAATTTAACTTTATCCACTCTTTAAGATTTGCCGAGAAAAAATCCTACACATGCTCTGATTTAATAAGTGGAATCCAAAGTTGTGTGGCCCTAGGGCAATCACGCAAAACATGGAGAGAAGATGCCTCCACCCCTGGACAATGAAAACAATTGGGAGAAGCATTACTCCATTTGCTCCTCCGAAGGTTTGTTAATAGGCTATCATGTCCAACTTTCCATAAATGAATTTGCAATCTGAAAGGACCTTTCCAAGCCCAAATAATATCCCAAAAGCCATCATTTGTCATGATTTCCGATCCATCTAATGGCTCATAAGCATTCTTCACAGAGAACACTCCCTGGTTAGTGCCGATCCACGCAAATCTATCAGAATCATCCTCAGCAGTTGGAGCAGGGAAAGCTAATAATTTTCGAATACAAAATTCAGGCAAAAAGGCTTGAAGCCTATCAACATTCCAAGAGCCATCTACATCACAATAGCTGCTCACAGTTTGAAAAATTTCAGTCAAAGACAAACCATCAAGAGCCTAATATTCTAAGCTCCTCTTATCATACAACCATTTACAAAAACAATATATATATATATATATATATATATATATATATATATATATATATATATATATCAAAAGCCGTTGGAAAATATCTAAAATCGTCAATAATGTTAGGTTTTCGACGGCCAGTAGACAAAAATGGGGTGTCGATAATCGCTATCGATAGCTTTATGTAAAAGGCATCTGTAATTTTCGACAACCACAATCGTCGATAATTACCGAAGGCTTAACGTCGGCTATGCTCCTCAGTATGATCAGCAACTTTACCGACAACCTGGCCTGTTAGTTAGTGACAAATGTATTGTTTAAAAAAAAATCCTAATTTTACTCATAATAACTATTTTTTAAAAAAAGTTAATTTTAATTAATTAATTGATAATAATTATTTATTAAATATTATAATTATATTTTATATTAGTTTTTAAATATTAACTATTTATAAATATTATATAAATAATTATTAAAAAATAAATATAAGATAAGATAAAAGAAGTTATGATTATAATTAAAATGATAAATAATATAATTTTTACAATGTGATGAAAATACTAAAAAACCTAACAAAGTAATCTAATAATCTCCATAAAGAGACCGCTACATAAGTTCCTCATATGAATCTGTCTCCTCCTCGTTGTCCTCCCCAGTGCACTGGCTTGGCTGAGGCTGCGAGGGTAGCTACTGTTGTGTGGGCTGCTTCTGCTGCAACATCTTCTTCTGTGTGTTCAGCATCTACTGCATCATCTCCCTTATCTGACGATGGTCTTGTTCCATCCACCACTCACGCTCCTCAGAAGCGGCTAGTCTCCGCTTCAACTTAGCAATCTCCTCGGACTCCTAAGAGCGGCGAGTGCGGCTGGTGGAGGCTCCAACACTATTTAAATATAATTTATTATTACTACCTTATTTAATTATTTAATTTAAAAACTTTTATTCATTATTTATTATTATCTATTTGTTTTTTGTTTATATTAGTCTCATCGGGTCGCACAAGCTGTTGTCCAACTACCTGCGATTTGTCGTAACTCAACCACCAAATCTCATCTGATTCCCTCTTCACGTTCCCTCTTTATTGTTTTGTTTTTAGGTTTCGTTTGCTTTTTTTATTTGTGGGTGGTTTTCGCTTAGTGGGTTAGGCCCGTAGGTTCAAATTTCTAACTTAAGTTGGAAAAAAAAAGTAATAGTATGATTTATTTTTAATTTTATTGAACTAAATTATAATCACTAACATTGTTTATACTAACATTTTTTTAATTATAAACCACAATATTCATCAACTACAAATTAAAAAAACCATGATCACAGCTATAGAAATGTCATTTCAAATCAACCCAAACAGATTCATTTCATCACATCAGTGTAATTATATACTTATGCCAAAGTCAACCCCATTTGAAAAAAAAAACAACAAAAAGCTAAAGAGAAATGCAGAAATGCATAAAACAAAATCAACCCCATATGATAGATGCATTTCATCAAAAAACAGACATTACACCAACACAAACAAATACACTTCATCAACAACACAAAAAGATTCAAGAGAAAATAGATTCCATGACAGTTTTGTGCCTACTTGTCAAATGAAATGGTTCAAATGATTCCACCACAAACTGCTTAAGGATATGCTTCCTCACAAAAAATGGCTCCCTGCTTCACCAATAGTGGCTTATCACGAATAGAGGAAGAAACAACGGTTAAAAATGCATTGAGGAGATAGAACGAGAATGAGTACTGAAAATGGAGAGAAAATGGGACTGCAAAATGACAAAAAAAAAAAGGATGGAGAGAAGAGAAGAGATTACCTTCTCTGCAAACGATGGCCAGAGGCTGTGAACAATGGTCGTGG
This sequence comes from Ammopiptanthus mongolicus, assembly GCA_039655645.1. Lineage (NCBI taxonomy): Eukaryota > Viridiplantae > Streptophyta > Magnoliopsida > Fabales > Fabaceae > Ammopiptanthus > Ammopiptanthus mongolicus. Next base: position 78,916,612 of record CM077349.1, on the reverse strand, counting down.
GTGGCCGAAGAACAGATAATGAGAATGGGAGATTGGGTCTTGAAGCCGGTGTGTCATTTTCAGTTGCTAGCTCTCGATTCACCTTTTGAAGAATTTGTGCTTGCTGCTCTTTTTATTCAGTAAACATCTCGAACAATTCCAGCTTGAGAGGAAATCAGTTAGAAGTTCTTATCTATTGAAGAACTGGAAAGAGGACATGATGCTCTCAATGAAGAGTTTCTACTCGAAGAACAGAACAAACACTCTGAGAGGAAGTGGATTTGTGGTGATCTAGGTGAAAGTGAAACAGGGAAACACAAAAAGAGGGGTTGAATTGTGTTTCTTAAACTTTTTGAAAAACCTTTTCAAAACCCTTTATAGCAAGCAGAAAATAACAGCAGGCATACAGAAAAACAAGTTTTCACAAAGGTTAAGAACATTCAGAACAATCCCCAAGTTAGTAAATAAATAAACTTGACAAAGATAGGGATACAAAGATTCACACAAGTATATATACTGGTTCACTCTTTTCCAAACAAAGAGTTATGTCGGCCAGTCCCTTTTGCTTCAAGGTTTTTTCCACTCAATTCTTAGCACAAATAACAAGTTGTTTTTCCTAGTCACTCCAAATTTTACAACTCCAAGTATTTTGCACCTCTTTAGGCTTCAAGTATTCTTTTACAGTCAAGCCTCTTCAGGTTCAACCAAATATGAGATTTAAAGGTTGTTTCGAGCTTTTGACTAACTCACTGTGTATGAGGATAATATAGAGTTTAGCTCTTGAAACTGTATAAAACGTTACAGTGAAAGAATATGAAAGATTTACAGCTTTGAGTATACAGAGAGAGTTTTGAAACGTAAGAGTATTCTTAGTTGCTTTTTTCGTCCGTTGGTTCGTAATCTCAAAACGTTGCTCTTCTGTCTTGATATATAGTCTTCACCTCTTCAAGGTTTAAACGATATTAAATATGTCCGTTTAGACTCATTGATTATCCGGTAGACACGTATTCATTGCTAGTTATCTTCTGCGCATAGGTGTCTTTTCTTTATGTGAGCAAAGGGCATGTTTGCTTTTTTGGTACAGCAGCGATAATAGCTGGCAGCAAGATGCAGTAGAGCAGATTGACCTTTGCTTTTGCTTTTCATGGCTTGATGTGTATTATGTTGTACCATTCTGTCTTTATCCAAAAAGATATTTTATTTAAGATATTCAAGACTTTTGAAAAGAAGTGTCACCTCATTTGCAAAACAAAGTTAGTGGACGCACCAATAATATAATAATATTGGATGCAAAAGATAAAACAGATTTGTGTCTTTTGGATGCAGAGAACCTTTAGAGAGTGAATATAAAGTCCAAGAACTAGTTGGACGCAACATTTGTCTTTATGGATGCATCTTTGTTGAGTACATGTTTTATCCATTGGATGCTTAACACTTTAAGCTTTCAGCCCAGATGATTAATTGTTACTTATCATTTGGCTGAATGGACGCTGAAACTTAGTGCTTTTTCATAAGTCCATTTGTAGTCAAAACAAAGAGAAGGTTTTTTAACCTTATGGATTATTGGCCATTGAACTTAGACCAAAATTCATGAACAGTTAATAATTTTGTTAATCATTATAACTTTGAGGGGTCATAGACCATCACTATTTTGGTTCTAACACTTGGCTCACGATCATAGAGGTCTTGACCCCATCTTGTTGTTGTTCCTAGTTTGTGACTTGCTTCGTATGAGTTTTAGCCACGGTAAGGAGTATGAGTCGAACTGTTAGGTTGTTGTGACTAGAAGAAGCTCGTTGTTGTAGCTTCCTTAGAGCTTTGATGCATTGGAAACGGGGATGGGGCTTCTGCAAGAACTTCAACGCTCATATAAGTGAATGTGCAAGATGAATACAATGAGAAAAAAACATCTTTTCCCCCAATGAGTAATGTAATGAAGTTGGTCTTAGGGACCAAGTGAGCGTTAATTAGAAGTATTAAAAGGGGTTCTGACCTGTGAGCCACTCGACCCGTTGGTGGGTTGGGTTGGGCGAAATCGAGCTCACTTTTATCCAAATTTATTTTAATCTGACTCACTTAACCCGTAGGTTAAACGGGTTTGAGCCCAATTTGCCCACTTTTGTTTTTTGTTTTTTAAAATATACCCGTTATCCATTTAGACAGTGCAACCCAAATCCAAAAGATCAACTAACTAAATCCTTTCTGTTGCAGCCCCAACTGACGCACAAGACATTTGTTTCACCACAAAACCACATTTGCATCAAAGTTGGTCCGAACAAGCAAGGTGATATACAATTGCATCACTATATTTCTCACATTTTTTTGAATATTTATGTTTTTTTATTTTTATTTTTGTGATTTTTAATTTTTTTAGTTTTAATTGAACCAACCCGCTTAACTCACCAACCTATGATGGGTCGAGCCGGATCAATTATCCCTCAACTCACCAAAAAAATGAGCCAAGTTGGGTTGACTCACTTTTTAGTCAATCCATAATATGGTAACCTGAATGAGTCAGGTTCATTCACTTTGATAGCTCTAACTGTTGATGACAATTGTGTTAACGCAAGTGCTATGGAATACGCTTTCCAGTACTTTTCTAATATAAGGCTTGGAGCACCGACTTATTTGTGCGTGTTCCGTAGAAAGGGCTATTGGCGGTGTTTAGCAAGGCAACAAAAAAAGCGAATATAACCATATGCTAAGGAAGCTTTTTTAAAAGAAAAAACACTCTTATTTGATAAGCCGGTTATTGGTATGTTCTAGTCTAGATTGTTGAACTTGGTATTAATGGATCCAAACTCTAGTCTAGATTTAATATTGATTATTATATTATATTACACATATAATATTTAATTTATTTTAATTTTAACACAGGAAAGTATTATAATGACAGAGAAAATTTAATTGTTGTCGTAAGAATTTTATTGATATTATATAATTCAACGACTGATATTGATAAAAATCCACACTCTATACGAAACTAAATAATATAATAATATAATAATAATGTAAACATATACAAATCAGGATAATTTTTGGGAATAACCCAAAAAAAAAATTTTTCTCCTAAATACCCCCTTTCTTTCATTATATACATAAATACCCCCTTTTTTCTCCTTTCACTTTCCCCTCCCTCTATTCACGACTTCCCACTTTCTTCTTTTTAATTTTTTTTTTTTTTTATGTTGAGAAGTCGGATTTGGTGGAACCGACTTCTCAATTGACAGTTAAAACAAATTTTCATTTCATAGGTAGGAAGTCGGGTTCTCTCAACCCGACTTCCCATAGGAAATTTTTATTTTTTATTTTTCGATTTTTTTAAAAAAATACGAATTTTTTGGTTTTTTTTTTTATTTTTTTGGATTTTTATTTAAATTTAATTGGTTTTAGAGTTTAAAAATGTGTGATTAATTTTTTAATTAACTAATAGTGTTGAATGTTAATTATATGATATCAATAATCGTTTTATGATTTCAATATTTAATTTTATGAAATTTTAATAAAATTTAAAGATTTTTAGGGTTTAAAAATGTGTGATTAAATTTTTTTTAATTAAGTAATTGTATTGGTTGTTAATTATATGATAACAGTAATCGATAATGCGATAATAAACATCAATTAAAATTTATAACAAGAAACTATTACAAAAACTCGTGAGAACGTTGCTAAAAATATTGCATATATAATTTATAATATAAACGTGAGAACGTTGCTAACTGTGTGCTCAAGTGTGCAGATTGATAAATCAAAGATAAGTCTTTATAGTTTAATGATGGTAAGGACTGCACGAAGAGTCCAATGATATCAAAGGAAGTTATCATATAATTAACAACCAATACAATTACCTAATTAAAAAAAATTTAATCACACATTTTTAAACCCTAAAAATCTTTAAATTTTATTAAAATTTCATAAAATTAAATATTAAAATCATAAAACGATTATTGATATCATATAATTAACATCCAACACTATTAGTTAATTAAAAAATTAATCACACATTTTTAAACTCTAAAACCAATTAAATTTAAATAAAAATCCAAAAAAATAAAAAAAAAACCAAAAAATTCGTATTTTTTAAAAAAATTAGAAAAATAAAAAATAAAAATTTCCTATGGGAAGTCAGGTTCAAAGAACCCGACTTCCTACCTATGAAATGCAAAAAAAATTTAACTGTCCATTGAGAAGTCGGTTCCACCAAACCTGACTTCTCAACATAAAAAAAAAAAAATTAAAAAGAAGAAAGTGGGAAGTCGTGAATAGAGGGAGGGAAAAATGAAAGGAAAAAAAAAAGGGTATTTATGTATATAATGGGAGAAAGAGGATATTTAGGAGAATAATTTTTTTTTTGGGTTATTCCCAAAAATTTCCCTACAAATCATCTTATTTTTTGACTGAAGTATCTTACTACTTAGATAAATAAATCCACAATGTCGTATATGTTCTCCAATTTTTTATTGCCAAACAAAGCAGAACGCCGCCGCCTTGAACAATTAGCAAGAACATGATTCCAAGAACTTGGAAACACCTAGCTAGATTCCACGAATGACACTAATGGCAGTTGGAAAGTTGGGGTATGGCCGTAACTTTGTGAAAAGACCATTCGCTCAACTCTAGCTGCAATAAATCATGTTTCGGGCCAAATTCATCCACGCCGAAACTCTGGGAACATAATACTCTCTCCCGTTTTTATTATAAATAAAAAAAATTTAAAATTTTTGATTTAAAATTTCTATGAATGTTTTATGTATTGAAGAGTTCTATCGTATTTCTTTTTGATACGTGTCAGTCGTTAGTCTTTTTTAACTTTTGTATTAAAATTTATGTAACATTTATGCAACAATTAATAAAAGAGTTGTGTTATTTGAATATCAAAATCTGAATATCGTATATGATACTATATGTGTTTATCTTTATTTTTCACTTACTTTTTATTTTCCTAGGTATGCATGCATCTAAAAAATACACAAAAAAACAAAAGGACACAGTATGATATTTTATTTAGATGTTCAAAAAACATTTTTCTTAATAAAAGGTTGAATTTAAATTTTATGCAATGTTTGTATAAAATTTTTTATGTTATCAATCAATTATATATTGTTATTGTTCGACTTTTGAAGTAATTATAATGATAGTTAAAATATTTTTAATAAAATAATAACATATAATTAGGTGACAATATAAAAACTTATATAATTTTTTTTTTGAAACAATGCAATGATTTTAAATCATTAATAAAATTGCTAATTGCTAATTGCTAATAATGTAAGAAAGAGTATACTATATTCTCATAAAAAAAAGAGTATCCTACAAAAAATTTTCTTCACACAGTCAAATTATACCCAAACTTCTTCTTGCTTTCATCCATTTTTAGGAAGAATTTCATTATGTATTATAGTCGTAAAATTTTTATTCCTATACTTCATACCAATTAAATCATTTTATTAAAAGAGTAAAAAGAAAACTATGGCAGACGTAGTGTATGTTTGAATTAGCTTTGAGAGTTTAATTATTTCAATAATCGATTATATGGATAATCGATTATTGTTATAATCGATTATAATAAAATCAATTTTATGTTTGGATATGTTTGTTGAAAAACAATTAGAAGATAATCTATTTCGTTTGGATTGTGTAAAAAAATCACTTATATATATTAAATTACTAAAGATGGTATGAAGTTATTCGTATAATTTAATAATATTTGTTTGATAGTTAGTTTTATAGGAGTGAAATAGGAAGAATGTTATTAGTTTCAAAATAATCTAATAACAGCTTTTTAAATAAGCTTCAAACTTTAAACTTCTCTAAAAACAACTTTTTTCTCATAAAAATAGTTGTTTTTAAATTTAATTGGTTTATCCAAATATATTAACTTCTACTGAAAAACAGGAAACACCCTCGTAAAAGGCTATAATTACGGATGTTCAGTTGAGTTTTATTGAGTAAATAATAAAAAACTTCCAAGAAATTATTATTTTGATTTGATTAAATAATATTTAATTGTTTACCAAAAAATAAAATTAATTAATAAATAAAATTAATGCCAAATAAGAAAATCTAATTTAACTGTAACCTTATTTAAATTATCACAAAAAATTAGTTATATAATACATAAAATTTATGAATATAGAATCCATGCGTATTATTATTATATTAGACAAAATAAGTTGATTAGTCCTATAAGTTTATTTAAATTTTCACATCGGTCCCATAAGTTTTATTTTTTTCAAATTAGTCCTACACGTTATGTTTCGTTTTCACATTAGTCCTTTCCGTCAATTTCGACCTTATGGCGCCAGATCAAAAACCACATGTAACACTAATATCATAGCCACATCAGGTCAAATTTGACGGTGTTGGTCGAAATTGATAGAAAAGACTATTGTACAAACGGAATATAATGAGTAGGACTAATTTGAAAAAAATAAAACTTATAGCACTAATGTGAAAATTTAAATAAATGTATAGGACCAATCAACCTATTTTACCTTATTATTATTATTATTATTATTATTGTTTTTTTGACAAAATTATTATTGCTGTTGTTGTATTATATATTAGGAACATTTAACCTTCTTTGTTTTTTTATTTGCATATAATCTCAATGAGTATCCCCGACTGTTCATCAAGACTAATCTCTTTCGAGGAATTTGAAGACACTTAAGGTGGAATGCCCCTCCCAACTAGGTTGTTTCTATACAAATGAGTCAAAATTGAACTTATAACTATTTGCTTAAGATAGCTGAGCTCATCACTGCTCGGACCAACTTTGATTGATTAACCTTCCATGTTTCAAAAGTTGAAGTCCCCATAAATAAAGATTATAATTCAACGATATTATTTTCAATTTCAACTGTGCATTAAATATAACTTTTTAAATAGATAAAATCTATATTTTATTACGATATTATTACCACCAGAAGTCTGATACTTTTTAAAACATTGCATAATATCTATCACATCATTCCCACATAAGCAAAATTTACTAAAATAAATAAGTAGTAGATCCATGTCATCAAATTAACCCACATATATCTCACACACAAACTATGAGTTTAATTATTATGCACGATCGATATAAAAGTTTTTACATTTTCAATCAATCTGAAGTCATAGTATGAGTGATTTTTAAGGTAGTTAGAATAAGAGTCAAACATTTTAGTTGATGTGGCAAATTATGATTGATTGACAGTGTAAAAAATCTTTACACTGACAGTGTATACCAATTAAATCCAATAAGTATTCTCACATCAATAATTGTACACTTTGTTTGGTTTAGGGAAGTGTGACACCCTCAAAAACCCGTACCACTTTCGTAACTCAACACATAAAATAAAACGATAAATCAAGTTTCGCTGGTTTTACTTTCGGAAAATAAATCCTTTGTATAAGCAGATTCTGAAAATCGTGATAAAATTTTTCCTTATTAATACCTATAAACCACCACTTAAGACAAAATAGAATTACTCATATATAATAAGATATATACATCAACTAAAACTATGGACAACATGTCCCTTTACAAAAGAACAATAAAAAGAACTCCTAAAAAGCTATAAACTAGGCAGCAACAGTCTGGAACCATATCTCTAAAACCTATGGCCATCAGTAGCCGTTAACAGACTACCCAAAAACCGCTGCCTCAAAAGAAGGTCTACACCCTAAACTGGTCCAACTAATGGAAGCCATTGACAATCCCTCGGAGGAAGGTCCAATGCTAGAACCAGGAGAAGAACCCTAGGAACCTGCGTTCCCGTTCTCCTGTGGATGGGGCTCGGAAGCATCCGAAAGATGATCCTCCGGGTCCTCCTGAAGATCCTCCTCAGGGTCTTCCTCCTCCTCCTCCTCCATATCCTCCACCACGTGCTCACCCGCTACCAAAACAAAAGGCGGGGGAGGTGTCTGTGGCGGTTGCTGCTGCGGGGACTGTGCAGCAGGGGCGACCGGCTCGATCACACCCTGCTGCATAAGGGCCTGCAGCATCATCCCGATGGGAGGTAGAGGCACCTGGATGGTCTCCACAGTACGAGTGCTCTATCGAGGTCCCGTCTTAGTCGTCCTACTTACGGTGCAAACCGATCCTGTGTATGCCGCGCTTTCCACTCCTGGGTGGATAACCCACGCGGCTGGGTCCGTCCTTCGGTCAAATACTAGGACGCGCATCCCCGAGTGCGTTAGGTGACCTGGCATCGGCTCCATCTGTAAACACGATATAATATGTATACCAAAGGACAACCAGTCCAAAAACATGCAAGGGTGAGAAACCAATATATGAATCCATAAACGACAACTAAATGCCCAATCCAAACAATAGATTCAAATAATGTAACTCATTCAAAATCATCATACATCATATAATATAGCATGTATAATCAAGTACAAATGGAAGTAAAGGCACAAGGGCTTCGTACCCCTCAATCACCGTTATCTCCTAAACGTATGCATGGCACTTCCATATATCTCAACTAATATTCAAACTAGATTTCCGGAAATCCCAACACCATGGATACGAGTTGATCAGACTCAACGTTATTGCCCCGCAGGATACAATAACAAACGCCAGAATCAACATTCGGCCAAACGTGAGCACGTAACCTTCCAGGAAATAATACATGGACGCGCATGTCAGTGGTACTCACGATGTATAAGTCATACTATATTGTCCTCTTCACTGGGCACAATACGAACACACAGCACGTATGACATCATTGTCCATCAAGGCACAATGTTACATAATGACACTAAGTCATCTCAGGTTCTCCTTGCCTATCAAGGTCCCCCATTTCACGGCACGTCTGCCCAACACACAAAATGCATGAGAGAACTATCTAGTTTCCGATGATTGATCTTTGTCGCATCATTATTTCCTCGTTGTAGCATCAAAGCTAACAATCACCATAAAGTCTTATACACTTTAAGCCTCAACAACATTTTCTCACAACAGGACATTTAGTCCAAAAACAACTCAAATCCCGACATCCCTAACCGATGCACCAGTCTAGGACATTGGATTCAAGATCATAAAACCATCCCCAAGCTTACAGGACCACAAAGATCGTCCCTAAGCCGACAGGACCACAAACTAACACGGATCCTAGATCCACGTGTTCTGCAGAACCCTAGAACCCCGACGTCTCGGTCTCTAGTTTCTAAGCGTTAAAACCACTTTTCTTAAAAGCTCAAAAATCAAAAACCCAAATCTCCGATACTTACACAAAGTCATCGAGATCGGTTTTCTCTAAAACAAAACTTGGTCTAAAGACCATTTCTTTTTCTTTCGTTGTTTTTCGGTGAAATACTAACTTAAAACAAAGCTTCCAAAAACTCATTTTTCTTGAATAAACTCAATATAACTTTAAAAACCACATTTTCCAAAATGCCTTTGCTCAAAGGGTCAACTTATCAAATTAGGACAATTGAAGGTTTCTAATGCCCTATTTGCTTTTAAACTTCACTTTTCATTATTAAAACACGTTTCAGACTTTTAAAGCTTTTAAGTTACACGATGCCGGATCCTAATCAAAATTAGGTCCTCTAATGCCTTAAATCCCACAGCAGGGCACACGATACATCCATATAACCATTCAGCAAGTATAGCATGCATTCAACTATATCAACAATTATATCAATACATATTCCAATCAACAGCAGTAAATCAAGAAATCAACCAACATCAGATACAGAATATTTACATCCAATACAAACACCGATGCAGCACATAGCTGTCGGAAATGGAGTTCCTCAGGTTTATCCCCTTACCTCTTGTAGCTTCCAGCTAAGTTTATGAACACCAGATCAACTTGATCACTGGCCCAGCACGCTGCCGATCACTACATACACGCAAAACATAGCAGCATTAACTTACAAAACAGAGATTTCTCCTAATGCACCACCCCTAGGGTTCGGCCCTATTACACTAAAAAAAGCTAGGGAGCTCCAAAATTTCTCATTTTCTGGATAACACCCTAACTAAGTGTGACAGCCCTAGATATCAGATCAGATCATCAAAAACCAACCAAAACCCTATCTTACACACATAGGGGGGTTTCGGCCTCCACCTAGAAAATATAGCTAGGGAGATTTCTTGGCTCTAAGCTCTTGGATCATACAAGTATGTCATGAACCTAGGCCATAGAAATTGGTTTGGTACAGATACGATTTTCCTACAATTTTTCATGGATTTTCAAAGATTTTAGGGACAAAACCCTAACATCCTTGATCATGAAAATATGAGGAGAGAAAGGAGAGATTGAGAGAGATAGAAATAGAATACTACCTCCTATGATGATCCACTCCAAGTTTGATGAAGGTTGCTTCACAAAAATCCAAGCTTTATGCCTTCAAAAATGGAGATTTTGATGAAAGGAAAGTAAAGAAATGAGAGAAGAAGATGAAGTGTTGGGAGGGAGAGAGGCTGCCGAAGAAGTGAGAAAATGTGGGAGGATAAGAGTGAAAAATGAAGATATTTATGGGTTTAATACTTTAATAATAGGAAAGGTAATTAGTAATAAAAATTAACCAAGGACAATTTGGTCAATTCACATCCCGATATTTGAAATCATCCCGACACTGGTATGAATTCCTCAAATAACTTGATACAATTTTGGCATGAAAAACATCTGATCGTGGGTCTCGAAAAACCCTAAGACAGCTCGAATCGTCTCCTCGATCGATTATCGGCCCGAATATTAAAATATTATTTATATTTTGGACGTCAGAACACATTTTAGGAAAAAGATAGAGGATCGAATTCTAAGACTAATGGTCTCGTCCGTTAGTCAAGATTAGGTCGTGATAGTAGAAAAACACTATCATCTGAAAAACATAGATCGGGTTTTGTTTGAGTTTTCGACCCAAAACTTAACCGAAGGCTCCTACGATTATATGAAACAAGACTATGATTTTAGTTTTCCCAAAATCATTTTCTAAAACATAGATAAAAATATAAACTCATTAATTGAGTTTATCGTCCTTAGAAAGCACGAAAAATCGGAGTGTTACATTACTATCCCCCTTGAAATAATTTCGTCCTCGAAATTACATACCTGTGAACAGATAAGGATATTGCTCTCTGATCTTGTCCTCAGTCTCCCAAGTTGCTTCTCCAGTTGTATCATCCCAAATAACCTTGACTAAAGAGATTTGTTTTCCCCTCAGTTGTCTGACTTTCTTGTCCTCAATCCTTACAGGTGCGGCCTCATAAGACAGATTTTCTTTCAAGGGTACTCTATCAGGTTCAATTACATGAGATGAATCAGGAATATACTTCCTTAATTGTGAAACATGAAAAACATTATGCAAATTTGAAAGAAAAGGGGGTAAAGCAATTTGATACGCTACTGGACCAATACGCCGAAGAATTTGGTATGGTCCAATGAATTTAGGAGTGAGTTTTCTGGATTTCATTACCCGGCCTACCCCAGTCGTTGGATTGACTCTCAGAAACACATGATCGCCTTCTTGAAATTCGAGAGGTCGTCTTCACTTATCCGAGTAACTCTTCTGCCTGCTCTAAGATGTCCTCATCCTTTCCCGGATCTATTTGACTTTATCAGTCGTCTCTTGCACAACCTCGGGTCCTAGAATTGTACTCTCTCCATCATGATACCAACAAAGAGGAGTTTGACACTTCCTTCCATATAGAGCCTCATAGGGTGCCATTCCTATGCTTGAGTGATAACTGTTATTATACGTGAATTCAATCAGAGGTAACAGTTCATCCCAACTTCCTCGATTATCCAACACACAAGCTCTTAGCAAATCCTCTAATGATTGAATCGTTCTTTCTGTCTGTCCATCCGTCTGAGGATGGTATGCTGAACTTAGGCGTAACTTGGTTCCCAAAGCTTGATGTAAGCTTTCCCAAAAACGCGATGTAAAGTTCGGGTCTCGATCCGAAACAATGCTCGAGGGTATTCCATGCAATCTAATCACTTCTCATATATACACCTCAGTCAATTTCGCTACTGTGTAGTTCGTCTTGACATGTAAGAAATGTGCCGATTTCGTCAACCTATCCACGATTACCCAAATCAAATCAAAATTCCTTGATGTTCGGGGTAAACTCACTACGAAATCCATAGAAATACTCTCCCATTTTCACTCCGGTACATCTAGGGATTGTAGCATCCCCCCAGGTCTCTGATGTTCTACTTTTGCCTTCTGACAAGTTAGACACGATGCAACGTATTCTGCAACTTGTTTCTTCATGCCTGGCCACCAAAATCTTTGTTTCATGTCCTGATACATCTTGGTTGCACCAGGATGAATGCTTAATCCACTCTTGTGGGATTCTTCTAGAATCATCTTTCTCATCTCAGGATTGTTGGTTATACAAACTCGTCCATTACACTTTAAAATTCCATCTGCTCCCAAACTAAACTCACTAGCTTTCCCTTGTTCCACCAACATCTTTTTCTCTTGAAGAGATTCATCAGTAGCTTGTTGTTCGCATATTTCTTCCATTAATCCATTGGAGATCTTAAGCATTCCAAAACTTAGTTTCTTAGGATTTATCTCCAACCCCAAATTTAGATCACGAAACTCCTCAATCAGTTTCAATTCTCTCACCATCATAGTTGAAATATGAACGGCTTTCCGGCTCAAAGCATCTGCCACAACGTTCGCCTTCCCTGGATGGTATTGCAACGTGAAGTCGTAATCCTTTAAAAACTCCATCCATTGTCTTTGCCTCATATTGAGCTCCTTCTGATCGAACAGATATTTCAAACTCTTGTGGTCAATGAAGACATTGAACTTTGCACCATACAAATGATGTCTCCATATCTTTAGTGCAAAAACCACTGCAGCTAATTCTAGGTCATGGGTGGGATAATTCTTTTCATGAATCTTTAAATGCCGTGATGCATAAGCCACCACTTTGCGGTGTTGCATCAGCACACAACCTAGACCTTGATGTGAAGCATCACAGTATACTTCATAAGGTTCACTCGGTTCTGGAAGTATCAACACTGGTGAAGTAGTCAGAAGTTCCTTAATCCTTTGGAAACTTTCTTCACACTGATCAGTCCAAACAAAAGGTTGATCCTTCCTCGTCTGTTGAGTCAATGGTGACACAATCTTAGAGAATCCTTCAATAAACCTTCGGTAGTAACCGGCTAATCCAACAAAACTTCTTATCTCGGTTACAGTCTTTGGCCTTTCCCAAGAAAGTACAGCTTCTACTTTAGCAGGGTCCACAGAAATTCCTTGTTTTGTAATAACATGACCCAAAAATCCGACTTCTTCTAGCCAAAACTCGCACTTGGAGAGTTTCCCATACAACATCTTCTCCTGCAAAACATGAAGAACTTGCCATAAATGCTCCTCGTGTTCTTCACGATTCTTAGAATAAACCAGAATATCGTCGATGAACACTACAACAAACTTATCAAGAAATGGACGAAAAATCCGATTCATGTAGTCCATGAAAACAGCAGGTGTGTTCGTCACTCCAAAAGGCATCACGAGATACTCGTAATGTCCGTAACGAGTTCTAAAAGCGGTCTTTGGTATATCCTCCGTTTTCACTCGAATCTGGTGGTATCCCGACCTTAAGTCAATCTTCGAGAAAACAGTGGCCCCTCGTAGCTGATCCATCAAGTCATCAATCCTAGGTAACGGATACTTGTTCTTGATCGTAACCTTGTTCAGCTGACGATAGTCCACACAAAGTCTCGAACCTCCGTCTTTCTTTCTCACTAAGAAAACCGGCGCTCCCCATGGCGAAACACTTGGTTTGATGAACTGCTTTGATAACAGGTCCTCGACTTGTGTTTTCAACTCAACAAGCTCAGTAGGTGACATTCGATATGCAGCAATCGATATCGGCCCAGTTCCTGGAATCAGATCGATGGAGAATTCTATGTCCCTCACAGGTGGCAAACCTGGAATATCCTCCGGAAACACCTCAGGAAAATCTCTCGCAACAGGCATCTGACTCAGCTCGATCTTCCCCTTGACTTCTAAGTTGGACAAAAGCACGTATTTCGGATCTCCTTCTTTTAAAGAAGTTCTAACGTTGTTGGCGGTTAAAAATCCAGAAATCTCAGTACTAGGAAAAACTAGGGTTTTATGTGCACAATCTAATAGGATCTGGTTGGAAGATAACCAATCCATGTCCAAAATTACATCTAATTGTATTAAAGGCAAACATATTAAGTCAACAAGAAAATGTCTATCCTGGATAACAATAGGACAGTTCAGACATATAGAATTCACAACAACAGGTTCAGCAGTTGGTGTAGAAACAATTAAATCAAATAACAAGGAAGAAACAGATAACTCTAAACGTTTCACACAATCCATAGAAATGAATGAATGGGTTGCACCTAAATCAAAGAGCACTAATAAGAGATTACCGTCTATATCGCACACACCCTGTATCAGATCTTCGGAGTTCGAAGCCTCAGCACCACTTAGGGTATGAACTCTTCCCCTAGCCGTTGGTCGTTTGGCTCCACCATTTTTGTCTGTAGCTTGGACTGGATTCTATGCTCTACAATCCTTGGCAAAGTGTCCTGGCTGTCCACAACGGTAGCAATGGTCATTCCTCACAGTACAGTTGTTTGCCAAATGCGATGAATCTCCGCACTTAAAACACTTCCTCCCTTGGTTCTGCCCTCCTTGACCTCCACTGCCCGATGCACGAGCAACAGGTCGATAAGGTTGTTTCTGGAAGTTCCCAGGTGGTCGAGAATATGGTTTCTTCTAACTTTGTTTCCCTCTCTGGTCCTGATATTGACCCTTGAATCGGAAAGGTCCTCCGATGTTTCCTCTATTATCTCTCCCCCGCTTCATCAGCTCTATCTGTCTGCTATTCTTAACGAGCGCTTGAAAATTTCTGATTCCTTGTGGTAGGACCGACTCTTTGATCTCATACCGCAGTCCTCTCTCAAAAGCTTCGCATTTCCATTCTTCCTCAGGATTATTCTGAAAGGAACGGAAGTACTTGGCCAACGACTCGAACTTAGCCGCATATTCTCCGACTGACATATCTCCCTGTTGTAGTCGCAAGAATTCCTGCTCCTTCTCTGCCCTTGCACTCTGAGGGAAATACTTTCCCAAAAAGCGATCCTTAAACAGTGTCCACGAAATCACCTCATGATTTGCCTCCAGTAGTTGCTTTGTTCCCCTCCACCAATATTCCGCATCTCCTATCAGTAGGAATGTGGCATATGGTACCTTCACTTCTTTTGGACTACGTATCAACTCGAAAATTTTCTCAATTTCATGAATCCAAAGATTAGCTTTCTCAGGATCCACGTCACCAGAAAATTGTGGCGGATTCTGACGCCTGAAAGTAGTCAAGCTTCGACCCTCAGCGGCCTGGTCAGCACGGAGTCGTTCTTGAGCATTGTGGGCGTTCATGGTTGCCGTTTGGACAGCAATAGGCGCAGCCATGCTTGCCATTGCCTGAGCAGCAAAATCCATTCCAGTTGCTCCATCAACATCCTCAGCTTGGACATCAGCTCCCCTACTGCGACCACGTCCACGGCCACGCCCACGTCCACGTCCACGGCCTGCTTCTGCTCCAAATTCTAGTTCCATATCTGACCTACAAGGCCCAAATTCAGTCAAATAGCAACCAGAAAATAAAGCAAATAAGCAGTCATAGACATACAGCATTTCTGAGAAGGAAATAAAAAGAAGAGTAGTAACCAGTTACTCGCCCGGCGACCGTGCCCTCGCGACGCGAGATAGAGGGCCAGCCCGAGTAGTAACATCCCCACCCTCGGCATCGCGACGCGAGACAGATCTCGCCACGCGACCCAGAGAGTCTGCTGGAGGGGCAACGAACAGCTCCTCGGACTCGCGACGCGAACATTGTATCGCCACGCGATCCAGGAAGCTTGCTAGAGAAGCAAAACACAACTCTCGGCCTCGCGACGCGAAAGTTCAATTAGCCCCGCGACACAGAAAACATGCCCGGGAAGCAAAACACCACTCCTCTGCCTCGCGACGCGAAATCTCGTTCGCCACGCGATGCAGAGAACCTGCCCGAGAGGAAAACACTACTCCTCTGCCTCGCGACGCAAAATACCATTCGCCACGCGATGCAGAGAACATGTCTGAGAAGCTTCTCTGCCTCGCGACGCGACGTCATGTTCGCCCCGCGAAATAGAGAACATGCCGGGAAAGCAAAACACCACTCCTCTGCCTCGCGACGCGAATTCCCGTTCGCCACGCAATGCAGATTACATACCTGAGAAGAAAAACCTTGCCTCGCGACGTGAAATGCGGTTCGCCACGCGATACAGAGAACATACCCTGAGAAACTTCTCTGCCTCGCGACGCGACATCTAGTCCGCCACGCGACACAGAGAACATGCCCTAAGAAGCAAAACACAACTTCTCGGGCTCGCGACGCGAAATCACGTTCGCCTCGCGATATAGAGTTCACACAACAGCAAACACAACAGACCTATTCCCCAAAGATCCAGAAAGACTCGACCAGCTCTGATACCACTAATGTGACACCCTCAAAAACCCGTACCACTTTCGTAACTCAACACATAAATTGAAACGATAAATCAAGTTTCGCTGATTTTACTTTCGGAAAATAAATCCTTTGTATAAGCAGATTCTGAAAATCGTGATAAAATTTTTTCTTATTAATACCTATAAACCACCACTTAAAACAGAATAGAATTATTCATATATAATAAGATATATACATCAACTAAAACTATGGACAACACGTCCCTTTACAAAAGAACAATAAAAAGAACTCCTAAAAAGCTATAAACTAAGCAGCGACAGTCTGCAATCATATCTCTAAAACCTATGGCCATCAGTAGCCGTTAACAGACTACCCAAAAACCGCTGCCTCAAAAGAAGGTCTACACCCTAAGCTGGTCCAACTAATGGAAGCCATTGGACAATCCCCCGGAGGAAGGTCCAATGCTAGAACCTGGAGAAGAACCCTGGGAACCTACGTTCCCGTTCTCCTGTGGATGGGGCTCGGAAGCATCTGAAAGATGATCCTCCGGGTCCTCCTGAGGATCCTCCTCAGGGTCTTCCTCCTCCTCCTCCTCCTCCACATCCTCCACTACGTGCTCACCCGCTACCAAAACAAAAGGCGGGGGAGGTGTGTGTAGCGGCTGCTGCTGCAGGGACTGTGCAGAGGGGGGCGACCGGCTCGATCACACCCTGCTGCATAAGGGCCTGCAGCATCATCCCGATGGGAGGTAGAGGCACCTGGATGGTCTCCACAGTACGAGTGCTCTTTCGAGGTCTCGTCTCAGTCGTCCCACTTACGGTGCAAACCGATCCTGTGTATGCCGCGCTTTCCACTCCTGGGTGGATAACCTACGCGGCTGGATCCGTCCTTCGGTCAAATACCAGGACGCGCATCCCCCAGTGTGCTAGGTGACCTGGCATCGGCTCCATCTGTAAACACGATATAATATGTACACCAAAGGACAACCAGTCCAAAAACATGCAAGGGTGAGAAACCAATATATGAATCCATAAACGACAACTAAATGCCCAATCCAAACAACAGATTCAAATAATGTAACTCACTCAAAATCATCATACATCATATAATATAGCATGTATAATCAAGTACAAATGGCAGTAAAGGCACAAGGGCTTCGTACCCCTCAATCAAAGTTATCTCCTAAATGTATACATGGCACTTCCATATATCTCAACTAATACTCAAACTAGATTTCCGAAAATCCCAACACCATTGATACGAGTTGATCAGACTCAACGTTATTGCCCCGCAAGATACAATAACAAACGCCAGAATCAACATTCGGCCAAACGTGAGCATGTAACCTTCCAGGAAATAATACATGGACGCGCATGTCAGTGGTACTCACGATGTATAAGTCATACTATATTGTCCTCTTCACTGGGCACAATACGAACACACAGCACGTATGACATCATTGTCCATCAAGGCACAATGTTACATAATGACAATAAGTCATCTCAGGTTCTCCTTGCCTATCAAGGTCCCCCATTTCACGGCACGTCTGCCCAACACACAAAATGCATGAGAGAACTATCTAGTTTCCGATGATTGATCTTTGTCGCATCATTATTTTCTCGTTGTAGCATCAACGCTAACAACCACCATAATGTCTTATACTCTTTAAGCCTCAACAACATTTTCTCACAACAGGACATTTAGTCCAAAAACAACTCAAATTCCGACATCCCTAACCGATGCACCAGTCTAGGACATTGGATTCAAGATCATAAAAACATCCCCAAGCTTACAGGACCACAAAGATCGCCCCTATGCCGACAGGACCACAAACTAACACGGATCCTTGATCCATGTGTTCTGCAGAACCCTAGAACCCCGACGTCTCGGTCTCTAGTTTCTAAGCGTTAAAACCACTTTTCTTAAAAGCTGAAAAATCAAAAACCCAAATCTCCGATACTTACACAAAGTCATCGAGATCGGTTTTCTCTAAAACAAAACTTGGTCTAAAGACCATTTCTTTTTCTTTCGTTGTTTTTCGGTGAAATACTAACTTAAAACAAAGCTTCCAAAAACTCATTTTTCTTGAATAAACTCAATATAACTTTAAAAATCACATTTTCCAAAATGCCTTTGCTCAAAGGGTCAACTTATCAAATTAGGACAATTGAAGGTTTCTAATGCCCTATTTGCTTTTAAACTTCACTTTTCATTATTAAAACACGTTTCAGACTTTTAAAGCTTTTAAGTTACACGATGTCGGATCCTAATCAAAATTAGGTCCTCTAATGCCTTAAATCCCACAGCAGGGCACACGATACATCCATATAACCATTCAGCAAGTATAGCATGCATTCAACTATATCAACAATTATATCAATACATATTCCAATCAACAGCAGTAAATCAAGAAATCAACCATCATCAGATACAGAATATTTACATCCAATACAAACACCGATGCAGCACATAGCTGTCGAAAATGGAGTTCCTCAGGTTTATCCCCTTACCTCTTGTAGCTTCCAGCTAAGTTCATGAACAACAGATCAACTTGATCACTGGCCCAGCACGCTGCCGATCACTACATACACGCAAAACATAGCAGCATTAACTTACAAAACAGAGATTTCTCCTAATGCACCACCCCTAGGGTTCAGCCCTATTACACTAAAAATGGCTAGGGAGCTCCAAAATTTCTCATTTTCTGGATAACACCCTAACTAAGTGTGACAGCCCTAGATATCAGATCAGATCATCAAAAACCAACCAAAATCCTACCCTACACACATAGGGGGGTTTCGGCCTCCACCTAGAAAATATAGCTAGGGAGATTTCTTGGCTCTAAGCTCTTGGATCATATAAGTATGTCATGAACCTAGGCCATAGAAATTGGTTTGGTATATATACGATTTCCTACAATTTTTCATGGATTTTCAAAGATTTTAGGGACAAAACCCTAACATCCTTGATCATGAAAATATGAGGAGAGAAAGGAGAGATTGAGAGAGATAGAGATAGAATACTACCTCCTATGATGATCAACTCCAAGTTTGATGAAGGTTGCTTCACAAAAATCCAAGCTTTATGACTTCAAAAATGGAGATTTTGGATGAAAGGAAAGTAAAGAAATGAGAGAAGAAGATGAAGTGTTGGGAGGGAGAGAGGCTGCCGAAGAAGTGAGAAAATGTGGGAGGATAAGAGTGAAAAATGAAGATATTTATGGGTTTAATACTTTAATAATAGGAAAGGTAATTAGTAATAAAAATTAACCAAGGGCAATTTGGTCAATTCACATCCCGATATTTGAAATCATCCCGACACTGGTATGAATTCCTCAAATAACTTGATACAATTTTAGCATGAAAAACATCTGATCGTGGGTCTCGAAAAACCCTAAGACAGCTCGAATCGTCTCCTCGATCGATTATCGGCCCGAATATTAAAATATTATTTATATTTTGGACGTCAGGACACATTTTAGGAAAAAGATAGAGGATCGAATTCTAAGACTAATGGTCTCGCCCGTTAGTCAAGATTAGGTCGTGATAGTAGAAAAACACTATCATCTGAAAAACATAGATCGGTTTTTGTTTGAGTTTTCGGCCCAAAACTTAACCGAAGGCTCCTACGATTATATGAAACAAGACTATGATTTTAGTTTTCCCAAAATCATTTTCTAAAACACAGATAAAAATATAAACTCATTAATTGAGTTTATCGTCCTTAGAAAGCACGAAAAATCGGGCTGTTACAGGAAGAAAGTGAGAAGAAAGAAAGTGGAAGGAAATAAAGGGGAATGAGAGAAAAAGAGTAGAAAAATGAGATGATTGTTTAATTCTTTAATAAGAGAGAAAATGAAAGAAAAGAAAACTAAAATTATTATTTCCTCTTGTTTTGTATTTTGGTTTCTCAGGGTATCTCATTAGGTACTGAACGACATTGAAAGACTGAACACTCTCAACTAGGTTTCCTCTAACAAAAGAGCAAATGATTGAACCCCTGACCACTTACTTAAGGGGTTCAAGCCCGTTATCACTCGAATCAACCACATGTTGGTTTATTTCCTTTGGTTTGATTGTGTAAAAAGTGAGAGGAAACATAATGGGATGTACTAAAGTGATGAGTGTTTATGTCTTTTTCACCCTTTTCTCTCTCTTTCTCCCCTTTTCTTCCTAAATTGGGTGGATTAACATTTTTATGCACAATTTTTTTTCTTTCCTTCCCTTTCGGCTATTTCTTTGTCAAGCAAATGAGGGAAACTTCATTTTTCTCCTCTTTTTCTTTCTTTCTCTTTTCCCCGAAAACAAACACATGTGTGTTGTCATGTCAACAATTAGAGACGTGAAAATAGATAAGAGTCCATTGAGGGCTACGATTTGGACTAATCCGCCTACATAGATTTGACTTATTTAGCAAACAAATTAAACTTTGACATTTTGAAAGATCTGTATTTAACTAAGTATGCTAAGGCTTAAACTTTTGAAAATGCAGCCTACTAGATCGGCCTATTTGTTTAATATTCATTTATATATTTTTTTATACACCTTATATCTCGCAATCTTTTGTCCCACCCCAAACCACCTTGACCACCTTATGACTCCCTAATATTCATTTATACTATTATTACTTGGTAATATTTATATAATTACTTATTAATTTTATATTAGTATAATACATTTATTTTATATAGAATGCAATACTTTTGTTAAATGCTAACTCCTAGTTGAAAATTAAAAAAAAAATATATGTTCTTGACATACATGAAAGCCTCTTTGTATTAGTATGTATTGAGCTTGTAAGACCAAACTTTTCTGATTTCATAACTAGATCATGTCTAATATAGAAAAAGCTTGTAACAAGTATTAGACCAAGTTCAAGTCCAGGGCTTTTTTACCAAACTACCCTAGTTTTCAAAACTATATATCAAAATAATTTGGCTCTGAAACAATTTATCAAAATACTCTTGTTTTGAATAAAAAAATATTTTTTGAGTGGACTTTACACGTGACACCCTCTGATTGGGTGCCAATTATTTTATCCGAATTTAAAAAAAAATATTTCATGCAGCGCCACGTGGCGCTCTCTGGTGAGTGGTGCTGGTTGGAGTAGCGCCACTCACCTGAGGGCGCCACGTGGCCAGTTGCTGGCCACTTCTTCTACACCTCCCCCTCCCCCTCCCTATATGTAACCCCCCGCCCCCCACCCCCAACCCCAACCCCAACCCCAACCCCAGACTCCCTCCCCCTAATCCTATATCTCACTCCCCCTTAACCCAACACTAATATCTTTCTTCACACATCTCACTTCTCCTTCTACCACACTCTTCAACATTTTTTATTTTACTAGTACTCTTTAATATTTAGTAAGTAGTTTATATTAATATTTAGTTTACTACTACGATTTAGTGTTGTGTAATTTATATTAATGTTGTTATAATTCTTGTCATGTTTATTAATATTGTGTAATTTAGATTAATGTTATTATAATTTATTTTTGTCTTTATTTATTGTTGTAATCACTCATATCTTTTTTCCACATCTTAATTCTCCTTCTATTGCACTCTTCAACATTATTTATTTTACTATAACTTTCATCTCACTTCTTCTACTATTACACTCTTCAACATTATTTATTTTACTATTCCTCTTTAATATTTAGGTATACAATTTAATTATAATTATTATCAGTATTATTATACTAATATTATTATTTGTTTTTTATTTTATTTATTATTATTATTATTAATGTTATTATTTTATTTTGTAAATAAAATTATTATTGTTGTCATGATTAATAATTTTCATTTTGTTATTAAATTAATTTTATTATTATTGTCTTTTTTATTGTTGTCATCACTAATATTAATTGTAGGTATGCAATATATCTCAGTCCCCATTCTACTACACTGTCCAATATTATTTATTCTACTATTTCTAATTATTGTTTTAACTTCTGTTTAATCCTATATTATTATTATTATTATCATTATCATTATCATTATTATTTTATTAGAATTAATATATTAATGGTATCAGTAGTCTTTTGTTATTATTATTTTTGTTTCTAATGTTATTACTGCTTTTCTTAATTTATTATTATGTTGTAATGAACATTAATGTTATGATTATTGTTTTTTTTTAGTGTTATGCATTAATGTTAAGATTTTTTTTTTTTTATTAGGTAAGATGGCAGATGCGATTAATCCTGGCCCGGTAATTACATCAGTGTTGGGTGAGCAAACTACTCATGTTTCCCAACACGTATGGAACGATGACGAAGATCGAGTTCTTATTTGTAGACGTGCCCAACAATTTCATGATGGAGGTGTGAGCATACCCCCCGCCATTGCAGGGTATCTTGAGCAAGCCGGATTTTTGGGAATTGCTCAGTTATCTTTATTTCAAGTTAATCATTGACAGGTTTGTGTGTTGACGGGACTATAATAATAGGTAAAAACCGTAAAATTAGGTTGAGTATGTGGGTAATATGTTAGGATTGATCTCATATTAATATAATAATATTATAAATTACACAATAGTATTAAAATTTACAAATAAATAAAATAAATAAATAATATTGGACAATAATTATAATTAAACATTAGTGATTACAACAATAAATAAAAACAAAAATAAATTATAATAACATTAATCTAAATTACACAATATTAATAAACATGACAAGAATTATAACAACATTAATACAAATTACACAACACTAAATCGTATTAGTAAAGTAAATATTAATATAACTGCTTACTAAATATTAAAGAGTAATAGTAAAATAAATAATGTTGAACAGTGTGGTAGAAGGAGACGTGAGATATGTGAAGAAAGATATGAGTGTTGGGGGGGTGGGAGGCTGGGACTGGTGTGTTGGGGGTGGGGGCGGGGGTTATATATAGGGAGGGGGAGAGGTAGGTGTAGAAGAAGTGGTCAGGAACTGGCCACATGGCGCCCTCAGGTGAGTGGCGCTACTCCAACCAACGCCACTCACCAGAGAGCGCCACGTGGCGCTGCATGAATTTTTTTTTATAAATTCGGGTAAAATAATTGGTACCCAATCAGAGGGTGTCACGTGTAAAGGAGTAGCGCTGGTCCAACCAGCGCCATTCAAAAAATATTTTTTTATTCAAAACAAGAGTATTTTGATAAATTGTTTCAGAACCAAATTATTTTGGTATATAATTTTAAAAACTAAGATAATTTGATAAAAAAGCCCAAGTTGAGACATTACAAAAGATAACTTGGCCTATTAAGGCAAAGTCTAGCGCAACATTGCCATTTCAACCCTATTAGCAATAAACTATTAGAAAAGTAATATTTCCTGTTTAAAATATTAATGAGGTTAATATAATTGTAATTAAAGTTAAAATCTTTTTTTAACAAATAGTAATGTTTTATGACTAACAAATAGTAATGTTGAATACACAATTCTTAAATAAATAAACAGAACATAATAAATAATAGATTTTATTGAATTTGATGAAAAAATATTAATTGGATGCTATACAAAATTGAAGATGATTTGGTTTAGAATCCAACATAAAGTTTCTGTTTGACACGTCCAATAAATTAATATATAACTTATTTAATTAGTTTATAAGTTTGTTTGATCAAAGTGGAGATGTTTAGTAAACAAATTTATGTCATTATTTTCTAGTTTTTATTTCATAAGCTAATTTATTTAGCTTATAACTTATCAACTTTTCTTTTATTTTTACTCTCGTTATTTTAAAGAAATTTCTATCTTACCCAACCCCTATCTCATAAAATAAAGTTATTGTATAAAAAATCATATAAATATGTTATTTCATTTATATTATTATTTAATAAAAATATTTTAAAAATAAATAAAATTAAAAAATAACATTCTAATTATAAATATTCACTACAAGAAATTTGTCTTTCAGTGACAGATAAAATCTGTCACTATATGTTTAAAATCTGTAGGTATATGTAAAACTTACATTCACCTACGGCCGGTCCGACCGTCCATTATGAGAGACAAATAACAACGGAAAATAACTGTCACTATAGGTTTTACCTACACGGTTCATCTACCTTTATCTATGGTTTGACTGACACTAATACCTATATCTATAGTTTTAATGACTGTCACTAAAAGTGCCTGTAAGTATATGACAAATTTATTGTAGTGATTTAATTAAAATTTAAAAATAATTTGTATAAAAAACATATAAACATGTCTTTTTACATTTATAAGCTAGTTCAACAACTAATTTTATCAAACGCTTCAAATTTAATCAGTTAACTTTTTCGGCTATCCGCTAAAAATTAATTAGTTTATCAACTATAAGCTAATTTATCACTTAGTTTTGCCAAACAAAGGCAAAAATCAATCATTACTTGTCTAAGTAAAGATCCTCTCCATTTCTCAAAAGAAATAGAGGGTTCCATTACTATAGTTTTGGATATATAAAATACATAAAAGCCTAATAAATGTCACCTATTTTAGAAATGTATGTCTTTATACACCCAAAACTATAGTAATGGAGCTTTTCATTTTTTTTGCCAAATGAAGAAGATCTCAACTCTACATGTCTGGCCTTTTCAACCACTACAATTGCCATATATAACCTTTTTTTCGATTGAAAAACTAAATAAAATAAGTTTACCAAAGAATGGAATAGAAGAAAATAGCTATATATATATATATATATATATATATATATATATATATTTGAGTTTAATTGTTATGCATTATTAGTGTAAAGTTTTGTATACTAATAACAAATCACAAATCATAGTATAAATGACCTTTAAGATAGTTAGGATAAGAATAAAATATTTTTACTGATGTTATAATTTATGATTAGTTGATATTATAAAAAATCTTTATACAAACAATATAAAAAAAGTAAAAATAATCCCTATATTAGTTTTCTTTATTGTCCCTATTAAATATTGAAATGTTTTTTTTTTACTGTATTGAAATGTTTATTTTATGTTTAACGTAAGAAAAAAAGAATTTAGTACAGAATGTCATTTTATTAACTGTTACCCCAAACCCTTATAAAAAATTAATTTTTTTTAATAAATACAAAATCAATGTAAGAAATAGAGAGCAACACTCTTTGTCATTTACTCAATGTTAGCATAGAGGTGAAGTGTACATGCTAAAACAAAAAAGGGTAAAATTAATGCTTTGGTCTCTGAAGTTAATTTATTTTTTTAAATTGGTTTCTTAAATTTTTTTGTAACAAACAGATCCCTTAAGTTATCATGACACTGTATGATTTTACTATTAAATCAGTGAATTATGATGTCAGAAAAAAACTTAAGGGATCTGTTTAACAAAAAAAAAAAATAAGGGACCAATTTAAAAAATTAAATTAACTTAAGGACCAAAACACTAATTTTGCCAAAAAAAAAGCGTCTTGAATTTGGTTTTACAGCTGAAAAATGCGTCTGGAATTTAACTTGTTCAGAATTATAGTTAATAATTCTTGTGCAGAAAACATAGGAAATTATACAAATTCTTCGTTTCGAAATACTTCATTCTCAAGGAAGTAAAGCTTGGACGCGTTCTGAAGGGTTGATAAAGTGAAAGGGATATGGTATCATGTGAAATATTACTCATGGTATTCGAGAAGTGGAAAACTAACGTCTAAACTAGAATTAGAAAATTCATCCCAAAAAGAAAACTAGAAATAGAAAACGTGTGAATCCAGATTATCAACAAAAAAAGAAAAGAAAACGTGTGAATCCCAGAAAATGCATCAAATTCCACGCGTTCTGCAGGGGTTAGTCAGTGACAATAACACTAGTTGTTGATTACCAAACAGAGAAAAACATTATAGTATGAACACTTAAGGGCATCGTCATCCACTTTGCCCTCCAACACGCAAAGGGGGTTTGGGCTAAATTTGGGCACCTACTTTGCCAACTACAGTCGGTTTCTCTTTGTCAATTTTAATGTTGGATGGCCGCATGTGACGGCGGTAAAGTAAATGTGAGAATGGAGAGGTGAAGATCGATAAAGTGTTTGGTTTAGATTTTACGAGACAATTATTTTAAAAGTTATATGAGAGGAGCTTTCTCTCAACGTGATTTTATCTTTGTAGAATCTAAAATAAACACGTCCTGAATCGCTTGCCAGTTGTATACTAAGTGCCTGTTTAGAACCACTCAGAATCGATTTAGAATTGCAGAAGCTACTAAGTACGTGTTTCGAAACATGTTACCACTAGTTCAGGCACACGTTTTATAGTAGAAGCTATAATTTGTTGCTTCGACAATACCACATCCAGGACGTAATTTTGGATCATCTATCGCTATTCCAAACATAGCATAAGTAGCTTCTGCGGGATGCATATCCACCTTTTGAAAAGTGGGTTTCCAAACATGCTATGAACATACACGACATATTTGTTGAGACGTGCGTTTTTTTAGAAGCTATTGTGAGTAGCTTTTAGCTTTCAGACGCGCTTCTGGCTCTTTTATAAACATTTCCAAAGACACGCTAAGTAATGGACATCTACAAAATAAGGGATGTTGGGATAGTGAAACTTATCTTGAACTTCATCCGTTATTTTAACATAATTATTTGCTTGGATTTGAATCTAATCTAACCATAATTTGATACTATCTAGGACAGATCACTTGGTTGACCCGATTTGTTGATGGTATATCCAATAAAGTAAAAGTTATACTACTATCCAATCAGAATATGCCACCTCAATTAAATGAGTCAAGTTAGTGGATCATGTCTTAAGTCATAAAATTAAAGAATTTAAAAACTAAAACTAAAATATATTTTACAATATATATTTCATAACAATTAATATCAATATAAATATATTATCATGTTTGCAAAATATTATTGATTTAAGTGGTAAAGTCTTATTACTTATACTTAATTGTAATAAAAGTATGAATCTTAAAGAATGTGAGACACTGATATTTCAGATTAAAATGATGGGAAGTATAATCCAAACTCAACCCAAAAACACGTTGGGTATAAATTCTAAAACTCAAACCCGTTGCAAATCCAATTCCGTTTTTTAACCTCATATATGAAAAATGTAATTTTCACAAAAAATAATTGCATCGTTGTTTATACTTTACAGGTCCAGAAAATAAAAATAGAAATAATGTCGGTTGACGTATGTATGTTATTCATTTTATTATAACTTAAAAAAGGAGTGATGTAAATATAAAAGAAAAATAATGTGCAAATATTATTACACCATATAAAACAAAATTTCAATTCGTTTTCCTACCTCAGACGTGCACATGTAAAACGTATCAAGCCACGCCTTCTTTTTTAATGGATCTTTGGCTTCTAGCAATCTTAGGAACATTTGCATTCAATAATAGGGTAAAAGAATTCTCGGGACACATTGTAAATGAGAGAAAATTAACAGAGTCAATGTTCAGATCTAGTACGTAAAGAAATTGATAAAGCTCCTCTCAAGAGAATATATTTTTAAAATGAATAAGTAAGTAAAGATATTTTTATTATTGATTTAAAAAAATATATAGAAATCTTGACCCACTTTATTAAATCAATAATAGAAATATTTTTACTTGCTTAATTCAAAGATAAACTCCTTTAAAAAAAAAATTTCCTAAAGAAATATAGTAATAAGTATAAGTAATAACAATGAGAAGATATTTAATGCACGTGTCATTCCTATCAACACCGTTGGATCACAACGTGTAAAGGCCGAAATTTCATTCCTATCTAAACCATATAGATGAAATTCAAACATCCTCATCCCCTGTGCTCCGCACGTCAATCGTCATCTACCCCACTTCCAATTAAAATCACAGATTCACAGCAAAATGGTTAAATTGAACATGTTTTATTTAGGGGTAAAATCCCTTTCTTTATCGAACAGTTGCTAGTGAAAAAAGAAAGGAAAAGTGGGAGAAAAAAGAGGTACCATGCACTAATATATACGCGTGAATGGAATATGGGACTATAGTTGTTGAGTGTGAAGTGTTCCAACAGTAAAAAACCGTCAACAACAACCCACAAAGACGAAACATGCACAAGTGGTTTTCAACTGAACTCTCAAACAGCCAACAGAAACTGCCACCACCAGGACTTGCCGCACCACCCATCACGCGGCTCTGCTGTGTCATGATGGCTGATTCCACGGGAAATCTTCTACATGATACCAATCATTCTTTGCACGGTTAAGGCAAAACCATGGTTTTAAATTGCAATATGCAATACCAGTGGGGATGGTAATACTGCAATTTTAACAGTCTTGAAAATGATATCATGATTGTAATTGTGATGGATCATATCGTAATTATACTGAGGTTTTAAATAGTAGCTGTCATCTAGACCCTCAATTACATTTGTGGTTACTATCTTATGATTTTGATAGGATCCAAAACTATACTGCCGTCACAATTACTACATATTCATCCGAATCGGTGCTCAGATTTTGGATATTCTGTGCAAACTAAAAAAATGATATCCTTATAATCATTTGAAGATTGTCTTTCTTGTATTTTTTGTTGCAAAATTATTAACAATCTCTTCATATTCAAGGTTCTTTAAATAATTATTTTCGATAGAAATTAAAGCAATACTATTTAATCTACCTTATGATATAGTAGATTTTAACAATTTCAATATAGAAAAACTTCTCTCAACTAATTGCATATACACTATTCAAATGACTTTCCCAACGTGTTTGTGATAATGGTTTAATAGTTAAACCTTTCACATTATCTCTTAAAATTTTTCAATACTTTGTGGAATGGGAAAACACAGTGCAAATATATTATCTCTTTCATATTATGCTTGATGCGATCAAAGTGCTTTTGCATGACAGGATCCCATTCAACAATTATCTCAACAAGGAAAAAAGTTTTCATTGTTTTCCACATTAATGCACTTGTTTTTTTCGGGATAAGCTAAATTTTGTTCACCAAGATATCTAACAACAAAAATTATCCTAACTAAAACATCCCCCAATGTTCTTTTTGTTTTCTTATAAGTGGTTGATGATGTTCATCAATTGTTATGTTTTTCTGAAATCTGATTTGTATGTCAATCCATTTACTCATGAAAGTCATGTTTACACCACTTGATTCAGTTCTTTGAGCCTTTTAGAAAGATATTTTCAATCATTAAAACATTCATTTGCTAAGTGATTTTATCACTTATACCAAATAGCTTATAGCAAAAACAACAAACTCTATCTAAACAGAGAGAGAAAAAGAGAAGGAGAGAATTAAAAATCTAAATAGTAAATAAATTAGTAGTATAATAAATTTTAAATTATATTAAATTAAAAAGATATTTTAATATACACAAATACACTTATTATATTATTTATTGTCACTTTATTATTAAAATTTTTGGAATAATTAATTTTTATTGATAAAAAAATAATTATATAAAAATATTATTTAATATTTATATTTACTAAGTAATTTACTTATCTTCTATCTGGTGTTCTCAAAAAAATGGTAACGAAAAAAAAAACTGAAACTAGACTGTAATGGCGAGACCACGTCACATGATTAGATAAACACCACAAAATTAAAAGTATAATTTAAAAGTGAAAAAAAAAAATTGAATCAATTCTCACATATAAAGTAAATAAGAAATAAATTGAATTTCTCACCGTCAAAGTACAATCTAAACCAGAGAAGTCCAAGACTCAAGTACTATTATGTACAGAAACAACAAATCTATTTATTTTATTTTATTTTCCAAATAACCGAAAAAACAAAACTCTTAACTAATAATAAATTTCGATCTGAATAATCTAAAAATCAGGCTAAATTTAATTCATTGGAATTGAGGGATTTCGATGAAAATACGAGGCTTCTTAATCAAAGGCAGAGGGCTCTCGACCTCATCTTCTCCGACCTTTGTTGAAAACTCTGGCAAAGCCGGGATGTTGAGATCGAAGTCACGGTGGCTGTGACTGACGGTGTGGGTGGACCCCACGCCTTCGGAGGCGGAGGCGGTGATAGCGCTACCGCTACCACCGCCTTCGTAGTGGCAACGCTTGTGTCCACCCAAGGCCTGTCCGGTGGGAAAGGATTTGTGGCAGATGGAACATTCGTGAACCTTACCTCCACCGTTCGATACGGCGGTGGTGCTGGCAGAAGTAGTAGTGGCCGCTGAAGAGGTTGACTGATGATCTTCACCGCCACCACAGCCACCGGAGAGTTTTCGGTGACTGGCCTTGTGTCCACCGAGTGCTTGATAAGAAGGGAAGGATTTATTGCATACAGAGCATTTGTAACTGAGGTTGGGAGGTGCTAGTGGCGGTGAGTCGGATGGAGGTGGAGGCGGAGGAGTGGTGGTGGTGGGGCCGCCTTGAGCGAGCATGATGAGACAGAGAGCGAGGTACTCTTCTTCTTCGGTACAAGAAGGGTGGTGGGTGTCGAGGCGGGAATTACGCTTGGAACGCTTTCGTTTAGTCCATGGGTCAGGGTAGTGATGGTTTGGGTCGTCAAAGGTGAAGAAGGGTTTAGGAGCGGTGGTGGGTGAGTTAAGAGCTTCTAGAGCCATCTTCTCAAATATGAAGGAAGTACTCAAGTTCAACCTTATGTGTGTGAGTAGTGTAGAAGGAACCAGACAAAGAGAGTGTTGTGTTGTGTTGGTACTTAGTAGAAGGTGGGATTATAAGGAGGTGAGGATTGGAGGGAAGTTGCGTGACAAGTAGTGAGCAAGTAAGACGGTGGGTGCTCTAGAAGACTAGAACTATTTATTTATGTAATAATTAATAAAAATAAAATAATAGAAAGAATACAGGTGGAGTCTTGTGTAGCACGTTTTTTTAGTTATAATAATAATAATAATAATAAGGAGACTTTCTTTAAAAAATGCTGCATCATTAATATAAAGGTTTGAATACACTATAAAGTTATTTTTTTTGTTTGACTGAAATACACTATAAAGCTATTAGCATCATAAATTATTTATTTATATTACTCATTAATTAATTTTAATTTTTTAGAACATGTGAATAAGTAATTAAAAATATTAATAACATGTATGCAACAAAAATTAAATTCTAAATGTGCAGAAAATAAAATAACATTTATTATAATAAAAAATTAAAAATATAAAACAAAGTATATTTTTTTGATCATCTATAAAACAAAGTATAGAATTGTATGTGAGTAACATTAATTTTTTTCCTTCTAGCCAACAAGTGGTTGACACAGGTTAAGGATCCGGAGTTAAACTCTGATTCTTCTTATAGGTGAGGATTCGAATCCTTTAATGCTACTAAAATTCTTTTTGGTGGGCAACTCTCCCCAAAGAGATACCCTAACATCCAAGGACTAGTTGAGTAGCTGCAACTGGGTCAGATTGCCTGCGGTCTGGCCCTGTGCAATAATCCTATGGTTGGGCCTCTTTTGACATCCCCAACATGTCATCGGCGGCCTACTCGGTAGGCAGGTAACCTTGAGAGTTCGGAGTGCCTTCCCTAGCTATCATTTTTATTCACCAAAAAAAAAAACATTTTTTTTCTCGGAAAACTAACTTTTAAGTTTTAAGAATAGCTGCTCCTTTACTCTATTATTATTATTATTTAATTTAGGAGCTGAGGTTGTGAGACTGGGAGAGTGAGAGGAGTAGAGAAAGGACTGGGAACCAAGTGAAGTCTGAAGGAAGACCGGTTCTAATTAAGTTCCAAGTCAAAATACTGTAATTAAAAAAGTACAAAAGGAAGGTTCTACTTTCTGTTTATTTTGGGGTCTAAGGGAAGTGAACGGCAACGCGGTCCAAATTGGGTGGGGCTCGTCCACAGGTCAGAGTAGCCGGCACCATGCATGGTTAATTAAGAGCATCCAACCACTTTCCTTGTCAACATCTTTGCGGGCCTGCCCGACTTTTTAAGATCCCTCATTTGTTTTGCAACTTGGAAAATGGAAAGTGAGCTAGTGATTCATTGTTCTTCCTTCAGATGATCTAATTTGAAATTTTTTTACATCAAATTGAAGGATTACATGAATAAAGAATGCGAATTAGAACAAACTTAATGTATATATATATATATATACTCTCTCCTATATGAGAATACCGGAGACAATCTCAGTATCTAGATAGCTTGCCTGGATTTCCCTCCTTAGCCTTGCTTTATAGCCGAGAGTTGTACGTAGTCGACCCATGTTTTTGTTTCCATGATTTAATTATGTGAAAAAATCACATGAAAAAAGTGAATTATAGGTACTTACTACAAATTGCATTACACATTAAAAAAGACAGGCACCGGCATGAGGCTGTGCTTAGGTTAATTTGTTACGAGAGGTTGGTAGTAGGGCAAGTGGAAAAGGAGGAAACCATTGAGACTAGCCAGATCGCATGGGAAAGTTTTCTTATTGGGGTGCAGAATCTAGTGTCACCAAGTGGACGTGTGTGGTGGGCTATTACCACTGATTTGAATTAATTATACTTTATATTCATGAAAGTGGAGTACTTTATAATTGTTTACTAATGCAAGAGTATTCTTGTTATTGTGAATGCCAATTAATAGGTAAAACAGATGTTTGTTATGAAAATAAGTAGGCAGAATGTCCATTTACCTTCTACATTTTTTCTTTTCATTCATAAGTTTTTGTCCTTAATATAATATAATATATTAAGGACAATATAATATAATATAATAACACAATATATTAAACCTCTAATTCCCTTAAAAAAAATTTAAACCTCTAATAGGTTTGTAAGTTACTAGACTTGTGTCCTATAAATAGGGCTCATGTAATATTGTAAAACCCTGAAGAATATAATACAAAGTTTCTCATTTTCCCTATTGTCTCTCTTTCTCTTTTCTTTCTTCTCTAATAGTTTATAAAATCTTGCTTTTTTGTTTTGGCTGATTATATACATGTTATCAGCACCCGACTACCATATGAGTGATAGTTTAATCATCTTAGAGATTCTATTGCAAAAATTCATCTTCTTTGCACTCTCTTTGGGTTAATCTAATCCATGATCATGTTCTTTCTTATAGTTTTGTTTTTTATGTTAATTTTAGTATGAAACATCTTTCTATCTTCCATCCATAGATATTTTATTGTCAATGTTGTTTGACTAACACAATTATCATATTTAATTTTGTCATATTACTATAACACCCCGATTTTTCAAGTTTTCGAGCTTTCTGGGATGAGTGACCTCCTGGGAAGTTTTCCTAGGAAGTGTGTGAGTGAGGACAAAGCACGTTGAAGAGACTCGTGTTGGTTTATGAGGACAGTCGGCAATCCTTAAAAGCAGTCCGGGCCGTTATAATTACTCTTGATAAATTCCAAAAGAACTTATCATTCAAGCATCCCAGTATGATTGCACAAAACTATTATTTTTCTTGGTCATCAATTATATGAAGATTTGTGGTATAGTTTCTGAAGAACTGAACCTTTAGAACAAGATTGAAATCTAAAAGGTCTATTTCTTAGTATATTTTAAAACAAAGGAAAGTGTGAGAAAATCATCTATTTTTCTGCCTCTCAAATATGCTCCGCCAGTAGCAAAAATGAGAAATTGTTTCAAGAAATATTTTGAATTAAGTATATACACATACATTATTGTGATTGAACATAAAAACCAATTATTGGTGACAAATCACAAAGGTCACCAAATGGATTGAACTCTATTCCCAAAAGTGAATGTTTCATGTTATAATTTCTTATACGACAAAGGTCATGTGATAAAGATTACCATTATGTTACTTGAATGTCATAGTGTTTGTCTTGTCTCCTTTTCCAGCTATTTCATGATAGTTTTGATTAGTAAGGCTTCTAAAGTGCGAGCATTTGATTTAACAAATTGTGAAAAACTTAATGATAAAGAAACATTTGTGCTTTGAAAAAGTTATTAGATGTTATAATAGTGCAATTATTGTGAGTT
The DNA here is from genome assembly GCA_039655645.1 of Ammopiptanthus mongolicus. Lineage (NCBI taxonomy): Eukaryota > Viridiplantae > Streptophyta > Magnoliopsida > Fabales > Fabaceae > Ammopiptanthus > Ammopiptanthus mongolicus. The sequence continues at coordinate 78,882,324 of CM077349.1, read as the reverse complement.
ATTATTTTGTTTTGTTGAATTATATGGTTAATGTAATATTCAATTGGATATATCTATTTTGTTAGATATTTTGGTGGAAGGCTTTATTATTCGATTGATGATACGGTAAGTTATTTTCTTAGAATTCATATTTTCCATTTCATATATATATTTGTATGTAATTTTAAATGCAGTACATTTTCTCTTATTTTGTTAGTTTATACTGTTTTAAATAAAATATGTATGGTGTAGTTTCTTAAAGTTTTATTGATAGAATAAAATATGTGTGTTCCCACTTCTTTTATATATATAAATATATATATATATATATATATATATATATATATATATATATATATATATATATATATATATATATATATATTTCAAATTTTGATATATTGTAGTATAAAAGATAATTTAACTCTCCACTTCTATATTATGATATTTGGAGGAAATTTTGTTTTTAAATTCTGTTTATTTATTATCAAATAAACATGAGTACAATTGAAACCGTGCTAATGTAAATCAGAAGTTTACTATGCCTCTATAAATCAAAAGTTTACTATATTGACTAAAAAAACGTAATTACCTTGTGATGTAGATCGGGCTATACTTGTTTATTCTTATATTTAGGGATTTTACAATTAGGGTTTTAAATTTTGGATTATTTTGTTATTTAGGGATTTTATTCCGTTTTGAATTATCATACTCCAACTTAAAATAAGATTAGCTTTTTATGAAGTTTGTGTTTAACCGATTTATAAATATGTCTTCCGTATAAACATTTAGACATCTTTTGATGGTTCATGCATCTTGATTAGTATCAGAAACTTCAGTCGTAGGACACTCTACCCTGGAGGAGTACTCTAGGATTATTCGAGGGGATACCTTGCCAAAAGGAACACTGGGTTACGGTATACATTAATTTGGTACCAGATTCCATCAAGGGAGGAATGCACCTTCTATCTCCATCTACCTTCCATGAAGCCTTTCATAAAGTTAGAGAGGTCGAGAAATTTTCTAGTGTTCAGGGGCATTATCCCACTCTAGGATCTTATTTTTGCCCCTCATTGTTTAGATTGCTGCTTAATAATTAGGTTGTAATCACCATCCATGAACATGTTGGTTGCACAAGCTTCAAAAAGACAAAAAAATGAAATTATGAGTCTTTTGAGTTCAGTTGAAAATTGAATCCTAAATGGCGAGTTTTTTGGATTTTATTTCTTTTGAGACGTGAATCTTTTGGATTAGGAACAACTTCATAAGTCCTACTATTAGATTTGGGCCTAAATCAACCATAAAAGCTAGCTCATAGAGAGAGGTTTGTCCAAGTATTATAAATGATTCTTTGCTCATATTTCCAACCAGTGTGAGACTTCTTTATTCTCTGACTATTCAAATCTCAGCGCTCTAATTGTTCATATATAAAATCGCATTGGATCCAAAATATTAGCCGTGAAAATAATCCACATGCATAATGGATTGCTTTATGTAATTATCACAATGAGTTCAATGCACAATGATATTATGCTTATTAAACCTACAGGTAATGTCAACTTCAGAACGAACTTCGATCTCACACTTATTAATGACCTCTTTCGCTATTATATATACTTGTCTCCAATAGAAAGCACATGTAGTATTCATGGATGCTGATGTTGAGTGATGGTATTAACACACTATTTCTCTCATATATATTACTTAGTAAAGAAAGATGAAAAGGATGTGATATCACTCTTGCTTATGACTCCTTATGCCTAGTCCTTATGCTTAAATAGGTTAGAGTTCCAACTACTTGTTTTAGGATATATAAATTCACATGTATTTATCTTTATTTTGTGAAGTTCCTCCAATCAATCCCTCACTACTCAACATTAGGAAAACAAGGATGTTACAATAACTGCGGGCTAAGTGATCGAATTGAAGAACTCGACAAAGAAGACAACTTTTTTGTAGAAATATGTTTGCCTCGAAAATGATATAAGTTTCGATGATGACAACATGATTTTAATTGTTAATCATTGTAAGTTTAATTAATAAGGGAAAGAATATGAGAATAATCCTTCCAAGTATTGCAATGAATGGATATGCCTATCATGATAAATGCAATACTTTGTGCTTAAATATAACCACAATTTTGTGTTTCACCAATCTATTATAAGAAAATCATTAATGATACTTGTTATAATCTTCTGTGCTTTAAATGTGAACCTAGCTAATGAACTTATTAAGGGTTTAGAAATCTAAGTTAGTTGTTGAAGGTTCAATCCTAAGAAAAAGAAGATAAAGAAAAGATGTTGTTTGAATAAGAGCCAACGAATTAAGTCAAACGACTTTGTTGAGTTTTTAGTTTTGATGATGCATTTAATGTATTGAGCATGGAAATTGTTTTGGATGATTTAAATTATCCTTTATTAATTTGTTGATATGTGATTGATAATAATTTATATCTTTCCATTTAAAAAGAGCAAATATATTTGTTGACATGTGTTTGATTCGATTCAAATCTTTCTATTTAAAAATAACAAATATATTTGATATATGATTAATTTTATGAGTTAAATCTTTCCAATTAAAAAAGAGAGAATATATTTGATGATTATGAATTTTTATGATTCAAATCTCTTTATTTAAATGTAGCAAATATCTCTCTCAAACATATTGTGGGTTTCAATGAGTTGATTGGTTTTTATTAGGATCAAATATCATTAATCCATGATTTCCAACGGTCAAACACATTTATTGGAAAATGATTTGGTCCCAACAGCTAGAAGATAGCAACAGATTAGTCATACAAAAACCAGAGAAGAACAATAACTAAGATAGCACCTACTGAGCGAACTAGCAACTACTGCGAGCAGAAACAACAATTACTTAAATTTACACGAGTTGCATATCTGAACAGGTTTAAAGCCTCCTGGCTGATTTTTTGCTTGACCCAACGACTAGCAAAGGTTAAGGGGAGTCTTCCACTATATATAGAAGGCTTTGGAAAGGATCAAAGACACACACCTCTTGCAAAAAAAGAAAGAGATTCAATTATGATATTGCTTACTCATCATCTTGTTTGTTCTTAAAATTGCTTATCCTTTCTCGAGAGAGTTTAGAAAGTCATTGTACCTCATTGAGAAGAGCAAACCATTTCTTGTTCATAACATCTTTATTTTAGAGAGAAGGAAGAGAGTGTGGGTGACTTTCCTTCAATCTAAGTACTCTATCTTGGGTTAAGGTAGAGGGAGGTTTGGTGGTGTCATTGTGTGAAAGAAACCATTGTTACTCTATCTTGGGTTAAGGTAGAGGGTTAAGGTAGAGGGAGGTTTGGTGGTATCCTTATGTGAAAGAAACCATTGTAACTCTATCTTGGGTTGAGGTAAAGGGAGGTAGAGGGAGGTTTGGTGGTATCCTTGTGTGAAAGAGACCATTGTAACTCTGTCTTGGGTTGAGGTAAAGGGAGGTTTGGTGGTGTCCATGTGTGAAAGAAACCATTGTAAGATAAAATTCGTCAAGTGAATAAATACTCGGGAAATTGCTTAAGGACTGGACCTAATTAGTCATGCATTGTGGCTAAACCAGTATCAATATGTTTGTGCACTTTTCTGATCAACCTTTTCCTCTTTACCTTCAAGTATTTATTTTTGTCACTATTGCATTTGTTTATTTAAATTTAATTGTTTAAATTTTCTGGTATTCAATTTATTTGAACCAATTCACCCCCTCTTGGTTCTATCGAATTAACAATGTCAAACGATATTTACATCAGACGATACAAGGAATGTCCAGGAGACTCGAGCTTAATGAAAAATCATAAGCTAGTCTAGGTCGAACGACATATCCTTCAGAGCCAGCCAGACGACTATGCAAGAGTCAGATGACACTACTGAAGACAAACACTGAAGATAGGAGGGATGAGAAGACTAACAGAGAGGTCAGAAAATGAAGAACCACTTTAAGATCCCCAAAGGAGTAATCAAACAGAAGAACATTTTGCTCAGAAGATTGATTGATCATATACAAACACTTATTCAAGAATGATCAATCAAAACAAGGAAAATCATATAAGGAGCATCTGATGGAAAGCAACAAACAATGAATATGCTATCCATCATTCAAAGGATAAATTTGCTCAGATGGAGAATGAAGATCAAAGGATTTATCCTTGAATGAAGGATCAACCACGAAGCACCTACAGTGAATAAGGATCTGACAATTTCAACCAAGCCGATCAAAATATAAGGATTCATGACTCGGTCAGAAAAGAAGAGAAGCAAGCCAAACACAAATTGTCTATGCATCAAGGCCTAATGATCTGGCATACAAGCGAGACAAGTCTTAAATAAACTTGGTCTTTTATCAATTCAAAGCTTCTCTTTGACAAAAGATTCCTAGTACTACGTAACGCACAAATGGACGTTAGAAATAAGAACTCGTGAGATGGCATCAATATGTATGGAAAAGGAAAAAGGAAAGAAACTTTCACATGCTACAAAGTGTACCATCATATAAAAGAAGAAAGCTCCATGTCATAAAATAAAACTACTATTACTACACCTAAGCACCCATAAGCTCGTGGAGGATAGCCGATGTTGTGAAGCCTAGATGCTCTTGCTCAAGGGTGCGGCCTGAGGGGAAGCATTGTTGAACAAAGGTCCCTAAGCACCTGAGAAGCTTGATGAGGGTAGGTGATCATGTAAAGCCTAGAGGCTCCTACTCAAGGGTGCGAACCAGGAGAGGAGTGCTTGAACAAAGGTTTCCCAATAGTACCTGAAAAATCTTGGAGAGGTTAGGAGGAGCCTTGTTGGGCTCGACCCTAAAACTACAAAGGCTCCTGGTGAAGAGTGCTTGACATAAAGGTTTCCTAAGTACTCTCTAAACTTGGAGAGGTTATGAGGAGTCTTAGGCGTGACCCTAGAACTCCACAGGCTCTTGGTGAAAAGTGCTCGACATAAAGGTTTCCTAAATACCTGATAAACTTAGAGATGTTAGGAGTCATGGGAGCGGCCCTAAAACTCTAGAGGCCCTTGTGAAGAATGCGTGAACAAAGGTTTCTCAAACACCTTGAAAGCTTGAAAGGTTTAAGTAAAAAGCTCATACGATTGTATGGGGACCGAATGTAGATCATGATGGTTGTAATCGAATCAGGATAAATCATTGTTTGCAAGCTTTTTTCCTTAACTCTCTTTGCATTATGCGCACATTTTACTCTACTATTTTATTATGTCTCAGACATTAAATCTTTCATTGTATCTTTCACTAAAATATTTATAAAATGTTTATTTTTTTATGAAAGTTTTTCAAAATGACTAAACACTACATAATTCGTCTCATCTCTTGATTGATGGTTGCCGAGTCAACACTTTTAAGAAAAATATTATATGAAAGGTACTTTATATAAAAATATAATATTAAAAACAACTAAATAAAAATATTATATGGAAAAAAATCCAAACTAACAGTGATAGTAATATAAATTAAAAAACTGAGTAGTTTATTTGATAAAGCATGTTGATATAATGATAAAATGTATAATACAACAAGAATTACTGGGTACTATGATCAAATCGTACAAGTTGTATTTATTGATTTTTCAATTGGAAAAAACAAACTCACTTTTTGAGAAACAAGCACTAATTGTACTTATTATATTTTTAAAATAAATAATACAGTTTTAAACTTTAAGAAAAAATAAATGTAATTTTTTTAAAAAATATATAACTTACTAATTGTATAATTAAAGTTGTATTTCTAAAAATTATAATAAAATACCAAAAATTATTTTTTAATAAATATTGTAATTAACTTAGTTATAGACTATTATTTAATACTCTACGTGTTCCATAATGTCTGTCATATTAGAGAGAAAAATTGTTTCATTTTATTTGTCATTTAAAAAACTAAAAAGTATTAATTAACTTTTTTTTTTGTTTAACTTTAGCTTTGTCTTTTGATATCTCCACTAAATATAAATGAAGAGAGATTAATTTAGTCAAATATAGTTTTTTTTTTTTAAAAAATTAAGGGTATTTATGTACCAAAAAATTAAAATTAAGGGTATTTAATATATTTTTTCGTTTTTAAATAAAAATCTTAAGAATAGTATATGATAAAATGAAAGGAGTGGCGATTTTCAAAAAATATTCCGGAATAAACATGAGCAGAAAATGTTGAAATGCTGAAGTCATTGCTTACCTATATCGGGTTGCTGGTTAGTTATTTATGGTCAGAGCGACAGAGCCCCGCAGCAAAACCTCAACAAACTTCTAGTATTGATTAAAATCTATAATAACACAAAGCACCAAAAAAAATATATATAATAACACATGGGTTCCTCGCCAACAACATAAACAAATAATATATTGCCAATTACGTAAAACATAAAAATAACAATGAAATCGACTTATTTAGGTTAATGAAAAGGTAAATTCTCTCGTATCCCATGGATAATTTTATTCTGTTTAGGTAATTCAATTAAATGGTAAGAATCATTTGACTTAATCCATTAAGATGATCCATTTAATTGAGGTAACGCATTCTGATTAAAAAGAATAATATTTATCCCAAATTATTAGAGGTACGAAAAACAGAACCTAATGAAAAACATGTGATTCTCTTTGTCTAGCCTTTCGGGTTGTGAAATAAGCATGGGTAAAAATAGGGCAAGCAATCAGTTGGTCTAAGATTTTATTTGTTGAAGTTGTAGTTTGGTTTGATCGGTTAGTCCATTTAAAAAAATGCTAAATCAAAGCTTTGGAGAAAGCCTAATTATTAAACAGGCCAGACTTCAAATTTTAAAAAAAGCTATCACTAGTGAAAAATAAACTTTTCGCGTCAGGCTTTAACATCTGTTAAAGAAAAACAGATATTAAAAATAGACGCGGTGACAAACTTGTAAATAAATAGCGTATGGAGTACACTTTTAACATCGATTATAAATAACCTGATGTTAAAATGTACTTTTAACAACGGTTTCTGGTAAAACCGATGTTAAAAGTTTCTTCCCTCCATTCCATATTTACTGGTGCTAACTTTTTAACATCGGTTCTTAGTGAACCGATGTTAAAAGTCAATTTTTAATATCGATTTTTTATATAACCGATGTTAAAATAAATTTTAACATCGGTTTTTTCTAACAACCGATGTTAAAAGTTATTAAAATGTATAACGTTAACTTTCTCAAACCTTCTCTGTCTCGCGACCTACATTTCAACGTTACAGTGTTCTCACTCCCGCGACCTACTTTTCTCTTCTCTTCACTGACCTCCTTCTCCTCTGTTCGTGAGCCACCGTAGAACTACCACCATAACTTCCTCTTCGCAAAGGTACGTAACTCTTTCTTCCCTATTTTTATTTGCTAAAACCCTCATTTGCTAAATACAATTTTTGCTAATATTTTCTCAAAACCATTTACAACTGAACCATCACAACTGAACCACCCCAACTCCCTCTCTTCTACAATTGACCACCGCATTTGAACCGCCCCAACTCCCCTTCTACTTGGTAATCCTTCTCTGTTAGTTAGTGTTTAGCATTGTCTCTGTTTTAATGATTTGAATATTTTATTAAATAATGAAATGCATTTTGAGTTTTTTTTAAACTTAAACACTTTGATGTTACATATTGAGCATAGACTTTTAGGCTTTGCTTATAATCTCAATAGTCAAGGGGTTTGGGTTCTTTTAAAAAGTTAGGTCATCTGGATTAGTTTGATCAATAGTCGAGGGGTTTAGTTTCTATTATAGGACTTAAGGTTTAGGCTTATAATTTCAAATACTGCTCTTTGAGAGTCTCCCCTCTTGTGCTCATATTGTATAAATATGTGTATATCTACAGAACGTGGATATGGACCGTAGTTGGATAGTTAGTAAACGCACAAATGATGAGCATCGGGAGGGAGTGGAAGAGTTTCTAGAATTTGCTCAAAGAAATCTACCTGATAGTAATGGAAGATTTAATTATCCTTGTGTTAGATGTTTGAACATGAGGAAATGTGAAGTTAAGCAAATACGTGATCATCTTATTTGTGAAGGGATTTGCAAGAGTTATACAAGTGGATATGGCATGGTGAAGACTTGTTAAACATGCCAAGTGTGTCCCAAAGTGAAGAAGTTGATGTAGATATGGAGGACGATCGATTAGAGGACATGATCCATGATATTGGCCAAGAGTCATTTCAGCGAGCACGTGTGTATGATACTTTGTGCAGTGATGCGGATACGCCTTTGTATCCGGGGTGCACTACTTATACAAGGTTGTCAGTGGTCTTAAAATTGTTCAATGTGAAGGCGAGAAATGGGTGGAGTGATAAAAGCTTTACCGAATTGCTTGAGTTGTTGAACAACATGCTTCCAGAAGGCAACACACTGCCAGATTGTAACTATGAGGCGAAGAAGATACTCTGTCCGATGGGTATGAAGTATAAGAAGATACATGCATGTCCTAATGATTGCATACTATACAGGGGTGTGTATGAAGTGCACGACTGCCCTAAGTGTGAGGTATCACGGTACAAAGTGAAGGATGGTGATTCTAGTTGTGATGTGATCACAAAGGGTCCTCCTGCAAAGGTGTTGTGGTATCTTTCAATAATTCCAAGGTTCAAGCGATTGTTCGCTAATGTAAATGACGCAAAGAACATTAGATGGCATGCAGATGAGAGGAAACATGATGGAATGTTTCGCCATCCGGCTGATTCTGTGCAATAGGAGAGAATTGATAGTTTGTTTCCGAATTTCGGAAATGAGCCAAGAAACCTTAGGCTTGAACTTGCTACGGATGGAATGAATCCGTATGGTACCTTAAGTAGTATACATAGTTCATGGCCTGTTCTCCTCGTAATTTATAATCTACCTCCTTGGTTGTGCATGAAGCGCAAATACATGATGTTATTTATGATGATCTCGGGCCCAAAACAGCCAGGAAATGACTTAGATGTTTATCTAAGTCCCTTGATTGAAGACTTGAGAAAGCTGTGGATGGAAGGCGTTGATGTGTTTAATGGCCATTACAAAGAGACTTTCAAGATGCGTGCCATGTTATTTTGCACCATCAATGACTTTCCAGCAAACAGGAACTTGTCCGAGTATAATGTTAAGGGGCATAAAGGATGCCCAATATGTGAAGAAGGCACATGTTTCACACAATTGCAACATGGAAGGAAGACAGTTTACCTTGGGCATCGGAGATTTCTCAGACGTGATCACCCATATCGTAGACTGAAAAAAAGCTTTCAATGGATTCCAAGAGAATAGAATTGCTTCAACGGCCTTTAATGGAGAGAAAATTTATCAAAGGGTGAAGGACATTAATGTTATGTTCGGAAAGGCTCAAAAGAAGGCTATTGAGAAAACATATGGAAGAAGAGGTCGATCTTCTTTGATCTTCCATACTGGTGCAAACTTGATGTCATACATTGTATTAATGTCATGCATGTGGAGAAAAATATATGTGATAGTCTAATTGGAACGCTTTTCAACATTCAGGGTAAGACAAAGGACGGTGTGAATGCTCGTCCAGATCTGGTTGCGATGGGTATACGAGAGTAGTTAGACCCACAACCAAAGGATGGTAAGCGGACATATTTGCCTCCAGCATGTCATACCTTGTCAAAAAAAGAGAGAACAAGTTTTTGTGAGTGTCTACGGGACGTCAAAGTGCCACAGGGTTACTCTTCAAATGTCAAGAGACTTGTCTCAAATGATCTAAAATTGGTTGGCTTCAAGTCTCATGATTGCCACGTCTTGATGCAACAACTACTACCAGTGGTTATTCGTGGTATTGCTCCTAAAAATGTTAGACATGTCATAACTAGGTTGTGCTCATTCTTCAATGCTATATGTAGCAAAGTCATTGACCCCCAGAAGTTGGATGAGTTGGAAGATGAGGCTGCTATAATCTTGTGCCAATTGGAGATGTATTTTCCTCCTTCATTTTTTGACATCATGGTTCACTTAATTGTTCATCTAGTGAGGGAGATTAGATTATGTGGCCCCGTTTATTTAAGGTGGATGTACCCAGTTGAACGATACATGAAGATCTAAAAAGTGGGCTGACGGTAACAGTGGTGTGCAAACTGAAGAATTAGGATTTACATTGGTAGACCTTGACAAAGTAGGTCACACGGAAGAGCCTTTTATCATGACTTCCCAAGCAAAACAAGTGTTTTATATGAATGATCCTTCTAACAAAAGGTGGTCAGTTGTTCTCCAAGGAAAAAGCATGCATAATGGTATCCATGAAAATCAAGATTCAACTCTTGATATTCCAGAAACTCCTTCTTTCTCAACACAGATGCCTATTTTCGTCGAGGAAAATGTAGTGGACGATGTACTTGCCATTGGTAATAATCATCATGAAGGGATATTGATCTAAACTTGACCATAGTGTAAGTTATGTTTAAATTAAAGTATTCTTTTTTTTATTTATCCATGTTAAAGTAGACTTATTTTTATTTATCCATGTTAAAGTAGCCTTTTTTATCCATGTTATAGTAGACTTATTTTTATTTATCCATTCTTATATACTAACCTAATTTATTACTTTTTGTCTAAATAGGCATACATGACTGATCCAGCAGGCATTCCTCCTTCTCCTTCACATAGCGGGTCAGGTGGTGCACGCCCCGAAAAAAAGGGTAGAGCAACCACAAAGTTACGATCGTTGGCCCTGAGTCGTTGCGATGATCAGAGGCTTCCGGTTGAGTTTGATACATATGGGGGGGCCATAGGGCCGAATGCTGACAAATTCACCTGTTTTGTGGCCCTGGAAGCTCGAAACAGGGTTAGCATTCTGATTGAGGAATGGGCTCAGGTACCGAGTATGATGAAGGATCAAATTTGGTTTTCAATCTTGGTATTTTAGTTTTATCCTCTCTATTTGTATCTAAATTGTATTTACTTATATTATTATCATACTCTAATATTTTCTCCATTTTGTTTTGTACTATAGTTGACCTTTGATGTCCCGAATACTCCTGAATGTAAGAAGAAATGGCTTTCTTTTGCCGCGAAGCGGTGGACGGGGTTCAAGACCTATTTGGGCAATAGATATATTTTTGAGAAGAAAGACGACAAATCTCCACTTGACACATACTCTTTCATTGATAAGGAGACGTGGGATAGGTTTGTTGTGAGCCAACAAGACCCTGCCTTTCTGGTTAGTTTCCCGTTATATTTTTTTAGAATAGGCCTATCTAATTTATTTATTTAATTGAATTGAGTACATGTTATTTGTAACAGGAGAAAAGGAAAAAGGCCAAGGAAATCCAAAAAAACAATGTACACCCACACCATATGTCTCGTGGTGGCTATCGTATGGTTCGGCAGAAAATTATGGATGAGAAAATGAAAAGGCAGCAAGAAGAAGCCAAAAAGAAGCAAGAAGAAGGTGGAGTTGATGGAGAAGCCGAAGCCGATGGAGAAATAGTTGTTAATCCTCCATCTTCACCCGAACGCCATGAAACATGGATGGAAGTCCGAAAGACAAAATCGAGAGATTTTAAAGCCGAGCCCACACTCATTGTCGCTGAAAAGATTGTAAGTAATTAATATATTACTTCTACTTGTAATTAATGCAGTTAAGTAAACACTATCTTATACATATTTTCTGAATTTCCCCTTTGTAGACATCGCTGATGGAACAAAGCTCGCAAGGATCATTCGTTCAACATGGAAGTAGGGATATCCTGAGCACTGCCCTAGGTAAAGATGACCACCCTGGCTTTGTAAAGGGTGTTGGAGGGCTAGTGGGCATTCGGCAATATCACGGACGACGAGTCCATGTTGGAAGCCGAATCAGCAGCCACGAGCGGGAAAGCATTAAGGAGGAGCTTAAAAGAGAGATGTTTCCGGAGCTTATGGAATCATTCATAAAGGAGATGTCATCTAGGGGGTTACAATTTCCCAACAAAGCCCAATGAGCCAACCTTCTCAGCATGTGAGCACCGTGGAGAGCTGTGAGGATGCACATAAGCCAGTTGAGATGCCTTTATCCCAGGTATGCATATTAATTTCATATTAGTCATTTAATTACTTATGTCTTATTTATTTACAAATGACATTACTTAACTAATGCCTTATCTTTGTTGCTTAGAATATTGATAAAAAGCTAAGATCGAATGTAGCTCATTTGGCCTCATTTGCTGCGGATGTGCCGGATAAAGAGTATGCTATTCCCTTGGAACACGAAGGCGCTTGCGACTTGCCAGCCTTTTTTTTCTCTGGGAAGGATATAGGTGACATATGTCTGCCTGGTAATTGGCTAGCCAATACCGTTCTGAGTATGTGGTGCACGTAAGTACACTGTTGACATGCATCTTAGGTATTTTAATTCTATAATTTATTTCAATGTCTTAGGTATTTAACATTATTTTATTCTAATATCTTAGGTATCTTCATCGCTTATGTATGGAAAGAGGCAACCAGAATACGTATGGATTCTTAGACCCAAGCATAATTCAAGGAAATTACTGCACTAATGGGGATGCGATGAAGACATACATTCTGAAGCTACTTGGTCGAACAAAGAAAGATATTTATCTAGCACCAATACTTAGGAGTGGCCATTGGCAGTTGCTCACACGTCATCCTAGCCAGCATCGTATCGTCTTCTCTGCTCGTTGCACTATAGTCCGACATCTGAATTGAATGACACGATTGACATGTAAGCTTTAATTTAATTTGTAATTCAAATTGCTTTTGCTTTATTACATGAACATAATTGACATTATTATTTTTAATCATAGAGCTATGGTTGCAAGTAGCATGGCTTGTGCAAATGGCAAAAGTAGGCCATCCAAGTCAAAAAGAAAGCCTGAATGGATTATCCCACTAGTAAGTAGTTTATTATTTCTTACAAAAAAATTACAATAGTAATTATTATTATATTAGTACTGTACTTGATATTCAATTTCATATTGCCTTGTAGTCTCGTAGACAAGCTAGCGGCTGAGAGTGTGGATACTACGTGATGAAACATATGTTGAACGTGGTCTCTGCCACTATTATTGATGGATGGCAACAGGTATTAAATATAAAGTTTTGTACAAGTTAAATTATATTTTGTTTTGGTTGATGATTTAATGTAGAGTTTATTTAAACTTGTGCAGGCTTTTGACGATCAAACTCCACTTGATAAAGAAGAGATGAAAGACCTGAGGGATCGTTTTGCTAATTTCTTTTATGAGTATACTAGGCAGCATAATGTAGATTGTATATGATTTTTACACTTGTATGTATTGCATGTGACACATTTTGGACTTTAGGTTATTGTACTTATAACACTGTATATATGTAATGTTATATAATTTAGTTTAATTATTCTGGACTTATGTAACTAGTACTGTAATATTGTAATTCCGGAATTGCAATATATGAGTTACATGTTTGAATCTGTTTCTGGTATTATGTTGTGTACTGAATTGTGGATAATATACTGATTGATATGCAAGGTGGGAAAGAACTATAAATGTAACACACCATTTAAAAAAAAAAAAATTAACATCGGTTGTTCTAATAACCGATGTTAAAAGTGCACTTGTAACATCGTGTGTTCCTAAAACCGATGTTAAAAGTATACTTTTAACATCGGTTTCAGATACAATGGATGTTAAAAGTGTACTGACCAGAGCATATCTCTGACTGAGACTACACTTTTAACATCCGATTTTTTAGTAACCAACTTTTATTAAAAGTCACACTTTTAACATCCCTTTAATTAACGTCGTCTCCTTAACCGATGTTAAAAGTATTTTTTAACCGATGTAAAAAGTGCTTTCTGTACTAGTATATACTTAGTGGACTGATGTATTTAGTTATATATATTATTACTTTATACATTTTAATATGTAAATATTTTATCATATAATTAATTTTATAAACAATATAGTATTTCTGGAAAGATCTATTTAAAGATATAGGCCTATATCCTAATTTGAGTCTAAATTGTTATCTTATTTGAAGGTTTATTGAGTCATATAATCATATAGGCTTATTAGTTTATTTAATAATTTTATTGTAAACTATGTCTTTGTGTAAGCTTCCAAGTTACCTTATATTTTTAGAAAATGATGTCAAGTCTTATAAAATGATCTATATCGGATAAAAAAAAAAGGTAAACTCAAGCCTCACACACAAAAAAAAAAAGTTACATTTGCTTCAGCCTTTGTCCCTAAAATTGAGAATGGATGATACCATTGTCGTGTCAAGCTTAATTATACTAGTCGATTGATCAGCTAATTTAATACTTAACTGATTAATCAACTAGCTCGACTCAAACAATTCCTAAAATCAGTTGATTGAGTTAAGGGAGGGACTTTGTTTTTTAGAGGTGAGTTTCTAGAATACTCCAAGAAGTGTCTAGTATAGAAGGATGATTGTATTGAACTAAGTTTGCACAATGGTAAAAGTAAATAAAGCAATAAAGGTAAATGCGAAATAGAATACGTTGTGTATTTGATTGGATGGGTTCAAAATGATCATTGTACAAATATTTATAAGCCTACTATTCAACTACTTCTAAGTTATTTCTATCGGTCACGTCCCTTAAAACTTGTAAGTGTCTTTACATCATGACTAACATCAATAACATAAAACAATTACTACATTAATTAATCTATAGTCCACTAACGAACGAGCTCGACTGATCGTCCATCGGCTGACGTACGTTCTTCATATCCCTACTTTTTAAGCTAATATTCCTCCACGATCGTTAGCAACCTTCTGATTACAATCCTTGTCTTCAGCTCTATCTTATCATTCCTTTCTCAAAATTTGAATTAAAATTAATCTTCTCCCACAAATATAGGAGATGAGGGATAATGACTTCTAACTGCATATGACCTAGCAGACGGGGAAACAATCAAGAAGCTTCCTGCCTGGTATCTGATTGGATGCACTGGCCAGGCCATCTCAAAGTCTGGAGATCGCCCCTTTCTTCATTCTGGGGTGACGGCGGGATCAGTCAAACAATCCATTTTTCTTGTCAAACTATGCCTTAATTCTCCAAATTAATCCTCGATAAGCCCATTAATACTATTGAGCCCACTCATGTTCAACCGAATTAATATAAGCTATCATCAATTCGGCAAAGCACTATGGGGCTAATGAACTATCTCGACTATTTGTAACTTTGGTTAAATGAATCAGCTAATAACCTGCCAGCTAATTATTTTCCTCGGCGATGGGCTCATCAACTATTTTTGGTGCTAAGAATAAACTTTAAATAGGAAAAACACGTTTAAAATTATAATAAAATTTAATTAAGTTTTTTAAACATGGATAAAATCTTTAGCCGTCTAGCCATTTCACACCTTTAAACCATGCCCCCAGTTTTATTTATCGCTTGGATAGAAAAAAAATATAAAAGGAGAAAGAAAATTGATAGTATCTAATTCTGCCTTTTAGTAATTAAGGTGCATTTCGAAGAGCTTATAAAGAACTTATGAGAATAGCTTATGAAGATAAACTTATACAAATACTTATGAAAATAGTTTATGATATTTTCACAAACTCTTTTTAGTTTATTTCAATAAGCTTGTCAGAGAAGCTTATAAAAATAAATTGATTTTAGCTTATTTGAAAAAAAAACTTATTGCATAAGCACTTATTTGATTTGTTTACTCAAACGCATCCTTGAAAGGTAGAAAAAGGGTTTTGTGTTGCAGTAGCCGATAGGGGACTTTACAAGGTCCTCCTTTTTTTTGGGTAGAGTACTAAACCGTCAAAAATTTTCAACCATTGGTTATACTAAAAATAATAAAAATTTAGGTTTAATATAAATCAAGATGTTGAATTTTAATGTTTGAGTACACACTCCTCTATTTGGAGGAGTTAAGACTTGTCCAACAAATACAAGTTGAAGAGTAAGCGAGGGTGATAAGTGGAATGGAAAGAGGTTTATACTGTACTAGCCGTTGCTATTTGTTGCCGCTAGAAACACACACTTCAATACATTTTTTGTAATATATTTTTTTTATTGGATAAAATTGATGTCATGTTGCTTCATCAGTTAGTGACAAATATAGGTGGTTTGTGACAGTTTGATCCACACAGGGTAAGAATTTCAACCTGACCCATGATGTTTTTAATCTGCTTTATTTTTTAAACATGTTTTTAATTAGTTAACTTGATTTCGTTCTGCAAATTGAGGGTTTTGTTATGAGAAAGACAGATTTATATTGTTTTTAATAATGGGGTTGTATTAGTGATTGTCTTTATTTTTTTAATAGGAAAAAGTAAACTGAATTTAATTTGCACATGTGTGTGTGTGTGTGTCAAACTGTCAATACAACAGCAGGAACAATGAACATGGTTATCTTAGTTCAAAGTATGGTTATGACAGCAGAGATAGTAAACAATGCTATGAATATGATGATGGCTGGAGCAAATGATTTTTCTACTACTTTTTATAGGTGAGGTTTCATTTTGTCCTCTCTGACTTACTTATATCCAGAGTTCTGTTATTTTTATTGTCATTTCTGTGTGATTATACATGATGAAGTGATGATTTTTTATTTTCATTTTTTTAAAAAAATAGTTCTATAATAAAAATTACTTCTTTTTTATTATAAAGTAATATTCTCACATTTGGACCCTTATTCTGCAGGTGTTTAGAGGTGCGTGGGACCGTAATAGTGATGCGCCTTTGTTGCTATGTCAGGAACAAGGTTTTGACATAGAGAGAAATGTTTTTGTTGTTGTTGTTGATGATGATGATGATGACATGAGAAGGTCCTGATTTAGTAAATTTGGACTTATTAGACTGTGTGTTTGATTAGAGGTTTTAAGGGATTTACCATTAGCTCAGTTGTAAATGCATTCAGATCTCCATTCTCCTAACTGATTGATCACCATATTCATAACTCATACACTATGTTTTCGTTCTATTTTTACTCCTGGAATTCAAATACTGTGTACCTTAAAATCTATTCCTATCTAAGAAAAACTCGGTCCTCCATATACTCATTGATCTTTCTTTCTGACGATAGATATATTCTAAATTTCGAAGAGGAAGGAGGTTCTTTGAGCCTTAAGGATTGGGGTAATTGGTCAATTAATTTCAAATTTTATTTTCTCTAGTTTATTTTTTGGTTCATTTGGTGCTTGCATTTCGTGTGTTTACTTATAGTTTAGCATTTAACCATCAGACTATAATTATAGGCAACAAACTATATGATTGAGTTGCATTGTTTTGTTGATCACAAATAGCACAATAGTTGCTATAGTCCTTTTTTCAAACAATCTAGATGAGCATTTGCATACAAGCTTTTGGGGTAATTCGTTACTTCGGTGTAATATCTTCAATTCCTGTAACATTGGGTTTCCATAATTCTATGTTCTTTCAATTCTCCAAGGTTAAATTCTTCTTTAAATGTACCATTGGTTGATTTCATGGTTTCTTTCACTCATTTCCTTCCCCTTCTCATTATTTTTTACTCACTTACTCATTGTTGTTTGTCTCACACTCTCAAGTATTTTGCAGTCACCTGCTTTGTTGGGATCTGGCTTAAGCCAAGCTCTCATTTTTTTCTAGGCAAGTACTTAATTCTTTCCTTCTAATTTCATCTTATTTTATCCTATTTTTTTTTTCTAATTTCATCTTCTTGCATTCTAATTTTGCCTTCCCTTTTCTATGATATCCACATATTTTACTGATCAATCTATATTGCACTTTAATATTCAATCAGCTTTCATTGTCCTTAGGCTTTCATTCTATTGTCTGTCTCATTATATTTTAATATTGTGCCACTTTTCAACATTGCCTTTTTGCTTCTTAATTTTCTCTCGAATCTCATCTTTGTTTTTCTTTGTTCCAGATAAGTTTCCTGTGGTGTCACCCCCAGTGTTCTTCTTCTTCTTCTGACTTCTGTTTCTGATCGCCCAAGGTAATTCAGTTTTATTTGTTGTTGATTCATCTTTCTCATTTTTAATCTTTCTTCTCTAATTTTGTGTAGCTATTGCATTTACAGACACATACAAAAGAAGCGTTTTTTTGATTGATGAGAGTGAAGGAACGAAAAGGGAGGAATTTGGAACTTGCCTGTGCTGGATGGGCAACCTGCTATGTGTTCGTTGAAAGCCTATAACGTGAAAACCCCAAACTACTCTTCTATTTCTCATTTTTTGTACAAAAAAAGGTTCTGTAATATTTATTTTTGCTACCAGAATATGAGATTGATCCTTCCAACTTGCATTATGGCGTGGAATTCAAGTTGCAGTGCTTAGGGAGGAAGTTTTCACTGATGATGATAAAGTGTGGGTTAGTCTAATTATATAATTTGTTTTATTTTCATGTCAATTGGATTATTTAGTTCACAAATTTTATACTAATAGGGTATTTTTTATGTCCTTCAGTGTCTCTCAGAAAGGCATTCATGATGAGCTTGCATTACTTCCGAAAATATAGCATCCAAATGTAGTCCATTTTTTAGGTGCCGTGACACAAAGCACTCCAATGATGACTGTCACAGAATATCTACCCCAGGTTAGTCTTGATCCTACACTGCCTATGAGGAAAATTTTGGTAGTCTATTAAAGTAAGAAAATCAGATGTAGCTTCTTGAGTATTTTCTCTTGAATGAATTACCAAGGCATTCTTGGTAGTCCATCGTAGAACAATTCCTTTTCCTTATTTATTTTTAATGGTAGCACTATTTTATTTTCTCAAGTGTCCTTGGGAATGTTCCATTTATTTTTACTGCATCCTTAGCTAAAGGGAGCTTTTACCAAACTATCCCATTTTCAAAACTTGGCCCTATAGGTTAGAATCTCAAACAATATGATGTAGTTAAGGAATCTTATTTTGATATGTATTAGAGATTATACATATCATAAAAGATTATCCTCCTCACATGACATCAATATAAGGAGTCTGGAGGCTAAATTATGAACTATCTGCTAGAACTCCAACGGAGCATTTCGCTAATTGAAAACTTTCTTTGACTTTTGATGTCTCACTATTTTTTCCTCTCTATCCTAACGCCTTTCTCTGCATTGGTCTGTATTTTTTGCAAATTGATGCTTTCCTGCTTACCAAATTGTTGCTCTCTTGCTTTTTTTTTTCTTTCACTGAAGTAGATTGAATTTTCCTAGAGCAATGGGTGGTTCTGTTCCCTTTGAGTAAGCTTTGGCTGCTACACTATCTTTGTTCAATACCTCTTTATATCAACTCCAGAATTTTCTTGAGCAACATCCTCCAAGGTATTTTCTGTGTTTCTTTATTGATAGAGTTAAGAAATTGTTTAATATGATGAATCTTGCGGGTTGGCATAGCAGTTGAGTGCATCAATGTCATAATATTTGATCTGATTGTGACAATGTTAAAGATATATTGCTGGTTTTAGTGTCTATATTTACAATTTTGAATCCTTGGCAAAATGCCTTAGGTTAGTTAATTAACGTCGGTTTTGTTCTCTTCACTTTTTTTCTCTATTCGTTGAGTTTATATCATGTATGCTAGAGTAACATGTTATGATTTTGATTTACATGGAATCTAATCTCTTATACTCTTACCTCAGCCCTGCCTGTACCACTTGAGTTTCCTAAGTGCCATTTCAGGAATACTTCTTCATATCTGAATAATTAGAACACAACATATGTCATTTATCATTCATAATGTAGTTGATTTTATATCAAATTTTGTGCAGGTTGAGATTGTGATGGGAATTGAGGTGGAATTTGGTGTTAGTGTGGAAGAAGAAAGTGCCCAGAGCATTACCATTGTCCAAGAAGCAGCATATATGATTGGAAAGGTTCTTGAAAACAAGAGTGCTTAAATCAGGAAAGAGGGGGCGTTCATTTGCTTTCTGGCCATTATGCTAATTGGTGTAATGCTCTTCAAATAACTGTTAGATCTTTATGTCATTAAAAGAAGTTTGTAATTTTTTTCTCCTCTCCATTAGCATTTAATGGTAGGTTGTGACCATGACTAATTATTTTACTGGCGTTCAATTTGAATTACAGTGTCTTAGATATGATCATTTAGTGATATAATATGACTATAACAAATTAGTGGTACAATATGACCAATGAATTGATTTCATGCTATTCAATCTCAATTATAGGATGGATTTGTGATTGTACTTGCTACAATTATTGGTGTTATGCAAGAAGGGGGTTGGTTTTACATGGTGTGTAGGTGCTCCCATTTACAACGTGGCCCAGACTTGCGCAAATAGACAAGGGAGGAGACATGCAAGTTATGTGGAATGGTTTTGATAAGATATGGCTTTGTAATGGGTGAAGGTGCTGGAGTCTTGGTAATAAAGCATTTAACTTTTCCCAACTGTGCAAAGAGAATTAAATTTTCATATCTTTTTTCGCCATTCTGTTGTCTATCATCGTCAGTGGTTGTTTTGGCAATTTCAGCTGAACTTGCAAATTCTACTTCAATTTTTGTGTTTGAAGTATAGTTGTAGGGCTAACATATCTCTTTTTCCACTCGAAGAAAGGAACTCCATTTTCAGATGACCAGGGGATCTACAATAGATTGACGTGGTGGGAACAGATAGACAATAGAAAGCAGCTCACTCGCAACAGGAAGTTTCTAACAATTGTTCTTTCGATGCTTTAAGTTCTCCTTTATTTTGCAAGCTAGCACTTTTTTATTTGGACATTGAATCTATATTCATGTAAAAAGTGACTCTATTCGTTGTGATGATTTAGGGTCACTCTATGAATATGATTTTTTTCATCTGCGGTTTTGGTTATAAACACTAATAGATGTGCACTGATTAAAAATAAAATATTGTCTATGCTGATGCAGACATACATTTGTATATGTGTGCATTCTTGATAGTGTTACTATAGCATTCTTTTTATACTCTTTTTTGGCTCAATCAAAGGCACCGTAAATGCCGTTGAACTAAAACTAGCAATCACTGAATATGAAAGACAACAACTCATAGACAGTCTGGAAATTTGAAGATTTAGTTGCAGCAGACACGTCAATTTGAGAATGAGCAGGGGCGGAGGATAATGGTGACCCGCCTGTGCCAGGCCCCTGCCAGGCTTTTAAATTTTTTTATTTTTTATATTTAAACCAAAATGAGGTCGTTTTGGGAACCCTACTCACCAAAACGCGTCGTTTTGGTCCTTAGCTTCAGCCACGAGCCCACGAACCGGCGAACGGCTTCTTATCTCGCAAAAGTCCCTCTCTCTGCAACTGTTCGTCCATTTCTCAGCTCGCGAACATTCGTCCCCCTCTGGCTCTCTCTGCAATCGCGCGCTCGTCGGCTCGTGAAGCCTCTCTCTCTCTTTCTTTGCAACCGTTCGTCTGGCAGGCTCTCTCAGTCTCTCTGCTCCGGAACATCACCATCGAGGGCCACCACTCAGGTACCTCTCTCTGCCCCTCCCTCTCCCTTTCACCGCTGTTTGTCCCTCCCTCTCCTTGTATCACTGATTTGATTCAATTAGGGATTTCAGGATTTGAATTGTTACTGATTAGGGATTTGATTTTTCGATTAGGGATTCACTCATCTTGTTAGATATTGTTGGGCTTAGTAGTAGGGATTTCAGATTTGAATGCTTTCTTTCTTTGATGTTTGATTTTGTGCTTAAGGATTGTTTTTCTGATACAGTGATATAATGGTGAAGCATAAGAAGATTGATGCATTTTTCAAGAGGATAGCCTCCAATGAAGATGAAATGGTTCTACCGAATCCTTCTAATGATCAAATTGTTCTATCAGATCTAGATGAACATCCTTGCAAGGTTCAAAAAGTCACCTTGGATGAATTCGATATTAATTCTTTAGAACGTGATCCCGGAAAGCGGCCCCAAATTTGGGAATCCAGTGAATCAAAGAGATGAAGTTCGGAGAGCTTATCTAAATTAGGGTCCGTATCAATGTCAAATTGCTTATCCCCTAAATGATGATAATCATCGAAGGCGATTTCAAGCTGCTTGGTTCAAACTTTTTCCTTCATGGCTAGAGTACTCTTCGACTAATGATGCTGCTTATTGTTTGGTTTGTTACTTGTTTTCTCAAAAACCAAATGGACATCCTAGAGCAGACATCTTTACTGTAAAAGGATTTACAACATGGAGAAAGGTCAACAATGGGAAGAAATGTGCATTTCTTGTTCATATTGGAGACGGTCCTTGTTCATCTCATAATAATGCATTGAAAGCTTCTCAAGACCTGTTAGATCAATCGATGTACATCAGAAATGCCATTAATGTGCAGAGTTCCGATCTAATTACCAAGAATCGACTACGTCAAGAGCTCTATTGATTCAATTCGTTGGCTCATGTTTCAAGCTTGTGCTTTTAGAGGCCATGAAGAATCACAAAATTCAAAAAATAGGGTAATTTTCTTGAAATGATCAAACTCTTAGCTTCCTACAATGATGAACTTGCAAAAGTAGTGCTAGAGAATGCTCCATATAACTTGAAGTATACTTCTCATCAAATTCAAAAAGAAATCTTGCATATCATGTCTAATAAAGTGAGAAGCTATATTAGAGAAGAGATTGGTGATTCTAAATTTTGCATAATGGTTGATGAATCACATGATGAATCTCTAAGGGAGCAAATGGCTATTGTTTTGAGGTTTGTGGATAAAAATGGTGATATACAGGAACGATTTTTTGATCTCGTGCATGTTAAGGACACAATGGCTATCACTCTTAAAAAAGCAATTTGTGATGTTCTTTCTCAGTATAATCTTGATGTTTCCAATATTCGTGGACAAGGGTATGATGGTGCTAGTAATATGAGAGGAGAGTGGAATGGATTGCAAGCATTATTTCTCAAAGATACTCCTTATGCTTATTACATACATTGCTTTGCACATAGATTACAACTTGCTTTGGTTGCTGCTTCAAGAGAAATTTTCCCTACTCATGAGTTCTTTTCAAACTTGACTTTTGTTGTCAATACTGTTTGTTCCTCTAGTAAGCGTCATGATGAATTACAAGCTGCTAAATTAGAGGAGATGACACTTTTGCTAGAGATTGGTGAACTTGATAGTGGTAAAGGACAAAATCAAATTCACACTTTGAAACGAGTAGGAGATACTCGTTGGAGCTCACATTTTTATACTATTTGTAGTGTGATAAATATGTATGGTGTAACTTGTGTGGTTCTTAAAAAAATTAGGGATGAAGGATCAACTTATTCTCAACATGGGGATGCCAATACTGCTTATAAAATTATTAATTCATTTGAGTTCATATTGATTTTACACTTGATGAAAGATAGTATGGGAATTACAGATCATCTTTGTCAAGCCTTACAACAGAAATCCCAAGATATAATTAATGCTATGGATTTGGTCCGCACTACAAAAATATTGATTCAGAAGCTCAGAGATGATGATTGGGAGGATTTATTGAAAACTGTGACATTGTTTTGTGAACAACATGATATTGATTCTCCTGATTGTAATGCACCTTATATAGAGTGTCAAGGACGTGCTTGTCATCAAATGGACCACATCACAGTGGGTCAACATTTTAGAGTGAATCTTTTTTATGTTACAATTGATAAGCAATGGCAGGAATTGGATCTCAGGTTTACTGAACAAACAATGGAGCTTTTAAATCTCAGCAATAGTTTGGTTCCTAAGGATGTTTACAGAGCATTTGATATTGATAATATATGTTGTAATGCCCAGATTTTCAAGTTTTATAATTATTCAGTATTTAAGCGTTTTTATTTTATTGGAGGGTCTAGAGAGTGAAATAAAATAATTTGAGACCATAGCCATGCTCTATGCTATTGTAGGAAGCTATGGTTAAATTTTGATAAAAAACCCAGACGGAGCCCAGTCTGCGTTTTTCACTGACAGTAGTATTTTACTACTATCAAGACCTAATTTTGAATCGTGAACAAAACAGTTAGGTTTCATATTTTATTTTCAACGATATTGGTTATTTTGAAAAGTTTCAAAATAAATAAGTCGTCGTACATTATTCGAGCGGAAAACCAAAATCGGGTGAACAACGGAGCTGAATACGGGATTTCAGTGAGCCGCTACGGATAAGGTTGAAGTCACATCACCTAGGAAGGTGTGCCATGACTCATCGCTGTAATGATGACGTTTAGAAATTATTTGGACGCGAAATTACCAAAATACCCTTGGTCTTTCAACAAAATTACCAAAATACCCTTCTAACTAATTACAAGTTTGCCATTGGTATAAAAATATCTCACTCACTCTCTCACCCCTAAGGCCATTCGGCCATTCTTCTTCCTCCTCCCCCCCCACTCTCACTTTCTCTCTTATTTTCTTCATTTGCCTCCATTGTTAAAGCTTGGAAACTTGGAGTTTTTGAGTGGTTCAAGCTAGTTTTCTTCAAGGAATAGCATCTAGGAGGTAAAGACTCTTCTCTAGCTCTCTCAATCTCTCTTTTCATTTCTTCAAGTTCATGATTCATGGTGGTTTAAGTTTTGAAGCTTAAATTTTAAAAATTCTTAGAAAATTGTAGAAAAATCATTTTGCCAAATCAATTTCTATGAGCTAGTAGCATCATCCTCTTCCACTATCCAAGAGCTTGTAACCAAAGGAGCCCTCTAGCTCCAATGGGTGAGGAAGGCCAAACCTATCCCTTTTTGGGTGAGTAGAGTTTTGGTTGGATTTTGGGTATTCTAAGCTTGATTCTAGTGTTATCACACCTAGGAGGTATAGAATCCAAGAGATGAGAACTTTTGAAGCTCTCTAGCCATGTTTTCTAGCTATATGGCCGAACCCCCAATTTGGGGAAAACATGAAATTTTGATTCAAGTTGCAAAATTGAAACCTGATTTGGTGTTAAGGGTACTTAAGGATCCTTACTCCAAGAGATAGGAATTTTTAGACATCCCTAGCTATTTTTGGCACCCTATGGCCGAACCTAGCTCCTAAGAAATTTATGTTGTTAATTGTTGATGTATGATTGATTTGTATGATTGTAGTTGTGGCTGGGTGATCGGACAACTTGCAGATCGATCGGACGATTTATCGCTCTGTGGGAACTTCAAGAGGTAAGGGGTGATAACCTGAGAAATTCAATTTCCGATGACTGTATATTGTTTGTGATATGTGTTTGGTGGAATTTTGTGTAGTGGGGTGTAATATTAATTGTTTTGTGGAGTGGTTTATTTATTGCTTAATTATATGTGCTTATACTTGTTTTTGCTTAAGTATATGTGATTGCATTTTATTATGCTCAAGCATGTTGGATTATGCGTATGTATGCTTAATGTGGTATGGCGATTGAATAGTGATTGGTGGCACGCTAAGGAACCTAACATCGGTTAGAGTTCGTAATGGTGTAAAGCTAAAAACTTCGATAAACTTGGAAAGTTGGATAAGAAAATGAAAAGATTTAAGTTTTGAGGGTTTTTGTAAATAAAAAGGAAACAAATGGCTTCTTAGAATAAAGGAGAATAAAAAGATTTACTTTATTAAGGATAAGTTAACTTGAAGAGTAAAATGGAGAGAGATTGACCTTAATTGGGACAAAGAAGGTTTTGAAGTGAAGAGTGTGATTTAGAGATATGAATAGTTTTTTTAAAGTGATAAAGAGAACCATTTCAAGGAAAAAGTGCTTTTGGAAACATCGTTTCAAAATAAATTGTTTTATTCAAGAAAAAGGGTTTTACGAACCGTATTTCAAGGCTTCGTGTTTTACTGAAATCCTTTGATAAGGAAAAAGGTGGTTTTTAACCATGTGACGTTTTGTTTTGAAAAACCGATCCCGAAGGCTTTGTGTATAAGCTTCGGAGATTTGGGTTTTGGTTATGAGTTTTCAAAAGAGAAATATGGTTTTGGTTTGGAAACTAGAAACCGAGACGTCGGGGTTCTAGAATTCTGTAAAACACGAGGATCAAGGATCCGTGTTAGTGTGTTGGTCCTATAAGCTGGTAGACATTCTTTGTGGTCCTGTGGGCTTGTGGACGTGTTTTTATGCTTTGGAATCCAAAATTCTAAACTGGTGCATCGGTTAGGGATTTTTTGGTTTGAGCTGTGGGGACTGCGTGTCCTTTTTGAGTTTTGGACTGAGTGTCCAGCTTTTGAGAAAATGTTGAAAAAAATTAAGAGTCTAAAAGATGTGGTAATTGATAGCTTTGAGTTTCAACGAGGAAATAATTATACGACACAGAAAAGCATACGAAAACAAAAGGTTTTCTCATGCATTTGTTTTTGGCAGACATGCTATGGGATGGGGGACCTTGAGCCCTGTGATGACTTTAAGTCATCGTGTGTCATGGTACCTTGATGGACAATGAATAAAATCCATATAATGTAAAACATTTGTATAATGTGATATGGTAATGAAATCTATGTAAAGTGAGGCGCTCTGCCCTGTGTGGATAGTGTGATATGGTATTGAAATCCATGTAAAGTGAAGCGCTATGCCCTGTGTGGATAGTGTGATATGGTAATGAAATCCATGTAAAGTGAAGCTCTATACCCTGTGTGGATAGTGTGATATGGTACTGAAGTCCATATAATGTGAAGCGTTATGCCTGGATTGGACAACGTGACATGGTAAATAAATCCATATAATGTGAAACGCTATGCCCTGTGTTGGATCGCGTGATATGGTATTGAAATCCATGGTAATGAAATCCATATAATGTGAAACATTGTAGCCTGTGTTGGTCAGTGTGATATGGTAAATATGGTGTGTAACACCCCGATTTTTCGTGCTTTCTAAGGACGATAAACTCAATTAATGAGTTTATATTTTTATCTGTGTTTTAGAAAATGATTTTGGGAAAACTAAAATCATAGTCTTGTTTCATAAAATCGTAGGATCCTTCGGTTAAGTTTTGGGCCGAAAACTCGAACGAAAATCGATCTACGTTTTTCAGATGATAGTGTTTTCTACTATCACGACTTAATCTGGACTAACGAACGAAACCATTAGTCTTAGAATATATTCCTCTATCTTTTTCCTAAAATGTGTCCTGACGTCCAAAAATATAAATAATATTTTATATTCGGGCCGATAATCGATCGAGGAGACGATTCGAGCTGTCTTAGGGTTTTTCGAGACCCACGATCAGATGTTTTTCATACCAAAATTGTATCAAGTTACTTGAGGAATTCATACGAGTGTCGGGACGATTCCAAATATCGGGATGTGAATTGACCAAATTGCCCTTGGTTAATTTTTATTACTGGTTTACTTTACCTATTATTAAAGTCTTAAACCATAAATATCTACCATTTTCACTCTTATCCTCTCATTTTTCTCCCTCTTTTTCGGCAGCCCTCTTTCTCCCTCACACTCACTTTCTCTTCTTTCTCTTTTCTTCTCAAAACCACCATTGTTGAAGGCCAAAAGCTTGAGTTTTTGTGGAGCAATCTTCACCAAACTTGGAGTGGATCATCATAGGAGGTAGTAGTTCAACTCTATCTCTCTCAATCTCTCCTTTCTTTCCTCATATTTTCATGATCAAGGATGTTAGGGTTTTGTCCCTAAAATCTTTGAAAATCCATGAAAAATTGTAGGAAAATCGTATCTGTACCAAACCAGTTTCTATGGCCTAGGTTCATGACATACTTGTATGATCTAAGAGCTTAGAGCCAAGAAATCCCTCTAGCTATGTTTTCTAGGTAGGGGCCGAAACCCCCCTATGGGTGTAGGGTAGGGTTTTGGTTGGTTTTTGATGATCTGATCTGATATCTAGGGCTGTCACACTTAGTTAGGGTGTTATCCAGAAAATGAGAAATTTTGGAGCTCCCTAGCTATTTTTAGTGTAATAGGGCCGAACCCTAAGGGTGGTGCATTAGGAGAAATCTTTGTTTTGTAAGTTAATGCCGATATGTTTTACGTGTATGTAGTGATCGGCAGCGTGTTGGGAAGAGAAACAAGTTGATCGGGTGTTCCGAGTTGAGCTGGAAGCTACAAGAGGTAAGGGGATAAACCTGAGGAATTCCATTTCCGACAGCTATGTGCTGCATCGGTGTTTGTACTGTATTTGTATTGCATGTTAGTTGATTTCTTGATTGACTGCTTGATTGACTGCTGTTGATTGGAATATGTATTGATGTAACTGTTGATATAGTTGAATGCATGTTATACTTGCTGAATGGTTATATGGATGTATAGTGTGCCCTGCTGTGGGATTTAGGCATTAGAGGACCTAATTTTGATTAGGATCCGACATCGTGTAACTTAAAAGCTTTAAAAGTCTGAAATGTGTTTTGATAAGAAAAAGTGAAGTTTAAAAGCAAATAGGGCATTAGAAACCTTCAATATGTCTTAATTTGATAAGTAAACCCTTTTGAGTAATGTGGTTTCCGAAGTCATACTGAGTTTATTCAAGAAAAATGAGTTTGTGCAAGTTTTGTTTTAAGTTCGTATTTTACCGAAAAACAACGAAAGAAAAAGAAATGGTCTCTGGACCAAGTTTTGTTTTATGGAAAACCGATCCCGATGACTTTGTGTAAGTATCGGAGATTTTGGGTTTTTGGTTTTCGAGTTTTCAAGGAAAGTGGTTTTAAAGCTTAAAGCTTAGAAACTAGAAACCGAGACGTCGGGGTTCTAGGGTTCTGCAGAACACGTGGATCAAGGATCCGTGTTAGTCGTGGTCCTGTCGGCTTAGGGACAATCTTTGTGGTCCTGGAAGCTTGAGGATGTTTTTATAATCTTGAATCCAACGTCCTTGACTGGTGCATCGGTTAGGGGTGTTGGGATTTAAGTTGTTTTTGGGCTAAGTGTCCTGTTTTGAGAAAATGTGTTCTTGAGGCTTAAAGAGTCTAAGACATTATGGTGGTTGTTAGCGTTGATGCTACAACGAGGAAACATTGATGCGACAAAGATCAATTATCGGAAACTAGATAGGTTTCTCATGCATTAAATGCGGGGCAGACGTGCCGTGATACGGGGGACCTTGATAAGCAAGGAGAACCTGAGATGACTTACTTGTCATAACATTGTGCCTTGATGGACAATGGTGTCATACGTGTTCTGGGAACGTATTGTGCCTTGAGTTGGACAATGCAGTATGACCGTTTTCTTGTGGAGTACTTCTGATTTGCGCCCCCATGTGAGAATCGCGTAGTGTCATGGGATTCAAAGTACTCGTTTTTGGGCCAAAATTTGGAGCCTGATCAGCTCGTTTCGAATGGTGATGGGATTTCCGGAAATCTAAGAATCTAGTGTGAATATTAGTTGAGATATATGGAAGTGCCATGCATACGTTTAGGAGATAACGTTGATTGTGGGGTACGAAGCCCTTGTGCATTTATTGCCATTTATACTTAATGATATATGCCATGTTATATGACGATTTGAGTGAGTCACAGTATATGAGTCTGTTGTGTGGATTGGGCATATAGTTGTTGTTTATGGATTCATATATTGGTTTCTCACCCTTGCATGTTTTTGGACGGGTTGTCCTTTGGTATATATTGTATCGTGTTTACAGATGGAGCCGGAGCCGGATCACCTAGCGCACTCTGGGATGCGCGTCCTAGCGTTTGATCGAAGGACAGACCCAGCCGCGTGGGTCATCCACCCAGAGGTGGAAAGTGCGGCGTACACGGGACCAGTTTGCACTGTAAGCGGAACGACTGAGACGGGACCGCGGAAGAGTACTCGGACAGTGGAGACCATCCAGGTGCCTCTCCCTCCCATCGGGCTGATGCTGCAGGCCCTTATGGAGCAGGGTGTGATCGAGTCGGTCGCCCCCGCTGCACAGTCCCCGCAGCAACAGCTACCCCAGACACCTCCCCCGCCTTTTGTCTTAGTAGCGGGCGAGCATGTCGTGGAGGATGTGGGGGAGGAGGAGGAGGAGGAAGACCCTGAGGAAGATCCTCAGGAAGACCCGGAGGATCATTCTTTGGATGCTTCCGATCCCCATCCACAGGGGAACGGGAATGTAGGTTCCCAGAGTTCTTCCTCTGGTTCCAGCATTGGACTTCCCTCCGGGGGATTGTCCAATGGTTTCCATTAGTCGGACCAGCTTAGGGTGTAGACCCCTTTTTTTTTAGGCAGTGGTTTTTGGGTAGTCTGTTAACGGCTACTGATGGCCATAGGTTTTAGAGATATGGTTCCAGACTGTCGCTGCCTAGTTTTATAGCTTTTAGAAGTTTAGAAATTATTCGTTCTTTTGTAAAGGGACTTGTTGTCCATCATATATATAGGTATATATACCTTGTTCTAATTATTGTATATGAGTAACCCTGTGTTATCTGGAGTGATGTTCATACGTATAATTAATGAGAAAAATTTTTTTGTCACGATTTCCAGAATCTGCTTATACAAAAGATATATTTTCCGAAAGTAAAACCAGCGAAATTTTATTTATCGTTTCACTAAGGGTTTTGAGTTACGAAAGTGGCACTGGGTTTTGAGGGTGTCACATTAGTGGTATCAGAGCTGGTCGAGTCTTTCGGGAATCCTTGGGGAATAGGTCCGTTGTGTTTGCTGTTGTGTGATCTCTATATTCGCGAGGCGAAAGTGATTCGCGTCGCGAGCCCGAGAAGTTTCTTAGGGTATGTTCTCTGTCTCGCGTAGCGAATAGGAAGTCGCGTCGCGTTTCTCGGGTATGTTCTCTGCGTCGCGTAGCGAAATGGATTTCGCGTCGCGAGGCAGAGGAGGGGAGTTGCATGTTCTCTGGATCGCGTAGCGAACCTAAATTCGCGTCGCGAGCCAGAGAAATAGTGCTCTGTCTCTCAGGTAGGTCCTCTGCGTCGCGTCGCGAATTGAGTTCGCGTCGCGAGACAGAGGAGTGGAGTGCATGGTCTCTGATTCGCGAAGCGAAGTGTATTTCGCGTCGCGAAGCAGAGAAGCTTTCTAGATGTGTTCTCTGCATCGCGTGACGAACGGGATTCGCGACGCGAGGCAGAGGAGTGGTGTCTCGGTAGGACCCCTGCAATCGCGTAGCGAACTGGATTTCGCGTCGCGAAGCAGAGGGCATGTTTTTGTATCGCGAGGCGAATGAATGTTCGCGTCGCGAGGCCGAGAGTTGTGTTCTGTTTCTCTGGCAGGCTTCCTGGATCGCGAGGCGAAGGATCATTCGCGTCGCGAGTCTGAGGAGCTGTTCCTTGACTCTCAAGCAGACTCTCTGGTTCGCGTAGCGAATCTGTTTCGCGTAGCGAAACCAAGGGTTGAGATGTTACTACTCTTGGAAATGTTGTATTTCTAGAACTGCTTATTTGCTTTATTTTCTGGTTACTATTTGACTGAATTTGGGCCTTGTAGGTCAGATATGGAACTAGAAATTGGAGCAGAAGCAGGACGTGGACGTGGACGTGGACGTGGCCGTGGACGTGGTCGCGGTCGGGGAGCTGGTGTCCAAGCTGAGGATGTTGCTGGAGCAACTGGAATGGATTTTGCTGCTCAGGCAATGGCTAACATGGCTGCGGCTATTGCTGTCCAAACTGCAACCATGAACGCCCACAATGCTCAGGAACAACTTCGTGCTGACCAGGCCGCTGAGGGTCGAAGCTTGACTACTTTCAGGCGTCAGAATCCGCCACAATTTTCTGGTGACGTGGATCCTGAGAAAGCTAATCTTTGGATTCATGAAGTTGAGAAAATTTTTGAGTTGATACGTAGTCCCGAAGAAGTGAAGGTGCCATATGCCACATTCCTACTTATAGGAGATGCGGAATATTGGTGGAAAGGAACGAAACAACTACTGGAGGCAAATCACGAGGTGATTTCGTGGACGCTGTTTAAAGATCGCTTTTTGGGAAAGTATTTCCCTCAGAGTGCAAGAGCAGAGAAGGAGCAGGAATTCTTGCGACTACAACAGAGAGATATGTCAGTCGGGGAATATGCGGCTAAGTTCGAATCGTTGGCCAAGTATTTCCGTTTCTTTCAGAATAACCCTGAGGAAGAATGGAAATGCGAAGCTTTTGAGAGAGGACTGCGGTACGAGATAAAAGAGTCGGTCCTACCACAAGGAATTAGAAATTTTCAAGCACTCGTTGAGAAAAGCAGACAAATAGAACTGATGAAGCGTGGGAGAGACAATAGAGGGAACGTCGGAGGACCTTTCAGATTCAAGGGTCAATCTCAGGACCAGAGAGGGAAACAGATTCAAAAGAAACCATATTCTCGACCACCTGGGAACTTCCAGAAGCAACCTTATCGACCTATTGCTCGTGCATCGGGCAGTGGAGGTCAAGGAGGGCAAAACCAAGGGAGGAAATGTTTCAAGTGCGGGGATTCATCGCATTTGGCAAACAACTGTACTGTGAGGAATGACCATTGCTATCGTTGTGGACAACCAGGTCATTTTGCCAGGGATTGTAGAGCCCAGAATCCAGTCCAAACTGCGGACAGGAGTGTTGGAGCCAAACGACCGACGGCTAGGGGAAGAGTTTATACCCTGAGTGGTGCTGAGGCTTCGAACTCCGAAGATCTGATACAGGGTGTGGGTGACATAGACGGTAATCTCTTATTAGTGCTCTTTGATTCAGGTGCAACCCATTCATTCATTTCTATGGATTGTGTGAAACGTTTAGAGTTATCTGTTTCTTCCTTGTCATTTGATTTAATTGTTTCTACACCAACTGCTGAACCTGTTGTTGTGAATTCCATATGTCTAGACTGTCCTATTGTTATCCAGGATAGACATTTTCTTGTTGACTTAATATGTTTGCCTTTAATACAATTAGATGTAATTTTGGGCATGGATTGGTTATCTTCCAACCAGATCCTATTAGATTGTGCACATAAAACCCTAGTTTTTCCTAGTACTGAGATTTCTGGATTTTTAACCGCCAACCATGTTAGAACTTCTTCGAAAGAAGGAGATCCGAAATACGTGCTTTTAACCAACTTTGAAGTCGAGGGGAAGACCGAGCTGAGTCAGATGCCTGTTGTGAGAGATTTTCCCGAGGTGTTTCCAGAGGATGTTCCAGGTTTGCCACCTGTGAGGGACATAGAATTCTCCATCGATCTGATCCCAGGAACCGGACCGATATCGATAGCTGCATATCGAATGTCGCCTACTGAGCTTGTTGAGTTAAAGACACAAGTCGAGGACTTGTTATCGAAGCAGTTCATCAGACCAAGTGTTTCGCCATGGGGAGCGCCGGTTCTCTTAGTGAGAAAGAAGGACGGAGGTTCGAGACTTTGTGTGGACTATCGTCAGCTGAACAAGGTTACGATCAAGAACAAGTATCCGTTGCCTAGGATTGATGACTTGATGGATCAACTGCGAGGAGCTGCTGTTTTCTCAAAGATCGACTTAAGGTCAGGATACCACCAGATTCGAGTGAAAACGGAGGATATACCAAAGACCGCTTTTAGAACTCGTTACGGACATTACGAGTATCTCGTGATGCCTTTTGGAGTGACGAACGCACCTGCTGTTTTCATGGACTACATGAATCGGATTTTTCGTCCGTTTCTTGATAAGTTTGTTGTAGTGTTCATAGACGATATTCTGGTTTATTCTAAGAATCGTGAAGAACACGAGGAGCATTTACGGCAAGTCCTTCATGTTTTGCTGGAAAAGATGTTATATGCGAAACTCTCTAAGTGTGAGTTTTGGCTTGAAGAAGTCAGATTTTTGGGTCATGTTATCACAAAACAAGGAATTTCTGTGGACCCTGCTAAAGTAGAAGCCGTACTTTCTTGGGAAAAACCAAAGACTGTAACCGAGATAAGAAGTTTTGTTGGATTAGCCGGTTACTACCGAAGGTTTATTGAAGGATTCTCTAAGATTGTGTCACCATTGACTCAATTGACGAGGAAAGATCAACCTTTTGTTTGGACTGATCAGTGTGAAGAAAGTTTTCAAAAGATTAAGGAACTTCTGACTACTTCACCAGTGCTGATACTTCCAGAACCGAGTGAACCTTATGAAGTATATTATGATGCTTCACATCAAGGTCTAGGTTGTGTGCTGATGCAACACCGCAAAGTGGTGGCTTATGCATCACGACAGTTAAAGATTCATGAAAAGAATTATCCCACTCATGACCTAGAATTAGCTGCAGTGGTTTTTGCACTAAAGATATGGAGACACCATCTGTATGGTGCAAAGTTCGATGTCTTCAGTGATCACAAGAGTTTGAAATATCTGTTCGACCAGAAGGAGCTCAATATGAGGCAAAGACGATGGATGGAGTTTTTAAAAGATTACGACTTCACGTTGCAATACCATCCAGGGAAGGCGAACGTCGTGGCAGATGCTTTGAGCCGGAAAGCCGTTCATATTTCAACTATGATGGTGAGAGAATTGAAACTGATTGAAGAGTTTCGTGATCTGAACTTGGGATTAGAAATAAGTCCTAAGAAACTAAGCTTTGGAATGCTTAAGATCTCTAATGGTTTGATGGAAGAGATACGTGAGCAACAAGCTATTGATGAATCTCTTCAGGAGAAAAAGGTGTTGGTGGAACAAGGGAAAGCTAGTGAGTTTACTTTGGGAGCAGATGGAATCTTAAGGTGTAATGGACGAGTTTGTGTGCCCAACAACACGGAGATGAGAAAGATGATTCTCGAAGAGTCCCACAAGAGTGGATTGAGTATGCATCCTTGTGCAACCAAGATGTATCAGGACATGAAACAAAGATTTTGGTGGCCAGGTATGAAGAAACAGGTTGCAGAATACGTTGCATCGTGTCTAACTTGTCAGAAAGCAAAAGTAGAACATCAGAGACCTGGAGGGATGTTGCAATCCCTAGATGTACCGGAATGGAAATGGGAGAGTATCTCTATGGATTTCGTAGTGAGTTTACCCCGAACACCAAGGAACTTTGATTCGATTTGGGTAATCGTGGATAGGTTGACGAAATCGGCACATTTCTTACCTGTGAAGACAAACTACACAGTAGCAAAGTTGACTGAGGTGTACATAAGAGAGGTAATTAGATTACACGGAATACCCTCGAGTATTGTTTCGGATCGAGATCCGAAGTTTACATCGCGTTTTTGGGAAAGCTTACATCAAGCTTTGGGGACTAAGTTACGTCTAAGTTCAGCATACCATCCCCAGACGGATGGACAAACAGAACGAACGATTCAATCGTTAGAAGATTTGCTAAGAGCTTGTGTGTTGGATAATCGAGGAAGTTGGGATGAGCTGTTACCTCTGATTGAATTTACGTATAATAACAGTTATCACTCAAGCATAGGGATGGCACCCTATGAGGCTCTGTATGGGAGGAAGTGTCAAACTCCTCTTTGTTGGTATCAGGATGGAGAGAGTACAATTCTAGGACCCGAGGTTGTGCAAGAGACGACTGATAAAGTCAAACAGATTCGGGAAAGAATGAGGACATCTCAGAGCAGACAGAAGAGTTATTCGGATAAGCGAAGACGACCTCTCGAATTTCAAGAAGGCGATCATGTGTTTCTGAGAGTCAATCCAACGACTGGGGTAGGTCGGGTAATGAAATCCAGAAAACTCACTCCTAAATTCATTGGACCATACCAAATTCTTCGGCGTATTGGTCCAGTAGCGTATCAAATTGCTTTACCTCCTTTCCTTTCAAATTTACATAATGTCTTTCATGTTTCACAATTGAGGAAGTATATTCCTGATCCATCTCATGTAATTGAACCTGATCAAGTACACTTGAAAGAGAATCTGTCTTATGAGACCGCACCTGTATGGATTGAGGACAAGAGAGTCAGACAACTGAGGGGAAAACAAATCTCTTTAGTCAAGGTTATTTGGGATGATACAACTGGAGAAGCAACTTGGGAAACTGAGGACAACATCAGAGAGCAATATCCTTATCTGTTCACAGGTATGCAATTTCGAGGACGAAATTATTTTAAGGGGGATAGTAATGTAACACCCCGATTTTTCGTGCTTTCTAAGGACGATAAACTCAATTAATGAGTTTATATTTTTATCTGTGTTTTAGAAAATGATTTTGGGAAAACTAAAATCATAGTCTTGTTTCATAAAATCGTAGGATCCTTCGGTTAAGTTTTGGGCCGAAAACTCGAACGAAAATCGATCTACGTTTTTCAGATGATAGTGTTTTCTACTATCACGACTTAATCTGGACTAACGAACGAAACCATTAGTCTTAGAATATATTCCTCTATCTTTTTCCTAAAATGTGTCCTGACGTCCAAAAATATAAATAATATTTTATATTCGGGCCGATAATCGATCGAGGAGACGATTCGAGCTGTCTTAGGGTTTTTCGAGACCCACGATCAGATGTTTTTCATACCAAAATTGTATCAAGTTACTTGAGGAATTCATACGAGTGTCGGGACGATTCCAAATATCGGGATGTGAATTGACCAAATTGCCCTTGGTTAATTTTTATTACTGGTTTACTTTACCTATTATTAAAGTCTTAAACCATAAATATCTACCATTTTCACTCTTATCCTCTCATTTTTCTCCCTCTTTTTCGGCAGCCCTCTTTCTCCCTCACACTCACTTTCTCTTCTTTCTCTTTTCTTCTCAAAACCACCATTGTTGAAGGCCAAAAGCTTGAGTTTTTGTGGA
Organism: Ammopiptanthus mongolicus; assembly: GCA_039655645.1. Lineage (NCBI taxonomy): Eukaryota > Viridiplantae > Streptophyta > Magnoliopsida > Fabales > Fabaceae > Ammopiptanthus > Ammopiptanthus mongolicus. The sequence goes on along the minus strand of CM077349.1, from coordinate 78,845,974 downwards.
GCAATCTTCACCAAACTTGGAGTGGATCATCATAGGAGGTAGTAGTTCAACTCTATCTCTCTCAATCTCTCCTTTCTTTCCTCATATTTTCATGATCAAGGATGTTAGGGTTTTGTCCCTAAAATCTTTGAAAATCCATGAAAAATTGTAGGAAAATCGTATCTGTACCAAACCAGTTTCTATGGCCTAGGTTCATGACATACTTGTATGATCTAAGAGCTTAGAGCCAAGAAATCCCTCTAGCTATGTTTTCTAGGTAGGGGCCGAAACCCCCCTATGGGTGTAGGGTAGGGTTTTGGTTGGTTTTTGATGATCTGATCTGATATCTAGGGCTGTCACACTTAGTTAGGGTGTTATCCAGAAAATGAGAAATTTTGGAGCTCCCTAGCTATTTTTAGTGTAATAGGGCCGAACCCTAAGGGTGGTGCATTAGGAGAAATCTTTGTTTTGTAAGTTAATGCCGATATGTTTTACGTGTATGTAGTGATCGGCAGCGTGTTGGGAAGAGAAACAAGTTGATCGGGTGTTCCGAGTTGAGCTGGAAGCTACAAGAGGTAAGGGGATAAACCTGAGGAATTCCATTTCCGACAGCTATGTGCTGCATCGGTGTTTGTACTGTATTTGTATTGCATGTTAGTTGATTTCTTGATTGACTGCTTGATTGACTGCTGTTGATTGGAATATACATTGATGTGCTGATGTGCTGATGTATTGATGTAACTGTTGATATAGTTGAATGCATGTTATACTTGCTGAATGGTTATATGGATGTATAGTGTGCCCTGCTGTGGGATTTAGGCATTAGAGGACCTAATTTTGATTAGGATCCGACATCGTGTAACTTAAAAGCTTTAAAAGTCTGAAATGTGTTTTGATAAGAAAAAGTGAAGTTTAAAAGCAAATAGGGCATTAGAAACCTTCAATATGTCTTAATTTGATAAGTAAACCCTTTTGAGTAATGTGGTTTCCGAAGTCATACTGAGTTTATTCAAGAAAAATGAGTTTGTGCAAGTTTTGTTTTAAGTTCGTATTTTACCGAAAAACAACGAAAGAAAAAGAAATGGTCTCTGGACCAAGTTTTGTTTTATGGAAAACCGATCCCGATGACTTTGTGTAAGTATCGGAGATTTTGGGTTTTTGGTTTTCGAGTTTTCAAGGAAAGTGGTTTTAAAGCTTAAAGCTTAGAAACTAGAAACCGAGACGTCGGGGTTCTAGGGTTCTGCAGAACACGTGGATCAAGGATCCGTGTTAGTCGTGGTCCTGTCGGCTTAGGGACAATCTTTGTGGTCCTGGAAGCTTGAGGATGTTTTTATAATCTTGAATCCAACGTCCTTGACTGGTGCATCGGTTAGGGGTGTTGGGATTTAAGTTGTTTTTGGGCTAAGTGTCCTGTTTTGAGAAAATGTGTTCTTGAGGCTTAAAGAGTCTAAGACATTATGGTGGTTGTTAGCGTTGATGCTACAACGAGGAAACATTGATGCGACAAAGATCAATTATCGGAAACTAGATAGGTTTCTCATGCATTAAATGCGGGGCAGACGTGCCGTGATACGGGGGACCTTGATAAGCAAGGAGAACCTGAGATGACTTACTTGTCATAACATTGTGCCTTGATGGACAATGGTGTCATACGTGTTCTGGGAACGTATTGTGCCTTGAGTTGGACAATGCAGTATGACCGTTTTCTTGTGGAGTACTTCTGATTTGCGCCCCCATGTGAGAATCGCGTAGTGTCATGGGATTCAAAGTACTCGTTTTTGGGCCAAAATTTGGAGCCTGATCAGCTCGTTTCGAATGGTGATGGGATTTCCGGAAATCTAAGAATCTAGTGTGAATATTAGTTGAGATATATGGAAGTGCCATGCATACGTTTAGGAGATAACGTTGATTGTGGGGTACGAAGCCCTTGTGCATTTATTGCCATTTATACTTAATGATATATGCCATGTTATATGACGATTTGAGTGAGTCACAGTATATGAGTCTGTTGTGTGGATTGGGCATATAGTTGTTGTTTATGGATTCATATATTGGTTTCTCACCCTTGCATGTTTTTGGACGGGTTGTCCTTTGGTATATATTGTATCGTGTTTACAGATGGAGCCGGAGCCGGATCACCTAGCGCACTCTGGGATGCGCGTCCTAGCGTTTGATCGAAGGACAGACCCAGCCGCGTGGGTCATCCACCCAGAGGTGGAAAGTGCGGCGTACACGGGACCAGTTTGCACTGTAAGCGGAACGACTGAGACGGGACCGCGGAAGAGTACTCGGACAGTGGAGACCATCCAGGTGCCTCTCCCTCCCATCGGGCTGATGCTGCAGGCCCTTATGGAGCAGGGTGTGATCGAGTCGGTCGCCCCCGCTGCACAGTCCCCGCAGCAACAGCTACCCCAGACACCTCCCCCGCCTTTTGTCTTAGTAGCGGGCGAGCATGTCGTGGAGGATGTGGGGGAGGAGGAGGAGGAGGAAGACCCTGAGGAAGATCCTCAGGAAGACCCGGAGGATCATTCTTTGGATGCTTCCGATCCCCATCCACAGGGGAACGGGAATGTAGGTTCCCAGAGTTCTTCCTCTGGTTCCAGCATTGGACTTCCCTCCGGGGGATTGTCCAATGGTTTCCATTAGTCGGACCAGCTTAGGGTGTAGACCCCTTTTTTTTTAGGCAGTGGTTTTTGGGTAGTCTGTTAACGGCTACTGATGGCCATAGGTTTTAGAGATATGGTTCCAGACTGTCGCTGCCTAGTTTTATAGCTTTTAGAAGTTTAGAAATTATTCGTTCTTTTGTAAAGGGACTTGTTGTCCATCATATATATAGGTATATATACCTTGTTCTAATTATTGTATATGAGTAACCCTGTGTTATCTGGAGTGATGTTCATACGTATAATTAATGAGAAAAAATTTTTTGTCACGATTTCCAGAATCTGCTTATACAAAAGATATATTTTCCGAAAGTAAAACCAGCGAAATTTTATTTATCGTTTCACTAAGGGTTTTGAGTTACGAAAGTGGCACTGGGTTTTGAGGGTGTCACATTAGTGGTATCAGAGCTGGTCGAGTCTTTCGGGAATCCTTGGGGAATAGGTCTGTTGTGTTTGCTGTTGTGTGATCTCTATATTCGCGAGGCGAAAGTGATTCGCGTCGCGAGCCCGAGAAGTTTCTTAGGGTATGTTCTCTGTCTCGCGTAGCGAATAGGAAGTCGCGTCGCGTTTCTCGGGTATGTTCTCTGCGTCGCGTAGCGAAATGGATTTCGCGTCGCGAGGCAGAGGAGGGGAGTTGCATGTTCTCTGGATCGCGTAGCGAACCTAAATTCGCGTCGCGAGCCAGAGAAATAGTGCTCTGTCTCTCAGGTAGGTCCTCTGCGTCGCGTCGCGAATTGAGTTCGCGTCGCGAGACAGAGGAGTGGAGTGCATGGTCTCTGATTCGCGAAGCGAAGTGTATTTCGCGTCGCGAAGCAGAGAAGCTTTCTAGATGTGTTCTCTGCATCGCGTGGCGAACGGGATTCGCGACGCGAGGCAGAGGAGTGGTGTCTCGGTAGGACCCCTGCAATCGCGTAGCGAACTGGATTTCGCGTCGCGAAGCAGAGGGCATGTTTTTGTATCGCGAGGCGAATGAACGTTCGCGTCGCGAGGCCGAGAGTTGTGTTCTGTTTCTCTGGCAGGCTTCCTGGATCGCGAGGCGAAGGATCATTCGCGTCGCGAGTCTGAGGAGCTGTTCCTTGACTCTCAAGCAGACTCTCTGGTTCGCGTAGCGAATCTGTTTCGCGTAGCGAAACCAAGGGTTGAGATGTTACTACTCTTGGAAATGTTGTATTTCTAGAACTGCTTATTTGCTTTATTTTCTGGTTACTATTTGACTGAATTTGGGCCTTGTAGGTCAGATATGGAACTAGAAATTGGAGCAGAAGCAGGACGTGGACGTGGACGTGGACGTGGCCGTGGACGTGGTCGCGGTCGGGGAGCTGGTGTCCAAGCTGAGGATGTTGCTGGAGCAACTGGAATGGATTTTGCTGCTCAGGCAATGGCTAACATGGCTGCGGCTATTGCTGTCCAAACTGCAACCATGAACGCCCACAATGCTCAGGAACAACTTCGTGCTGACCAGGCCGCTGAGGGTCGAAGCTTGACTACTTTCAGGCGTCAGAATCCGCCACAATTTTCTGGTGACGTGGATCCTGAGAAAGCTAATCTTTGGATTCATGAAGTTGAGAAAATTTTTGAGTTGATACGTAGTCCCGAAGAAGTGAAGGTGCCATATGCCACATTCCTACTTATAGGAGATGCGGAATATTGGTGGAAAGGAACGAAACAACTACTGGAGGCAAATCACGAGGTGATTTCGTGGACGCTGTTTAAAGATCGCTTTTTGGGAAAGTATTTCCCTCAGAGTGCAAGAGCAGAGAAGGAGCAGGAATTCTTGCGACTACAACAGAGAGATATGTCAGTCGGGGAATATGCGGCTAAGTTCGAATCGTTGGCCAAGTATTTCCGTTTCTTTCAGAATAACCCTGAGGAAGAATGGAAATGCGAAGCTTTTGAGAGAGGACTGCGGTACGAGATAAAAGAGTCGGTCCTACCACAAGGAATTAGAAATTTTCAAGCACTCGTTGAGAAAAGCAGACAAATAGAACTGATGAAGCGTGGGAGAGACAATAGAGGGAACGTCGGAGGACCTTTCAGATTCAAGGGTCAATCTCAGGACCAGAGAGGGAAACAGATTCAAAAGAAACCATATTCTCGACCACCTGGGAACTTCCAGAAGCAACCTTATCGACCTATTGCTCGTGCATCGGGCAGTGGAGGTCAAGGAGGGCAAAACCAAGGGAGGAAATGTTTCAAGTGCGGGGATTCATCGCATTTGGCAAACAACTGTACTGTGAGGAATGACCATTGCTATCGTTGTGGACAACCAGGTCATTTTGCCAGGGATTGTAGAGCCCAGAATCCAGTCCAAACTGCGGACAGGAGTGTTGGAGCCAAACGACCGACGGCTAGGGGAAGAGTTTATACCCTGAGTGGTGCTGAGGCTTCGAACTCCGAAGATCTGATACAGGGTGTGGGTGACATAGACGGTAATCTCTTATTAGTGCTCTTTGATTCAGGTGCAACCCATTCATTCATTTCTATGGATTGTGTGAAACGTTTAGAGTTATCTGTTTCTTCCTTGTCATTTGATTTAATTGTTTCTACACCAACTGCTGAACCTGTTGTTGTGAATTCCATATGTCTAGACTGTCCTATTGTTATCCAGGATAGACATTTTCTTGTTGACTTAATATGTTTGCCTTTAATACAATTAGATGTAATTTTGGGCATGGATTGGTTATCTTCCAACCAGATCCTATTAGATTGTGCACATAAAACCCTAGTTTTTCCTAGTACTGAGATTTCTGGATTTTTAACCGCCAACCATGTTAGAACTTCTTCGAAAGAAGGAGATCCGAAATACGTGCTTTTAACCAACTTTGAAGTCGAGGGGAAGACCGAGCTGAGTCAGATGCCTGTTGTGAGAGATTTTCCCGAGGTGTTTCCAGAGGATGTTCCAGGTTTGCCACCTGTGAGGGACATAGAATTCTCCATCGATCTGATCCCAGGAACCGGACCGATATCGATAGCTGCATATCGAATGTCGCCTACTGAGCTTGTTGAGTTAAAGACACAAGTCGAGGACTTGTTATCGAAGCAGTTCATCAGACCAAGTGTTTCGCCATGGGGAGCGCCGGTTCTCTTAGTGAGAAAGAAGGACGGAGGTTCGAGACTTTGTGTGGACTATCGTCAGCTGAACAAGGTTACGATCAAGAACAAGTATCCGTTGCCTAGGATTGATGACTTGATGGATCAACTGCGAGGAGCTGCTGTTTTCTCAAAGATCGACTTAAGGTCAGGATACCACCAGATTCGAGTGAAAACGGAGGATATACCAAAGACCGCTTTTAGAACTCGTTACGGACATTACGAGTATCTCGTGATGCCTTTTGGAGTGACGAACGCACCTGCTGTTTTCATGGACTACATGAATCGGATTTTTCGTCCGTTTCTTGATAAGTTTGTTGTAGTGTTCATAGACGATATTCTGGTTTATTCTAAGAATCGTGAAGAACACGAGGAGCATTTACGGCAAGTCCTTCATGTTTTGCTGGAAAAGATGTTATATGCGAAACTCTCTAAGTGTGAGTTTTGGCTTGAAGAAGTCGGATTTTTGGGTCATGTTATCACAAAACAAGGAATTTCTGTGGACCCTGCTAAAGTAGAAGCCGTACTTTCTTGGGAAAAACCAAAGACTGTAACCGAGATAAGAAGTTTTGTTGGATTAGCCGGTTACTACCGAAGGTTTATTGAAGGATTCTCTAAGATTGTGTCACCATTGACTCAATTGACGAGGAAAGATCAACCTTTTGTTTGGACTGATCAGTGTGAAGAAAGTTTTCAAAAGATTAAGGAACTTCTGACTACTTCACCAGTGCTGATACTTCCAGAACCGAGTGAACCTTATGAAGTATATTATGATGCTTCACATCAAGGTCTAGGTTGTGTGCTGATGCAACACCGCAAAGTGGTGGCTTATGCATCACGACAGTTAAAGATTCATGAAAAGAATTATCCCACTCATGACCTAGAATTAGCTGCAGTGGTTTTTGCACTAAAGATATGGAGACACCATCTGTATGGTGCAAAGTTCGATGTCTTCAGTGATCACAAGAGTTTGAAATATCTGTTCGACCAGAAGGAGCTCAATATGAGGCAAAGACGATGGATGGAGTTTTTAAAAGATTACGACTTCACGTTGCAATACCATCCAGGGAAGGCGAACGTCGTGGCAGATGCTTTGAGCCGGAAAGCCGTTCATATTTCAACTATGATGGTGAGAGAATTGAAACTGATTGAAGAGTTTCGTGATCTGAACTTGGGATTAGAAATAAGTCCTAAGAAACTAAGCTTTGGAATGCTTAAGATCTCTAATGGTTTGATGGAAGAGATACGTGAGCAACAAGCTATTGATGAATCTCTTCAGGAGAAAAAGGTGTTGGTGGAACAAGGGAAAGCTAGTGAGTTTACTTTGGGAGCAGATGGAATCTTAAGGTGTAATGGACGAGTTTGTGTGCCCAACAACACGGAGATGAGAAAGATGATTCTCGAAGAGTCCCACAAGAGTGGATTGAGTATGCATCCTTGTGCAACCAAGATGTATCAGGACATGAAACAAAGATTTTGGTGGCCAGGTATGAAGAAACAGGTTGCAGAATACGTTGCATCGTGTCTAACTTGTCAGAAAGCAAAAGTAGAACATCAGAGACCTGGAGGGATGTTGCAATCCCTAGATGTACCGGAATGGAAATGGGAGAGTATCTCTATGGATTTCGTAGTGAGTTTACCCCGAACACCAAGGAACTTTGATTCGATTTGGGTAATCGTGGATAGGTTGACGAAATCGGCACATTTCTTACCTGTGAAGACAAACTACACAGTAGCAAAGTTGACTGAGGTGTACATAAGAGAGGTAATTAGATTACACGGAATACCCTCGAGTATTGTTTCGGATCGAGATCCGAAGTTTACATCGCGTTTTTGGGAAAGCTTACATCAAGCTTTGGGGACTAAGTTACGTCTAAGTTCAGCATACCATCCCCAGACGGATGGACAAACAGAACGAACGATTCAATCGTTAGAAGATTTGCTAAGAGCTTGTGTGTTGGATAATCGAGGAAGTTGGGATGAGCTGTTACCTCTGATTGAATTTACGTATAATAACAGTTATCACTCAAGCATAGGGATGGCACCCTATGAGGCTCTGTATGGGAGGAAGTGTCAAACTCCTCTTTGTTGGTATCAGGATGGAGAGAGTACAATTCTAGGACCCGAGGTTGTGCAAGAGACGACTGATAAAGTCAAACAGATTCGGGAAAGAATGAGGACATCTCAGAGCAGACAGAAGAGTTATTCGGATAAGCGAAGACGACCTCTCGAATTTCAAGAAGGCGATCATGTGTTTCTGAGAGTCAATCCAACGACTGGGGTAGGTCGGGTAATGAAATCCAGAAAACTCACTCCTAAATTCATTGGACCATACCAAATTCTTCGGCGTATTGGTCCAGTAGCGTATCAAATTGCTTTACCTCCTTTCCTTTCAAATTTACATAATGTCTTTCATGTTTCACAATTGAGGAAGTATATTCCTGATCCATCTCATGTAATTGAACCTGATCAAGTACACTTGAAAGAGAATCTGTCTTATGAGACCGCACCTGTATGGATTGAGGACAAGAGAGTCAGACAACTGAGGGGAAAACAAATCTCTTTAGTCAAGGTTATTTGGGATGATACAACTGGAGAAGCAACTTGGGAAACTGAGGACAACATCAGAGAGCAATATCCTTATCTGTTCACAGGTATGCAATTTCGAGGACGAAATTATTTTAAGGGGGATAGTAATGTAACACCCCGATTTTTCGTGCTTTCTAAGGACGATAAACTCAATTAATGAGTTTATATTTTTATCTGTGTTTTAGAAAATGATTTTGGGAAAACTAAAATCATAGTCTTGTTTCATAAAATCGTAGGATCCTTCGGTTAAGTTTTGGGCCGAAAACTCGAACGAAAATCGATCTACGTTTTTCAGATGATAGTGTTTTCTACTATCACGACTTAATCTGGACTAACGAACGAAACCATTAGTCTTAGAATATATTCCTCTATCTTTTTCCTAAAATGTGTCCTGACGTCCAAAAATATAAATAATATTTTATATTCGGGCCGATAATCGATCGAGGAGACGATTCGAGCTGTCTTAGGGTTTTTCGAGACCCACGATCAGATGTTTTTCATACCAAAATTGTATCAAGTTACTTGAGGAATTCATACGAGTGTCGGGACGATTCCAAATATCGGGATGTGAATTGACCAAATTGCCCTTGGTTAATTTTTATTACTGGTTTACTTTACCTATTATTAAAGTCTTAAACCATAAATATCTACCATTTTCACTCTTATCCTCTCATTTTTCTCCCTCTTTTTCGGCAGCCCTCTTTCTCCCTCACACTCACTTTCTCTTCTTTCTCTTTTCTTCTCAAAACCACCATTGTTGAAGGCCAAAAGCTTGAGTTTTTGTGGAGCAATCTTCACCAAACTTGGAGTGGATCATCATAGGAGGTAGTAGTTCAACTCTATCTCTCTCAATCTCTCCTTTCTTTCCTCATATTTTCATGATCAAGGATGTTAGGGTTTTGTCCCTAAAATCTTTGAAAATCCATGAAAAATTGTAGGAAAATCGTATCTGTACCAAACCAGTTTCTATGGCCTAGGTTCATGACATACTTGTATGATCTAAGAGCTTAGAGCCAAGAAATCCCTCTAGCTATGTTTTCTAGGTAGGGGCCGAAACCCCCCTATGGGTGTAGGGTAGGGTTTTGGTTGGTTTTTGATGATCTGATCTGATATCTAGGGCTGTCACACTTAGTTAGGGTGTTATCCAGAAAATGAGAAATTTTGGAGCTCCCTAGCTATTTTTAGTGTAATAGGGCCGAACCCTAAGGGTGGTGCATTAGGAGAAATCTTTGTTTTGTAAGTTAATGCCGATATGTTTTACGTGTATGTAGTGATCGGCAGCGTGTTGGGAAGAGAAACAAGTTGATCGGGTGTTCCGAGTTGAGCTGGAAGCTACAAGAGGTAAGGGGATAAACCTGAGGAATTCCATTTCCGACAGCTATGTGCTGCATCGGTGTTTGTACTGTATTTGTATTGCATGTTAGTTGATTTCTTGATTGACTGCTTGATTGACTGCTGTTGATTGGAATATACATTGATGTGCTGATGTGCTGATGTATTGATGTAACTGTTGATATAGTTGAATGCATGTTATACTTGCTGAATGGTTATATGGATGTATAGTGTGCCCTGCTGTGGGATTTAGGCATTAGAGGACCTAATTTTGATTAGGATCCGACATCGTGTAACTTAAAAGCTTTAAAAGTCTGAAATGTGTTTTGATAAGAAAAAGTGAAGTTTAAAAGCAAATAGGGCATTAGAAACCTTCAATATGTCTTAATTTGATAAGTAAACCCTTTTGAGTAATGTGGTTTCCGAAGTCATACTGAGTTTATTCAAGAAAAATGAGTTTGTGCAAGTTTTGTTTTAAGTTCGTATTTTACCGAAAAACAACGAAAGAAAAAGAAATGGTCTCTGGACCAAGTTTTGTTTTATGGAAAACCGATCCCGATGACTTTGTGTAAGTATCGGAGATTTTGGGTTTTTGGTTTTCGAGTTTTCAAGGAAAGTGGTTTTAAAGCTTAAAGCTTAGAAACTAGAAACCGAGACGTCGGGGTTCTAGGGTTCTGCAGAACACGTGGATCAAGGATCCGTGTTAGTCGTGGTCCTGTCGGCTTAGGGACAATCTTTGTGGTCCTGGAAGCTTGAGGATGTTTTTATAATCTTGAATCCAACGTCCTTGACTGGTGCATCGGTTAGGGGTGTTGGGATTTAAGTTGTTTTTGGGCTAAGTGTCCTGTTTTGAGAAAATGTGTTCTTGAGGCTTAAAGAGTCTAAGACATTATGGTGGTTGTTAGCGTTGATGCTACAACGAGGAAACATTGATGCGACAAAGATCAATTATCGGAAACTAGATAGGTTTCTCATGCATTAAATGCGGGGCAGACGTGCCGTGATACGGGGGACCTTGATAAGCAAGGAGAACCTGAGATGACTTACTTGTCATAACATTGTGCCTTGATGGACAATGGTGTCATACGTGTTCTGGGAACGTATTGTGCCTTGAGTTGGACAATGCAGTATGACCGTTTTCTTGTGGAGTACTTCTGATTTGCGCCCCCATGTGAGAATCGCGTAGTGTCATGGGATTCAAAGTACTCGTTTTTGGGCCAAAATTTGGAGCCTGATCAGCTCGTTTCGAATGGTGATGGGATTTCCGGAAATCTAAGAATCTAGTGTGAATATTAGTTGAGATATATGGAAGTGCCATGCATACGTTTAGGAGATAACGTTGATTGTGGGGTACGAAGCCCTTGTGCATTTATTGCCATTTATACTTAATGATATATGCCATGTTATATGACGATTTGAGTGAGTCACAGTATATGAGTCTGTTGTGTGGATTGGGCATATAGTTGTTGTTTATGGATTCATATATTGGTTTCTCACCCTTGCATGTTTTTGGACGGGTTGTCCTTTGGTATATATTGTATCGTGTTTACAGATGGAGCCGGAGCCGGATCACCTAGCGCACTCTGGGATGCGCGTCCTAGCGTTTGATCGAAGGACAGACCCAGCCGCGTGGGTCATCCACCCAGAGGTGGAAAGTGCGGCGTACACGGGACCAGTTTGCACTGTAAGCGGAACGACTGAGACGGGACCGCGGAAGAGTACTCGGACAGTGGAGACCATCCAGGTGCCTCTCCCTCCCATCGGGCTGATGCTGCAGGCCCTTATGGAGCAGGGTGTGATCGAGTCGGTCGCCCCCGCTGCACAGTCCCCGCAGCAACAGCTACCCCAGACACCTCCCCCGCCTTTTGTCTTAGTAGCGGGCGAGCATGTCGTGGAGGATGTGGGGGAGGAGGAGGAGGAGGAAGACCCTGAGGAAGATCCTCAGGAAGACCCGGAGGATCATTCTTTGGATGCTTCCGATCCCCATCCACAGGGGAACGGGAATGTAGGTTCCCAGAGTTCTTCCTCTGGTTCCAGCATTGGACTTCCCTCCGGGGGATTGTCCAATGGTTTCCATTAGTCGGACCAGCTTAGGGTGTAGACCCCTTTTTTTTTAGGCAGTGGTTTTTGGGTAGTCTGTTAACGGCTACTGATGGCCATAGGTTTTAGAGATATGGTTCCAGACTGTCGCTGCCTAGTTTTATAGCTTTTAGAAGTTTAGAAATTATTCGTTCTTTTGTAAAGGGACTTGTTGTCCATCATATATATAGGTATATATACCTTGTTCTAATTATTGTATATGAGTAACCCTGTGTTATCTGGAGTGATGTTCATACGTATAATTAATGAGAAAAATTTTTTTGTCACGATTTCCAGAATCTGCTTATACAAAAGATATATTTTCCGAAAGTAAAACCAGCGAAATTTTATTTATCGTTTCACTAAGGGTTTTGAGTTACGAAAGTGGCACTGGGTTTTGAGGGTGTCACATGGTGTGTCTTGATTGGCAATTGAGTCTGATCAACTCATTCATTTGGTGATGGGATTTCCGGAAATAAAGAATCGAATGCTAGATGGTATATTGGAAGTATCATGCATATGTTTTGGAAATGGCGCTGACTGTTGGGTATGAGACCCTAGATTTATCTGTATTGTCATGATATTCTGTGATATGTCTAGCATGTTCAATAACTGTGTTTGATATACCTATATGCATCTGCCGTTTGTGCTTTAAGTATGCAGTTGTTGTATTTTGAGTTCATATATTGGCGTCTCACCCTTGCCTGTAAGTTGGACACCCTGTTGTGTTTTTGGATACAAGTACAGATGTTTGTTAGCAGTCCTCTGGATCGTTCTGGGACCCTATAGCTCAAGTACTGGAGATTTACGAGAAAAAGGTGCAGAATGGTGACGATGAGACGTTGTTCTTTTGGTTTGACTGATGTCGGGGTAGTACACTTTGTCATCTGTAGGTTTCTTTTGTCAGACCAGCTTAGGTTTATTTTACGGTAATTACTTTTGGATGAGTCTGTTATCGGCTCCTGATGGTCGTGGGGTAGACTGATGAATTTTAATGGATGATGTTTACGTATGTAGATATGAGTATACATATGTATATTTGTGAGTTATGCTAATATTATCGTGAGTATGTGTTCTTTAATATTATAAAAAGAAAAAAAATTCTATCACGATTTTCATAGTAAGTAATATATAAGTAAAGAAAAGCTTTTCCGAAAGCGAACCAGCAAATCCTTTTTCTACTTAATAGTGTTTGGGGTTACGAAAGTGACACCCGAGGGTGGGGTGTTACATATGTGCTCTGGTAAACAGATTCTATCCTATGGATTTTAGTGAGCAAGAGAAGACTAATTTGAGATTTCAGCTTCAACACTTTATTCAAGAAGCTGTTGGTCATCCAGATTTTAATAACTTGACAACTGTATCTGAATTGTGTGAAGTTTTGGCAAAAACAAGGAAGGCGAATACATATTACTTAATTAATCAGATAATTCGCCTTATTTTAACTCTTCCAGTTTCTACAGCTACTACAGAAAGATCATTTTCAGCAATGAAGATAATAAAGACAAGATTGCGTAATAAGATGGAGAATGAATTTCTTGCAGACAATATGGTGATTCATATTGAAAAAGAAATAGCTGAAAGCTTTAGCCCTGATTCAATTATTGATGATTTCAAGTCTTTAAAAGAAAGAAGAGCAACACTTTAGATGTAGGTATATCTTTTCTTTTATATATTTTATTGTTGCTTTGTGTTGATATTATTTTGAATCGTTGATAAAACTTTGAATCATTGTTATGGTTATGCAGGTTCTTGGGAGTGGGAGAATGTTTTTTTGCTATATGTATCAAGCAGTTTGGTATTAGGAGTTTAGATTGGAATGAAAATTTCATTTTGATAGTTACTGCAGATCACATTTTTTTGCGATACTTCATTGTAAATGATTTATGGTATACTCAATACCATTATTATTAATATACATATTTGGTTTATAAAAAAAAAATTTAAATTACTTTAATCAGTAGCGGCTCCCGCTAAACTTTTAGCCAAGCTCAATGAGCTCAACTCTGCTAATTCATACACAAGGTGCTTTTATTTCTGTGCTTTTTTAAATGACTACGTACCACCCTCAAACTCCTGCCTTCCTCGAGAATTGGTGTACACACACACACCCCATCATCATTATCTTAATTTATTAATTAAAAGTGTTGAATGTTTTATTAAAAACATCAGCAGTACAACGATGTATAAGGCAAATACATCAATGTACACAAAATGTTTTTTTAATACATCGATCTACCTTTTAAGTATATCGATGTAAAAACATCTGTTAGCCAAAAACAAATTAGTACATCGATGTATATTTTTGTAACACCTGTAACTTTTATTAATTAATTTTAAGCTTTGATGAACGTTATATTTATATAGTATGATCTATTTTCCTTGTTTAATCAAGATACCAGTTTTTTTTATGAAAAGTAATTACTTAATTATCTATTTTATAACCTTAAAAAAAATGTTGAAAGTAAAATAATAATAAATTAAATAATAGGTAGTGTATAGTTTGACACATCTTCAGTGACATAATTAAAATTACTAATGAGCTAAAGTAAATATTCAGTCTTATTTAAATAATCTGGAAGTAAAGAGCAATTTATCATAGCTTTAAGAGTGCATTTAAATAGGAAAGGGGTTCCTTTTCTTTTAAAAAAAAATTTTGCTTTCCCATTTTTAAGAGAGTTCTGGAACTCTCTCGGTAGAAAGAAAGAAATGAAACGAGAAAAGAGGTCAGGAGAAGAGAAAGAAGAAAAGAAAAGAAAGGAAAGAAAGAAGAGAGGAGGAGGAAGAAGAAGAAGAATAAGAGGAGAAAGGAGAAGGGGAGAGGGAGGAAGAGGAAGAATGCTCTCTCTATCTCTTTCCCTCCATTTTCGTGTGGATTGAAGCATCAAGCTTTAGATCTACAAGAGGTGAGGGATTTTTGTGTTTTGTTGTGATGATTTGAATGTTAGGGTTTAATAAGTGTATAATATGTATAGAAAATGATTTGAGCTAATGTTTCTATAATTCTTTGCATGAACCTTTTCTTTGTTGATATTTTGTGCATTTTGGTGGTTGGATTTGAGTTTGGAAGGATAAAAAAGGGTTTTTTGGGGGTAAAAATCGCGTAACAGCAGCGTTTGCTGCGTTCCTGTGATTTCCAGAAAGCGTCGGGTGCTAGATTAGTAGCGTCGGGCGCCTGAGCACCCGAGAAGAGTCCCTGCAACTTCCTCGCTAGCGCCGGGCGCCCGTATTTAGTGCTGGGCGCTAGGGGCAGAACAGTCCGACTTTAACTGTGCATAACTTTTTCATTTCTTATCCGTTTTGGGTAAATGACATCTTGTTGAAAAGCTATTTGAGTCTATTTTCATATGCAACAAGTTTTATATTTGAAAGTTATGATAGAAATGATGATCAAAGGTCAAGATATTATATGTAAAAAATGATGGTTTATCATAGTTTATGATGGTTACACCCTTTTACTTTTTAAAACATGTCTATTGGGAAATTTGAAGATATTCAAAAACATTTTTGCATACTTTGATATATATATATATATATATATATATATATATATATATATATATATATATATATATATATATATATATATGATGATAAGTTGCTATGTGTAGTGTTTGTTATGAGATTAAGGTATGGAATTGTACCTGAGATTGCATATCGAAAGTATTATGTACTAGATTGAGTTGATGATTTTATTGGATATTATGATGAGGTCGTTATGGAATTTGTTGAGTTTGATTTATGTTAAGGTGATGAATATGCAAATTGAGTTAAAGTATGTTTCTTAATTTGATATGTTGAGATTGATAAAGTATACTTAAGGGATGATGAGACTCTATTATTATTTATGTAATTGCAGTTATTACTGTGAAGGAGAATATATGATAATGGTAGTGTAGTATATCTATGAGGTGTTTTACGATGATTAATGATTTAAAAAGTTGTTACCTGTTTATTCTCTTAGTTTGATTTTAAATGCTTGGAAATATTTTTTATGTGTTGTTAAGTGGTGAGCTATGTAATGGGTTGTCTTATGTATATACATTTATATACTTATATTGTATGGAGTTGTGTGATCGTCAATAGTCTTTTATGAAGCTCGTTCGAATTCTGCTATTGTGAGCTTGAAAATGCTAAATTGACGTGTCCGTAGGTATTGGATGACTATTTGGTCGTGATGACTTGGATTATGAGAATACTCTTATACCTACTTATGTACATGTCTATGTGATGTGAAGATCGGTGAAGTGGACCTAATGTATGTTACGCTAAAAGTGTTTATAGGCTGCTATGATTATTGTCTATGGTTGATAACCTATTAAAAGTACTAAGTGGAATGGATTGCCAAGATATGGTTATGATTCTCTGGGTAGGCCGACCGGGGAGCGGGAGGTTCAGGTATATAAATATCACCGTCGGGGACGAGGGGACCCCATTAGATTCCCCGGGCGTTAGGAGGGATGTTGGTGCTTACCGGAGGGTGTGGTATCTTCGTGGTAGGAAATCAAAACCGCTGTGGCAGGGGGTACTCAGTGAAAACACCTCCTAGGATACCCAAAGAATCGATGATATTATAACGTGTGACATTCGTATATTTATCTGTGTATCGATCCCGATTGAGAAACTTGAGATATGAGAATTGATTAAAGTGCAAGACATTCCACAAGTACTTCGCGAGTTGGGCAAAATGTCATCTGGGAATATGTTATTATATATTAATGATGTGATATTGTAATTGAATTTGTTATGTATGAACATGATGGAGTGTTCGCATGATTGTGTGCTACTCGGTTTTCTTATCTTGCATGATTGCATGTGCTTGGGGGATTTAACCTCACTGAGTCTATGGACTCACCCCTCTCCTAAAATTTTTAGATTGCAGGAATTTGCGGAGCAGCCGAGACCCTTGGATGTCATGTGGATCATTTTTGAAGTTGTTCACCCTATGTTCATTGTTTTTTTTTTTTTTTTTTTAAAATCGGGACTTTGTAATTTTTAAGTAGTTGTAGCTTATCTGATTTACTATATTCATTATTTGACATTTTAATGAATATAATTTGATGTACTTTGGATGAAACAAATTATGTGGGATTGATAGGCTGCGAAGGGGAAAGGAGAGGCTTTTCCTTTCGTCCGGTCATGACTGCTAAATTTAGGTCATGACAATTTTAAATACATCTATGTATAAGTCTAAAAACGCGTTTTTGATGAAAAACATTTAAATATATCGTTGTACTCTATTCGTACATCGATGTACACGTGTGATCGTTGATTTTCTGCCTATTTTTGAACCGTTTTTGCTCATAAAATCTGGATTAAAATATCTTGCACGTTACTTTTTCATCTCCGATGGGTTTCTTGTGATTTGGCTATATATTGAGGCTTTGGAAAAGGTTTTGATATACACAAAAAAAATTTATTCTGATATAGTTTATTCCAAAGCTTTCTGAAAAACCCTTGTTAAATTTCCGAGCAATATTAGTGTGAGGGTGTGTGGCGGCAATTCTCTTATGTGTAGAGGGAAATATATTTTATGGTGAGGCTGTTTTATCCTGAGGACAACGAGGTTATACACTGTTGCACATTCTAGGCAGAGCTGTGAAACGTCTTAAAGAGAGCAACCTAGTCCACGACTCAGCCTTTGTTCTTTGTTTATGTTCAACCTCTGCAGCAACAATTTTAAGACGTTCATCTGCCATGTCTTCTGAACATGACACTGTTCCTGCTGATCTCAACAGGCTCTTTCGTTTTGAAGGTGTTCACTACAAAAAATGGAAGCAGAAGATGTTGTTCTTCTTGATTGTATGCAAAGTAGCCTCCGTGCTCAATACTGACAAGCCAGTTTTTCCAGAGAACCCGTAAGAACCACAACAGAAGGATATGGAGAATTGAAATGAGAATAATTTTTTATATAAGAATTTTATTTTAAATGGATTGTCTAACGATCTTTATGATTATTACAGTAACAATACCACTGCTAAAGAGGTTTGGAAGGCACTACAGAAGAAATATGACACTGAAGAGGCTGGAACCAAGAAGTATGCTGTCAGCTGCTACCTCAAATATCAGATGACTAATGACAAATCCGTTGAAGCTCAATCCCATGAACTCTAGAAAATTGCACATGAAATTCTCTCTGAAGGTATGAATTTGTATGACCAATTTCAAGTAGTTGTATTAATTGATAAGCTGTCACCTAGTTGGAGAGATTTTAAGAACATCCTCAAGCATAAAACCAAAGAGTTCTCATTGGAGAGCTTGATAACCCGGTTGCATATAGAGGAGGAAGCCCGGAAACAAGACCAGAAAGAAGATGTTCTAGCTGTGGTTAAATCCACTTCTGTTGTCCTGAAACCGAAAGGTAAAACTATGAAATTTAAATTTCATAAGCACAACAATAAAAATGGTAGTCAGCAACAGAATGGGCAGAAACCCTCCTCAGGACAGTTTAGCTATTATAATTGTGGTAAGCCTGGCCATTTGGCTAGAAACTGCCGCCTTAAGGGTCGTCCTGCCCCGCACGCAAACCTTACTAAGGACCAACTCATTGCTATGATTTCTGAAATCAATGTTGCTGGTGGATCCGAGGGGTTCTGAGTAGACACCGGCGCAACACGCCATGTCTGCTATGATAGGACACTGTTTAAGTCTTATTTTGTTGCTGAAAACCAGAAAGTATTGTTGGGTGATTCGCTCACCACTGTTGTTGCTGGGACAGGAGGTGTGGAATTAAAGTTTACCAATGGAAAGACTGTGATTCTTAAGGATGTGATGCATACTCCAAAGATGAGAAAGAAATTGGTTTCGGGCTATCTCCTTAGTAAGGATGAGTTTACTCAGACCATTGGGGCTGATTCGTATACTCTTACAAAGAACAATGTCTTTGTGGGAAAGAGTTATGCTACTGATGGCATGTTTAAATTGAACATTGAGATGAATAAAATTATTTCTTCTTATATGCTGTGTTGCTTTAATATTTGACATTCTAGACTTTGTCATGTTCATAAACGCATTGTTAAAAATATGAGCGATTTGGAATTAATTCTAAAATTTCTATAAATGATTTTGAAAAATGCGAATTTTGTAGCTAAGCTAAAATTACTAAGACTCCTCATAAATCAGTAATTAGAGAAACTGAAACTCTTGATTTAATACATTCTGATATATGTGAATTTGATGAAGTATTAACTAGAAATGGTAAAAGATATTTATCACTTTTATTTATGATAGCTCTAATTTCAAATATGTATACCTTATGAAAAATAAGAGTGATGCCTTTGAAATGTTTAAATCATTTGTTTCTGAAGTTAAACATCAACTAAATAAGAAAATAAAAAGATTTCGAAGTGATAGAGGAACAAAATATGATTTTGAAATTTTTAATGAATTTTACAATCCCCATGGAATAATTCATGAGAAAACTGCACCATATTCTCCTGAAATGAATAGGAAAGCTGAAAGAAAAAATAGAACTTTTGCTGAATTTGTTGTTGCTCTTTTGCTTCATTCTGGTCCTGCATCTTATTGGTAGAGTGAAATTTTGCTAAATGTTTGTTATGTACTTGATAGAATACCTAAATCAAATAGTAAAATTTCTCCATATGAAATGTTTAAAAATAAGAAACTAAAGTTATCCTATATTAGAACATGGGGTTGTATGGCTTATGTTAGGATTCCTGATCCTAAAAGAAAGAAACTAGCAAGTAGAGCATATGAATGTGTTTTCATAGGCTATGCGATTAATAGCAAAGCCTATAGGTTTTTTTATTTAATTGAAAAGATTGTTATTGAATTTAATGACGCTGATTTTTATGAAGATCGTTTTCCGTTTCAATGTAAAAATAGTGGGGGCTCAACTTCTAATAATGCACCTATTAGAACAAGTAATTCTAATAATGAATTTCTAGATGAACCTAGAAGAAGTAAAATGGTACATATAGCTAAGGACTTTGGTCCTGACTTTTATACCTATAATGTTGAAGAGGATCCTTCCTCTATTCAAGAGGCTTTGTCCTCTATTAATGCTAATTTTTGGCAAGAAGCTATAAATGACGAAATGGACATTCTTGAGTCTAATGGAACTTGGGAATTAGTATATTTACCTCCTGGGTGCAAGGCTATAGGATGTAAATGGATTCGTAAAAAGAAATTAAAACCCGATGGAACAATAGATAAGTTTAAGGCTAGATTAGTAACCAAAAGATATAGGCAAAGATAAAACATAGATTTCTTTGACTCGTTTTCACCCGTATCTCTAGACTTACGTCTATTCGTGTTTTATTGTCTCTTGCTGCTGTGCATGATATGGTTGGACATCAAATGGATGTAAAAACCACTTTTCTAATTGGTGATTTAGAAGAATAGATTTATATGGATCAACCTGATGGTTTTGTTGTTTCTGGCCATGAAAATAAAGTTTGCAAATTAAGTAAATCTTTGTATGGCTTGAAACAAGCACCTAAGCAGTGGCATGAGAAATTTGATAATCAAGTTATCGCACATGGATTTAAAATTAATGCAAATGATAAGTGCATATATCATAAATTAGAAAATAATGTTTGTACTATTATATGTTTATATATGGATGACTTGCTTATCTTTGAAACTAATTTTCACGTTGTGAAAAATGTTAAAAATATGTTTTGTGAAAATTTTGACATGTAGGACCTTGGTGAAGTAAATGTAATTCTTCGAATACAAATTACTAGAACTGAAAAGAGAATTTCTTTAGATCAGTCTCATTATATTGAGAAAGTTTTAAAGAAATATAATTACTTTGATTGTAAACCAGCATGTACCCCTTATGATCCTAGTGTCAAGTTGTTCAAGAACACTGGTGACAGTGTTAATCAATCTGAGTATGTGAGCATCATTGGCAGCCTTCGGTATGCTGCTGATTGCACTGGGCCTGATATAGCTTATGCTGTGGGGTTACTATGTAGGTTTACTAGCAGTCCTAATAATGAGCATTGGTGTGCTATTGAGAGGGTCACGAGGTACCTTCAGAGGACCATGAACCTAGGATTACATTATCAAAGGTTTCCCGCTGTCCTAGAAGGATACAATGATGCTGATTGGAATACCCTTTTGAATGACTCTAAGGCGACCAGTGGCTATATTTTTAGCTTAGCAGGGGGTTGTTTCTTGGAAATGTAAGAAACAGACCATATTAGCACCATCTACCATGGAGTCTGAGATGATTGCACTGGCAAATGCTGGTGAGGAAGCAGCATGGTTGAGAAACCTGTTGTCAGATATCCCTATGTGTGATAAACTGATTCCCATCATATTGATCCATTGGGATAGTACCGCGGCTATTGCAAAAATTCAGAACCATTATTATAACGGTAAGAGGCGACAAATACGTCACATGCATAACACAGTTAGAGAGTTTCTCTCTACTGGAGCTGTGAGATTGGATCATGTGATGTCTGAGGAAAATTTGGCTGATCCTTGGACGAAAGGATTAGCAAGAGAAAAAGTTTTTAAAACCTCTAAAGGAATGAGACTTATGCCTATAGATTAAATTGTCTCTTATAAGGGTAACCCAACCTATAGACTGGATATCCCAAGAAATAGGTTTAAAGGGTAATAACAACTTATAAGCTAGGAGATGTGAGAATCTTGCTATGATAAAAAGTTTAAAGTCTCATTCATATGTTTTGAGCATGACATCCTGTAGTGTTGAAAGGTTGAATCAATGTTTGATTCTTAATGAGTTCTATACTCTATATGGAGTAGGGTACCTAATTACAGGAGTACTCTTGATAGACGAACCTATGTGAATGTGGAAGTGAGGCCGCTTCCTTCGGAATTTTGGGGCAAAATATACTGAGATATACGTGTATGGTCATAATGCACAAGCTTATAGACTACACCCTGAAAGGATGAGTGTGTAATGTTGTCAGAGATAGAGTTCAAAACTACGTGTCACTCTAGTATAATCTGAAGCATCAACACTATGTAATGGTTCAAGTCTACGGACACCATTGTTTACGCTCAATCCTATTTTGTTATACTTTATTGCTCAATGGAATGTTTTTGAAATAAAAGAAGTGGGGGATTGTAGAATGTTTTATTAAAAACATGAGTAGTACATCGATGTATAAGGCAAATACATTGATGTACACAAAAAGTTTTTTGAATACTTCGATGTATCTTTCATGTACATCAATGTAAAAACACCTGTTAGCCAAAAATAAATTAGTACATCGATATACATTTTAAATACATCAATGTACAGGTCTAAAAATGCGTTTTTGATGAAAAACATTTAAATACATCGATGTACTCTATTGGTACATCGATGTACACGTGTGATCGTTGGTTTTCTGCCCATTTTTGTGCCGTTTTAGCTCATAAAATCTAGATTAAAACATCTTGCACATTACTTTTTCATCTCCAAAGAGTTTCTTGTGATTTGGCTATATATTGAGGCTTTGGAAAAGGTTTTGATATACACAAAAACAATATATTCTGATATAGTTTCTTCCAAAGCTTTCTGAAAATCCCCTTATTAAGTTTCCGAGCAATATTAGTGTGAGGGTGTGTGTTGGTGGTGCTCTTATGTGCAGGGAGAACCATATTTTTTGGTGAGACTGTTTTATCCTGGGGACGACGAGGCTATACACTGCTGCACATTTTAGGCAGAGCCGCGAAACGTCTTAAAGAGAGCGACCTGATCCGCGGCTCAGCCTTTGTTCTTTGTTCGTGTTTAACCTCTGAAGCAACAAAACGTAGTATAATTTGAAACAAAATATGATACTTAAAGCTTTGAATCTGTTACAATTATCAAATGCTTGGAGAATCTTACTACTGTGCTTTTCTCAGATTGATATATAGGTGCAGTTAAGTAATTAGGTTTGTGTGCTGTTACAGGGAATTTTGCAGGCTGCTGTTTTGATGGTTTATGTTTACTGATTTATGATCAAAATTACTGGTATAGTTGGTTTGTTGTTTGGGTTCTGGCTGGTGTATCGGTTTTTTGGTTGCTATCATGGATATTTACTTGAAACAATTAGATCATAACATACATAATAATACTTGCTGCATGCTGCTTTTTTTCTTCCTCCAAAATGGTCTTCTCTCTTCTCTGAACCATTTTATTTTTCTGCTGATTTTTAATATTCATGAAGCTGCACTTCTTTTCTAAATAAAAACAGTTGCATATTTATGAAGATAAATGAAGCAGGACTGATGGAAGCTGATTTGTTAGTACAACCTACTCAAACCATCGTGTATTCGGCCTCCTAAAGATCACCTTCACAAGCAACCACTACTCTTTCAACATCTTGCTATGAACAATTGTACCTCA
Source organism: Ammopiptanthus mongolicus (assembly GCA_039655645.1). Lineage (NCBI taxonomy): Eukaryota > Viridiplantae > Streptophyta > Magnoliopsida > Fabales > Fabaceae > Ammopiptanthus > Ammopiptanthus mongolicus. Next base: position 78,822,928 of record CM077349.1, on the reverse strand, counting down.
CTTTCATAGAAGATATCTGGGCCATTTATGTCAATTTTCAAATTAACTTCACTAACAAGGTTGGCAAGAGTAGCTTTGGTATGTGATTCTTCTTGACTTCCTTCAAACAGCCAACATACTCATTACTCCAATTTGCCATCATTTAACATTAAAGCCAATGTTGCTCGCTCAGAAGAGAACCCTATTGCCACTAACTTGTATGTAAGTAATTCTAGCTGCCTTGACATTCGACACCCACTGCTACGGTCATGCAACCCTCTGGTGCTTGCTCTCATTCTTCATGCGGATCTTCTCCCTTCTATCATTATTGCAACCATGTATGATATCCGGCCACATAGAACAATTTGCTACTTTCTCCTTAGGGACTTCTGAGTCACCACAGTAGCTGCCATTGTTAGAAATTGAATCACACTCATACCATTCCTTGAGCACAACTAGGATGCTCATATGTATCATCTATTTTTGGGAAATAGGTGTTAGCAACTAATGATGTTTATAAGGTATTAAATGTTACAGAGATGGGATTGTACGCAGTAGTAGGAATGCCACTCCCATGGTTAGTAGGCACAGAAGTCTTTGAAGAAGCCTTTTCCTTCCCAGTCATTGTAGAGGCCTTCCCCTTGGACTTGGATTTTGATTTCAATGATGGAGACATTCTATTCAGTTTTCAAATTAGTTGCTTTTCTCTTTCAAATTGTATGTTTTTGCAGTATTACCGTATTTTGATGGTAAAACATGCCTTTTTTTTTTTTTTCCCTTTTCACATAATTTAGCTTTACAACATATTTTGAGATTTATGATGATCATTGACTAATAAGATCTATATACATTGGCAAGGCATACAGGGGCTTGGGCTTTAGCTTACCCTGGCAATGTAACTTGATTGCCAAATGTAACTTGATTGCCAAATAACTTCTCTTGGTTGTAGTTTTTATATCAAATCTGATTTTTGTTCTAAAATATATGTGTGTTTGGTACTAAGTTTGAAAGAGTCTATCTTAGATTCTCGAATTTTAAACAGGGAGAGAAGATCTAAGTTATATGAAAAGATGGCAAGAGTTACATATTACCCAAACAGGACACACCTATGTCATGATTTTTCACTTCAAATATTACACAAATTTAATTTGTATTTTCTAAAATTAAAACAAACAATCCAAATAAAGAGTTTAATTGTTATGCACTGTCAATGTAAAGTTTTTTACAATGTCAACCAATAAGAATTCATGCTTTGAATGACTTTTAAAGTAGTCAGGATAAGAGTCAATGATTTTTATTGATGTGGCAATTTCTGATTGGTTGACAGTGTAAAAAAACTTTACACTGTCAGTGCATAGCAATTAAATCCCCAAATAAAATAGTGTAAACACACATAATATGCTTGTGCATCGCACGGGGTACAAGATCTAGTTAGTATATAAATCCATGTACCTAGCTGTTATGTAGCTTGTTGAAAAACCCACCAGCTAAAATGAAAAAAATTAGTCCCCGACAATTAGGGATGACATTTGTACCAGTACGTGGGAATCCCCGCGGGAATTACTTGGAATGGGGCCTCGCTGGTGAGGACGAGAGTGAAAATCCTCCCGAAGACACTTTGGGGATGGGGAGGGAAACATGCTCCCCGCCTCATAGGGTCCCCGACCTCAAAAAGATTACAACAATATTCTTATAAATATGTGTGTGTGTGTGTACATACATATATATATATATATATATATATGTAACAATATATATATACATATTTTATTAATATTAAATATATTGTTTTATGAAATAAATAAAATATTAAAAATATATGTATACTATTTAAAGTTGAACTTGTTACAATATCTTGAAGAGTGTTTTAACTTTAAATATTTAAGTTTTTAGTGTTTTTATATTTTATTGGATTTTAGTTAATTACTTGTTATTTTTTTGAGTTTTCAGGGTCCCTGAACTCTCCAAAGGGATTCGCGAGAAATGGATACGGGGGAGAAAAACTCTCCATGACTGGGAACAAGGATGGGAAGGGGGAAAAAGGGAGACTGGGACGGGAAGCAGGGGAGTACTCCCCACTCCCATCCCATCTCGTTACCATCCCTACCTACAATGATAATTAAAAAATGGCCGTTAACAAGTTCTAATTGAAAATACATTGATATTTTGAATATAAGTAAACAATGTAATTAAAATAATTAATAGGTAATAAAATAAATAAAAGTATTAACATTAATAAGTAATAAAACAAAATTAAAGCATTGAAAAAAATGTTAGAGAAAATATATTGTAATAAGGAGAAAATTTAAAACCTTTGTATTAACTTTAAAATTATTATTTTTGTTTTGTTTTTTAGGGTATCCTCCGCGTGCAACTGCAGAAATCAATCTCTTGAGCCGGATAGGACTACAAGGACGACAAAGCTCTCTTTCAAGAGTTTTAACGCTGTTGCATTCCCAGAATTCAGATTTGAACTCGAGACCATTAGTTAAATTGGAAGAGACCATTGGAATCTCATCTAAACTCTCTTAGATACTATCAAACTATTTTAAAATAAAATTTTCAACACCCATGTCATTGAGGTAATACCTTTGTCACCTCATCAACCTTTGTTAAGTTTTGGAAGACAAATTCATGTAAATACAGGATTTGCTTCATTGAAAAAAAAGACAAATTGGAAAAATAAAATAAAATAAAGGTAAACGAATCAAAATCACACAAAATATAAAACTTAGGAGACAAACTGTAGTTAAACCTTCATTTCAATACAGAGAATTTTAGATGTTAAAAACATAGTGAGGGACATTGCTAGTGACTTTACACGCTTTATTTTATATACAAAAAAGTATATTAAAGAACGGGTAAAAGCATACCAACCCATACACAGTTACAAAAAGTACATATACCCAAGTGACTTTACACGAAGAACCAACCATGTGCGTTGAGCTGAGTGATGCTTTTGAAAATATACAGACAAGTAAATGAACAAACTGCCATTAGTCAAATTGCTCATTGAGTTCACCCCAAAAAAAAAAATTTAGTCAAATTGCACATTAGTTAAATGTAACCTCCATCATTTTTCATTAGTTATCGATCGAGGAAAACGTGTTTGGACTTCCATATTATCGACCTCCTACCAACCATATATATTAAATATTTTAAGATATATAATATTAATCGAACTGAAATTAAAAAAATTATCTACATAGTCTTCCGCTGACCATGGAGTGGAAATAGTTTTTTTTAGTGTATCCCCATATTTTTTTTATATGTGACACTAATATTTTTGGAGAGTGAGAAACAATTATGTTTGCTCTGTGAATGCTATCTTCATTACTCAATTCTTTATCCTTTCATAAAGGAACAGCTCGCTTACCACTCTGTTTGACCCTTGTGAGTGATTTTACAAGTGTAATTGGTTTTATATATGTTTGGCATCGTAGACACCATAAAATAATGGAAAATATTAACTAGCGTCGTTAGGATACCGATTAAGAAATTTAAAATATGTTTTTTATGAAAAAATGGTATAATAAATATAGTGAGAGGTGAAGTTTTTAATTTTTTAATAAAATATTACCTTTTCTTTGATTCTTTACTAATGTCCTTAGCAAGATCCTAAAATAATTTGTCCACAGGCTCCATAATTATAAGTGTTACAAAGACTCGAAATACATTATACTATCATACAGCAATTATTATGTGACAATATTGTAATAGTTTCATGCGAACCCTTTAATTATAAATCCTATAATTCCCTCAACAGATTAGACATGATTATCTTTATACAGAATATAAATTGTTTATGCGGTCTTACCCTTTGTTATGTTATTGGAGTTTCCAATTAAGGTTATATTGTTTTTAAATATTCCCCTTCTTACGGAGATAATGTACAAAATTGTTATATTAACATGTACTCTCTGGTTTCAAAAAAAAAAAAAAAAAAAAAAAAAAAAAAAACATGTACTCTCTAGTCCTACTATCATTAAAGAAAACACGGTTCAAAAACTACATTATTTGGTTCAAATATAATTTATTAAATAAAATAAACAAAATTGTAAAGTTGACAAATAAAATAAAGTATTAATTATTACTTTTAAGGATTAAATTGATAAACAGTATTATCCGTGTAATTAAATTTTATACTTTCAATCAATTATAAATTAATTGTCACATAATTAAAATTATTTAACTCTTATTATAATTATTTTAAAAATCATATATAATGATTAATAGCTGATTGATCATATAAAAACTTTACGTCAAAAATATATATGAAAATTAAACACTACTTTTAATTACACTCAATCGAGGTTCTTTTTTGTCTCATTCTTTGCTCCATTACTATTTTGCTTGTGCTTTTGCTGTATAGTCGTACATCTGCCTCACTTTTTCTTGGTATTGACACAAAAATTTCAGTGCGAAAATTATTGATTGTTTATTATTTATTAGTATATTTGAATTAGGGATGAGCATAAATCGGGTGGGGGAGTCGACTTTGTGAAAAAAAAGTTTATAACTTGAGTTGAGCCAACCCGATCACATTCAGGTCGCGTCGGGTGTATAATAAAAAAGCATAAAATTCAAAATAAAACAAATTTAAAAACGGTTAAAAGTTAAAACGCAAAAGAAAAATCACAAACCCTAATACAAGTTCTTTAATCCACAACAGAAGAAACACATATTCGCGATGAAGGCCGTACCAGTTCTTTGCTAATCACAAACACACAAACTCGCAATAGCAACGGCAGCGCCCAGCTGGTTGTGGCGCGGTGGACGACAGTCATGGTCCATCCCCTTCCCGCAACTTGCAAAGGCACGAACCATCCGTCCATCCCCTTCCTACAACTCGTGCCGCCGGCCAATCGTTATGACCCTCGTCACCATGCAGCTTCGCCACACATCGCGAATCAGATTTAGCAATCGTTCCAGATGCACAATCCATATCCACCGCTGACCTTTGCTCCACCACCACCCTTCTCATCTTCATCTTCATCGATTCAAAGAGGTGGGATCGCAGAGAGAGAAGTTAGGGTTGCATCTTCATCTTCATCGATTTGGGCCAGGTTGCATTTTCTCCAACCCGACACCCGAACCGAACCTCTCGTGTTCTGTATCCTACAAACCGAACTGGCGTGATGATCCAAACCAACCCGGATTTTTCGGTTCGGATTGGTAATTGGTTTGACTCGAACCCGTGTCCACCTCTAATTTGGATTTGGATTTGTAATTAATGTTAGAGGTTGTTTGGATAAGATACATTTGTTTTTCATGGTAAAAATTATTTTTTAGTAGCAGCTGATATATTTGGGTTAAGTGATTAAATTGCAAAACCACTATTTTTATGAGAGAAAAAATTGTTTTCAGATAAGCTAGAGTTTGAAAATTATTTAGAAAGCTGTTAGATTATTTTGAAATCAATAACATTCTTTCATTTTTACTCTTATCACTACAACAGAAAAGGGCTTTACCAGCGTTTTTTTTAGGCCTTCGCTAGCGCTTTCGGGCGCTAGCTATCTATCCGCTAGCAAAAAGGGGAAAAGTTCGCTAGCGCTTGAAAAAGCGCTGATAAAGGTGCAAAATTGTCAGCGCTTCCTTGGAAAAGCGCTGGCAAAGATGCACAATTGCCAGCGCTTCCTTGAAAAAACGCTGGCAATTGTGCACCTTTGCCAGCGCTTTTCCAAGGAAGCGCTGGCAATTGTGCACCTTTACCAGCGCTTTTTCAAGGAAGCGCTGGCAATTCCCTTTTTTTTTTTTAATATATATTTACATTTGTTTTATCTATTTCCCCTGCAAACCAAAACAATTTGCAAAATCAACACAAGCAAAATAAACAATTAAGATACAGATGATTTAAAACCAAACAGGTGAAATAAATTGACACAAGCATAATGAATGTATAATAGGTGAGAAAACTATGGCAGTAGTTGAGAAACTCTAATTTGCTAATAATCTGAATCAAAAGCATTGGGTGGTAGTAGAGAAACAACCAAAATTTCAAGCATAAAAAAGAACAAAAAAGGGATTTCTAATAATCAAAATCAAAAAAACAATGGCAGTAGTTGATAAACTCAAAACTCAAAATTAAAAAAGGGAGAAACTCACAAAGAGAAACTCAAAAGAACAAATGGCAGGAGTTGAGAACCCAAGCAGAGAGGAGTACAACCCTCGTAATGGAAGCAACAATGGCAGCGAGAAGGGAGAACAGCGAACAGGAGGTTGCGCGAAGGAAGAATGACAGGAAATTAGGGAAGGTTTGAGGGTCGCAGTGGTCCTTTTGGTGCAGCGAGCAAGACGATGGTGGGGCGGTGAGGGGCTTAAGGTCGTGGTGGTGCATGAGCAGAACGACGGTGGGGCGGTGAGGGTCGCGAGAAGGAATACGGAGCTCTAGGCGCGCGAGACTAGATTGAAATTGAAAAGTAACCTGTAGGTGGGAAATTGAAATATTAGAAAAGGGACATTGCCAGCGCTTTCTAAAGAAAGCGCTAGTAAAGATTCTACACCTTTGTCAGCGCTCTCTTTAGAAAGTGCTGACAATTCCTATAATAAGAGTATTCCCAGCGTTTTCTTAAGAAAACGTTGGTAAAGTCTCGAAATTTGCTAGCGCTTCCTTAAGAAAGCGCTGAGAATACTCTTTCGCCTCATTTTTTCTAGCGTTTCACGGGGAAATGCTGGTGAAAGTAGCGTCAATTATTCCCTAATGTGGCGTAGTGTATAAAATTAACTACCAAATAACTACCCTGTATTTATAAGCTATGTGTAACTGCTTATGGATAAGCCTTTCAGCTTTCCACGTGTTAGTGAGACGGTTTTCTCCCCTTTTGTGAGAGTGTCGTTGTGGGCACTTATCCAATTCTGTTATAGTTTCATGATTATAGGAACGTGGATAAGGATGTTACCTTTCTGTTATGCATTCAAATAGATGATAAGTCTTAGATAATCAAGATGTTTCTCTCAGCTCCTTTATATTGTGTTTATCCTTGTTATATATTCAATACGGATTACGACTTTCTAGAAGATTTGTAAGTGTTGCTCGGTCATGCCGATGTTCGAACTATAATGTAGCTCGGTCGGTTGATCTTACATTCTCGGTTAGTACGTAAGTCCCTAAGCTGTGACCTTTTTTGGGCTAAATTATATTTTTGATTTTTTATTTTTATTTTAGGTTTCATTTGATCCCCTGTTTTATTTTTTGTTTCGGATTGATTTATTATCTTTATTTTAGGTTTTAATATGATCTTGTCCGTTTAAATTATGATACTAAGAGGACCACATTGATATAACTTTTGTAAAATAAGAAATTATTTTAGAATAAAAAAATAAAAGAAGGACCATGTCGGAATAAACAAAGGGACAATATTGATATAACTTTACAAAATAAAAAATCATTTCAAAACAAAAAATAAAAAAGGGATCAAAATGAAATCTAAAATAAAAATAAAAGACCAAAAATATATTTTAATTTTTTTTTTTATAGACTAAATTGAACCTTCAATAGTAGATTATTATCTATTATTATGTTTTGTGGCCAAATGTCAAGAGACTCTAAATTTATAAAAAAGCAAGGATAGGTTCACCTGTCATGCGCTGCGTGGATAAGACTAATATAATATAGTTAGTACAGTTGGTAAGGTAGTATAATAAGATAGAACGAGCTAGCTGTCATGGGAGCTTAATGCTTCACAATCACATAGCGTTTTAGCCTTTTGGAGATTAGCCCTAACACAAAACTAATTTTGAAGAGCAAAGGAAACGAGACCTTGAGGCCACGGCATAATAGATAAGACATACTGTCGATCGAAAAGGGAATAAAATCAGATTTTTTAGTGTCTCCAATGATATTCATGTCCTCTTGAGCTTCTAGATTTTATTCTCTGGCCTTTTCAATTCCTCAAACACAGGGCTTGGTGATTTAGGGTTTCTTTAAGCCACTTCCAAAGGTCGTGCAATGGCCGGTGCCCTTTCCAAAGAGCAACGAATACCTCACCGAGCCTTTCGTCAAAGATAAATGCTATAAAAAATTGACATAAAACAACCAATTTCTGACGCGTGGAAGGAATGGGAGCGAGAGGTTCGGCGGAATCTAAGGATACAGCTGAAGTGAGTGTTGTGAAATATGTTTAGAGGCTTTGTTCAGTTAATCTGTTAGATTACTGCGAACTTCGATGAATTCGATTAATCTTTAGTAGGATATCACAGCTAGGCTCTCAACTCCCTCGTAGATATTATTCTCTCCGTCATGTGTAATGGCGTAATGCGTATATATGGGCATGGTTGTTATTAGGGACCAGAATACATTACGCGGAGCTAGGTTCTGACAGGTTTTAATATGGTCTGTATTTTAATTTCAAGATCTTAACCTGATCTATTAGTCTAATATAGGCTAATTTTTAAGACCTGGTCTGACTTACTTCAAAGTCTGACCTGATTTGGAGGCCTATTTAAAAGCCTGCTTTTCAACAAAATCTTTAAATATGCCTAGCTCCACCTATAAATAGGTCATAAACCTTCACTTGTAAATAGGCTTGTAAATCTCTAATGATAAAAAGATTGGTAGGCTTATATTGATAAATAGACCGTTAGACCTGCACAAATAAATATATAAGTAGACCTCTACATTTAAAGGGGTCAATAGGTCTTTACTTTCAAATGTTATAAATATTATAAATAATATATTATAATATTATATATTAAATTATATATTATATATATGTGTGTGTTAAATAGATAGGCCTGATAGACCTAATAGGTTTTTTTTAAATCCTTAGCCTAACCTATTTAGCTATATAGATTTTTTAAAAAGTTTTGATTTGATCTTTTTGTAAAATAGGCTAGGTCAGGTTAGGCCTTAAATAAGCTAGGTCATAGGCTCCTGACGAGCAGTTTAACCTATTCCCATCCCTAGTACTTGTTGTTAATTAAAATCTAGTTTCTATTTGGGAGTTTGGAGATGAAGGAGAGGGATTTGAGGTGCAAAGGAGAGGGAAAAGGATGGGGAAAGGAGGATAGTCTCTCAACTTACATGAGAGGTTATTTTCTAACAAAGGAATCAAAACCTTCAATTTGTAGGAAATAAAAAAATGAACTAGGAACAACTTTGGAGGGCCTTTAAAATTTCTGTACACCCTTCTTTTTATTAAAAAAACTCTCAAAATGTCATCCCCAAATTTGAAAACTACAAAACTTGTTAATGTTAGCTGTTAATATATACAAAAAAATCTAGTAAAATTATGTCAGAATTCGTATTACAATGTTAAAATTACTGAAAACTTGATTTTAGCTAAGAATTTTACATTTCTATGTTCAAAAAGATAACTATACTTAGCTTTTCTGGTTATAAATCTTAAACTGGATTTAGTCAATGCTCAACCCACTTTTACATTTATTTGGGGGTAACAACAACATCCACAACACAAGTTCAAATATTTTCACTGTCTCTCACCTTGTCATTGATTTGATGTTAGAAGATTGAACTTTCCTATGGTTGAGTTTCACTATGGCTTAAGATCAATGGTTCCACATTGGTTTTGTGTTTATTTGTCGGTGGTTGATGGAACTTAAAGGCCCGTTTGGTTTGACCGTTTTCTGTTTTCATTTTCAATGAAAATAGAAAATGAGCTTGAAAATGCGTTTGGTTGAGTTTAGTGAAAACGTTTTCACTGAAAACATTTCCTGAATTGGACCCAAATCTGAAAATAAAAAATAGTTGTTTTCAATGTTTTCATTCCCAAATTTTTGAAAATAGGAAATGAAAACAGAAAACAGGAAGTCAAAACAAACACGTTTTCAAATTTTTCAGAATTTGAAAATGAAAACAATTTTCAAAAAATAGAAACAGGAAATGAAAACAGGAAATGAAAATGCAAACCAAACAGGCTAATGTTTTGAGATAAAAACACAATTTGGCTTTGCTAACAATTCAAGCTCGTCGGTTTGTAGTCCATTTGTTCTTTTATATGATTTAACATTTTTTATCCATATGTTCGTATATGATCTAACTTAGGCAATGTTATATGAAATTTTTTCTCTGTTAATTTATAAATTAGTATTTATTTGTACATTAGTATTTGAGTTTAAGTTAGAAATTTCTACATCAGTAATTTAGTATTTATTTGTACATGTATTATATATTTAAAATAATAGTTGATATAATATTACATGAATGTGGGGATTATCTATGAATTTAATTGTTATGCATTATATATTAGTATAAAGTTTTTTTACAACGTCAATCAATCATAAATGATAATATCATTAAAAATGTTTGACTCTTATAATAACAATATTAAAAGTCACATATTGAATGATTTTTTATTTATTAATAATGTGAAAAACTTTAAAGTCACAATATATCAAAATTAGACTCGTTATCTATATAATGTGTCATTTACTTGACATGATAGAATTTTTTATATACATTAACATAGCTCAAAAATCCTACATATTTGAATCTGTAAATGACACACTTATCTAAACACATGCATGTATAGGCACTAGGAAATTGATTCTCTGCTGTAATTTCGTTACGAATTTGAATTTTAATAGCAGATATTATTTAAAGTTGGTTTAGTGAAGGTGTAATGTGAGCCGTCCGATCTCAAATCAATAGCTGAAATTATTCACTGCGTGTAACTGTGTGCTTCCATTACAACAGGGAATCTGGATCTACACACTAACACAAACCTGAGTTATTTTATTGCTTCAAATGACTCCAAATGGTGAAGATGAGATTTGATATTCAAAGTTATTGCAATAAAGTAACGAATTATTATATAGGAAGAAAATCTGATTGGGAGAGATCAATCCTTAAATGTTGACCAATATCTCGGGGATTAGTCTCCGTAATTACACGAGAATACCTGAGAAACAAAAAAAAAAAAAAAAACACTAAAGAATTTTACTAACTAAACTACTTGGCACCTTTATGACTTAACAAATATTTAACCTGCAATAAGTTCTTAATGTTGTGTACCAAAAAATTAAAGGGAAAATTTACTTACATAAACATTTTAAAGACAGGAAGCCTGATAACCTTTGATGGGAAGACGGAAAGAGATGTAAAAGAGAGAAAAAGAATGCAAAACAAATAATTATGATGAGATTGAGTAAAATTAGTTTGTGAGATGCTTTTTCTGTGGATCTATCCTTTCGCAAAATAAAATTCTTCCTATGAAAATCTATCATTTCTTAAAAGAGCTTAATTTTGATGTACAATCAGTATAAAAATTTTATATTGTCAACCAGATTATAAGTCATCTTATATGTAACTTTTAAAATAATTATGATAAGAATCAATCATTTTAATGATGTGATAATTTATTATTGATTGAGAGTGTAAAATAAATCTTTACACTAAAAGTTATACCAATTAAATTCATCCCAAAATAACATTCCTTCTAGAATTATTCATTCTTTCGTTGGATATACATCATATATTAATACAATGTAGGTACGCACTACACCAAATTTTATTTTTAGTGGCAATTATTTAATGGCAATAAACTAATTGCCACTATTGCATTACATCACTTAAAAATTTTGTGACTAAAAAATATTAGTCACTAAAAATTCTGTATTATGACCAATTATACCACAATTTCTTTTTTCTGATTTCTACCCGTAAAGCACTGTTTCAGTATCACAAAATTCTTGCTCTTCGCAAATCACCGATCTACCATTTTTGCTCTTCGCAAATCACTGATCCACTGTTCCTCTTCGCAAATCTTCGCAAGGTCTCGCTCTTCTCGCTCTTCTCCTCAACACTCTCTCTCGCTCTCGCTCTCGCTCTCGCTCTCTCTCGCTCTCCACTGTTCCTCTTCGCAAGCTCTTCCTCTTCTTCTCCTTGCGCGCCGATCGACTGTTCCTCTTCGCAAATCTTCGCAAGGTCTCGCTCTTCTCGCTCTTCTCCTCAACACTCTCTCTCGCTCTCGCTCTCGCTCTCGCTCTCTCTCGCTCTTCTCCTCAGCTAAATTGTGATTTCTTTGCAGAGTTGTTGAAGGATTGCTCAGATTTCACCATCACCTCAATTCGAGCTCTGGAACCATTTTTTGATGCAAATTCGCTGATCTTGTCAGGTATGTTTTGTATAGTGTTGAACCATTTTTTGATGCAAATTCGCTGATCTTGTCATATAACAATTTAGCTAGTTGTTAATTCTCTCAAATTGCAATTTGATAGTGAATTCTATCAAATTCTATCTAATATTTACTGATTCTGTTGTACATATGTTAATCATTACAGGTTCTGTGTCATTACTACTAATTTATTTGTTTTGCTGAAGTTATATTGATTCTCTGTTTAACTTAAAGGGTCTTGCTAACACTACAATGTAGAGATTTGTTGCTGATAATGCCATGATTTGGAAACTGTAGATTCCATATTGATTGGAAAAATTCAATCTGAGTGAGATAGCTATGGACTGAGATATTAGACTGGATGGTCATTTTTCCATGAATTTTTATATAGCTTTTCTGGTGAATATATATATATATATATATATATATATATATATATATATATATATATATGTATATCTCCAATTTAATGATTTGAATGATCTTTTCTAGAAAATGGCTTTAATTGCCTTAGGGTAATGTCTCAGTCTTACATCTACTTATATATGTGATATTCCCTCTGTTCTATTGAGTTTTAATGTTCCTTATGTTAATTCGAATAGGAGAGGTTTATTGAATGGTGATGGACAATCCTAGAGGCAGAAGATGGATAGAATATGATAGAGTTAGTAAAGAATATTTGGAAGGAGTAGAGAAGTTTTTAGACCATGCCTTTTGTCAAAATCATGGAGAAACAATTCCATGTCCTTGTAAACAATGTGTGCTGCACTATTCAGTAAATCGGGCAGTGGCATATGATCACCTTGTGGTTAATGGTATTATACCATCATATGATACTTGGTTTTGTCATGGGGAGTCAATAAATGTGCCAAATTGTATTGAAGAAACTAATTGTAGAGAAGAAGCTTTTAGGGGTGATGATATGGTAGGAATGATATCTGATGCTTTCGGAGGCTTTACCCAATTCATGGATGATAACATTAGTGAAAGAGATGATATGGAGCCAAACTTGGAAGGAAACACTACTCATTCATCAAGAGATCAATCTCATCCAGGGGTGGAGAGATTCGAACAGTTAATGAAAGATGCGGATGATGAACTATACCCTGGATGCAAGAAATTCAGCAAACTTTCATTTTTACTGCATCTTTACCATATAAAACGGTTGTTCAAATGGACAAATGAGTCTTTTAATGCTTTGCTTGGACTATTGAAGGATGCATTGCCTGAAGGAGAAAAGTTACCTCTTTCCTATTATGAGACTAAAAAGATAGTTGAGGGATTGGGCTTAAAGTATGAAAAGATTCATGCTTGTCCCAATGATTGCATGCTTTTTAGGAAAAAATTGGCTGATAAGGATGTTAATGAATGCTCAATTTGTGGGGCTTCTAGATGGAAAAACAAGGAGAGAAAAATTCCTGCAAAGGTTCTAAGGTATTTTCCTCTCAAACCAAGGTTGCAAAGATTATTTATGTCTTCAAAAACTTCTAAACTGATGAGATGGCATGATGAAGAGCGTAATAAAGATGGGGCTTTACGGCATCCTGCAGATTCTGAAGCCTGGAAAAGTTTTGACAATTATCATCCAGAATTTGCTAAAGATCCTCGCAATGTTCGCCTAGGATTAGCTAGTGATGGCTTTAATCCATATGGTACAATGCGAAGTGTTTACAGTACATGGCCAGTGATTTTAATGCCATATAATCTTCCACCATGGTTGTGCATGAAGCAGGAGTTTTTCATTTTGTCCTTACTCATTCCTGGACCAAAAGGGCCTGGCAATAACATTGATGTTTTTCTAGAGCCTTTAATAGAAGAGTTGAATGAATTATGGGATGTGGGGGTAGATACCTATGATGCCTTTGATAAGGAGACATTTCAAATGCGAGCAGCTCTCATGTGGACCATAAATGATTTTCCAGCATATGGTACTTTATCTGGATGGTGCACTTATGGTCAATTTGCATGTCCTTCTTGCAACATGAATACTCAATCTAGAAGGCTCAAACATGGTAAAAAGTTTTGCTACATGGGTCATCGACGTTTCTTGAAGCTAGGGCATAAATATCGAAATGATGCAAAATCATTTGATGGGACTAAAGAGTCAAGACCTGCACCTTGTCCAATATCTGGGCCCTTGGTTCTGAATCAAGTTAGAGGCATAAATTTCACTCTTGGTAAGTTGAGTCAAGTGGTAAGTGGGGTGATGAAAAACACATGGAGAAAGAGAAGTATTTTTTTCAAGTTGCCTTATTGGGAGTACAATTTGATGCGCCACAACCTTGATGTAATGCATATAGAAAAAAAATGTGTGCGATAACTTGATTTATACATTGTTGGGTCTTGGTAAAAAGTCAAAAGATAACTTGGAAGCTCGGTTGGACTTGATAGACATGAACATAAGACCAAGCATATGGCCGCAACAACGAGCTAATGGGAGGACATATCTACCTCCTACTTATTTTACAATGTCCTCAGAGGAAAAGAAGTTATTCTATGAAGTGCTAGAAAATGCTAAGTTTCCACATGGCTACGTATCTAACATCTCACGCTGCATTCGTAAACGGAAAATATCAGGGCTGAAAACTCATGATTGCCATGTTATAATGCAAGAACTTCTTCCTCTTGCTTTGCGTGGAACAGTAGATCAGAAAGTGACTAAAGATGCCTTGCTGAAAAATAGACCGAATCGTATACCAAGGGACCAATGGATTGGTCTTGTCTCTTATTGGGTTTCTGATAAAGCAAAGGTAACAATTATTTCTCTTTTGTATTTTATGGAATGCTTGCATTGTTTCTCTTTAGTTTTTATAAATAAATAAATTATATGATTCTATTTTTGTGTTACGATAATAGAGGCGTAGCCAAGCAAACAGAAGCAATAGAGCGAAGCAAAAAATGCCTCACACAGGAGGATCCAAAAGCATTCCAACCTTGATGGATGAAAAGGTATTGTAGCTCAATATTATACTATTCGTTATATGTGGGACTAATTTGTTTGTTATCAATTTAACTATGTTAGGCCATCAATGGGATAGAGCCTACACGAGCAGAAGTTTACATATTAACTCATACAAAACGTAAAGATGGTAGACCTCTGGATGAGGAGTCTGCAAAAACAATGGTAAGATTTCTAAATTATATTGAAACAACTGCTACTCTAACTTTGGTGTTTGAGTGGCTTTGAATTGTAATGTTGATTATACTCAGGATATGATACAAGAAAAGTTGAATAGTGGTGAGACATCTAATCAACAATCTCATGGCAGTGTTGCTTGGGAAGGAGATGTGTATTCCCAAGTGTTGGGAGCTGATAAAAGTGGTTATATTCGTGGTTTAGGCCTTGGTCCAACTCCTTCTGTATTGTGGGGTAATAAATCTTCCCTAGGAAATATTACTGCAGTTATGACTGATGAGACAGCCCAAAGGTTAGAGAAAGAGATAAATGAGTTAAAGGAAAAACATGATGAAGAAATGAATTTGATGAAACAAAATCAAGCTAAGTTACTTTCAGAAGTATTTTTCTTGAGACAAGTTGTGGAAAAACTTATTCCTGGGGGGTCATTTGTGCCTCCAAACTTTAATGGAAGCTCATTTGGACAGGTTAGGTTTTCAAAGCTTTTAAATCTTTTTCTTAAAATTTGATGTTATAAACCATGTTTATTATCTTAAATTGTAATCTTTTATAGGCCCCTGATGCTAATAGTGGCCATGGATGAGAACCACAAGCACCACCGTGCTTTTATGGGATATGCCAGGAAGTAAAATAGTTAAGCAAAAAGATAATAGGTATATTTGATCTTTTCACTGATATTGGTAAGTTCTTACGCTTTGACTGAATATTGCGTGGTTTATGATTACGTTTCACATTTGTATCTTATTTTTTAGTAACTTGTATTGTTTTTGTTCTTGCAGGATTAAGTTCAATTGATTCAAATTACTATTTTACATATTGATTCCATAAGTTTTTCAATGTCATTGAACATATAGTGTTCTTTTAGCGTTATACAGTTTGTATCCATAAACCTTTCAGTGATAATGAACAGAATGTAATGTGACTATGTGATTACACAAGTTATTGGACTCAAAATGACACTAGTTATTAGATTCAAATCCATTTCATGTGAAGTTAATAATAGTTGTTATTTTTTTGTTATGAATTTAATGGAATATATTTTGTTTTGATAAAATGAATTTTACTATAATTTATTTTGAACATTTGTATATCATGATTTAAGTGTTTTATGATTAAATATTGTTGTCGTTAAAACTTTTGTTAATCAAATCATACCCGCTTTGAGTGAGAAATAATCTTAATATTTCATGGTAATAGTAATTGTTGAAAAAAGTCAGTTAGAACTTTTAGCGGCAATAAAAAAAGCTGGCAAATGAACTTGAAAGACAATTCTAAAATCATATTTAGTGGCTATTAAAATTGCTGCTAAAGGTCATGATAATTGTCGCTATAATTTTTGACTTTTAGCGGCAATTATTTGGGTTTTTACCAGCTTTTCCTACAATTGTCGGGAAAGCTTTTAGCGACATTGGATACACCGACTAATTAATAATTGCTTGTAAAGATTTTGGTGGCTATTATTATTGCCGCTAATGGTTTTAATAATTGCCGCTAAAGATGCTTTTTGTTGTAGTGACGCACGTAATGTTAGATTTAATATTAGGCTTAATTGCATTTTTAATCCCTCAACTTTTTAAATTGTGCAATTTTGGTCCCTTAAAAATTTTAATTGCACTTTTGTCCCTTATCTTTTTCCATTGTGCGATTTTGGTCCCTCAAGAAATTTAATTGCACTTTGAATCCTTCAATTTTGTGAAATTGTGCAAAATTAGTCCTTGTAGGGATCAAAATAAAGGCTTTTATTGCACAATTTCATAAAGTTGAGGGATTAAAAATGCAATTAAATTTCTTGAGGGACCAAAATCGCAAAATTGAAAAAGATGAGGAACAAAAATGCAATTAAAATTTTTAAGTGATCAAAATCGCACAATTTAAAAAGTTGAGGGACTAAAAGTGTAATTAAGCTTACTAATTTTTTTTTTTGATAAGGAAATATATTCATTCATTCAAATTGATAGAGTACATCGATGACAATACAGATCCAAAATTGCTAAAAATCGAAAATGATGAAACTGCAAACAAACTCACAGCACCCAGGTTAAAAGCATAATACAATAAAGTTAAATTGCTTACAAAAGTGATACCATCGAAGTCACCGGAATACCCACGCTTCCGGATCTGTAGCATTAAGACTTAAGTCTTAAACAAATCTGTGATGGATCGAAACAGATCTGTTTTAATATTACTATTTTTTGTTTAAAAAAAAGATTTAATATTACTATTGTACGATTATCTTATATCCAATAGCTAGGTTGAGAAAGAAATTTGATTCACAGCTGGACGAAAAGGCAAAGATATTTTCCAAAGAAAAACGGTATAAGTATGAGTAAATCCACAATATTGTCTTTGTAATTGTAAGATTGTATCAATTTGATTCATGTACCAATTTGATCGCTGAAATTTATAAGGTCGTATCAACTTGGTTCCTGACGTAGGGACTTGATTGATTAACGTTTGACAATTTCAGAGATGTTTTTGAAATTTCAAAAATGTTAGGACCAAGTTGATATGACCTTCTAATTTCAGGGACCAAAGTGGGGAATCAAAAGTATAGGTATATTACTCTCATTTATAATTATCTTTTAATATATTGTCACATAAATTTTTTTACATCATCAATCAATTACAAATTATCTCATGTGAAACTAATTATGATAAGAGTCAAACATTTTTAATGATGTGATAATTTATGATTAGTTGAAAGTGTAAATATCTTTACACTGATAGTGCATACCAATTAAACTATATATGTATATTTTTGGCAAACTAAAAGTACATATGTTTATAAAATTGATTTAATTTGTATATATTATCAATGTAAAGATTTCATGCATTTTCAACTAATCCTAAGTTGCTACCTCATTAAGAATGTTTGATTGTTATCTTAATCACTTTAAAAATCACTCATGTGATAAATTGTGATTGATTGACAGTGTAAAATGTGTATCAAATTTAAACTCTTAGAAAATAAATTGACCTTATAATTAAATAATAAAACTTCTACAAATATAAATAGAATTAAAGCAGTATATATTATCAGTGCAAAATATTTTTCAATGACATCCACTAATATTTTGACATCTGTATTTTTATTTAATAACTAAAATAAAAAATTAAAACTAAATGTTTATTTGTCAAAATATAATTGGTTGTCAATATAAAACTCTTTTATACTCACAACGCATATCAATTAAACTCATATATATATATATATATATATATATATATATATATATATATATATATATATATATATATGCTTTGTCAACCAATCACATATCACGTAGCATATGTGTGACTTTTAAGATATTTACTTTAAAAGTCAAATATTTTTAATGTTGCATGTTGCAATATATATGATTGATTGACAGTTTATAAATCTTTATACGGACAATGCATTACAGTTAAATATCATATATATATATATATATATATATATATATATATATATATATATTGATTTATATAATTTTATCTTTTGATTATAGTTTTTTTTAAGCAATCTTTTGATTATAGTTAAGATTTTATCTTATTTTATCCATATTTATTTTCTAATTTTATAACATATATATGTATGATGTAAGGTAATGGGACCATTCAAAAGTTGTCTACGTAGCACTATTTATATTGATTTTCAGCCGTTAAGAAACAAAATGGTCCAAAATAAAAAGTATCAATGACATTATTCTAAAAAAAAAAAGAAACAAAATGATTCCAAATGTTCTCTCCGTCTTTATATAAATTTAGAGTTGACTAACAAACCTCAAGGCCATTTGTTAGAGCATCTCCATCCGAAGTGTTTAAGCCACTTTTTCTTATAGCTTCGGTGCTTAATAAGAGCCTACATTGGAACCTGATGCATGTGAAGTATCAGGTGAGCACGGGTTGCTTATCATTTATGTGGGTCATAGTGTCAGAATTAATAAAAAATCTACATTGATGTAAAAATTAGATAATTATGACATAATAAAAAATTAGTTGATGAAAAGTATAGATGTGAAGTTACTTGTGAGGCTCATTTGATAAAAATTTTAAAGTTTTTGGATTGAAGAGATGAGTGACTTAAATTGTAAAATATAAATATGAATCATGTGTAATGATAGGACCCCTTAAGATGTGTACAAAGTAAAAAATAAAAGAGAATGATGCATTGGAGATGCCTTTAACCAATTAAAAATAATAAGCATTAAATAAAAACTTAAGCATTTATTGTATAGGAACTTAAAAAATCCTTCATTTTTATTTGAACACTAAGTCACGTTTGTAATTTAATAGTGGTATTTTTGGCAATTGATATCACTTTTGAGTGTTATTTATCTTGACGCTATTAAAAGAAAACGCTTTCAAGGAAACATCATCTAAGCTAAGGTAGTGCATCTCCTGAGAAACGCTATCTAAGCTATGGACCTAAGATAGCACTTCAACCATGAAACGCTATCTAGCTATTATTGGAACCTAAGATAGTGTTTCATGTAGGAAACGATATACTTTGTGGCACCTACAATAACGCTTCCGACATGAAGCGCTGTCTTAAGTCCCTATTTTCTTTTAAGTTTGTTGCTATACGCATTCCCCTTGCAAGCATTCAGAGGATACTGAGTGATCCAAAATAGTACTGTAATAGAAAAATAATCCAATTCAGAGCAAAGAACAAGAACAAGAACAACAATAACAACAAGAGACATACCAGCCACTTGTACAGTCAAAAGCAATAAAGAATGAAAACAAATATGGCAAGAACGAATGAAAACTGTACTTAATTGTTTGCAAAAGATATTGTTTACAAAAGTGCCAAGATAATCTGTTTACAAAAATTTGCAAAACCAATCAGGAATGAAAATGTAAATGAAGTTAGTATACTGACATCATTCTTTCTTGACTTCATTTATCGAAAACTCTGAGTAAGTATTTGTGCCATCCGTGCGAATACTATAACCAATGATATGTTTAGCAATTGAAACTATGATTGTGAAGCTACATGTTGGCTTGCCTAATCACACTACAAGTCTCCTCTAATCATTTACGTAAAAACTTAACCAAACTTAGGCCTAACGCTATGCTTTTTCGTATTAGTGGTCTTTGTTGAGTCTCCAAATGTCTGATGTGCATTTACCTTAGTTTTGATGAGATTAAAACAGTTATTCAATGATTTAATTGAACCCGTCTGTGGTATTTAACTCGTCTACTTAGTGTGTAGATTAAAACATTAAGTGTCTATATGAACTGTTCACTCGTCTGAACTTAGATAAGTTCACTCGTCTGCACTAACTTAAGTTCACACGTCTGAACCAACTAAGGTTCACTCGTCTGAACTGAGATAAGTTCACTCGTCTGAACTAGCTAAGGTTCACTCGTCTGAACTAAGAGAAGTTCACTCGTCTAATGAAGTCTTCAACCGTCTGATCAAAGGAAGACTCACCCATCTAAAAGACTTTGCAACTGACGTCATCTCTTTATTAAAGAGTTAACCCGTCTAATGAAGCTACTCATCCGTCTAGTGACTAACGTTAAAGAATACATTGGATGAAAGCTGTCTCGACTCTGATAAGGAACTTCAACAAAGTGCTTTGCCTGAACACAACTGCATCTTACATCAAAAGGGAACGTCTTTTCTCTACAAACAAAAAGCACGTATACAGACCTGCTGAGACCAAAGGTATATCAGAAGTCTGTATCACTCTGATGAAAGAGAACAAGCGAAATTTCTTATGCTTTAATGGCTGATCAGAACGACTCTATTGCATTTATAGAAGATCTGCAAGAAGCCAAGCCTTCAGACTTTGTGTCTAATGGCTTTAAAATCTTGAAGCCTATTTAATGAAGAAGACTTCGAAGATTCAAGTAGACAAGAAAACGATCAAAGCAATCAAGAGCAATTACTCTGTACATTTATATCTTCATTCTTTCATTATTTATTCTTCAATCATTTGAAGTTATTACGCAGTCTTTTAGATCTTCACATTTAATACACTCGTCTAAGTGCTTGTGAAAGACTTGCAAAGTGTAATTTTTTTACAACTTCTCTCAAACAAACCCGTCTGAGCCTGAAGAGGCTAAGTGTGCAAACAATACTTGTTTGAAGCCTGGAGAGGCTAGGTGTGAAAACAATACTCGTCTGGAGCCTGAAGAGGCTAGGTGTGAAAATAATACTTGTCTGTCATGTAACCTAAATCAGTTATAGTGAGAAAACTTGGTGCTGCCAAGGACTGGACGTAGCCTCATTGTTAAGGGGTGAACCAGGATAAAACCTGCTGAGTGATCTCTCTTTCCCTTAACTCTTTAGTTTGATTATTTGTCTTAACTATCATCTAACTAAAGGGGTTTATAATTGTGTTTGTCAAACCTTTTTTTTATCATGCATGATTGTGTGTTTTCTGTGAAAACCTTCAGACGAGTTATCAGTCTGATTGACCTGTCTGTGTTTACTCATCTATTATAACCCGTCTGTGCTTGCGAAAAAGTTTCTAAATTCCGCATAAATTTGTCAAACACCATTCAACCTCCCTCCTAGTGTTTGCGTCTGTCTATTTCAGTCTTGACCTACAACACCATCAATTTCACATCCCTAGAATCAATATCACAAGTTTATATAACACAAGAGACAAAACAACTCACAATCCCTAAAACCTTAATATAAAGAATAGAGACCATTTTTTTTAAAAAAAAAGTACATAAAGAGTAAAAATCACACCTTGAAAACCACATAATTATCTATATTGTTAGATAATTGCAAAGACTAGGAGATCCGCTTCCTCAATTCAACAGAAGCGAAAAACGAGTTATAAAAACATCGTAAAACATCAAACAAGTATAAAATGTCTAAAAAGCATAAAAATGAAACAAATTGTTTGGAACTTAAAGGGTTGTTATTACAAACAAAATGCAGATTCTGAGGTTGAATACTAAGGAGCTTGCCGAAACTTTGCTTTCTCAATTCAATTATCCCACATACCCAGAAGAAGAAAACAACTATAAAAAATCTCAAAAGCAGAAAACGACCATATTTGAGTTAATGACCTTCTCAACACTTTTAATTCTGGAAAGTGGAAGTTGAACCTTGTAAATTATTTGAAATTGCGAAGGTGAAGAGACTTACTAGTCGACGTGGAAGACGAAGATAGTGAGTTGCTCGGTGGTGTTGGTGAAGAAGCAACATCATAGTAACCCTAAATCGTGAAAGGGTTACGGGTATTTCAAATGTTAGTGCTGAAGAGACTTACCAATTGATGTGGACAACCTGCGACGGAGAGTGTGAGTTGCTCCATGGTGGTGCTCGGAGTGAGAAAGTAAAAAAGAGCGTGGGTTTGGAAGAGTATGAAAGCAATAGTCACACAAAAGGTTTTGTTTTTTTAAAATTGGGGGAAAACGCTTTCACATAGAAGCATTGTTAAAGTTATATATTTTAATAGCATTTTCTAAGAGAAGTGCGCATTGTTAAATGTATATATATTTTAATAACGTTTCCTCAGGTAACGTTATTATATTTTATAACCATTAAAGGTATACCATCTCCTTAAATAGCGTTTTTATGAGTAAATGCTATTATATCTTGATAGCACAATTTTTAGAGAAAAATACCTAATGACATGGGCATGCGCGACTGCAGGTGTGTGTGAACCTTTGACTCTCTGATAACCTTCCACTCTCTCTAACAGGGCACGACTGCACGTACTCCTTCATCTTCTCCACTAACTTTGTAACTTCTATTTGCGGTTTCTCTCTGAAAATGCACAATTGCACGTCTTCACACGTCTTCTCTATAAAAAGAGTTCTCTCTGGTAAACTTTTTACTTTTTGAGCTATTATTCCCTACCATTGGTAAAACCTTAACCATTCGTTTATTTCATTCTCTAAAAATCTTCACACAATGCCAAAACATTCTTCTCATCCCATCTTTAAAATCAAGAGCATTGATCTTCAAGAGCTCAAGAAGGATGGATTTGACGATACTACATAGGTTGCGGCTCAAGGATGGACTCATTTATTCACCCTTGATCATCTCATCCCTATGGTAGAACGTAGGGAGTTATAGTTCAACATTGAGATAAAAAAGGACGAATCCATCATTGGCCACGTAACTGATAAACTAGCAATAATCACTCAAGATCCTGTTCTTGACATAATGGAAGCTCCAAACAAGGGTCTGGTGAGTTTCAGAAGCTTGGAATGGATAAGGGGAGACCCGAGCCTTTCTCTCAAAAAGGTATATCAAACCATATTTGGGAACAATGCTGGTCAAAAGAAGAATGAGACCAAACTAATGACCAACAAGGCTAGATTCTTCTTGGAGTGAAGTCGCCCTTTCATTCTTCCTGCGGAACTTCTGAAAAAGAAAATTTCAAAAATAGAAATGACCATCGTCTATCACATCCTCGGTGGCTTCCAAATCAACCTTTCATTCCTCATAATGGAATATCTGAAAGACTCTCTCCACAGGAATACTGATATACCGTATGGAATGCTCTTTCAAACAATCTTCAGACGTCATGTTGTCCATATGCATGATGTGCCTAAAATGATTCTTGCACACACAACTCTCACCACCGCCTACCTCAGGAAAACTTGATAAATTGAACTATGGGGAGGGATGGAAAATCCTAATATTATCATGATTGATTCTTCCTCAAAATGTACATATCCAGAATCTTCGTCACCACCATCTCCAACTGAATCTGCTATGGGGAAGATTTAGCCTAAAAGAAAGCGTTCCTATGGTTAGGCCTATCCCAACGCATCACAACCTTTCGACATTGGGATGATTTCCCCAGTAAGAGAAAAGTGACTCAAGAGGAGTCACCTTCAATGAGGGGAAAAAGTTTTGACATTCCATCCTCTTCATCGTCATCTTCTGATTTAGTCTTTTTGGAAATACTTTACAAGGTTCAAATTACACTTTACACTTCCAGAATTACAAGTGCTGAGAAGGACATTAACTCAAATATGGCCTTTTTTATGCTTTTCATATATTTTATACTTGTTTTCTGCTTCTGGGTATGTGAGATAGTTGAATTGAGGAAGCAGAGTTCCGATAAGCTCCTCAACATTCAACCTTAGGAACTGCATTTTGTTTGTAATAACAAACCTTCAAATACGAAATAATTCCTTTCTTTTTTCTGTTTTTCAGACATTTTATACTTGTTTTCTGCTTTAGGGTGTTCTTGTAACTCATTTTCTGCTTCTGGGTATATGTAACATAGTTGAGTTGAGGAAGCAGATCTCCAACTCTCTGCAGTTATCTAATAATATAGATACTATGTGGCTTTCAAGGTTTCATTTTTACTCTTTATATATGCCTTTTTATTTAAAATAAGTTGATTTCTATTTCTTTATTTTAAGGTTTTGAAGACTGTGAGTTTGTGGGTTTTGTCTCTTGTGTTATATGAACTTCTGATATTGATTCCAGGGATGTGAAATTTATGGTGTGTAGGTCAAGACCACAAATCTGAAGTAGTGTTAGGCCTAATACTAAAGTTGTGTTCCCCAGGTCTACATGTGACGTTATAAGTCTCTCTCTCTCTCTTTCTCTATCTCTCTCTCTCTCTCATACTTGCATACACACACACATATGTTTCTAGACATGTAGAGAGATTTTTGTTTTGTTTTATATATGTGTCCCTATTTCTCAACTGGTACTTAGTTATGCATGGTAAGATATTTTTATTTAGTAATTGATTTTGATTAATTTTTTACATAAATGATTAAATGGAGAATTGGAGTGTGATTAGGCAAGCCAACCTATAGCTTCTTAATCGTAATTTCAATTTCCAAACATATCATTGGTCGGTATTGGCACAAATACGTACTCAGAGTCTCACCTAAATGAAGTCATGGAAGAGTGATGTTAGTATACTAACTTCATTTATGTTTTCATTCTTGATTGGTTCGGTAAAATTTGTAAACAGCTTATCTTGACATTTTTCTAATTAAAGAGTATATTTTGTAGTAATTAGGTACAATTTCTATTCTTTCTTGGCATTTTTATTTTCGTTCTTTATTGGTTTTGATTGTACAAGTAGTTCGGCTCTTGTTATTCTTGTTCTTTGCTATGAATTGGCTTATTTTTCCTGTCCAAGTACAGTTTTGGATCAATCAATATCTTCTCAATCTTTGCAGTGGAATGTGTATAGCAACATGCTAAAAAAATATAGGGACTTAAGATAGCGCTTCTTGTCGGAAACGTTGTTGTTGGTGCCACAAAGTATAGTGTTTCCTAGATGAAACATTATCTTAGGTTCCAACAATAGATAGAGTTTCATAGATGAATCGCTATCTTAGGTCCATAGCTTAGATAACATTTCCCAGGAGATGTGTTACCTTAGCTTAGATAGATTAGATAATATTTCCTAGAAGAAGCGCTTTCATACTTATAGTTACGAGTTATGACAACGCTTCAAAAACGCTATCGTTGATTACCCCCCTTTGAACTGCGCCAAGATAGAAAGTCCTATCAATTGCCAAAACTACGCGTTATTAAATTCTGAATATGGCGTAGTGTATGCAGAGAAATTCTCTCTTGCTACAGCTGATTGCTTTCACCACAACACCCCTAGTATGACATAGGGACCAATAGTTTGAATCACAGTTTAGGAGAGGGATGGAAAGAATAGGTTGTGGATGATCGATTTTTGACCTTGTCGAGGGGTTGACTTTGCTGGATATGGCTTCTTCCGATGGCCACTTAATTGGGAGCATGTGGTATTCTCCATATTTAGAGGCGGTCAAACTCCACATTGGTTTACGGTTTGGTTCTATTTCGGTCTGTCAGAGATCCCAACGTCATAGCAGCTTGTCGAAGATCGGTAACTCGCGGTTAATGACTGATTTGAGGTGGTTTGATTTAAGAGCGGGACAACGTCATATTTTTAGCCTTTGTAGAGAACATTGTTGCCCAGAACTCGGTTCTTGTAGAGGTTGACAAATGAAAGCAGGAATGTGGGGATGGGACAAGGATGCCAAAGACAACATCCATGACTACACTTTGTGTGAGATGTGTATAAGATAGGCCTTTGAATTGTCACTTGCTCATGATATGTGTAATTAATATTAGTTGTTATAGGGTGCTCTTTTATTAATCTATAGACAAATATATTTGAAATGTATATTTTTAGTGCCAGTACATGCTATAATTAAATTTAATAAATTATATTAAGTTAACTTATTTTACAGTCATTGTTGATTAAGTGAAAAAATAACTGTTGATTAACAAAATCAACGGTTGAGTCACTTTCCCTCTCTCTCATATATGGCCTCTTATGACAAAAAAAAAAAAACTTTAGTTTATTTAATTCCATTTTAATTCACTATTAACAAAACTTCCCTGAAGTTCTTCCCGCCCTTCAATTTCAATTGCTCTTGACAATGAGAGCCAAATCGAATCTTCCTGCCCTCCAAACTCTTATCATTCAACTCCAAGACCAACTGAAAATCAAAAGAGAAGCAATTTGATCCTTGTCTTTCAGTTCCTCCTTTGATGCACTCGAACAATGTTTATTCATATCATTTTATACTCAGGATATATATTCATTGCAACATTGATAAACTATGTCCAAAAATGGTGGTCGCGGATAGGGTTTTAATATGTTTTTGTAATATGGTGAAAGCTAGCTTTTCCACAAGGAAATGCTATTAAATATAAATCTTTAATAACGCTTTTTCAAGGAAGCACTATCAAAAGTGTCACCTTTAATAGTGTTTCGTTGAAAAAGCGCTAGTAAATTTTACCAGCTTCACCTTTTATATTGTTTCCTCAAGGGAACATTATTAAAGGTAAACCCATGATCACCTAATCATTAAACAATACTAGACACAAAAAGTGGAGTTAAAAAATCTTCTATTTTGGCTTAAACTTTGAATTTGTAGAGATTTACTTTATTAAACAACCCTATATAATTTAATAATCTTTTTCAAAAGTGTATAATTTAATGAATTTGAGGCCTATTGATTTGTTCCTTCTTTAACTATTTGTAGAAACCCCAAATTTCTTTTCATTGAAATAGAAACAAATAGCAATATTCTATTTTTTAGAATTACCATCAGCGTAATAGCTCAAAAAACAAATAGATGTGAAGCAAAATTTCTTTCATTATTGACAACAAGGGTTATAATTTTACAGTTGTATGGTTCTCGTGCATTTGGTCCATCTGGAAAGCTCGTAATATGTTAGTTTTTCAATCAGAGAGTGTTTAACCGGATGTTATTATGGAGAAGGTAAAAGTACAGGCTTGGAATTGGATAAAAACAAAGCTAAAAGGTTTCGAATATTCTTTGTCATAATGGTTTATTAATCCTTCTTCTTGTCTTGGTATCGGGTAAGGTTTCATTTACAACAAAATGTTAGGGGGGTAACTCTAGTGTAATTATACGGTGGTTGGGGTGATGACTAGTATATACAATAAGAGGAATTAGTTTTGGTGTAACAATTATTTGCAGCAGTTTCCGATCTCTGGGGGACTGTCACAATGCAAAATAGTTGATACTGAGATGAAGGACTTCGCAGGTGTTGGGCGCAGAGGCTTGATGGGTGTTTGCAGAAGCTGAGATCAAGCTATGTTTGCTGTCTTGCTGTGTTTTTCTGCTGATTCTCAGGGCGGTAATAGGCTGGTTTGTGTTTGTTGTAAGGGAAGCCAAAGACTCTTTATTGTCATTGTGAAAGAGCTTGCCGTGCAAGAGGGGCTGTCATAGGCGTAGAACTCTATTGCACTTGACTTGAATGGATATGGTACTTTAAACTGTTGAGGCAGGGTCGCGGATTGGTAGCGGCTTCCCTGGTGTAAGCAACTATAATTGGTAATTGTTGCTTCCAAAACACACTTAAAGGTAAATGTATCCTGTCGCGGAAGTAATATAGGATAGAATTCCAAATATATATCGTATTCAAGAGATTAATTGTGATATAATAATGATAAAGTAAGTACTGGAATAGAGAAATCATTGTGCTATTCAGACTAATCAAGTACTAATAATGATATAACAATAGTAACAGATAGTGAAAGAGAAATAAAAGAGTTGAGAATTCCAGAGTAAAGGAGCCTAGAGTCGTGGTTTCACTTGTACTTTCGATACCCCCAAATCCTAATTCTATTCAATTTCGCAGTTGATTTTCGAATATCAATCCCTCTAAAGAAAACTATTAGTTATTTGTCAGGCATTCAATATTCTTTTTCCCAGATGAACCCAATGGTTGTCAGGTAAAAAGTTTAAATGATTAGAAAGCATAAAGAGCAAAGAGGTTTAATGACTGATAGAAGTAAATCACGTTTTCTCAAATCTATAATTTAAACCCCAGTTATCCTATAAATCTACCAATTTAATTGGGCTTGATAGTCAAAATATCAATCAAATGATTAAGGGCATACAAAGGGTGTACAATCCTAGTATGGGATGAAGAACAACAAAGTAACACTATTCAAATCGCAACTTTGAAACTAAATAGAATTCGAATTAATGCTAAGACATAGCAAAAAGATTTCTAATAATACAAGATCCACCACAACACTAGTGGTGAATTTAGCTCCCCATAATAATAGATAAAACCAAAGTCAACAATGGAAAACACATCGTGAAGAGTTTGAAGAAGAAATATCTCCAACTTAACCCCTAAGTGCAAATCCTACTCTAGAAATCTAAACCAAAAAGAAAACAAACCAATAAAAATTGCTAAAATAAGTCTATAACTGATAACTGTTGATGAGAGTGGAACAGAGGCCTCTATTTATACGAAAAATTGGAGAAAAGCCTAAAATTTGCTGTCAGCACCGCCAGCACGGCTATGCTCCATTTTCGTAAAACAATGTCATAGTGCATGGGATTGAGCACGGCCGTGCTCATTTTTAGCACGGTCATGTTTCGTGTCATATTGCATAGCCTTGTAGATCTTTTCGTAAGCTTTCCAATGCCATAAAAAACGCCTTAACCGGACATTCATAGCTCAAGTTATGATCAAAACGGTGACGGGGGATACATGCAGAAATCTCTTCTGTGCAGCCAGCACGGGCGTGCTCATCAGTCAGCACGACCGTGTCCTTTATTATGTCAGGCTGTGCTTCATTCTTCACAAACATACCAACTTCGTAAAACAATATTGTAGTGCACAAGCATCAGCACAAACATGCTCTTCAGTCAGCACAGTCGTGTGCTCTTTAGTTGTAAGGTCGTGCTAGCTTCAATCAGCCCTTGCTTATTTGAATCAGGCCTTGCTTCACTTTGGTTTGGGCGTGATGGTATTTGGCACGACCGTGATGGATGGCTTTGGAGGGCCTGCACGGGTGTGCTCACACATGGCACGGCTGTGCTAACCTCAAAACTTCAATATTCTCTCCATTGTAGTTAAAAAAAATTCATTTATCTTCAGAAGTTCATCAAACTGCCTCTAAACGTCACTTCTGTCAAAACTTAAATAAAAGGGGTGAAATATAATAATATTTATCATGAAATGCATCGAAATTCAACCCAAATACCCCCTATAAAATGCACAGAATTTCAGTAGTCAAGCTTAGGGGGTCCTTTGATGCACTATGTAATCCGGGGAGCCTGCTTATTATGTTGTTGGCATTCTCTTGTAAAGCTAGGACGGGTCTCATATTTACTCCTTTGCTTGGCAATTGGGTGTTTTATTGTGGATTTTATCTTGTAATTTCATCTTTGTTCTTAATATATTTTGGCTTTTTCAAAAAAAAAAAAAAAAAAACAAGAGTTACAATTTTAGAATTGGCATGAAAAAAAATCAAGGAGAAATTATACATTCCAAGTGAATATATAATTACTAAAACTCATTGACAACTCTTTCAATTATATTTGAATACATAGTTCTTTCATACAGCTCAAAAAATAAATAGATATGAAGTTCTTGACAACAAGAGTTAGTTAAAGTTCTCCAATTGGAGTTGTTCTCTCTCTACCTTATTGATTTCAACCTTGCAAAACAAAGAGAACACTAACAAGCCTTCCCATGAAGAAATCAGAAACACAAGGTAGATTAGTGCGGCTAAGGGGACAAAAATGACACTTCCATACTACTCTATCTTCTTGTTAATCCTCAGACGATTAGAGCAGTACAACAGTGTTTGAGCCTTCCCCTTTTTTTCTTGGGCGTCTTCGTCTCACTATCTTTGACAGAGAGAGCATATGAGAGGCGTCATCATATTCTTATATCTTGTCGTCTGTCATGACATTTAGGATCGATGGACTGCCCTCTTCTGGACATTAGTCATGACACACGACAAGAAGATATGGGAGTGCAGGATTTTTTGGATTATATTGAGACTCATAAGTCATAAGAGAGATCCACAAATGAAAAATACAGAGAAGAATGAGAGTTTATAAAATTTGTAGTGTGGGATAAGAACATTGAGGAGAGTTGTTTATAGGAGAGATTGGTTCAGGGTTTAGTTGCGTTGGTTCAATATATATTAAGGAAAAATTGATTATGGACAGTTTTCTATACGTTGAAAGTTGAATATATCAAGTTTTCTGTGCAGAGGTTTATTGTATGTTCCTGAACTGTGTCAACTGACGTGTAGAGAATTAGTCACCTAGATCGTATTGTTTTAATACAGGGGAAAGATAGCGTTTCCTCAAGCATGTGCTATTATAGTGACTCCTTTAATAGCGCTTGATTGAGGAAATGTTGTTAAATGTTATATCGTTCAATATATATATATATAGCGCTTTTCCTAAGAAATGATATTTAAGATGAAGCGCATTTTTAAAATAAACATGGGGGTAAAGATAGCGTTTCATTGGAAAAACGCTATTGATGGTATATATTTTAATAGTGTTTCCTTGGGGGAGTGCTGTTAAACATCTCTGCGTATTTTTTATAGTGTTTCTTTCCCGAATCGTTATTAAGTGTGTGCTATTAAAGGTCGATTCTGATATACTGTACATTTGGTACTGGAATAAGAAGGTTATAGATTATTCTTTGGCTTGTTCCTAAACTTATGGAAGATTAATAGCATATTTGGATTATAGTTTGTAAATGATGGTTTTGTCATCAACCAACTTGTTCAAAAGTTAAAGCAGTTAGATGAAGACGCGGTGAATAGTTTTATTAAATCTCTAATAATGACTAATGCACATGCTCATCTAATTTACCATAGGCTGAAATTCAATTTTTATTTAAAAGAACATAGGCGATCTATATCACTTTAACCAAAAAAAGAGTTTGATATCATGTTGTGAATTTAACTCTTCCAAAAAAATTCAAGTTATTAGGTCACACATAAATGACTTTATTATATCCCTACTAAATTTGACCCAGATATTCAAACACAACCTAGCCATAGTTTTCCTAAACATATTATTTGCAGATGAAACTCAAACACATGTTAATATGAAATTTGAGATGTGCAAACTATAATCCAACTCCCTGCTATCTAAAAGTTGCTCTCTCTTAAGGGATGAGGGTAGCTGAACTGGTTTGAGCTAAACGTATAAGAAGTCGACGGATAAGGGTTCAAACCCTAGCAAATAAGAAAAAAACTAACATAACAATTAACATCCGCATTCGGTTATGATGGAATGTGTATACTGGGGACGTGTTAACCATTATGTGTACTAGTTTAGATATGCAAAGTACCCAGATACAACCATGACGATAAGATCTGTGAGATATTACAGTGTAAAGCCTCTAACACAAGGTTAAACAAAATTAATTAGGAAGGGATTATAAGATAAATGTGATATCGTGAATTATTAATAGAACGGATTGTACGTTGATCCTACAGGTGTATCCAGTTGCTAGTTGATACTTTAGGAGTTCAATAAGCAAGAGAAATATTGTTACACCGAGGAGACAATGTGCGAGCTCCACGGTTGCTATGTCGGTTATACAAGTACTTTAAAGAATGTTAGACTCATCCCACGATGTGGCCGCCCTAGGACCTATATTTGTTTATTACCTGACAGAATTCAATTTTTGTTTATTATATTCATGGAGACTCCCACGTTCGTTGTTCAATATCAGAAACGCGCATGCTAGCTACATGCTCTATCTCTCGAGTTCTAACTTCTACTTATACATCACTATCACCATTAATTAAGAGACTTTTAATCACAGTTAGTCTCGTCTCAATGATTACATTACATTACACTTAGACTTAGACCCCCCGTTGCCAATTATGATGACATTGTTTTAATAAGTCTAAGGTGTTTAAAGGCCATTGGGGATTATATTAAAAATTATCATGGAATGAATCTTTGGTCCCATATGAGTTGTCCTTTGCCTTGAATTGGCCTCTCAGTGTGACTCCCAGAGTTTAGTTACAGAGAACTAGGTCCTATTTATGACAATAATTACGATTTAAATAATGATATTTACAAATGAAGTCAATCCTTATATTAACATTTTTAATTTCTTGGGATTGGTATAAATGTGTCTGTAGCTTTCGCTGATGGCCAGCAAAACTTAATTAGCTTCTCTTTTTCAGTGGCATTAGACCACAAGAATACCCTTTTTTTCCTCCTTAGGCAAATCTTTCTAAGTATACATAATAGAATTAATGGAACCACTAGGAGCCTTCCCTGATGGAGAATGGGACTTCTTTCGTAGAATGTTTGCCAATGAGGAGCATGATTATTACTCACCACAATTTCTTGACCAAAGTTCAATTCTGCTTGGGGAACATGATCATGGATTGAACATTGGAATACAATCCACATTTTGTTCTGCTCCTGAAGCTGGTGAAAATGAGAATGTATTTTATTCCATTGATGCTCACAACTCAAATTTGCAGTATATTTCTCAAGAAAGTAGTTACAGTAGCAATTATAGTGGCGATACTGTTCCGGGTCATACAAACTACTATTTTAGTTATCCTGATAATCATGTACTTGCAAATGATACTAATTGTTTATCCATGGATGAGAAAAATCTTGCCTCTTTTGTCCCCTTGCCTTCTGACATTGTAATGGAAGAGAATGTCAACTTGAATGAAGATGAGGGAAGTGACAGAATGGAGAATTTTGATCACAATCTAGTGCAACCTATTGTTTTTCCCACCAAGCAGTTGCAGCTCAAAAGGAAGCTTGATGTGCCAGAACTGGAGGTGCCTGCAGAAGATAAAACAAACAACACATCCGAGAATCAGAAGAAAAAACCTCGTGTTTTAGAAGATGTAAGTTTTGTCTTTCATGATCTCATCTAGGTAACACTTTTTCTTTTATTTAAAAAGGAGAAGCCAAATCTGTATGCTGTTTAAGAGAAACCATCTTTGTTACTTTGAAAAGAGTGTTTTCCAAGATGCAACTCATTAAAATTGCTTAACTTTTCTATTCATAGATCTTACCATATGTCACTTCACCATTTTTTTTACTTTATATTACTTTAGACAACTCTTTACTCCAATGGTGTAATTTTAAAAAGTTCACCAAAAGACTCCCACAAATTGCCCAACTTTTTCTCTAGCTTATTTTTCTTTTCTTTTTTTTTTATGATTTTTTATTGGGTTCTTCTATAAGAATAATTACTTACATATGGATGTCACATCATTTATCTTACCCCAATGGCAAGCCCAACAAAAACAACTTGGAGTTGCTCTAGTATTTAAAAACTAGTTAAGCAACTTTCATTTGAATTGGTGTACGATCTAAACTCACCTTCACCACTAGAGTTATAAGCCTCATCTTAATAATAAACACTAGTAATCAACATTCAAGGTAAGAGAAAGTTTGTAACAGTTTGTCTTCCAATTCAGGTGCAAGGATGCATGAAAACTGCACGGTCCAAGAAGAATCAGAAACTTGTCAGAAATGGGAACGAGGAAGAAGAGACAAATACAAGAGCCGATGCACATGGCTCTAGTAGTATCATCTCAGATGATGATAATGCTTCTCAGGATAATAGTGGGGGAGCTACTTCGGGATCTAAATCGGCTCTCAACTCAAATGGGAAGACAAGAGCCAGTAGGGGATCAGCAACAGATCCTCAGAGTCTATATGCAAGGGTAAATTAGTTACTTCAAATACAAAATCTCTTTATTTTATTTTTTCATTATGTGATGCGATTGTATAGTATAGTTTTTTTTTTTTTTACAATAATTATATAGTATATAGTTAGTGTATATATGATACTCATTCTCTTCTTAAATCTGGCAGAAAAGAAGAGAGAGAATAAATGAACGACTTAGAATCCTACAGGATCTTGTCCCAAATGGAACAAAGGTAAATATTGTTGGCGTAAATCTTGTTTACAATTCGGTTTGGTTGTTGGTGCAAATGTTAGTTTCATGGATGGTGATATGTATAGGTTGATATAAGTACAATGCTTGAAGAGGCTGTCAATTACGTGAAATTTTTGCAGCTCCAGATCAAGGTACGTATAATAGGAGACAGGGATTGCATCAAATTGAAAATCATTGTTTTCTATTATAGATTTAGACATCAACACACACAATCAAACTATGTATGACTCTTGTTGATTTCTTTTGTAGCTTTTAAGCTCCGATGATCTATGGATGTATGCTCCGCTTGCTTATAATGGACTTGACATTGGACTCAATGTCAGCCTGAAGAATTCTCCACCACTATGAGCTTAAAGAGGCTAGCGGCCGGATATTTGTTTACTGTTATAACAATGGAACGGAAAACAGCTCCTTAGAAGAAATAAAAAAAAAACTGAGCAATATATATATATGTTCTAACTTGTTATTATTGGCTAATTTGTGTAAAGTTTCATGGTCAAAGAGAATTTTATCGCCTTTTTTTTATTAATGATCACGTGCCGTCACTTTCTGACTTTTGTGAAAACCACTGAATGAAAACCGGAAAATGGTACTTAGTATCAGAGACGGAGCCAGAAATTTCATATGAAGAAGTCGAGACCCGATATAAATAAAATAAAACAACAATAAAAAATTAACTAATATATAGAATCAAACTATATGAAACAAATTTGACACATGATTAACAATTTAATATAATATAGATTACTCGTATAGATTTATAGTCAAAATAGTATCGTCCTATGTAGTTTGCTATGAGAGCATCTCCAATGCAAGAACCAATTTTGGGTTTTTAACTTTCTTTTTGCGGGTTTCACAATGTCACATAAGATTTAAGAACTCACATTAGTTTTTACTCTAATGCAAGAACCCAACTTTGAGTTTTTAACTTACTTTTTAGTGGGTCCCACAATAGACCCACATCTTTATACTTTTATTTAAATTTATTGTTATTTCGAAAAATTAATTCATATATTAATTCACAATGGACACCCCACAAGTTAATTTTTATTTCAAACGGTAATAATTGAACCCCAACATACGGAAATGGATCCCCTACCGTCACTTTTTGACTGTAAGGAGATCTTAACCATTGATTAAATTTGTATAAAATAAATATATTAATGTAAAAATGAGTGTATGAGATCCTGACCATAGATTAAGGTGAATGCGTGAATGCATGAATTTGGTGAATGCAGAGGATCCAGGTCCCCAACATACTCTAGAGTATAATCACCCTCATTAAACCACAATGATCCCCTTGCTTCTCTACTGATCTAGTGCTTCTCGAACCTTTTCCTTCTCCATGCAGGCGCAGTATCACGGTGGCTTCTCTATTGATCTGGTGCTTCTTGCGCTTCACGAACGGATGTAGATTTCTTGCATGGCAGCGGCAGCGGGGAGAGGGGCGGAGAGAAGGATTTAAGAGAGGGCCAGCTCGGCGGAGAAGGTCTCCCCGCCCTCATGTGCTCTGGCACCGCTGCAACGAGCGACGATAGATCTGGAAGGTCGGCTCTGGTTTTCTCCGCTGCATGTGGGTTTTCTCCGCCCATGGCCGTCGCTCAAGATGATACCCTCTTCCCCTTTTCCCCGCCAAGCTGATGGCCACCCAGAGCTCTATTTTTTTTCATTTTCAATCTTTCCAAATCTGGATATGCTTTCTTTGTTTTAGGCATTCTTCTTTGATGATTTTTCAATTTTTTCACCATGTATTCTACTTGGTAGATTTTCTGGTATGCTTGATGATTTTCATTTTCATGGAATCTGTTAAGTTGCCTCCACTCTGTGCATCCATCTTGCTATTGGAAATTCATTTAATATTGGTAAGAACCAATTCTTATATAAGAACTAGTTCTTGTATAAGAACGGTTCTCCAACCTAGATGCCACCATGGAGCACTCCAATGGTGTAGACAATAAGAATAGGTTCTTACTCTTAAGAATCCCCGGAAGAACCATCATTGGAGATGGTCTAAGTGTGTTTTAATCAATGTTTTAAGAACCGAACCAGAGATGAACCGACGAGATCTTTGAGTAACGGTTCAATTGGTTCAACCAACGGTGGAACCGAATGACTAATAAATAAATAAATTATATAATATATGTATAAATTAATATATGTAGTTCCCATATTATAAATTAATAACACTACATGGACCTATATTGGGAACTACATATATTAATTTATACATATATTATATAATTTATTTATTTATTTATTTATTTATTAGTCATCGGTTCAGCCGTTGGTTGAATCGGTTTAATCAATTAAACCATGACCTGAAGGTCTCGCCGGTTCGATCTCTGGTTCGGTTCTTAAAACATTGATTGAAACACAAGCAATTTCATGTGCAAGAGTGATGGTGAGATCAACCAAACTTTGTATAACTCTTGTTTATTTTTTTTGTAGCTTTTAAGCTCCAACGATCTATGGGTGTATGCTCCGCTTGCTTATAATGGACTTGACAATATATGATTAACAACTTAATATAATATAAATTACTCAAACAGATTTATAGTCGACTTAAACGTATACCCAAAACCTTCCCTTCTTTAGTTAAGTCAAGTTTTTTAGAGAAAAAATACAAGGATTTAATTGGTATGCACTGTCAGTGTAAAGATTTTTTTACACTGACAACCAATAATATATTGCCAAATCATTAAAATTATTTGACTCTTATCATAAATACCTTAAAAGTCACATATAGTATGATTTATGATTAATTGACAGTGTAAATTTACACTGTCAGTGTATCAAAATTAAATACTTTCAATAGCTATGTAAAAAAATGAAAACTTTGTGGGCCCATGGCATCCCTTTCTCACCCCCTCCCTCCACCCCTTATATTATTGTACTATGCAATTTGTTATAAGTGTGTGTTCAATCGATTTCTTTCTCTTAATTTAAGCACTAAAATTGATTTTGATTGTGGCGGATAAAAATTCGTTAAAATTTGAGAGAAGTCTCCTACCAAATAGCATTGCTATCAAATCGGACCAGCCGTTCCGACCGGTAACCGGTCCTCATCCCAGTTTGGGCCATCCAGAGAAAATCGTATAAAAACCGTTCAAACCTGTTAAAAATAGGCCAAATCGGAAAAACCGACGATTCACACTAGGGCTGGACTATCCTCTTCCTCGTTTCAGTGAAGAACCGTGGCCATCTTCATTCCTCTATTCAGCAAAGCTGCACGTGAGACCGAGACCTTATGAAGTGATCATCCTTCTTCTCCTCGTTTCCACGAAATAGGGACACAGAGAAGGAATCATCTTCCTCCTCGTTTGCGCAAATAGAGACATAGATGCAGACGAAGACGGAGACGCAAGCCATCGAAGAGTTGGAATAAATACGGACGAAGTGCTAGTCAAAGAGTTGGAATAAATTAAGAAAGGAAGATGAAAATTTAAATGGGTGAAAATCTGGAGTTCCATCTAGTGGGAAAGACGGAAATGGAACAAGGAAAATTGAAAGTGTCTCGGTTAATACAAAAGTCCCAATTTGAAACCTTGAAATTAAGATTGAAATTAAAGCTTAGATAAAAATTAAACCTCGGTCCTTTCAAAAGCCCTATTTAAAACCATGATGAGTATTAACACTCAGAGTTGGTGGCGGCTTTCATTTTATATAACCTCGGTCCATATAAAACAATTAACACTTGGATTTGGTGGCAGCTTTCAGGCTAAGACGACCCAAATAGCTTTTTCATAAAAAAATAATTATTTCCTAGTTTATTGTTTTTTTATAATTTAATATAGTATTATTTAAAATTATAAATATATATATATATATATATATATATATATATATTTAATTGTCACTAGTTCGATCGCAGTTCAACCACGGTCGAACCATTGAATCGTGAACCAGTATCTTTATCGGTTCAACGACTAGTCTAATTTTTAAAATATTGCCAAATAGAAATGCTCACTGAAAAGGTTATTCTTGACATCATGAAAGAAATATATGAATATTTTATTTAAGACCAGATTGATAAAGTTTCGATGGAGATCCAAAAAGGCCTGGGCTGTTTTTGAGATGATCATACACTACAACAGATTCGGGATTTAATATAGCGTATTTTTTGGCATTTGATAGCGCTTTCGGACGCTGTCTATCTTGCGCTAATTAAAAGTTATAAACAACAATATTGATTCTGTCATGACCCAAATTTCGTAGCCATGACCTGTCGAAAGAGAATGTCTTTTCTTTCCTCTTCGCAACCTCACAAGCATAAAAAAATTCGTTTAATCCAAAATAAATGATTACATTCATTAATTACACCAATATAATGAATATAATACATTAGAGTAACTAACATGACATAAATTACAAAGTCCTACTCAAACTAGATACAACTTAAAACCATGGGTACAACCCATAAAAAACTATCCATATGGCATCCAAGACTTCCGGCGCCTCCGCAGGTCCCTTGCAACAAAAGTGTTAAACGTGGGGTGAGTCTACTTGCTCATTGAGGGGGGTTCCCCAAACACTGCAGTCATACATAATCAAAGTCTAACTAAAGTTACACATGCATATTCATTCATATCCAAATACACCAATCATCTTATAAATTTGAATGTGGTGCATCTCATGAAACACATGGGGATTGTTTTAGTTCCGCAAGAACCATCTAACACATTTGTTAAAGAGTTGAACTATTTGGGAAAACAAAAACAATGCTCATATTGTTAAGGAATAATTAGTATGCCCTAGATCCGATCCATTGGGTAATGCATTAGAATTATTTTATTTTGATAAAATAATTTTGCATGTCATTACATGGTTTTATTTGTCATATTTATTATTTAATTATTTAATTGATATGACAAAGTACTTAATTAAATTAGATATTTGTCATCATGATAGAGATCATGATAATGAGAGACAAGTCTTTGATGATTCTAAAGTATTCTTGATCGTAGGATTATTGAGAATGGGACATTAGTAATCCGGATAGATCAATATATATGTAATAGTCTCTATTGGATAGAGATTAGTAAATCTCATTTATTAATTTACATATATAGATGATGCATATGGAGATATGATCATTGAACTGACTCAAATGGGAAATCCTAATGGTTTATGTTACCGTTAATTTGCAATAGGATATTCTCATGAAGAACATGATGAAAATATTTCCTTTGACCTGAGACTATCATATTAATTAAGAAACTACTTGTTATACTTTGATTCTGGACACCTAATGCCTTAGGGCGCTAGTTGAAAGGATATTGGGTATGATTAAGTACTTGTACGATTAATGAAATGTCAAGAAAGAATCCATCAACTCTCGGTAATGTGTTTGAGCTCTATGATTATAACAACAAAGTTAAAGACATTGGCCAAGGCAATTGAATGAATGAAGAAACGAGTTTATTAAATCATTCACTAGTTGGTTATAACATATAAAAGAGATTACCTTTTAGAGTTTGACAATTATACCATATTCTAAGGTTAACTCAGAGCTGAAAGGATGGAAGGAAATAATGCACTATTATTCTGAAGGTTCTTGAAGATGTTACTTCATTCTATCCGGTCGTTAAGAAGTGTTGCTAGACGCCAACCTTGATTAGTAATTTTGGTTTGACAAATTGACTACCGGTTTAGTATTGATCCTATGAGGTCACATACTAACAAATGTTCCAGTCTTTGCTAAAGGATTATTTAATTTATTATTTGATAAATTAAATTAGTGAATTTAATTTAATCAAACAAATAAATTCTTAATTCAATGGAATATTATTATATTCTTTACTAACACTTAGAATATAACTAATATATGATATAATTATCTAAAGAAATTCTTTTTGGAATAGAAAATCAAGGGTTTCCAGTTATTTGATAAATATCCTATTAGATAGGAATCAATCCCGCACCACGTTTCTAATTCTTTTACCAACTTTCTGGTTGCTATTCCGTTATGAATTAATGGATTGGATAAGCAGTTCAAAGTATACGTGCAAGAATTATCCCAATAGTTGTGGGGACTATTCATTTTTAGAATGAATAATTTTTATAGCATTGAATTGAGTGGCGAATAAATTGTTTATTGCCATTCAATCTTGAAGAGGTTACGGGATGCAAATAGCTTCTAAAGCTATTAGTCTTTATGGCTATGTAGTGACCCGTAAACACAAATATTCAAGGTGCAAGGAATGAAGAAACTTAAGTGACATATATATATATCAGGCAAGAGTGTGAACGGGTGGGTATTCTACACTGGTTTATTATTATGCATTGATATTTTCTTCAGTTTTTTTATATTAGTTTCAGGTTTCAAAGAGTTTGATAGCAAAGACTTGGTCTCGATGTGAACCCATATAGGGTCTTCGTACAATCGAAGAAATTTTTTTAAAAGTATCAGGAAATCTTTTATCAGGTATTTCGATTATATTTATGTGCAGAAAATATATTTTAAACTCAAAAGAGTTCTTGTAGATTGTTTGTTTCGCTGCTGATATGATCACCTTGCAATCTTTCACATATGACTTAGGGTGCGTTTGAGTATACAATTTATTTAAGCGCTTATGCAGTAAGCTATTTTTTAAATAAGCTAAAAATAGCTTATTTTCATAAGCTTCTCTGACAAGCTTATGGAAATAAGCTAAAAACAACTTATAGAAAGATCATTAACTATTTTCATAAACTATTTGTATAAGTTTAATTCCATAATTTATTCTCATAAGCTCTTCCAAACGCGCCCTTAAAGCACATGAAAAACAAGGTAAATAAGGTGAATGGTTCAATCAACTACAATCATGCACAGACAACAATTCTTGCCCTCAAATTGAGTACTTGTGGAATGACTTGCACATAACTCTTTTCTCATAGCTCATGTCTCACTCATAAGAGGATACATGTCGATATATATATATATATATATATATATATATATATATATATATATATATATATATATATATATATATATATATATCCATATCGAGTCTTTTGGGTTTTGATTGGGGTTGCTCACTGAAGTCCTCCACCTCGACAGATTTGATTTCATATCCCAGAGATACTGCCCCTCCAGCCATCGACATTCTCTCCTCAACTCCAAGCTAGGGTTTCACTAAGGTCCCCAACCTCGACGGTTTTAGCTTATATACCGGAGATACCGCACCCTCCAGTCGGATACCCAAAGATTCACATCAAAAATCAAATCAATCCATTACACCATGTACCTTTTTCAATATTCAAATCACAATCACACTGATATAATTTAACTATCACTAAATTCAATACTGTCACATATAACCCATTGAAGCTCATAAGCAATGTCTTATAGGAAGAATATCTCATAATGTCTCCATTCCCAAATCAGGACTTTTTATACAACTACTGCAATTTGGTTGCATATTTACGGAACTAGTGTAGTTTTAGAAAAAAAATTACTCATTTAAGGTAAGTCATATTTTGGATGAAGAAATTTCCCACAAAAGTCGTATATCTAATCAACGATTCACTTTTATAATTATTAAATTTAAAAAAAAAAACAATTTGCTAAGAAGTCGTATACTCAAGATACGATGTTCAATTTTACCTTCTTTTTTTTTTTTAATTAGATAGAAATGCAAGTGGTGGGTATGAACCATGATTACTTTATTTTTCTACAATATAATGACCAAGTCGTAG
This sequence comes from Ammopiptanthus mongolicus, assembly GCA_039655645.1. Taxonomy (NCBI): domain Eukaryota; kingdom Viridiplantae; phylum Streptophyta; class Magnoliopsida; order Fabales; family Fabaceae; genus Ammopiptanthus; species Ammopiptanthus mongolicus. Next base: position 78,780,881 of record CM077349.1, on the reverse strand, counting down.
CTTGGAAAAACGACTTTGGTTTTTCATTTTTTTCGTAAAAAGTAAATAGGTAAGTCGTAGGCCATGTACACGACTTTACCTACGACTTGCATTTTTTTAGAGTAAAGGTCCAAATTGGTCATTGGCAAAAAACACGGTAACATTTTGGTCCTTGAGAAATGAAAATACCAATTTGGTCCTCAAGAATTTAAAATGCGGGTCAAATTGTTCTTTTTTAGGATAATTTTTAGGGACATTTTAGTTTCTGTCAGGGACTATTTTGACCCGCATTTTACATTCTTGAGGACCAAATAGATATTTTTCATTTCTCAGGGATCAAAATGTCACCGTGATTGTTTGTCCAGGACCAATTTGGATCTTTACACTTTTTTAAAGAGTAAAGGCCCAAATTGGTCCTTGACAAAAAATCACGGTGACATTTTGGTCCCTGATAAATGAGAGATACTAATTTGGTCCTCAAGAATGTAAAATGCGCGTCAAATTGGTCCTTTTTAAGGTAATTTTTAGGGACATTTTAGTCCTTGTCAGCGACTATTTTGACCCTCATTTTACATTCTTGAGGACCAAATTGGTATTTTCCATTTCTCAGGGACCAAAATGTCACCGTGAGTTTTTGTCGAGGACCAATTTGGATCTTTACTCTTTTTTAAAAAAGAAAAAAAAAAAACCAAAGTCGTGGACTGTACCGACAACTTGGTCATAAAATTTAGGCTTAATTGCAATTTTAGTCCCTCTATTATTGGTCATGTGCGCTTTTGGTCCCTATGGTTTTTTTAGAACATTTAGTCCTCTTATTTTTCCAATGTTGCAAATTCGGTCCTTCAGTCCGATGTCCATCAACTTTCAATGATCAATAGAGAGGAACCATTACTTTAAGCGCATAGAACCTTTTGTTGAGCTTATATGGTAAAGGACCATGTGGTAGAACAAAAAAAAAGAACTCATAAAGAAGGAACAAAACCGATAAATGACATAAAGGAAACATTGAATCATGTTGAAACAGAAAGACAGACCGAGAAGCTCAACTAGAGGTTCTATGCGTTTAAAGCGATGATTCCTCTCTATTGATCGTTGAAAAATTGACGAAAATCGGACTGAAGGACCGAATTTGCAACATTGGAAAAATAAGGCAACCAAATGTGCTCAAAAAAATCAGAGGGACCAAAATCACACATCGCCAATAATAGGGGGACCAAAAGTGAAATTAAGCCTAAAATTTAAAAAAAGAATGGTACTTGTGATTTAAACCTACGACTTACCTTTTTATGTTAAAAAAAATAGAAAAACAGAAGTTATGTCTTTGGTCTGCGACTTCTATGGATTTTTTTTTAATTTAATAATTATAAAAGTAATTCGTTATTTGGATATTCGATTTCTATAACTAACTCGTTTATCTAAAATACGAGTTACCCCAAATGCGTAATTTTTTCTAAAACTACACTAGTTCCGTAATTGTGTAACCAAATTATACTAGTTGCGTAAAAAAAAATCCCAAATATTCATGTCACACTTTCATAGCTGATCAATAAGATAATCCCATGAAGTCCAACATCATCAAAATCATAAGACTACATAAACATCCTCAACTTTCATTTATAATTTCATATGAAGCCCCAGTTCCATAAGATAAAAGAGTGAGGATAGGTCATACTCACACCATACAATTCAAATACTAATCTCAACAAAACTTGTGATATATTATCTTCCCAAGCACAAAATAAAATGAGAGAATAAACATTTATATTTCCTTAAGGTACAGCGCATTAACAACTCAATTTATAAATTAAGGGCCAATCTGCATCTACAACACATTCACACCACAAAGCCAACTCTAATACCCGTAGAAATCAATAACTCAACTCATCAATGGTCACCATATCCAATGCCCAGACATTTTATTATAAGCACAATATATTCTTATTTTTATTTTTATTTTAACGTCACTGTATAGTTCAATCAGCTCAAGTTCTTAATATTAAGAGCATTGAAATTCATCACTCAGGTCATTGGCGTTGATGTCTTGAGGTTATATATATATATATATATATATTACTTCAATGATTGTCGAGGCTTTATACCATATACATGCATAATTCAATCTCACACATTTGCATTCATCACTCAGTATATACTCCAAAAAAATATAAGGTTAATATACCTTTGTTGTATGTGAACGCCCCATTTTGTTCCTACTCTTTTTCCTTTTTTTTTACTTTTCATGTTTTAACTTTTTTTTTAGGTTTAAATCTTAAGTTTCTCTTTTTAATATTTAATTTTCGCTTTTTATTAAAAGCCCAAAAAAAATGGATGTCCAAGACTCTTTTTGGGCTCGAATCATATCCACCACTTCACCCACAACCCGGATCCATCATCCAAGACATTCATCTTCTCCAAATCAGAACCCTAGCCGTCAACACTAGAGCTAGGTATACGGGTCAGTCCGATCCGTTTAGATCCGGTCCGCGTTGGCCAGCGATTAAAAGAATCGAAGCGGGTTGGCCCGCGAAACTAACGTGTCTAATTTATACTGGCCCAACTGTCTGATCCTCCTAACCCATGGATAAAGGGGTTGGCCCGTGGAATTAAAAATTTTGTACAATTTTTTTGTCATTTCTCTCCATTGAGAGTGATTTCAAATGGATCTCTTTATATGTTTTCCATGAGAAACAGTGATCAAATTATTTATTATTCTCCATTATTTTAGGATAATATAATATAATGTAGACGTGTAAGTAAGGTGTAAGCATTGGATGAAGATATTTTGTCCCAATTTCTTGTCACATTCTCTGTTCCCCATCAAGAACAATTTGACACTTAAGAAAATAAAATCACAACTCATTAATATTTATGCTCATTCCTAATATTTAATTGATAAAGGACACCGAAACATCATTTTTTTTTGGACAGCAGCTTTCTATCCGTAAGCATTTACGTACTGTTTTATTTCTCTCCATCACTTTGTGGCCTATGATTTTGATGGCGAGTAGCATACAAACTACAACAAAGATGCCAACATATATAATTAGGGGTCCAGAGGCAAACAGATCAGTTAGTGACTAAGTTGGCCAAATTTCATTCATAGGGGTCAAGATGTCAGCGCATATATATATATATATATATATATATATATATATATATATATATATATATATATATATATATATATATTATTACTGACAATATATATCAATTAAACTCCTTAAACACTTATGCATCAATTTTGCAAATAAAAAGCTTCGATGACGTTGACCACTGAGGTCTCAGGCTATTGTTCATTTCTTGTGACTGGTAAAAAAAGATAATTGGATGTAAAGTAAAAAAATAACGATGTATTCACCATTAATTAGCTCAAGTGGGTTCAGATATTAGAGGACGTTTGTTTTAGGTTATAGAAAAACATTCCTTGGAATAGAGGGTTGGGAATGATATATTCCCATATTTGTTACAAGTTATAAAAAAAGATTCCTGAATATAAATTATTCCCTCGTAAATTTTATTCTCATATTTATATGGATTTTCTTTCCCACCCTATTTGGTGGGTATATTTCATTCCCAAGTAATAAACCCCACGTTCCATATCAAAATGACTGAATTATCATATCCACCTCCATTTTCAGTTGTATGTCTTTACTGCCCTGGTTTGCTGCAGAGATAATGATTTTCTCTTTTCATTTCCTTGCGTAATAAACCCTCTCACGCTCCTGTCTGGTGTGCTTTTGCGGCAAAAATTTGTCAATAACCGGAAAAAAAAAAAATTTAAAACCCCAAATACCCCATCTCCACTATTATATACACAAATACTCTTTTCTTCCCCTTTGAGATTCCCCTCCGATTCACGACTTCTCACACTCCTTTATTTTCATGTATAAAAGTCGGGATTGGCCAACCCGACTTCTCAAAGGCCCAAATATTTTTTTAAAATTTTTAGTTAAGAAGACGGGTTTAGCCAACCCGACTTCTCGTAGGGTTTTTTTTTATTTTTTTTTCGAATTTCAATTGAAATTGATGATTTTATGTTTTTTTAATTTTAATTAAATTTAATGGTTTTAGGGTTTAGTGTTTAAAATTGAGAAATTAATTTTTTAATTAATTAATTGTGTTGGATGTTACTTGGATGATAATAATAATCAATAATATTATTAAAAAACATTAATTAAAATTTAGTACCAAAAAGCACAAAATTTTTAATATATCATTACTTATGAAAAAAGGAAAAATTAATTAAAAAAATACAATAATGATAAATACACAAAAATTAATCTCCTAAATGGCTGATGATTACAAATTGCAGTCTACATTCAACGTTTACAACGAATAATTCGGCTTGGTGGCCAACGAAGCTTATTGGTCACTATATGATGGAGTTGAGGTGTGCCACAATCCAAACATGCGAAAAGATCCACGGGATCATCCACGGTCTACTCGCATTCGTACTGAGATGGACTTCAGGGAAAAGGGTAAACCAAAATGTTGTGGACTTTGTCGACAACCAAGGCATACAAGGAAGACTTGTCCTCACCGTGCTGAAACTTCTATGCAATCGTAGCGTAGAAATCAGTCACTACAAATTTCCGTGTACGAATTATTGTAATACTTTTTTTTTAATAAATTTTAATTAATATTTATTATCGCATTATTGATTATTGTTATCATATATTAACATCTAACACAATTAATTAATTAAAAAATTAATCACTTATTTTTAAACCCTAAACCCTAAAGCCATTAAATTTAATTAAAATTCCAAAAAATAAATAAAAAACATTTAAATCATTAATTATAATTAAAATTCGAAAAAAAATAAAAAAGCCTAAGACAATTCGGGTTGGCTAAACCCGACTTCTTAACTATTAAATTTTTTTAAGAAAATTTGGGCCTTTGAGAAGTCAGGTTGGCCAAACCCAACTTCGCTACATGAAAATAAAAAAACTGAATAAATGAGAGTGAGAAATCGTGAATAGAGAGAAGGGAAAAAAAAGGATATTTCTATATATAACGAAAGAAATGAGATATTTAGGGATTTTTTTTTTTTTTGGTTATTGACAAAATTTTCCCTGCTTTTGCTTGCACCAATAAACAATGCAACTAGACTTTCTTTTTAAAGCATTTTTAAAGCAAGGCAACATGTTATACAATACTTTGTTTAAAAATATTTTAAAAATTGATTATAAATAATAAATTTTTTAACTTAAAATTAATATTATGTTAATATCATACTAATCATTATTATAATATATTAGTTATAAAAATCATTTAAAATATCCAAAAAAATCAATAAAAATATAAAAAAAAATTTATTTTGTATTGTATGTATGATAATTTTTACATAAATAAAGACTCAAACTTGTCCGCGACAAAAAAACACGGTACATTTTGGTTCTAGAGTAAGAAAAAATACCAATTTGATCCTTAAAATGTAAAATGCGAGTCAAAATAATCATTGATAAGGACTAACATGTCCCTAAAAATTATCCTAAAAAGAACTAATTTGACCCGTATTTTACATTCTTGAGGACCAAAATGATATTTTTCATTTTTCATGCATCAAAATGTCATCGTGTTTTTTTTTTGTCAAGGACCAGTTTGAACCTTTATTTTTATTACTTTTTATCAATTATATTAAAAAATTAATATTTAAATAACATTTTATATAACAAGGGTATTTTGATAATTACAACATATATTCTCAAGAATATACATCATGGATCAAACAAAGTTCAAATTATTCCAATGAATTTGAATAAACATTCTCAGGAATTTAAATGCTAAACAAACATGTTTTACAAAATGCCTACCAATATCATTCCTCGTAATAACATTTCCAAATATGAGACTCCCGAGGATGTAATTCTATAGCATGAAACAAACGTCCCCTTAATGCATTTTGACTAATTGAGGATGAATACATTTTTATTTATCCACTTTATACTCAAACTTAATTTAAAAGAGTCTAATCCAAAAAAAATACTTCTATAAGGTCAAAACCTTTTAAAAACCTTTATTCTCCTAACTATCTTGTGTCTAACAGAAATTTATTTATTTTTAATTAAAAAGGATTTTTGGTGTAAAAAATTGATAATATAGCCCCCAACGATAGTATAGCCAAAAAGAGTTTTACTACATTATTATAGTAATCATTAGAAAAATAAAAGAACATGTGATAATAATAACTTTATTTTTTATATTTCTATTTTATTATTTATTAATTGCATTGAAAAATTAATTTATTCATGAAGTATTTTTAGAATACATCATGAAGGAAACAATTTTTAATTTATTTCCAAAAATTTCAAAAAAAAATAATTAAAGATTTTAATTTCTAGTCAAATAATCTTTCCAAATATCCTAATACATACAACTTTTAAATTATTACCAGAAATTTTAAAAAAAGTTAAAAAAAGTAAATTGTTACCAAATATTCTTTCCAAAATATCCTAATACATACAACTTTTAAATTATTACCAGAAATTTCTAAAATAAATCTAAATTTTTTAAATTGTTACCAAATATTCTTTCCAAAATATCCTAATAAATACAACTTTTAAATTATTACCAGAAATTTTAAAAAAAATACTAAATTTTTTAAATTTTTACCAAATATTCTTTCCAACATATCCTATAAATAGACGCCAACACCTCCAGGTAAAACACATGTTTACTCTGGATACAGGTAATAATATCCTCCAGAAAATGAAACTCCAGCAGTGAACGCGCTCTGTCTCCGTCGTCGCTACCAACAACAGCCCCTCAGCTGAGCAGCCTCCGAAGAAGCGAAACATCTACGAACCCTTACCAGAATCACCACCGTCTTCGTCGCCGCCACCTCCGCTTCCACCAGCATCCGAAGCAACGCGCTCTCATCACTGCTTCCATAGGTAACCGCCTTTTCAACTCTTTGACTCTTTGGATCAATTTGGATCATATAATGAATTTGATTTTAATAATGGAAATGTGATTGATTTTACTGGAGAGGAAAGTTGCCATCAAATTCTACAGAAAAGGATAGTTGATGAATCTTTCTCTGTTATTTACATTTGCCTTAAAATGTTGTATCTATAAAAGGGGTCTATATGTAGGTTTTAGAATGTTAGGAGGATCTCCTGCCGAATTTGAAAGTTCAAGTTAACCATTTCAAAACAACTAGCAAGTACAATTGAGGAGGGTGTTTATGCATTTCCTCTTGAAAAATTAGCGTAAAGTATACTTTACTCCTGAAGTTCCATCTCTTTCATAGTGTCCCCAATCAACCATATGATGTTGCAACTTGCTTTGAAATATAGGCACATGAAAAGCACTTGCATCCCCATAATTTTATGCTGTAAATGCATTACCATCATTTTGTGTGATAGAAAACTTGGAAGTCAATATCAAACTTGTAATAGGAACTGATGCTTGCAGGTGTGGACACATCCATCAAATGTAGCTGATGGATACCAGAAGAAATGATAAGCTTCTTTGGAGGCTTCCTAGCTTGGTCCATCACTCATGACGACTTAGAGGAATTGAGGATTTGTGGAGACAGTGGTGTTGCTTCAAATGCTAGAGGCTGCAAAGACATTGATGATTCTTATGGAGGTTTGTAGTACTTTCGCTTCTTTGGAGACTTCATTGCTCGGTCCATGACTAATGATGACTCAGACAAAGACAGAGTACACGCTCAGTGTTGTTACTTCATTTTCAGGGGAGATATGAACGAAAGAGATGTATTAAGGTTTTGAAAGGGGACAAAATGATATAACCTTAATACATATCTTCTTCCGATCACTCTCCAGAAAATGAAGTTACAGCACTGAGCGCACACTCTGTCTTCTTCTGAGTCACTACTAGTCATAGACCAAGCTATGAAGCCTCCAAAGAAGCGAAAATACTACAACAGAATCACCATCGTTTTTGCCGTCACCAGCATCCGAAGCAACACCACCCTCTCCACAAACCCTAACTCCTCTACCAACTTTTTGTTGTTTGACGAGGAGATCATCGTGAAGCAGTGGAACAAGGATGAAATTCGAAGCGTGCACGAATTCTACAAGTTGATTAAGTTTTGCTTGTCTCCGCAAGACGGGCCCTTTGTGCCCATCCTTCAAAAAAGCCACCTCGCTCTCATCACTGCTGCATAGGTAACCGGCTTTTGATTGTGATGGAAATGTGATTGATTTTACTTGAGAAGAATGTTGCCATGAAGTTCTACAGAAAACAACCGTGGTGGAATTTTTCTTTGTTATTTACATTTGCCTTAAAATGTTGTTTCTGTAATTGACTGCTAACCTCGTGCTTGGAGTATTTAAAATGAAAGAATTTATTTCTTGTTCTTGTTTGGAATGATATTAGTTTAAGGATTCAATTTGTGTCAAAATCGTTTCTTGCATGATGATGTCTCATGATCTAAATCTCGATCTTTTCTACTTTTGATAGGATTTATAATTCATTTCATTTCAAATGCTGTTTTCAATTGTAAAGTTAAATGGATTCCAGACATCTATGGTAAAGATTGCCCAATCTCTATGATGTGTTTCCCATAAAACAGTGTTCAGTATGCAGTTATAGGACTTTTTTTTTGTAATAAAATAAACTTGAAGGCCATGAGTATTTTGATGAAAGAAAATGCTGAAATGCCATCTATACAAAAGCATGGATCTGTATCAGAGCTTTAGTGTTCAACATGTAATCCGCATGCAATTATAATAATACCGATTTTCAAATTTAGAAAATATATCTGGTTGATGAAGTTTTTATTATAATTATGAAGTTGCCATCCCACCATGTTTTCTACTTTCTTTCCCCCAAAATGGTGAAAATGACAATTTGTGTATTTGTTGTTTTCAAATTCGGCCCTATGTTAATAAATGTTTTAGTTTTGTAAAATAACAGGAATTGGGATTCCCTGCACACGAGACTCAGTGAAACCATGCATTTCACTGGTATTCTAAGTAGTTTTAATCTAATTGCTTAGAGTACATTTTAATAAAACTACCTACTTTATAAGCAGTTTTATTAAAACTCCTTACTAGGGTCTACTCACGGGCACAGGTTTTTCATTCTATGATTGGAGTTCTCTTTTGCTCAAAGTGAAACTTTTGTAATGACACAGGTTGTACGAGTGTACAACAAATTGTGGCTGATCTTATTCCTAAATATGCATGTGCACTGACCAACAGCTTTGGAAGCTGCAGCTAAAGTGATAATTGATATGCATAACTTGAGTTTGGCATTGGTTAATAGAGGAGAAGATTCTAATGGTATTGCATTTGCAACTGCTAGAGCCTGTACAGGCTCTACTGGGTCAGACATCATAGGAAATGAGGGTGGCGAGGAAATTATGACCAATGGCAACCATGCTTGTGAGGGTGATTCATCTGTCCGAAATAGCTGCTTGCTCATGCTGGCAATACTTCATAATTGTTATCTTGTGTGGATATCATGCAATATTAATTCCATGCTCTTCCCATCTATTTTGAACTTTATCATTGATCTATTCTGGAAATTATTTTTGCAGCTAGGAAGGCTATGCTTCTTTTAAGTTGCTGTCTCCCTTGGAAGAATTGCACCTATACCATTACCTATAGTTAATAACTGTTCATAGCTCAGTCGTAAAAACAGTTGTGCATGTAAAAGTGTTGTTGATTTGAGGGTATGTCTTTTATAAATAGGAGCCAAGTTGAAAGTTTGAGCTTGCTTGGCTTGATTATGTCTTTCTATGGCATTATTGTTAAATGAATGAATCTGCTTCCAAAGGAAGTTATTATTTTCCTTTTAACTAATATGACTGTTGCATATAAATAAAACTAGGTATCCTATCAACGTATATGCAGATTTCTTGTTTGCATTCACAGATTCTTGGCTGTATTGAAGTTGTCCTTTGTTCCTTACCCTATTTGCAAAGCTGGTTGCAGCTGTTGCTGAGTTACACATGGATTGCCTCTCCATGTGAATGTTGCCCTCCTTATCCCAAGCTTTGGCTTCACTTCTCTTGATCTACTAGATACTCTCCATGTCCCTCGCATGGTTGATGTGCTTCCAACCCTTGGTGGTGTAGATGCTACAAAGCCGATTGTGCATTTGTGCAGATGGTGCTGTGATTGGTGGTGCAAATGTTGGTAGTTTAGGTCCTCTGTCTATTAGTGCAGCAAGTCTTGGATTTGTAACACCCCGATTTTTCGTGCTTTTTAAGGACGATAAACTCAATTAATGAGTTTATATTTTTATCTGTGTTTTAGAAAATGATTTTGGGAAACCTAAAATCATAGTCTTGTTTCATATAATCGTAGGAGCCTTCGGTTAAGTTTTGGGCCGAAAACTCAAACAAAAACCGATCTATGTTTTTCAGGTGATAGTGTTTTCTACTATCATGACCTAATCTTGACTAACGGACGAGACCATTAGTCTTAGACTTTGATCCTCTATCTTTTTCCTAAAATGTGTCCTGACGCCCAAAATATAAATAATATTTTATATTCGGGCCGAAAATTGATCGAGGAGACGATTCGAGCTGTCTTAGGATTTTTTGAGACCCACTATCAGATGTTTTTCATGCCAAAATTGTATCAAGTTATTTGAGGATTCATACCAGTGTCGGGATGATTTCAAATATCGGGATGAGAATTGATCAAATTGCCCTTGGTTAATTTTTATTACAAAATTACCTCTCCTATTATTAAAGTATTAAAACCCTAAATATCTATCAACTTTCACTCTCATCCTCCCATTCTCTTTCTCATTTTTGGCAGCCCCCTTTCTCTCAACTCTATCTTCTTCCTTTCTCTCCTTTCTCTTTTTCTCTCATGAAAATCTCCATTGTTAAAGGCTAAAGGCTTGGATTTTTGTGAAGCAACCTTCATCAATCTTGGAGTAGATCATCATAGGAGGTAGTATTCCATCTCTCTCAATCTCTCCTTTCTCTCCTCATATTTTCATGATCAAGGATGTTAGGGTTTTGTCCCTAAAATCTTTGAAAATCCATGAAAAATTGTACGAAAATCGTATCTGTACCAAACCAATTTCTATGGCCTAGGTTCATGACATACTTATATGATCCAAGAGCTTAGAGCCAAGAAATCTCCCTAGCTATATTTTCTAGGTGGAGGCCGAAACCCCCTATGTGTGTAGGGTAGGGTTTTGGTTGGTTTTTGATGATCTGATCGGATATCTAGGGCTGTCACACTTAGTTAGGGTGTTATCCAGAAAATGAGAAATTTTGGAGCTCCCTAGCTATTTTTAGTGTAATAGGGCCGAACCCTAGGGGTGGTGCATTAGGAGAAATCTTTGTTTTGTAAGTTAATGCAGTTATGATTTGCGTGTATGTAGTGATCGGCAGCGCGCTGGGCCAGTGATCAAGTGGATCTAGTGTTCCTAAACTTAGCTGGAAGCTACAAGAGGAAAGGGGATAAACCTGAGGAATTCCATTCCCGACAGCTATGTGCTGCATCGGTGTTTGTAATATATTTAAATAGTCTGTATCTGATGTTGGTCGATTTCTTGATTTACTGCTGTTGATTTGAATATGTATTGATATAATTGCTGATATAGTTGATGTATATATATATATATTGTTATTGTTATTGTTATATATGAGTAGTTCTGTTTTATCTGGAGTGGTGGCTTAAGAGTATTAATAAGAAAAAAATTTATCACAGTTTTCAGAATCTAATTATACAAAGGGTTTATTTTCCGAAAGTAAAACCAGCGAAACTTGATTTATCAATTGAATGTCTGTTTTGAGTTACAAAAGTGGCACGGGTTTTGAGGGTGTCACATTAGTGGTATCAGAGCGGACCTCTCCCAGTACGGTGTGGTTCGGGGACGAACCAAGCGGAAGCTGGTGGGCATGTAACACCCGGGGCTGACGAGGGCGGGGAGTGATCGCCGGTGCATGAGGCACGGACAAGGAGCAGCTCTTGGCAGGCTTCTAGGCGGAGGGATACATGAATGAACTGAATTCACATCGGAATGAGAGGAATCCTGAGGCTGTGCAGGTATGGGACTGTACAGTTGAAGGAAGGCTTATAAGAATTGATTGGTACTACCTTACCAACAAGGTGCATCTTCTTTTTGGTAGCCATCACTTAAGAACTCCAAAGTTAAGCGTGATTGACTTGGAGTAATTCTGGGATGGGTGACCTCCTGGGAAGTTTTTCTAGGAAGCGTGTGAGTGAGGACAAAGCACGTTGAAGAGACTCGTGTTGGTTTGTGGGGACAGTTGGCAATCCTTAAAGCAGTCCGGGCCGTTACAAATGGTATCAGAGCTGGTCGAGTCTTTCGGGAATCTTTGGGGAATAGGTCTGTTGTGTTTGCTGTTATGTGAACTCTGTATCGTGAGGCGAACGTGAATTCGCGTCGCGAGCTCGAGAAATTGTGTTTTGCTTCTCAGGGCAAGTTCTCTGTATCGCGTGGCGAACTAGATGTCGCGTCGCGAGGTAGAGAAGCTTCTCAGGGCATGTTCTCTGTATCGCGTGGCGAACATGATTTCGCGTCGCGAGGCAGAGAAGTTGTGTTTTGCTTCCCGGGCAGGTTTTATGTATCGCGGGGCGAACTGAGCTTTCGCGTCACGAGGCCGAGGAGTTGTGTTTTGCTTCTCAGACAGGCTTCCTGGATCGCGAGGCGACACGCGTTTCTCGTCGCGAGTCCGAGGAGCTGTTCCTTGCTCCTCAAGCAGACTCTCTGGGTCGTGTAGCGAGATCTGCCTCGCGTCGCGATGCCGAGGGTTGGGATGTTACTACTCGGGCTGACCCTCTGACTCGCGTCGCGAGGGTACGGTCGCCTGGCGAGTAACTGGTTACTGCTCTTCTTTTTATTTCCTTCTTGGAAATGCTGTATGTTTATAACTGCTTATTTGCTTTATTTTCTGGTTGCTATTTGACTGAATATTGGCCTTGTAGGTCAGATATGGAACTAGAATTTGGAGCAGAAGCAGGCCGTGGACGTGGACGTGGCCGTGGCCGTGGATGTGGCCGCGGTAGGGGAGCTGGTGTCCAAGCTGAGGATGTTGCTGGAGCAACTGGAATGGATTTTGCTGCTCAGGCAATAGCAAACATGGCTGCGGCTATTGCTGTCCAGACTGCAACCATGAACGCCCACAATGCTCAAGAACAACTCCGTGCTGACCAGGCCGCTGAGGGCCGAAGCTTGACTACTTTCAGGCGTCAGAATCCGCCACAATTTTCTGGTGACGTGGATCCTGAGAAAGCTAATCTTTGGATTCATGAAATTGAGAAAATTTTCGAGTTGATACGTAGTCCAGAAGAAGTGAAGGTACCATATGCCACATTCCTACTGATAGGAGATGCGGAATATTGGTGGAAGGGAACAAAGCAACTACTGGAGGCAAATCATGAGGTGATTTCGTGGATACTGTTTAAGGATCGCTTTTTGGGAAAGTATTTCCCTCAGAGTGCAAGAGCAGAGAAGGAGCAGGAATTCTTGCGACTACAGCAGAGAGACATGTCAGTCGGGGAATACGCGGCTAAGTTCGAGTCGTTGGCCAAGTACTTCCGTTTTTTTCAGAATAATCCTGAGGAAGAATGGAAATGCAAAGCTTTTGAGTGGACTACGGTATGAGATCAAAGAGTCGGTTCTACCGCAAGGAATCAGGAATTTCCAAGCGCTCGTTGAGAAGAGTAGACAGATAGAGCTGATGAAGCGTGGGAGAGACAATAGACGAAATGTCGGAGGACCTTTTCGATTCAAGGGTCAATATCAGGACCAGAGAGGGAAACAAAGTCAGAAGAAACCATATTCTCGATCCCCTGGGAACTTTCAGAAACAACCTTATCGACCTGTTGCTCGTGCATCGGGCAGTGGAGGTCAGAATCAAGAGAGGAAGTGTTTCAAATGCGGAGATCCATCGCATTTTGCGAACAACTGTACCGTGAGGAATGGCCATTGCCACCGTTGTGGACAACCAGGTCATTTTGCCAAGAATTGTAATGTACAGAATCCAGTCCAAGCTGGGGACAAAAATGGTGGAGCCAAACGACCGACGACTAGGGGAAGAGTTTATACCCTAAGTGGTACTGAGGCTTCGAACTCCGAAGATCTGATACAGGGTGTGTGCGACATAGACGGTAATCTCTTATTAGTGCTCTTTGATTCATGTGCAACCCATTCATTCATTTCTATGGATTGTGTGAAACGTTTAGAGTTATCTGTTTCTTCCTTGGCGTTTAATTTAATTGTTTCTACATCAACTGCTGAACCTGTTGTTGTGAATTCTATATGTCTGAACTGTCCTATCGTTATTCAGGATAGACATTTTCTTGTTGACTTAATATGCTTGCTTTTAATACAATTAGATGTAATTTTGGGCATGGATTGGTTATCTTCCAACCAGATCCTATTAGATTGTGCACATAAAACCCTAGTTTTTCCTAGTACTGAGATTTCTGGATTTTTAACCGCCAACCACGTTAGAACTTCTTCGAAAGAAGGAGATCCGAAATACGTGCTTTTGTCCAATTTAGAAATCGAGGGGAAGATCGAGCTGAGTAAGATGCTTTTTGCGAGAGATTTTCCTGAGGTGTTCCCGGAGGATGTTCCAGGTTTGCCATCTGTGAGGGACATAGAATTCTCCATCGATCTGATTCCAGGAACTGGACCGATATCGATTGTTGCATATCGAATGTCCCCTACTGAGCTTGTTGAGTTGAAAACACAAGTCGAGGACCTATTATCAAAGCAGTTCATTAGACCAAGTGTTTCGCCATGGGGAGCGCCGGTTCTCTTAGTGAGAAAGAAAGACAGAGGTTCGAGACTTTGTGTGGACTATCGTCAGCTAAACAGGGTTACGATCAAGAACAAGTATCCGTTACCTAGGATTGATGACTTGATGGATCAACTACGAGGGACCGCTGTTTTCTCGAAGATTGACTGAAGATTGGGATACCACTAGATTCGAGTGAAAATGGAGGATATACCAAAGATCGCTTTTAGAACTCGTTACGGACATTACGAGTACCTCGTGATGCCTTTTGGGGTGACGAACGCACTTGCTGTTTTCATGGACTACATGAATCGGATTTTTCGTCCGTTTCTTGATAAGTTTGTTGTAGTGTTCATCGACGATATTCTGGTCTATTCTAAGAATCGTGAAGAACACGAGGAGCATTTACGGCAAGTTCTTCATGTTTTGCGGGAGAAGATGTTGTATGCGAAACTCTCTAAATGTGAGTTGTGGCTAGAAGAAGTCGGGTTTTTGGGTCATGTTATCACAAAACAAGGAATTTCCGTGGACCCTGCTAAAGTAGAAGCTGTACTTTCTTGGGAAAAACCAAAGACTATAACCGAGATAAGAAGTTTTGTTGGATTAGCCGGTTACTACCGAAGGTTTATTGAAGGATTCTCTAAGATTGTGTCACCATTGACTCAACTGACGAGGAAGGATCAACCTTTTGTTTGGACTGATCAGTGTGAAGAAAGTTTCCAAAGGATTAAGGAACTTCTGACTACTTCATCAGTGTTGATACTTCCAGAGCCGAGTGAACCTTATGAAGTATACTGTGATGCTTCACATCAAGGTCTAGGTTGTGTGCTGATGCAACACCGCAAGGTGGTGGCTTATGCATCACGGCAGTTAAAGATTCATGAAAAGAATTATCCCACCCATGACCTAGAATTAGCTGCAGTGGTTTTTGCACTAAAGATATGGAGACATCATCTGTATGGTGCAAAGTTCGATGTCTTCAATGATCACAAGAGTTTGAAATATCTGTTCGATCAAAAGGAGCTCAATATGAGGCAAAGACGATGGATGGAGTTTTTAAAGGATTACGACTTCACGTTGCAATACCATCCAGGGAAGGCGAACGTCGTGGCAGATGTTTTGAGCTGGAAAGCCATTCATATTTCAACTATGATGGTGAGAGAATTGAAACTGATTGAAGAGTTTCGTGATCTAAATTTGGGGTTGGAGATAAGTCTTAAGAAATTAAGCTTTGGAATGCTTAAGATCTCCAATGGATTAATGGAAGAGATACGTGAACAACAAGCTACTGACGAATCTCTTCAAGAGAAAAAGATGTTGGTAGAACAAGGGAAAGCTAGTAAGTTTAGTTTGGGAGCAGATGGAATTTTAAAGTGTAATGGACGAGTTTGTATACCCAACAATCCTGAGATGAGAAAGATGATTCTAGACGAATCTCACAAGAATGGATTAAGCATTCATCTTGGTGCAACCAAGATGTATCAAGACATGAAACAAAGAATTTGGTGGCCAGGCATGAAGAAACAAGTTGCAGAATACGTTACATCGTGTCTAACTTGTCAGAAAGCAAAAGTAGAACATCAGAGACCTGGAGGGATGCTGCAATCCCTAGATGTACCGGAGTGGAAATGGGAGAGTATCTCTATGGATTTCGTAGTGAGTTTACCCCGAACATCAAGGAATTTTGATTCGATTTGGGTAATCGTGGATAGGTTGACGAAATCGGCACATTTCTTACCTATCAAGACGAACTACACGGTAGCGAAACTGACTGAGGTGTATATAAGAGAAGTGATTAGATTGCATGGAATACCCTCAAGCATTGTTTCGGATCGAGACCCGAAGTTTACATCGCGTTTTTGGGAAAGCTTACACCAAGCTTTGGGAACCAAGTTACGCCTAAGTTCAGCGTACCATCCTCAGACGGATGGACAAACTGAAAGAACGATTCAATCATTAGAGGATTTGCTAAGAGCTTGCGTGTTGGATAATCGAGGAAGTTGGGATGAACTGTTACCTCTAATTGAATTCACGTATAATAACAGTTATCACTCAAGCATAGGAATGGCACCCTATGAGGCTCTATATGGGAGGAAATGTCAAACTCCTCTTTGTTGGTATCATGATGGAGAGAGTACAATTCTAGGACCCGAAGTTGTGCAAGAGACGACTGATAAAGTCAAACAGATTCGGGAAAGGATGAGGACATCTCAGAGTAAGCAGAAGAGTTACTCGGATAAGCGAAGACGACCTCTCGAATTTCAAGAAGGCGATCATGTGTTTCTGAGAGTCAATCCAACGACTGGGGTAGGCCGGGTAATGAAATCCAGAAAACTCACTCCTAAATTCATTGGACCATACCAAAATCTTCGGCGTATTGGCCCAATAGCGTACCAAATCGCTTTACCACCTTTTCTTTCAAATTTACATAATGTTTTTCATGTTTCACAATTAAGGAAGTATATTCCTGACTCATCTCATGTAATTGAACCTGATCGAGTACCCTTGAAAGTGAATATGTCTTATGAGACCGCATCTGTAAGGATTGAGGACAAGAGAGTCAGACAACTGAGGGGAAAACAAATCTCTTTAGTCAAGGTTATTTGGGACGATACAACTGGAGAAGCAACTTGGGAGACTGAGGACAAGATCAGAGAGCAATATCCTTATCTGTTCACAGGTATGTAATTTCGAGGACGAAATTATTTTAATGGGGATAGTAATGTAACACCCCGATTTTTCGTGCTTTCTAAGGACGATAAACTCAATTAATGAGTTTATATTTTTATCTGTATTTTAGAAAATGATTTTGGAAAACCTAAAATCATAGTCTTGTTTCATATAATCGTAGGAGCCTTCGGTTAAGTTTTGGGCCGAAAACTCAAACAAAAATCGATCTATGTTTTTCAGGTGATAGTGTTTTCTACTATCACGACCTAATCTTGACTAACGGACGAGACCATTAGTCTTAGACTTTGATCCTCTATCTTTTTCCTAAAATATGTCCTGACGTCCAAAATATAAATAATATTTTATATTCGGACCGAAAATCGATCGAGGAGACGATTCGAGCTGTCTTAGGATTTTTCAAGACCCACGATCAGATGTTTTTCATGCCAAAATTGTATCAAGTTATTTGAGGATTCATACCAATGTCAGGATGATTTCAAATATCGGGATGAGAATTGACCAAATTGCCCTTGGTTAATTTTTATTACAAAATTACCTCTCCTATTATTAAAGTATTAAAACCCTAAATATCTATCAACTTTCACTCTCATTCTCCCATTCTCTTTCTCATTTTCGGCAGCCCTCTCCCTCTCAACTCTATCTTCTTCCTTTCTCTCCTTTCTCTTTTTCTCTCATGAAAATCTCCATTGTTGAAGGCTAAAGGCTTGGATTTTTGTGAAGCGACCTTCATCAATCTTGGAGTGGATCATCATAGGAGGTAGTATTCCATCTCCATCTCTCTCAATCTCTCCTTTCTCTCCTCATATTTTCATGATCAAGGATGTTAGGGTTTTGTCCCTAAAATCTTTGAAAATCCATGAAAAATTGTAGGAAAATCGTATCTGTACCAAACCAATTTCTTTGGCCTAGGTTCATGACATACTTGTATGATTCAAGAGCTTAGAGCCAAGAAATCTCCCTAGCTATATTTTCTAGGTGGAGGCCGAAACCCCTCTATGTGTGTAGGGTAGGGTTTTGGTTGGTTTTTTATGATCTGATCGGATATCTAGGACTGTCACACTTAGTTAGGTGTTATCCAGAAAATGAGAAATTTTGGAACTCCCTAGCTATTTTTAGTGTAATAGGGCCGAACCCTAGGGGTGGTGCATTAGGAGAAATCTTTGTTTTATAAGTTAATGCCGTTATGATTTGCGTGTATGTAGTGATCGGCAGCGCGCTGGGCCAGTGATCAAGTGGATCTGGTGTTCCTAAACTTAGCTGGAAGCTATAAGAGATAAGAGGATAAACCTAGGGAATTCCATTCCCGACAGCTATGTGCTGTATCGGTGTTTGTAATGTATTTAAATAGTCTGTATCTGATGTTGGTCGATTTCTTGATTTACTGCTGTTGATTTGAATATGTATTGATATAACTGCTGATATAGTTGATGTATATATATATATATATATATTGTTATTGTTATATATGAGTAGTTCTGTTTTATCTGGAGTGATGGCTTAAGAGTATTAATAAGAAAAAATTTTATCACAGTTTTCAGAATCTAATTATACAAAGGGTTTATTTTTCGAAAGTAAAACCAGCGAAACTTGATTTATCGATTGAATGTCTATTTTGAGTTACAAAAGTGGCATGAGTTTTGAGGATGTCACAGGATTCATAGCAGATCTATTCAGGGGCAATCACAACAAATCCAGTAGTATGGACATTTGCATCTCCATGTGATGCAATTAGCTCCTTCAAATACCTATAACCCAAAAATGATGACTTTAATTAAGTATTACTTACTGATTTTCATTGACCGAATGTGTTGCATTTTGAACACAGTAACGTGCAACTTGTTTTAAAAAACAAACTCATTACTTTGTGAAGCTTGAAGAGGTTAGACAAAACAATACTTGAGATGCTAAATGTGCAAATAATACTTGTTGCTGTTAGAGCTGGGAGGGGTTAGGTGTGTGAATAATACTCATTGCTGTTAGATCTGGAGAGGTTAGGCCTATAAAAAATACTCATCTGTAACTTGACCAATTATAGTGGAAAAACTTGGTTTAGTCAAGGACTGGACATAGCTCAAATGTTAAAAGTGAACAATGATAAATTCTCATGTGCTCTTTTCTCTATCTCTTTAAGCTTTATTCTCTTTATTCTCTTTATTTTATCTGGGTTTAACCTTGGGGATCAAGTGGGCATACTCAAATATCTGTTTGTGAAAAGTTTCTTTTGAACAGGTTTGTTTTATCTGATCAAACGCATTTTAAATGTCTGCTCATTTGTTTTGAAATATTGTTTCTGTAATTGACTGCTAACCTCGGGTTTGGAGTATTTAAAATGAAAGATTTTAGTTCTTGTTCTTGTTTGGAATTATATTAGTTTAAGGATTCTGTTTTTGTCAAAATCGTTTAATTCGTAATGATGTCTCATGATCTAAATGATGACCTTACTAGTTTTGATAGGATTTATAAATAATTTCAATTAATTTCACATGTTGTAATCAATTGTCAAGTTAAATGGACTCCAGCCAGATATGGTAAAGATTGCCCAATCTCTGTTATGTTGTCCCCCATAAAACGGTGTTCAGTATGCAGTTATAGGACATTTTTTTGTAATATCTAATTAACCTTTCCCTTTGAAGGCCAGTAGTGTTTTCATGAAAGAAAATGCTGAAGTGCCATCTATCAAAAGCGTGGATCTGTATCAAAGCTTTAGTGTTTAACATGTAATCCACATGCAATTATAATAATACTAATTTGAGAATAGGGAGTCTGTTTGGTTTGAGGAAACATTTTTATGTTTTTATTTTCTATTTTCATTTTCAAGAAATGTTTTCATCTTTTTTATTTTCAAATTTTAGAAAATATATCTGGTTGATAAAGTTTTTGTTATAATTATGAAGTTGCCATCCCACTTTGTTTATTAGAGAAATTTATGAAAGGAAAACTGAATTGCATTGAATATTGGAGACTAATATATAGCCTCTGAATTACAAGAAATACGAAGTTCAAACTACAAAACTAACTAACTGATATAACCACTCAATCTCTTAATAACAGAAACAGAATAACTAACCAACTTAAGAGGCTAGGCTAACACAGTAGCTAATACAAACTAATCATATATCTAATACAATAGCTAAGACAAACTACTTTAATAGCCCCATCAAGCTGGAGCAAACAAATCTTGGATGCCTAGCTTGGATAGAAAAGATTGAAAAATTGTAGAAAAAGAGCTTTAGTATGAATATCAGCAAGTTGTGCAGTTAAAGGTATAGGAACCAAATTAATGATGCCTAATTGAACTTTGTACCTGACCAAATGTCGGTCAAATTCAATATGTTTGATTCTCTCATAAAATGTAGGATTTTGTGCAATTTGTTTTGCAGACTTGTTGTCACAATATAAAGGAACAACAATTGTGATTGGAAAATGAAGGTCTTTAAGCAAGTACAACAACCATCGTAGCTCACAAACAGTGATTTTTAAAGAGCTTGATACTCTGCTTCTGATGAAGAGCGTGACACGATTTGTTGCTTCCTAGACTTCCAAAAAAGATAGAAAAACCAGTTATAGACTTTCTGGAGTCAGGGTATGCAGCCCATTCGGAGTCACTAGAAGAGAAAAGAAGTCTACGACCAGGAGCTCCTTTGATATATTGCAGGACTAATAGAAGCATCATAGTGTGCCTTCATTGGATTGGAAACAAATTGACTTAAACTGTTAATAGAAAAACTTAAGTTAGGCCGAGTATTTGTCAAGTATATGAGGCGTCCAATTAACCTACGATATGATTTGGGGTTAGAATATGGAACACCATCATCCTTGACAAGTTTAAGATTTGGAATCATAGGGGAAGAGGTAGGTTTGCTTCCAAGTAGGCCTGCATCATCAAGGAGCTCTAACACATATTTTCGTCGAGATAGAAAAATGCCCTTTAAAGATCTTGCTACTTCCAACCCAAAAAACCTTAAGGAACCAAGATGTTTAATTTTAAACTTTGCATCCAAAACTGTCTTAACTGAGTTGATCTCATTAAGACCATTACCTGCAAGCACTAAATCATCCACATAGACCAGCAGAACAGTAATATGTGAATCAACAAACTTAACAAATAAGGAATAATCAGATTTTGACTATTTATAACCAATGTGAAGAAGGGCATAAGTGAGTTTGTGATTCCATTGCCTACTAGCCTGTTTAAGGCCATAAAGGGACTTAGTTAACTTGCATACTTGGTTGGGGAATAGTCATGTAAACCTCCTCATTGAGGTCACCATGAAGGAAAGCATTATTTACATCTAATTGATGTAAATGCCATTGTTTTGCAGCAACTATGGCCAAAACTAATCTAATAGTTGTATGTTCAACCACAGGGGAAAATGTATCAAAATAATCCACACCCTCTTGTTGGGTGTAGCCCTTGGCAACAAGCCGGACTTTATATCTCTTGATGGTGCCATCAAACTTGTGTTTGATTTTATAGATCCATTTACAAGTAATACGATGTACTCCATTAGGCAAATCAGTCAAAATCCAAGATTGATTGTGTTCAAGGGCAACAATTTCTTGATCCATTTCTGCCTTCCAACAGTCATGCCTAATGACTTGGTTATAAGTTTTAGGTTAAAAAGAAGTAGATAAAGATAATACGTAGGATTTATAATAGGGAGACAATTTATCATATGAAAGATATGCAAATAAACAATGAGGAGAGCAAGAAGAATGAGGAGAGTGATTATGTAAATTTACTATGTTGCAATGATAGTCGTGGAGGTAATTAAGGGGATGTCTTTGTCTTGTTGAAAGCCGAGGGGGAAGGAAGTTGGAGGGCTATCAGTGGCAGTAGAATGTTGTTGACAACAGGAGGTTGAATTACAGAACCAAGAGAGATATCAGAGATGTTTGGTGAACTTGGTAGACAAGGAACAAGGAGATCATTTCATAAAAAATCATATCTCGAGAAAGGAAGATTTCCATAGTCAGCAAGTCCAACAACAAATAGCCATTGACACCATCTTTATGTCCAAGAAGAAGGTATCTTCTAGCCCTTGGAGCAAACTTGGATCTATGAGTTACAAGAGTGGAGGCATAACACGAAGAACCAAACACTCGGAGATGTGTAATATCAAGATCTTGACTGTAAAAGATATGAGAAGGAGAAAGATTGTGCATTTTTTGTGAAGTCAAAATGTTAACATGACAGCATGTTTAACAACAAAACACCAATAAGAAAAAGGTAATTTTGATTGAAAAAGTAATGCTCTTGAAATGTTGAGAATATGTTGGTGTTTCCGCCTAACCACCCCATTTTGTTGAGGGGGTTTCAACACAAGTTAATTGGTGAATAATGCCCTTACTAACATAGAAATGTGGCATATTAAATTCCTGACCATTGTTTGATCAGATTGTTTTATGAAATTGGTTTTCAATTAAAGTGAGAAATTAAGAAGGTGCCGCCTTGTTTCATGTTTATTATGAAGAAGCCTAATCCATGTGAATCTAGATTTATCATCAACAATTGTTAAAAAGTATCTATATCCAAGAATGGAAGGGATAGCATAGGGTCCCCGTATATCAACATGAAGTAAATCAAGAACATGAACAGAAATGGAATTGCTAGTATGAAAAGGCAATCTCTTTTATTTAGAACGATGGCAAAAATCACATTTATTAAAAGAAGAAGATACAAAAGGGTATTTTTGTTGTATATGGGAATAACATTGCCCTGAAGGATGTCCTAAATGAAAAGGCCATAAAGCAGAGTTATCAATTGTATTTAGAGAAGCAGTATGGAAAGCAGCTGAAAAATTTGAATTGTTGGGTGGGTGGTATTCCAAAACATAAAAGGCCATTGTGTGCCTTACCTGCCCCAATCTTCCTCAATGTGTGTTATTCCTGAATAATACGAAGATTAGAAGAAAAACACAAGGTGCAAGAGAGAGAAGATGTGAGTTTGCTAGCAGAAATAAGATTGAAAGAAAATTTTGGAAAGAACATTATAAAGTGTTAAGTAAGCTGATAAAACCACAGTTCTAGAAAAAAGTGCTATAGATTTCTGACCATTGGGAAGAGAAACATATACAGGAGAAATAGATTTATAAAAAGAAAAGAAATATAAGCAAGAAATTATATGATTCCTAGCTTCTCAATCCAAAATCCATGGACTATGAGAGATACTTGAAGTGTTAGGTGAAGAACTAACACCATGGCTGTTGACCAAGTTGGAAATAGATGATGTAGTCGTAGGTGTAGTGGAAGGGAGAAGAGCAAGCAATACTTGTATTTGATCAGCACTAAGACTTGGTGTAGCATGATCAGCAGAGGAAGAAGTGATCAAGTTGGAAGCTGTTTTGTTGGTGCGATAGCCTGGGGGAAATCCATACTTAAAGAAACAGGTGTTCCTAGTATGATTGGTCTTTGTGCAATGTGTACATTGCTTGTTTGATTGTTTCTTGTTGGTGATGCGACTTTTGCCTTGTGAATTCGAAGAAGGTTGAGTCTAAGTTGCCAAAACCATAGGGTCATTTCTAGGGACTCTGACCTCCTTTCTCACCAAAAAGTTAAAAATGACTGGAAGAACATGTCTTCTCCATGGATATGGCAACAAAGTCGAAGTTGGAGATGTGGATCCTTATCACCTCCCACGTTTCTTCGAAGTTGGATTCATTGACTTGCTTCATCCACCATTTCGAGGAGGAGGAGACCATGGTGCAAAGGGAACGCCTCTGCTTAAGCCACAACAACTGAAAGATGATGATGTCATGGGAATGGCGTTTATAATGTTAATATACAGATTCTTGATATGATGATGCCAACGTAAATGCAAGCATTGAAATCAAAACCTCGGCAGCCATGGATGCTAGATTGATGTCCGGCAAGAAAAACTGTATCTTTATCAAATTTCAAAAATCAAATTACTTTTTTTAGAAGAAATAAATTTTAATTACTATGTATTGTCGGTGTAAAGTTTTTTATACTGAAATTATGGTGTGTGTGACTTTTAAGCTAGTTAGGATAAGAGTCAAACATTTTAGCTTATGCGGCAATTTCTGATTGGTTGTCTGTGTATAAAATCTTTACACTCACAATGTATACCAATTAAATCCAAAAAATAAAGTAATTAAAATTATATGTTTTGAAATATATTATATAAAATCTCTCATTATTAATATATTATATAAATTAAAATATATATATATATATATATATATATATATATTTAATTAATTAAAATCGGTTCGACCATGGTTTGATCACAGAGGAAGAGAAAAAGGTTTTGCCATTTTGTCCCCATTTAAATATGGTGTTTATGAAATTACCTTTATGTCCAGGAACATATGTAAATATCCAGTATCTAAGTTTTAAAGTAAATACACTTTAAAAGATTTCATTTAGTGATAAAAACGAAATATTGTAAAGAGTAAATTTAGATAAGTAAAAGTTAAAACTACACGGAATAAATAAAATGTATTTTACTATAAAACTTAGATAATGGATATTTACATATGTTCCTGACAAAAAGGTAATTTAATAAACGCCATATTTCAAATGGACAAAATAAAGAAACCTCTTTCTGTTCCTCCCATTACACACCAGAAAATAAAGTCATAACATCGAGCACACACTCTATTTCCGTCTAGGTCACTACCAGTCGTGGACGAAGCAATGAAGTCTCCAAAGAGGCGAAAGTAGTACAAATCTCCATCGGAATTACCATCATCTTCGCCACGACCAACATTAGTAGAAACACCGACTTATTTGCAAACTCGATCTCCGTTACCAACCCTGTCGTTCTCTCAAGAAGATATCATTGTGAAGTGGCTGAACAAGGATGAAATTTGAAGCGTGCATAAATGCTACAAGCTGATTAAGTTATGCTTGTCTCAGAAAGATGAACCCTTTATGTATGTCCGTGAAAAGAGTCACCTCACTCTCATTCACTCCTACAACAGGTAACATACTTTTCATGTCTTTCTTGATCTACTTGAATTTCTTCTAATTTAATTTATGTCTATTTTCGATTTTCTTCTCTTGTCTAAAAGACTTGTTTGGAGCTCTTAGGCTTTGCTTCAAATGAGGAAGCTTCTGTAGGAGGACAACGTTTCTGAGCCTAATGACTAACACGATGGATGCTGATGATGCAATTCAACTTTTGCATAGCACAAGTGATGATCTAAATCATGTGCAGGTTGTACTTGGTCAGACATCAGAGGCAATGAGGGTGGTGAGGAAATTACGACTGATGATAATTGTGTTTCCGAGGGTGATTCATCTATTCGAAATAGTTGCTTCCTCATGCTGGTAATACTTCATAATCGTCATCTTCTTTTTTGGATATCATGCAATATTATATGGACTATATTATATATTTTAGTTATGAAGTTATTTATTCTAATTAATTTCATGTTTTTTTTTTTACTAAAAAGATATCCATTCATTCAAATTGGTAAAATACATCGAGAACAACACAAATTCAACATCACTAAAAACCGAAAATGATGAATCTACGAACAAACTCACAACACCCAGGTTAATAGCATAAAACGGAAAAATGCCTACAAATGTGACAAAATCAAAGTGACCGGAATACCCATGCCTCTGGATCTGTAACGTTGACGCCAAAGTCTTGATTGAATCTGTAATGGATCGAAGCTGATCTGCCAATCTGAATCAAACGAACACCGCAACAAGAAGGGAAACCAAACTACGCCGCACCAAGAGGACTATAAAAAACAACGACGCACTTAGACGAGAAAATCATGGAAAAACACGAAAGTAAAACTAGATCTATGCGAAAAAACCACTTATTTAGATAAAAGAGAGAAAAACAATGTAGAGGGGTGATTCTAGGCCAAAAAATGGCCCAAAACCACCCCTCTTTGGTGGATGAGAAAGAAGGAAGAGAGGAGTAGAGGGAAGGATGAGAGAGAAAGGCAGCTAACCCTATTAATTTCATGTTATTCATGTCTATTTTGAACTTTATTATTGATCTATTTTGGAAATTATTTTTGAAGTTAGGAAGACTATGCTTCTTTTAATGTGTCGTCTCCCTTAGAAGAATTGCACCCATACCATTACCTACAATTAAAAACTTTTCATAGTTCAATTCTGCATGCAGAAGTGTTGTTGATTTGAGAGCTTGTCTTCTATAAATAATTGACCCAAGTTCAAAGCTTGCTAGGCTTGATTACACCTTCTATGACATTATTGTTATATGAATGAATTTGCTTCCAAAGGAAGTTTATATTTTCCTTTTAAGTAATATGATGGTTACGTGGGATTCCGATTTATAGTGACCGCCTTTATTTTTTTGTTTGTACTGACTAATTTAGCAATCGAATTATTTGGTTGCTAAATACTAATTCCCTAAAGCAGGGGCACGACCCCTTCCACCTATTTCTTCCTCCTCTCAACCCAAAAACACCTCCTCCCCACTTCCCCCTCCTCTGCTCAGTGGAGAACACCTCCTTTTCCTCCCTTTCCCTTCCTCCTCTGTTTCCTTTCTCCCTCACTTTGCGCACCGCCACGGAGCCACCGCACACCCCCACTTCTCCCTCTCTGGTCCATCTACTTTCTTCCTCCCACCACTACAAAACGTGAAACATCATTGGAAAATCTCATTTCCTCTCTATGTGAAAAGCTATGTATCATGCAAGCTAGATGAGAAGAAAGCAAGAGTTGAGGGGTGTTTTAAAGGATGTACATGATTGGTTAATGGCAACCCCTTCTAAACTATGGGCTAAATTGAAGGAATTTATATATTAATAAATTCTAGATCCAAATGTAATCGATGTAGATACGAAGTATAGCATGCTCATCATAGACATAAAAGATTAAGAACCAAATGTGTACCTGGCACCAAAAGAGTATAGCATGTGATCCTAAGAATTGAGAGAACATGAAAGATCAGAGTGTGAGAGTGAACTACTCTCTTTCCCGAAGCTATGATCAGTCTGTCATAACTGCTTAATGGGGAGGCAATATGTATAGACTCCAGATGAGAGTAAAGACTTCTCAACAGGGTTTTAAGTGAAAGGCCCAACCCATCATAGGTCGTTCATAAGGTTAATACCAATGCTATATTATCATATATATCAAGTGCTTTAATATCAACAAATATGGATGGCAAAATGGGTCAACCGGCCCCGCCATTAGCCCACCCAAAGCGGGCCAACCCGTTTTAATCATATGGATTGAACTCCCCAACCCACCCCGCCTAATGGTGGGTTGGTGGGTTGGCCCGCCAAACACATAAAAACATAAATTGGGTTGGTGGGTTGGCGGGTTGACCCACTATAAGAATAAAAAAATTAACAAAAAAATCATATAACATTTTTTTTTTTTTGATAATCTTCATAGCTTTTCTTAAATTATTATTAAAAAATTGGAATAATTTTATCTTATACCAAACAATTTGTGTTACAAAAGTAAATACATTACTTTTTTATTATGAAATAATTTCAAGTAACAATTAAATAATATTAAATAATTAATAAACTAATAAAAAATAATTATTTTTTAATTTGGCGGGTTGGCAGGTTGAGGACCCCAACCCACCCCGCCAAATTTTGGCGGGTTGATCCACTAGTCACAACCCACTTTGCCACCCCTATTAACAAATGACCATAATATATGTTAACAATAATTCCTAATAAATGATTAATGCTAATCCACATAATCGATTAATTAAAATAATTAATCTAACATTCTCTCACTTGGATAACATTAGTCAATTATTAAAAGCATAGAAATTTTAAGACTAAAATATTAATTATGGTCAAAGCACACATTAACCAACAATATAAGAAATATAAGTTTTAACACTACAGAAATGGTATCCGATAGGGAAACAAATTATACATGTTAAACGCTTGCATATAAAGAATGATGAATATGGAAAAACATATTTAAGTAAAATATGCAATCCAAGAATGGTCCCAACATCTTTAAATGCTATTAAAGATATGATATATCAAAGAGACGTCATCTCATACATATCTCAAATAAAATAATTTCAAACTCCCACTAACCCAAAACACCATAAGACTTTAACCAAAACATGAGTAGCAGTATTTCGATAAACTCTAATAGTTAGGTATTTGGTTAGCGGTTGTCCAAGCATGTTTTCTCTAACAATATGCTCAATTCAAGTATGAGATTTGTAAATGCCAAAAACATAATCCACATGTGTCTGAGTGCTCACAATAGCCCAGTGACTATTTGACATTCAATTAATCCAAATTCTACTAAATAAGTGACTATGTTAATCCAGAAACAATGAGGAAATTCAAGAATCTCTTACATGAAAGGCATAGACAACTATTCAAATAGAATGATACTATAGATTAATCTGACCACAAGAATGTCAATAATGAGCAAGCACTTAAGACTATTGATCCAAACATAAGATTTACAAGTACTCTAACAATGCAGAATATCATACTCGATAGGAGTACTAACATTATACTTGCAAAGTACTTATATATCCGTGACCTGTCAGAATGTTTTATGTTGGGTAAAAGAGAAGCACAATATAATTGCATGCTAAAAAGATTAATATACAGTTCCCAACAAAAAAAGGCTTTGACATCTACTCAAGATGCCTACTGAGATTTAACAAATTTATATATATATACCCCATAACGCAAGACATACATCAAAGTATGCAAAAAGATTTTTAAATACTTCAAAATACCCAATAGCTATCATAAACTATGATAAACCATTATTTTTTTGAAATATAATATCCTGACCTTTGATCACCATTTATTCCATAACTTTTCAAAATACATAAAATTTTAATCTAAAAGTTATTGCATATGAAAATAGATTCAAAGAGCTTTCCAACAAGATATCATTTACCCAAAACGGATAAGAAATAAAAAAGATATGCACATTTAAAGTTTGTTGTCTCTGTCTCTAGCGCCCAGCGCTAGGTTACCAGCGTCCAGGCTGGAATCATCTTTCCAGGCCCCTTCTCGGGTGCCCCAGCGCTCAGCGGTTCACACTAGGCGCCCAGCGCTGTCTGAAAATCGCAGAAATGCAGCAAGACACTGCTCTTTCGCCATTTTCACCCCAAAATCCCATTTTCATGATTTTCAACCAACAAATAG
Organism: Ammopiptanthus mongolicus; assembly: GCA_039655645.1. NCBI lineage: Eukaryota > Viridiplantae > Streptophyta > Magnoliopsida > Fabales > Fabaceae > Ammopiptanthus > Ammopiptanthus mongolicus. Next base: position 78,751,391 of record CM077349.1, on the reverse strand, counting down.
TTATAACAACTCACCAACAACATATAAATCACAGAATAATCAAACTAAACATGTTCCAAATGATTTTCATGGAAAGAATTCACTCAAAACAATTCACAAACATCATTATTTCAACCATCACTAACCCATTTCATGTACCACACTAATACCCAAGAAAATTAACCAAAACAAATCACAAATCCCTCACCTCTTGATACTCCATTGCTGCCTCCATCTTTTTCTTCTTCTTTCCCCCTTTCTCTTCTTCTACCTCTTTTCTTCTTTTTCTGCTCGGGTTGCTGATGGCTGCCCACCCTCCTATCTCTACTATTTATACCTCATCATTTTTTCCTAAACGCCCTTGATGTTAGGCTAACTCATAACTTAACATTTGTGTAAACAAAATATGTCTCTAAGTTTATTATGATAATTTATTTATTTTATTTATTTATTTAATAAAAAAAATACCTTATGCCATTTTTTTGCGGGTATTACAGTCTACCCCCTTAAAAGAATTCGTCCTCGAATTCCAAGGACCTTTACAACAAATTATACTTAATTCATCATTGTCATTTATCCTGATACCAACACATGGTTGTCGACCTTCGTGCCATCAAAACACAATGCAACAAGCCAGTTTTGTACATCTTACCCATTTGATAATCAACAACTTGTGTATACAAACTTAGCATACGATTTATCACTTCCATCCCACAACCAATATTATAGGTAAATACCCTCTCATCATTTGCTTATTTCTTTCAAAAATCAACTTCATCACGAGGTGCATGTCACAATAACCCACAATGTACATATTCTAGGTATCATTAACATGATTTAAAGTCTATCACTTTTCGCTATCCTCAAATGATCATTTCCACCCATAGCTCTTACCGCAATTTGATACATATCACTTACTCGTACCCTTTCACATTCATTTTCTACATCAGTGTAATGTTGGTGTAACGTCTGTTATACCCATTAAATCGTATTGTTTACTTGCACCTATGTAATGATATCATACTAAGACTCCTTAATTAAATAAGCTACCATCTGGTATGTATTACCCTTGCATCATCATCATTTCACTTGCACCTCATTTCTAGTCTTATTTACTCATAGTAATCCATCACTATAACATAAGTTGTAACCTTATAAGCTTAACTCATACGTCCATTTTCGTTAATCACTCATTCTAATTCTTTACATAACCATACTAATTTTTTTGTACAAGTCATAATTCCTCTTCAACACAGTCCCACATAGTTAATTTCATTGATCCTATAAGCTCATCGGATTGCCCTAATCCAACATAAACCTACTTCATCTTGAATTTCTAAAATCCTTAATGTTGAGGTACAAACAAGTCCCATATTATTCAAACAAGGGAAGGTACTTGGGTTTATAAGCACGGGAAATGTCTCCATTGGTATGAGGCCTTTTGGGTGGTGTCCAAAAGCAAATCCATGAGGGTGTAAGCCCAAAGTGGACAATATCATATCATGGTGTGGAGACTTGTGCGGTATAAACGGGATTCCCGGTTCCCAACAAGTGGTATCAGAGCTGTTGGTATAAACGGCTTGGGCGAGTATGGGAATAGCTGTTGATATGGACAGGCTAAATACTCGAAGGTTTCCGCGCTGGATGGGAGATGAACCATGGTCCTTTGTTTGAGGGGAGGATTGTTGAGGTACAAACAAGTCCCATATTATTCAAACAAGGGAAGGTACTTGGGTTTATAAGCACGGGAAATGTCTCCATTGGTATGAGGCCTTTTGGGTGGTGTCCAAAAGCAAATCCATGAGGGTGTAAGCCCAAAGTGGACAATAACATATCATGGTGTGGAGACATGTGCGGTATAAACGGGATCCCCGGTTCCCAACACTTAATCATTCCCTGAATCACACTGTGACTTAATTCTATAGGCTTTAATAATCATACCCTTGCACCTAGCCATCAACTTGATAAACGAAAGTGAATATACATATTCACTCTCACTCGTGAGCTTAAGCTAAACTAACATAGACATATTCTTGTCATACCACCAACCACATTTTCCATACCTTTCATCCATCGAACTAAGCCATTTCAAGACTTGTTCTATCTTGTTTCTATACTCCTGGCATTTTAGCATGCCAATTTATCATCTCATGCCTAAAGAAAATCTCTATTATTCATCATCCTCAAAATAATATCAACATAACAATCATAAGTCTATAATACTACTAAGAGCATTTTATAGGTTCAAACCGAAGCATTATATCACTAAACAAGTCCATCTCAGGTCGCTGCTTTTAGTTGTCATATGAGAATTTCCCTTTTTTTTTTTCTCCATGACTTACCTTAAAAACCAGATTAGCTACTAATGACTTCTGGCACAACTCCCGCCCGGGCTCAGGAATTATCACAGAACTCATCAGTCTCTAATCATGCGTAGGACCGATAACCATTAGCTCTGATACCACTTTGTCAGGACCCAACTTAGACATCCCTGACTGGCCAGAATGGAACTTCATTGTCCAATTCCCAAGGCCTTTCAAGCACGTATAAGTCACATCATAACAAGATATATTGCATATCATATGTAATTATCAGAGTAAAAGATTATACCAAAAGAAAGCTAAAGGTGGCCCTGAGTCAGCATCAAGAGTTTTAAAATAAAGCCCAAACGGGTTTACAACTAGAAAAAAGTTCAAAACTCCAAACAGCGGAGAAATCTCATATGACAATAAACCGAACTAAAATGAAATTGAAAAAGCAGCAGCTGCTCGCACTACACAAGTGAGATGGCTCCACTTGCTGAATACCTGAAGCTAAAATTAAAAAGGGCGGGGGTGAGTCCCAGAACTCAGTGAGGGATAAACAAAACGTAACAGAAAATAGCGCAATTTATAAACATCTCAATAAATATATGTCATTAAGTACTTTACATTGTACATAACATTGCATAGCAGTTCTTCACTTGCTATGTAGTCAATTTTTCATTGGCCAAGATGCTTGTATATCCCCTTGGAGTTGTTCACTAGAGTCTCCCACTCCGACGGTCACATTTATATCCCGATCGAGTCCGCTGACCGGCAAGTGACCTCGGTCACTACACAACCACCCTCCAAACTTCGGGGTTTTTCACTAGAGGCCCCACTCTCTGACGGTCACATTTATATACCGGTCGAATCCGTTGACCGGTCGGATACACCAAGTCTTGTCCAATGTCTAAGCATCATACCAAAATACCAAATACAATATATCAAGTCTTACCATAGCATACATCCACTATGTTTCGTAACATAGCTTGCATAATCACCTCAGCGGTAATCAATAACGTCCATAAGGTTATCAATCACAAATATATATGGGCTACATTATAGCCATTCCATTCACATATAGTATCACCTTGTCATTCCGTTAAACCACTTACTTCATATGCAATTACATAGAGGAAGCCAACAAACCTTACTTTGACATATTTCAATAATCTAGCAAACACTATTCATCACAACAAGCATTTATATCACCTTCGAGGCTCAATGAACTCAAGATACAAGCATGCAACAAACTCATAATTCATTAAACGCTTGGATAAAAATAAACCATTACCCATAGACCCTCAATAAATATAGAGTACGAACATAACTCACATATTCTTTATGTCATTTCACTTAACTACTTTCTCAACATATCTTGGGCACCTTTATCAGCTTGACTAACGTTCCTTATCGTATCTAACATAATTGCAATGTAACACTTATAACAATACCTTCCTCTTTCCATAAGAACCAACTCAACTATAAGCTAGAGCCATTCTTAGCTCCAACAAGAATATATGCATCTATATCACCATCATAGAACTACACTCAAGGCTTCCTATATCTTTTCTTACCCTTTTTCATTTCTTAATTTCCTAGCCTATAAACATAGTCCATAATCATGTTCCTCACATTTCCTATCACCATACACCTTCATAAAATAATACTCACCTCATCATTTATATCACAATTATACACCATCATGTCCATAGATTTCTCGTAATCTATACCATCATATAAAAGAACTTACCAATAAGGTCATCAACTCAAATCATTAAATAAAACTTTCGATATGCAATCTTAGGTACAATTCAATACTTTATTCTCATAACAAACGCTTCACATAGCAACTGACCATCATCATGTGTGTGTGTGTGTGTGTGTGTGTGTGTGTGTGTGTGTGTGTATATATATATATATATATATATATAATCACCTATAAATACCCCATAACGCAAGACATATATCAAAGTATGCAAAAATATTTTTGAATACTTCAAAATACCCAATAGCCATCATAAACTATGATAAACCATCATTTTTTTGAAATATAATATCCTGACCTTTGATCACCATTTATTCCATAAATTTTCAAATACATAAAATTTTAATCTAAAAGTTATTGCATATGCAAAATAGATTCAAAGAGCTTTCCAACAAGATGTCATTTACCAAAAACGGATAAGAAATAAAAAAGATATGCACATTTAAAGTTTGCTGTCTCTGTCTCTAGCGCCCAGCGCTAGGTTACCAGCGCCAAGCGCTGGAATCATCTTTCCAGGCCCCTTCTCGGGTGCCCCAGCGCTCAGGGCTTCCCACTAGGCGCCCAGCGCTGTCTGAAAATCGCAGAAATGCAGCAATACGCTGATTTTTCGCCATTTTCACCCCAAAACCCCATTTTCATGATTTTCAACCAACAAATAGCTATAAAAACTCACCAACAACATATAAATCAAAGAATAATCAAACTAAACATGTTCCAAATGATTTTCATGGAAAGAATTCACTCAAAACAATTCACAAACATCATTATTTCAACCATTACTAACCCATTTCATATACCATACTAATACCCACGAAAATTAACCAAAACAAATCACAAATCCTTCACCTCTTGATATTCCATTGCTGCCTCCATCTTCTTCTTCTTCTTTCCCCCTTCCTCTTCTTCTACCTCTTTTCTTCTTTTTCTGCTAGGGTTGCTGATGGCTGCCGACCCTCCTATCTCTACTATTTATACCTCATCATTTTTTTCAAAACGCTCTTGTTGTTAGGCTAACTCATAACTTAACATTTGTGTAAACAAAATATGTCTCTAAGTTTATTATGATAATTCATTTATTTTATTTATTTATTTAATAAAAAAAATACCTTATGCCATTTTTTTGCGGGTATTACAATACTCCCACTATAAATAAGAATATAATTTAAAAAAGAAGAAGTATTATAACGAGTAATCAATGAGTTGATTGTAGAGTTATGTAATTTCATAATATTCTAGGAAATAGACACATTCATATACAATTGCATAGTTTCAGAATGAAAATAACCATAAAAGGAGAATAATATCTTATAAACAAATTTCTCCTTATATGCAATTATATAATAAGTCAAAAAATAAAGATTTTACAACTAACCTCAGAGAGTGTTGTGAACACCCAATTTTATCCAGGTTAATTAAGTGATCAGAAAAGGAAAATACAAAAAATTGAGTAAAGTTTTGGTCCATAATCTTTTTTTGTTTAGCCCACTTAGAAGCTCATTTTCTTGTTTCAAATAATTAAAAAAAACGAAAATAATATTAAAAATTAAAAAGATAATAACAAAAATTCAATTCAAAATGGGGAGGAGTACGTAGGTTTTGCTTTGGCATTTCTGGAGGTCTTCTCCATTTTCTTTTTCTCTCTTCTTTTGTTTTCTTTCACTTTAATTCCCCTTTTCATTAGGCCATACCAGTGGTAAGCAATGGTACACTGCCCTCTTGCACCTTTGCCCAAGGAACAAAGCTGTTGTACTCCCTCTGGAGGCATCCATCTCCTGCATTGTACAAACTTCCCTCTCAATATCCTAATTGCAAATTTTGGCATCATTCTCTCAGGATTTTACCTATAAATTCAACAGAGGGCAAAGGGTTACGTTTTCAGGGCAGAAGAGAAGGAATTTGGGGTGAGAAATAGATTACAGAAATAAAACACAATACACTTTAGAAAAAATCACATTCGCCTCTTCATTTCCACTTCCCCTTCTTCAATCATCTTCACCCACTATTTATTCTGCAAATCTGATCCACCTTTGTACCATTTCTCTTTCTCAAGACAAGAACCCAGGCAATTAAAACATCAAAATACATCACAGATTCTTTTCCTCACAACCATGAACCTACCGGAGCACCACCGCGAACCACCGGAGCGCAACCGCAGGGACTCCCCACCTTCGCCACTGTTCCAGACCAACCTCCAGTGACCCATTCCACTCGCCGCAGTTCCGTTCGGCTCCACCGCGCATGCCCAGCTCCGCCATCCGCGTCGCAGAGAAACCGTGCCTCCATCGCCATCCATCGCCTAGCCGCCGCCACCGCAAGGAGCGTCGCCCAACTAGCCGCTGTCGCCGTGACCCTCTTGCTGCAAGTTTTCTCCTCTGTTCCTCTTTGGGGGTAACGAGGCTTTTTTACCAAACTAGGCTAGTTTTCAAAACTATATGCCAAAATAATTTGGTTCTAAAACAATTTGCCAAAATACTCTTCAAATTATGTATTTTAAAAAATAATTTGCATGTAGCGCCGGTTGCAGTGGCGCCACTCACCTAAAGGCGTCACGTGTCAGTTCCTGGCCACTTCTTTTACCTAGCCCTCCCCCCTTCCTATATATAACCCCACCTTCGCCACTGTTCCAGACCAACCTCCAGTGACCCACTCCACTCGCCGCAGTTCCGTTCGGCTCCACCGCGCAGGCCCAGCTCTGCCATCCGCGTCGCAGAGAAACCGTGCCTCCGTCGCCATCCATAGCCTAGCCGCTGCCGCCGCAAGGAGCGTCGCCCAACTAGCCACTGCCGCGGTGACCCTCTTGCTGCAAGTTTTCTCCTCTGTTCCTCTTTGGGGGTAACGAGGCTTTTTTACCAAACTAGGCTAGTTTTCAAAACTATATGCCAAAATAATTTGGTTCTAAAACAATTTGCCAAAATACTTTTCAAATTATGTATTTTAAAAAATAATTTGCCTATAGCATCGGTTGCAGTGGCGCCACTCACCTAAAGGCGTCACGTGTCAGTTCCTGGCCACTTCTTTTACCTAGCCCTCCCCCCTTCTTCCTATATATAACCCCACCTTCGCCACTGTTCCAGACCAACCTCTAGTGACCTACTCCACTCGCCGCAGTTCCGTTCGGCTCCACCGCGCAAGCCCAGCTCTGCCATCCGCATCGTAGAGAAACCGTGCCTCCGTCGCCATCCATCACCTAGCCGCTGCCGCCATAAGGAGCGTCGCCCAACTAGCCACTGCCGCCATGACCCTCTTGCTGCAAGTTTTCTCCTCTGTTCCTCTTTGGGGATAACGAGGCTTTTTTACCAAACTAGGCTAGTTTTCAAAATTATATGCCAAAATAATTTGGTTCTAAAACAATTTGCCAAAATACTTTTCAAATTATGTATTTTAGAAAATAATTTGCATGTAGCATCGGTTACAGTGGCGCCACTCACCTAAAGACGTCACGTGTCAGTTCCTGGCCACTTCTTTTACCTCCCCCCTTCTTCCTATTTATAACCCCCCCCCCCCCCCCCCCGCCCCTCACCCCCCAACACTCCATCCCCAGCCTCCCCCTCAACATTCTATATCTCACTCCCCCTCAACCCAACAGTCATATCTTTCTTCACACATTTCACTTCTCCTTTTACCACACTCTTCAACATTATTTATTTTACTATTACTCTTTAATATTTAGTAAGCAGTTTATATTAATATTTACTTTACTAATACGATTTAGTGTTGTGTAATTTATATTAATGTTGTTATAATTCTTGTCATGTTTATTAATATTGTGTAATTTAGATTAATGTTATTATAATTTATTTTTGTCTTTATTTATTGTTATAATCACTCATATCTTTCTTCATACATCTCACATCTCCTTCTACTGCATTCTTCAACATTATTTATTTTATTATAACTTTCATCTCACTTCTCCTGTTATTACACTCTTCAACATTATTTATTTTATTATTACTCTTTAATATTTAGATATACAATTTAATTATAATTGTTATCAATATTATTATACTAATATTATTATTTTTTTATTTTATTTATTATTATTATTAATGTTATTATTTTTTTTGTGTAAATGAAATCATTATTGTTGTCATGATTAATAATTTTAGTTTTGTTATTAAATTAATGTTGCTATTATTGTCTTTTTTATTGTTGTCATCACTAATATTAATTGTAGGTATGCAACATATCTCAGTACCCGTTCTACTACACTGTACAATATTATTTATTCTACTATTTTGTAATTATTGTTTTAACTTCTGTTTAATCCTATATTATTATTATTATTATTATTATTATTATTATTATTATTATTATTATTATTATTATTATTATTATTATTTTATTAGAATTATTATATTAATGGTAGAGTTTAATTGCGATGCACTGTCAGTGTAAAATTTTTTACACTGACAACCAATTAGAAATCATGGTGTGTGTGACTTTTAAGGTAGTTAGGATAAGAATCAAACATTTTAGCTTATGTGACAATTTCTGATTGGTTGTCTGTGTAAAAAATCTTTACACTGACAGCGTATACCAATTAAATCCATAATGATATCAGTAGTCTTTTGTTATTATTACTATTGTTTCTAATGTTACTACTATTTTTTTTAATTTTATTATTATTATTATGTAAGGAACATTAATGTTATGATTATTTATTTTTGTTTTTATTTATTGTTGTCATTGCTAATATTTTTAATATTGTTATTTAATCAAATTAAGGTTATTATTAGTTTTTTATTTTCTATGATTATTGTTTTTTTAGTGTTATGCATTAATGTTAAGATTATTGTTTTTTTATTAGGTAAGATGGCAGATGCGATTAATCCAGGCCCGGTAAATACATCAGTGTTGGGTGGGCAAAGTACTCATGTTTCCCAACACGTATGGAACGGTGACGAAGATCGAGTTCTTATTTGTAGACGTGCTCAACAATTTGATGGAGGTGTGAACATACCCCCGGCTATTGCAGAGTATCTTGAGCAAGCCGGATTTGCATGTGTCAAATATCTGCCCATTATCTTTGAAATAGACTGATTTGATTGAAGTTTCAGCCTGGAGTGAATCTTTGCCTTCCACTTCTCATATCTGATTCCTTGTTTTATTGGCATAATTTTTGTATCCCCTTCGAAAGTAATTTCGTTTTCTCCCGAGAATACCCTCCCATTGTAATAGACAAACAACATTACTTGACTCATAGTGTAGGGCCTGCAACAATCAAACATAAAATAAATTATATTAATATAATAATACTATTAAAAAATGCAATATTAAAAGAAATTGTAGAATAATTATAATTAAACAAATAAAAAAGGCAATAATAATAACATTAACTAAATAAAAATATTAAAAATATTAATCATGACAAAATAAATAAAGGCAAAACGTAAATAATAAAAACATTAATATAAATTACACAATAGTAATAAAATTTACAAATAAATAAAATAATAAAATAAATAAATAATGATGGACAATAATTATAATTAAACATTAGTGATTACAATAATAAATAAAGACAAAAATAAATTATAATAACATTAATCTAAATTACACAATATTAATAAACATGACAAAAATTATAACAACATTAATATAAATTACACTACACTAAATCGTATTAGTAAAGTAAATATTAATATAAACTGCTTACTAAATATTAAAGAGTAATAGTAAAATAAATAATGTTGAAGAGTGTGGTAGAAGGAGAAGTGAGATGTGTGAAGAAAGATATTAGTGTTGGGTTAAGGGGGAGTGGGATATAGGATGTTGGGGGAGTGTTGGGGGGTGGGGGTTATATATAAGGAGGGGGAGGGCTAGGTAAAAGAAGTGGCCAGGAACTGGCCACGTGGCACTGCATGCAAAAAAATTTTTTTTTTAAATTCTGGTAAAATAAATGGCACCCAATTAGAGGGTGCCACGTGTAACCAGCGCCACTCAAAAAATATTTTTTTATTCAAAAGAAGAGTATTTTGATAAATTGTTTCAGAACCAAATTATTTTGGTATATAGTTTTGAAAACTAGCCTAGTTTGATAAAAAAGCCGGAGGCAAAAGGCTTTCCTTTGGTTTTTTAACTGTTATTCCTTTTCTTTCTTTGTTTATTTTAGTTTTAATATATGGGTCAGTTTTATTTGTTTATTTTGTTAAGTGGGAAACAGGATTCAATTGAGAATGAGTATGTTTACTGTTGGGTTTGGACTTGATGAATGGCTAGCCTAAGTTGAGTCAATGGGCTGAGGGCCTGCTGGTTTTTCTTTTTTCCTTTTCTGGGATTTTTTTTTTAGTTGTTTTTTTTATTATTATAGGCCAAGCCCATACTTTTCATGTGTGAGATTCTGGTCTTAAATAAAAAAAAGAAAAGAAAAATCTTTACAAAAATAATCAACCAACCAATCAAATTTTTTCTATTAAAAACTATTTGGCTTTGAGTTTCTCATCGCACCTGGGAATACGTAGGAGCAGAATAGTCATTCTGTCAAGCCAAAATTTTATTTTCTTCGTTTTGTGTTTATTTCCTTTTGTTTAATTTAAAATGGGGGTAAAATAACATTTTCAAAGGTTATTAAATTTTTTGCACAATTAACTTGAGGTGCCGTTCTTAGAACGGACGATGTAGGGTGATAATACTTTCCATACTCATAACCGACTCCCGAACTCAAATCTCTGTCCTTTTTAATGGACCAGTTTTCCTTAAATAATTGGGTTTTCCAAGGTTTTCCCATTTAAAAATTTTGGTGGCGACTTTTCTGGTTTTTACCTTTTTTTCGCGACGTCCGGACGGGACGATCGCAACAAGTGTCATTCATCTTTGTGTGTAGAGCTTATGAGATTTGACGACTTATATAATATGAGTATGCAATTCAACTTTTGGATAGCACAATTGATGTACCTTAATCATGTACGGGTTCTATTGGCTCAAACTTCAGAGGCTGCTTGGATATAATGCAATATTATTAGGACTATATGTTTTATATTTTAGTTATAAAGTTGTCTTGTATAATTAATTCCATGCTCTTTGTGTCTATTTTGAACTTTATTATTGATGTATTGTGGAAATTATTTTGCATCTAGGAAGACTATGCTACTTTTAATGTGCTGGTGGCCTTGGAAGAATTGTACTGTTACCATTACCTATAGTTAAAAACCTGTTCATAGCTTAGTCTTAAAAATAGTTGTGCATGTAGAAGTGTTGTTGACTTGAAGGCTTGCCTTCTCTAAATAATTGAGCCAAGTACAAAGCTTGAGCTTGCTTGGCGTGATTACACCTTTTATGGCATTATTGTTAAATGAACGAATATGCTTCCAAAGGAAGTTATTATTTTCCTCTTAAGTAATATGACTCTACAAGGAACGGACGTTCCATGTAAAAATCGTGCCTAAGGTTTACATGCCATCTTCAATAATTGGTAGAGTGGTGATTTTTTGGGAAGATATAACTAAAGTTATTATCTCTGTAGTTGATAGCTTGGTATAGCTCACACTCTGGTGGTTGGTGCAAATGTTAAAGTTCATTGGAGTTGTGCCGAGAGACTAAAAATACTGAACAACTCCTTAGAAGAAATAAAATAAAATCGAGCAATAGTATACTACGAAAAATCCGAGACTTCATTGTATTTCTATTTCACAGGAAAAATCAGAAGAATAGCTTGTTTTAAGCCATGAAAATAATTCTTGGTTTTCAGATAATGAACAATAAGGGGTTGCTTGCTTTGATCATTTCCTCTCATTTCTTGTTTTATTTTCATTGAAAATAGAAAATGAGCTTAAAAATGTATTTGGTTGAGTTTAATGAAAATATTTTTTCAATTGGGCCCAAATCTAGGGGAAAAAGTTGTTTCGAATGTTTTCTTCTCAAAAACTTTAAAACAGAAATGCTAAAATGAAGCCTATGTGGTTCAAATTGGACCAACTCTGAAAATTGACTTAAACTGTCATTCAAATGGGTCCTGATATTGCCTTTGTATGTGGAAAAACATCTTCTCTCCCAACCTGGAAACGATGATGTATTGTCGCTGTGGGGGAAAGGTTTTATTTTTCTAACATGTTGTTTAAGGTCCGTTTGTTTTGTTTTCTGTTTCTTGTTTTTGTTAATAATTGTTAAAATTCTACTTTTTTTTTTATTTTGTTTTTTGTTTTTGAAAATTTGTATAGAGACTGTTGTTGTCATTGAAATCCTTTTTTCATTAATTAGAGTAAAAGCCCACTTTAATCCCTAACAATGTTTGAGGTACCATTTTTAGTCCCTAAAAAAACGCACCAAATCGTCATTGACAATGATGTAAGAGAGACACATCAGTCCATCAGTTTGTCTCCATTCTAAACATAGGGTTAGAGTGCTGATATATACCATAGTGTGCCCAGATGTCTACTACACTCGTCCATATGACTTGGGTTGATGCATCTCGTGTGTTGCTTGGAACATGTAGGGACTCATATGTCCCACGATAGAAATTGTCAGAGACTAAATTGGGTTATTTAAATAATAGTTTGAGACGTAATTGGGTTAATGCATAATTATTCTCATGGTCTATTATGCATATGGGGACTATTTCCTGGACACCCAACATACTAACGATACACATCAGCACTCTAATGATGTGTTGATGATAGAAACTGAAACAACCCCTTCCTCGGAGGTCCCATTGGTAACCCGAACTTAAATTCTTAATGTTGCAGCGCAGCGTAGTAATATAAAAATGCGAAAATATTAAAATAATCCATACACTGATACCATAATAATTTATATAGACATAAGAGTACTGGCTCCATCAGTAGAGCCTATAACAACCGACATTAAAAAGTCTCAGAGTACGCAACTAGTAAATAAAATGAAAGCATGGTAGCAAAATAAAATACATGCGACTTCCTCTCCTGGCCCCAAAAATACATTTCATTCAAACCCATGTAATGGCCATAACAACTAAGACTGCGAATCCCCATACGACCATAACAAGGGTAGTGAAAACCCCCAAGCTCTACAGTCCTCCAGTGCTAGGATCCAGGGCTCTCCCGCCAGCATCCGGTTTAACAGGTATACCATCGATCTCCTCTGGCAACTCCTTAGCAGGATCTTCTCGTGCGATTAAGGATAAATAAAATACGACAGAGATAAAATATAGGGGATAAGAAACAACAACTCATCATAAATGGGAAAACAGCTATAAAATAATTTATATAGATAGCAACACTCAACAACACAGCAGTGTCAATCAATCAGCTCCCAAATCATTCTCTCTTAACTACGGTCTATTACACTCATGCAACTAACGACTATATGGACGCGATCACGACGCGACATCCCCAACAGATCAAGATGTCTCGTTCATCTCTGTGCCACCCCCCGTAATGCAAGGTTCGGCCAACAACCTGCAAGCTCAACTCGTCTCATTGGTACGACATATTCCCCCGCGCGCAGGCTAGGTCAGAATATTCACCCGTCAACAACGCAACTTACGGTAACAACATATCCCCCCGCTGGCAGGCCAGGTCAGGACATTCGCCCGTTCACAACTAATGGGTACGATTATCTCCCCGCATGCAAGATCGATCGCTCGTACACTAACACAGTGATGAACAACAACTATGCAACATGAACCTCACTGACCCATCTCGGATCAATGACTTAGTGTCTCAACCACAACTCATACACAACTACGACCAACTTTCTCCGGTTTAACCGGGTATCAACTTTAAATCACAACGCAAACAGATCAACTGGATCTCTAGGTTGAGCACTATATTCCTCGACTTTCTCACCACACATTCATCTCCCAACTTATTAGAATTTACTGCCTATCTCTACTCAAGCATCAACAGTCACAACATCACATCATAAAGCAACCAGAAACAGGTTCAATAATAAAATCAACTCACAGATAAATAATTAAGTAACCATAAACATATAATAGACACAACATACATATAACATATATTATATTAAACATCCCATCACAGAATACATCCTCAATATACGATAAAATCAACCTATGGGTCAAATGACCTCTAGTAGGGTTTAGGTTGCCCTACGCATATCAATATATATATTATTTTAAATCTTGCCTCCCCGATGATATTTTGGTTCTTTCCCCTACCGTAATAATGTTCCTGTGTGACTCCAACTGTGGCTCTGCAACTGTCAATCGTGTGCGCTTTCGAATGTTCGAACACCGTCGGATCCTTCACAACAAACCAGAACCAGAAATCAATACAGTTAAATCAAAATTTCCCTAATCCTTATGACCAAGGTTGTGCCCCATTTTATTTAAATAGGCTAGAGATGTTGAAATTCTACTAACTCTTGGATCAATGATCCTTAAGCATGACTAAGACATAATCTATGATTAATTGTCAAAGATTTGAACCAAAACCCCTTCAACCAACAAGTTAGGGTTTCGACCATCATGGGTAAAAATAGGTTAGAGTTTGATTTGATTTTCTAATCATTTGGATTACATGATCATAGAATGAAAGAGGTGAAATCAAGAATCATTTCACAAAAATTGAACAAAAACCCATTTCCCCCAAAATGTTAGGGTTTGGCCCCTCTAAATTAAATAGGCTAGGAAGTTTATTTGATTTCATGTTCTTAGATAGTGATAGAAGAGGATAAAACTAGATCATAGAAATTGGTTTGACATTAAAAGGATTTTTCTACAATTTTCTAGAGATTTTTGAAATTTGGATCATAAACTTGAAACTTAGCATGAACCATAGAATTTAATGGAGAAGTAGGGAGATTGAGAGCTCAAGAATGAAGTTCATACCTCCTAGATGGCAAAGATGAACAAGTGATCAACTTTGTTCCCACAAAAGCTTGAAGACTTAGAAGAAAAATGGAGAGAAAGTGTAGGAAACTTAGAGAAAATGAAAAACAAATGTGAGGAAGAGAGATGAAGAAGAGTGGCCGAATATGATGGGGTGTGGGACAAAGATGACCACTAAAAATTCATTAAGGGCATTATGGTCTTTTTGCCTAAGGACCAAATGGTCTTTTCCTTAAAAGTCTAAGGGCATTTCGGTCTTTTCGCATCCATATATTTTGAAAATCCATCATGATACTGGCACGCATTCCTAGGTGATTTGACTTGATGTGCCCAGATGTGACTTCGTGTCTATCCTTTAGCGGGTCCCGATAAATCCATATACAGCTCTGTTTGTCTCCCGGTTCGAGTTTCCGTCCGAATAGTTTATATTATTTTCACTTTTTAGAGCCAAAAACCAATTTTATCAAAAATGTAGGAAATCTGATTCTAAGGCTAACTGTCTCGTTCACGAGTCAAAATTAGGTCTCCTGAGTAGTAAAATACTACTGTCAGTGAAAACGCAGACTGGGCTCCGTCTGAGTTTTCGACCCAAAATTTAATCGTAGCTCTCTACGATAGCGTAGAGTGTGAATGTGATCTTAGTTTATTTAAATTCATTTTCTAAACCTCAGATAAAAATATAAACATTCATTATATAAATTACTGATATAAACGCAGTAAAAGTCAGGGTGTTACAGAAACAAATGGAGGGACTAAAATGTCCCTCTTTTGTTATTCTCGGGGACTATTCGATAAGTTTTTATTCTTGTGGACGAAAAGTGGTACCTCAAAAAATTGTTGGGGATTTAAATGAGTCTTTACTCCATTAATTATCATGTGTCGGACTAATATTTTTATTTTTTTGAACACTTTAAAAAGGGTTTTTGACAATGTTATCAAAACCGGACCGTTCCGACCGGTTGTACTGGGAACCGGCCTATAGTCCAGTCCTATTAGCCCTTAGAACTGTCCAGTTACAGAACCGCTAAAGAATCGGTGAAACCGTTACTGAACCGGGCAAACCGATGGTTCACCCGGTTTTCAATGTTTGCAAACTAGCTCAATAATTTTATAATACTATCACTTCACTCCACTCAATATAGTAGCATGGGACTCCTTCCTCTACTTCTTTCTACAAGACCTTTCTTCCAGTTTTCTTTCCAACTCCTCTGCCTCCCCCCTCCATCCTTCCTTCCGTTTTCACGGATTGTGAGAACTCGTTTGAAAATCGAATTGTTGTAGATGAAGATCGATGTGAAGAAATTGGAGTGTTTTCATTAGGCAATGGTGAGAGAGACAAAAAGGAGTGTTACAGAGACGTGCACTATAATAAGATTTTATTTTTGAACCAATCTCTATATTACATCCAGAACTCTCCAAGGTTCTTTCTAGGGACTCTGATCTCCTTTCTCACCAAAAAGTTAAAAATGACTGGAAGAATCTGTCTTCTCCATGGATATGGCAACAAAGTCGGAGTTGGAGATATGGTTCCTTATCTCCTCGCATGTTTCTTCGAAGTTGGATTTGTTGACTTGTTTCATCCTCCATTTTGAGGAAGAGGAGACCATGGTGCAAAGGGAACGCCTCTGCTTAAGCCACAACAAATAAAAGATGATGATGCAATAGGGATGGCATTTATAACGTTAATATACAGATTGTTGATATGATGATGCCAACTTAAATGAAAGCATTGAAATCAAAACCTTGGCAGCCATGGATGCTAGATTGATGTCTCGCAAGAAAAACTATAACTTGACCAAATGTTCTAAAATCAAATTGCTTCTCTTAGAAGAAAAAATGTTTAATTGTTATGCACTGTCAGTGTAAAGTTTTTTACACTGACAACCAATCAGAAATCAAGATGTGAGTGACTTTTAAGGTAGTTAGATAAGAGTCAAACATTTTAGCTTATATGGCAATTTTTGATTGGTTGTCTATATAAAAAAATCTTTACACTGACAGTATATACCAATTAAGTCCAAAAAAATAAAGCAAACAAGTACTTAAAATGATATGTACGTTTAGAAATATATTATATAAAATCACTCATTATTAATATATTATATAAATTAAAAATATATATTTAATTAAAATCGGTTCGACCCCGGCTAAACCAGTTAATCTTAAACCAGTGTCTTTGAGACAACCCCTTCCTCGGAGGTCCCATTGGTGACCCCACTTATAATTATTAGCGTTATAGCATAGCGTAGTAGTATAAAATTTGTGAAAATATTAAAACATACAATACATACTGATACTATAATAAAAGTATACATACATAATAGTACTGGCTCCATCAGTAGAGCCTACAACACTGATACCAAATATTAAAGACTTCAGAGCATACAGTAAATAAAAACTAAAATATAGCAACGGAAATAAAGATACATCAGACTTCCTCCCCTGGCGCTCAAGGTCCCCTAGCATTGGGATCTAAGGCTCTCTCGCCGACATCGGGCTCAACAGGTATACCGTCAATCTCCTCTGGAAATTCCTCATCAGGATCTTCTCGTGCAGTCGAGAATAAATAAAATACGACATAGAAATAAAGGGGATAAGAAACAGTAATATGTCATAAATGGGAAAAACAGCGGTGTAAATAATGTATATAGATAGCAACACACCGAATCACAACAGTGATAACCAAACAACTTCCGGATAATTTTTCCCTTAACTACTGTCTCTCACACTCATGCAACTAATGACTATATGGATGCGATCACGACGCGACATCCCCAACAGATCAAGGTGTCCCAATCATCACTATTCCACCCCTATAAGGTAGGGTTCGGTCTAAAGCCCGTAGGCCCAACTCGTCTCATAGGCATGACATATTCCCCCGCCCGCAGGCCAGTCGGAATATTCGCCCGTCAACAACGCAACTTACGATAACGACATGTTCCCCCGCCCGCAGGCTAGGTCGAAACATTCGTCCGTTCGTTAACAACTCAACTTTCGGTAACGACATATCCCTCCGCCCGCAGGCTAGGTCGAGACATTCGCCCATCTGTCTACAATTCAACCAACGGGTACGACCATCTCCCTGCAGGTAAGATCGGAATCGCCCCTATGCCAAACTAATCGGTACGACCATCTCCCTGCAGGTAAGATCAGAATCGCCCGCATGCTAACACAATGATGAACAACAACTATGCAACATGAATCTCACTGACTCATCTCAGGATCAACACTTAGTGCCTCAACCACGACTTATAAACAACCACGACCAACTTTCATCTGGCTTAACCGGGTATCAACTCACATCACGACAACAACAGATCAACTGTATCTCTAGGTTGAGCATTACGATATATATATATATATATATATATATATATATATATATATATATATATATATATATATATCCTCGACTTCCTCACCACACATTCATCTCCCAACTCATCAGAAATCACTGCCTAGTTCTACTCAGACATCAACAGTCACAACAACATATAAATAAATTTAAAATCAACTTACAAATAAATCATGTTTAATCAATCATAAGCATATAGTAAGCATAACATATATCACATATATCATATTAAGTACCAATTACAAAGCATACATCCTCAATATACAGTAAAATCATCCTATCGGTCAAACGACCTCTAGTAGGGTTTGGGTCACCCTACGCATATCAATATATATTATTTAAAGCTTGCCTCCCCGAAGATATTGTGGTTCTTTCCCCCACCTTAGAAAAGTTGTCGTGCAGCTCCGGCTACGACCCCGTAACAGTCAGTCGGGTGCGTTGTCGGATGTTCGAGTCCTGTCCGATTTTATACAACAAAACACAACCAGAAATTAAAACAGTTAAATCAAAAACTCCCTAATTCTTTAGGATTAGCTACTGCCCCTATTTAATTAATTAGGCTAGGGATGTCTAAAAATTCCTAACTCCTTGATCAATAATCCTTAAGTATCCCTAAACATAATCAATGAAGGTATTAACTCGAAAAACAAAGATTTCTCCTATTGCACTACCCTTAGGGTTCGACCCTATTGAATGAAAAATATGAAAGATAGCTAGGGAGCTCCAAAAATTCTCATTTCTTGGATAACACCCTAACTAAGTGTGATAACCCTAGATATCAACTCAAAACATCAAAAACCAACCAAAAACCCTACCCTACACTAAAGGGGGTTTCGGCCTCTCCATTAAAAAAATAGCTAGAGAGATTTCTTGGCTCTAATCTCTTGGATCATGCAAGTATGTCATGAACCTAGACCATAGAAATTGGTTTGGTATTAAAATGATTTTTCTACAATTTTTCATGAATTTTTGAAGATTTAGGGACAAAAACCCTAACATTTCTAATTATGAAATTTAGAGGAGAAAAATGAGAGATTGAGAGAGATAGAGAAGACTAGCTATGTCCTAGGATGATCTCCTTCCAAGTTGGTGACGATTGCTTCACAAAAACCCAAGGTTTCAAGCTCCAAAATGGAGAAAATGGTGAGGAGAAAAAGAGAAAGAAGAGGAAGAAGAAGAAGAGGTTGGGGCTGTCAGGGGCTGCTCGAAAAAATGGGTAAGAAAAGTGTGAAGAATAGTGCATTTATTTAGTGACTTGAGTTAAGGAAAAAGGTAAAAAGTAATTAGTAAAAACTTAACCAAGGGCAATTTGGTCAATTCACGTCCTGACGTTTTGAAAATCGTCACGACACTGATAGGAGTCCCCAAATAATTTAACATAGCCCTGGTATGAAAATTATCGGCTCAAGGTTCTCGAAAAACCCTAAGACAGCTCGAATCGTCTACCCGATCGATTTTCGGCCCGAATATAAAATATTATTTATATTTTTGGACGTCAGGACACATTTTAGCAAAAAGGTAGAGGATTGAATTCTAAAACTAATGGTTCTGACCGTTAGTCAAAATGAGGTCTTGATAGTGGAAGACACTATCATCCGAAAAACATAGATCAGGCTTCGTTTGAGTTTTCAGCCCAAAACTTAACCATAGCCTCCTACGATGGCGTAGAGCGTGACTATAGCCTCAGAATAATTTATTAAATTTTTTAGACCCTCTAATAAAATACAATTACTTAAATACTGATTAATTAAAAGAATAAAAAAAATCAGGATGTTATAGTCTTCACCGGTTCAATGATCGGTCCGATTTTTAAAAAGTTAGTTTTTGGTGTCAAAAATTGATAATATCGCCCCGAAAAGAGATGATAGAATAGCCAAAAAGAGTTTAACAATCATAATTTAACATATTAATTAATTATAAAAAAAAACCATTAAAAATGTATTTAAAATTATTAAAATAATAAAAACTGTGATAATAATTACTTTACTTTTATATATTTTTATTCGATTATTTATCATTTATATTAAAAGTTAATATGTTTTAAATTACAGAAATAATTTAATATAGCTATAAAATATATTCCTAAGATGCATAAAGAATACAACAAGTTTTAAATTATTACTAAAAATTTCAAAAAAATTAATTTCTGCCAAATATTCTTTCGAAAATATATCCAATAGATAAGTACAAACTCTCTCACCAAACACAAGCTGACTCAGCATACAGACCCTATTAAATGAAACTATCGCGACTCAGTACTGAACATGGCCACAGCTGCGCAGCCTCCGAAGAAGCAAAGAACTACAAACCATTACCAACATCTTCTCCACCGCCTCCGTCTCAGGAGGAGATCCTCACGAATTGACGGAACAAGGATGAAATTCGAAGCTTGCATGAGTGTTTAATTAAGTTTTGATTATCTCAGAAAGACAGTTTGTTCGTGCCTAACCTAGAACACAATTATCTCACTCTCATCTCTGCTTCCAGAGGTAACCGCCTTTTCGAAACTTTAACTATTTGTTGATCAACATGAATGATTTTCTTCGTATTTGATTTGCTAAAGATAATGTTGCCATCAAATTCTACAGAAAAGGATAGTCGATGGATCTTTCCTAATTACGTTTGCCTTAAAATGTTGTATCTGTAATTAATTGGTTTTAACATAATTTTTCGAAATGTTGATTGGTTTTACCCGTAGGTTTTAGAATGTTTCAGGATTTGGTCCAAAAATATGAAAGTTCCATTTAACGATTTCAAAACAACTAACAAATATAATTGAGGAGGGTGTTTATGCATTTTCTCCTAAAAAATTAGGGTAAAATATATTTACTCTTGAAGTTTAACTATTTCTCAAATTTCCCTAAAAACGAACTAT
The DNA here is from genome assembly GCA_039655645.1 of Ammopiptanthus mongolicus. Taxonomy (NCBI): domain Eukaryota; kingdom Viridiplantae; phylum Streptophyta; class Magnoliopsida; order Fabales; family Fabaceae; genus Ammopiptanthus; species Ammopiptanthus mongolicus. Next base: position 78,730,343 of record CM077349.1, on the reverse strand, counting down.
GCTTAATGCAACTGTACAACCCATGATTTTCTATAGCCTTATCTTTAATCCGTAACTTCTCTATTATGGCAACAAAAAGCAAAGCCCATAAATCCATGCATCAATTATTTGATCTCCTTATTTATGGATTTCGGCATGTTGGGCTGAAAACCATGTTATACTTTGTGATGATTTGTTTTTATAATTACTAGTATTAATGCAAGCATGTAAAGAAGGAGATGAAGTATTCCTCATCAACGCTTTCCTATGAACTTTAAATTTGGCTATAAAAAAACCCCATACCAATCACTCTTGCAACATAACTCTCCCACCAAAGCACGTGTGTTCCATTTTTTTTCATAGTATCACCAATCAACCATATGATGTTACAACTTGCCATGAAATATAGCCACATGAAAAGCACTTGCATCCCCATAACTTTGTGTGATAAACGCATTACCATCATTTTATGTGATAAAAAAGTCAACTCAAATCAAACTTGTTAAACTGATGCATGCAGCAGCGGACAAATTCATCAAATGCAGTTAAAGGATACTTGCAGAAATGCCAAAGCAGCTGGTTTACTTCAATAAGCCACTAAATAATTACATAATGCAGTAGGAAACAAAAGGTTATTTTGAGGATCAGATATGCCTAAGTTGAACTGTTTGAAAAGGCTTGCCTATTAGTATTCCCATTTGTGGCATTTAATCGTCCTCATGGTAGGGTTTGTGGAGAGGGTGGTGTTGCTTCATATGCTAGCATTGCCGAAGACAACGGTGATTCTGATGGAGGTTCATTGGAGGCTAAGATAGAGTTGGTAGTGGATTTAGGGTTTGTGTAGATGGCGATGTTTCTTCTGGTCTTGGTTGTGGGGAAGATGGTGGTGATCCGATGGAGGTTTGTAATACTTAAGTTTCTTTGGAGGCTTCATAGCTTCGTCTATGACTGGTAGGGACTTAGACGGAGATAGAGTGTGTGCTCGGTGCTATGACTTCATTTTCTGGGGAGTCATGTGAGGAAGAGAAAAAGGTTTTCCCATTTTGTCCCCTTTAAATATGGTGTTTATGAAATTACCTTTCTGTCCAGGAATATATGTAAATATTCAATATCTAAGTTTTAAAGTTAAATACACTTTAAAAGATTTCATTTAATGATAAAAATGAAATATTGTAAAGAGTAAATTTAGAAAAGTAAAAGTTAAAACTACACGAAATAAAAAAAATGTATTTTACCCTAAAACTTAGATATTGGATATTTACATATGTTCCTAGATAGTAAGGTAATTTAATAAACGCCATATTTCAAAGGGACAACATAAAGAAACTTTTTTCTCTTCCTCCCATTACTCACCAGAAAATAAAGTCATAACATCGAGCACACACTTTTTTTTCCGTCTAAGTTACTAGCAGTCATGGACGAAGCTATGAAGCCTCCAAAGCAGCGAAAGTATTGCAAATCTCCATCGGAATTACCATCATCTTCGCCACTACCAACATCAGAAGAAACAACGCCTTATTTGCAAACCATATCTCCATTACCAACCCTGTCATTCTCTTAAGAAGATATCGATGTGAAGTGGCTGCAGAAGGATGAAATTTGAAGCGAGCATAAATGCTACAAGCTGATTAAGATTTGCTTGTCTCAGAAAGATGAACCCTTTGTGTATGTCCTTGAAAAGAGTCACCTCACTCTCATCACTACTACAATAGGTAACCGACTTTTCAAGTCTTTCTTGATCTACTTGAATTTCTTCTAATTTGATTTATGCATATTTTTGATTTTCTTCTCTTGTCCAAAAGACTTGTTTGGAGCTCTTAGGCTCTGCTACAAAAGAGGAAGCTTTTGTAAGAGGAGAACGTTTTCTAAACCTAGTGATTAACACGATGGATGTTGATGATGCAGTTCAACTTTTGGATAGCACATGTGATGGATTTAAATCATGTGCTGGTTCTACTGGGTCAGACATAAGAGGTAATGAGGGTGATGAGGAAATTAAGACCGATGATAATTGTGTTTCTGAGGGTGATTCATCTATTTGAAATAGTTGCTTGCTCAGGTTGGTAATACTTCATAATCGTCATCTTCTTTTTCGATATCGTGCAATATTATAGGGACTATATTATATATTTTAGTTATGAAGTTGTTTGTTCTAATTAATTCCATAATCTTCACGTCTATTTTGAACTTTATTATTGATCTATTTTGGAAATTATTTTTGAAGTTAGGAAGACTATGCTTCTTTTAATGTGTCGTCTCCCTTAGAAGAATTGCACCCATACCATTACCTACAATTAAAAATTGTTCATGGTTCAATTGTGCATTCAGAAGTGTTGTTGACTTGAGGTCTTGTCTTTGATAAATAATTGAGCCAAGTTCAAAGCTTGTTTGGCTTGATTACACCTTTCTATGACATTATTGTTATATGAATGAATTTGCTTCCAAAAGAAGTTACTATTTTCCTTTTAAGTATCATGACGGTTACATGGGATGACTGTTAATAGCGACTGCCTTTAATTTTTTGTTGCCAGTGACTAATTTAGCACTCGAATTATTCAGTCGCTAAATACTAATTCCCTAAATCAGGGATGCGACCCATTCCCTCTATTTCTTCCTCCTCTCAACCCGAAAACTCCTCCTTCCCACTTCCTCCTCCTCTTCTGACTAGAGAACACCTCCTCTTCGTCCCTTTCCTCTCCTCCTCTGTTCTTCTCTTCTCCTTTCTCCCTCACTTTGCTCACCACCACTGAGCCACTGCACATCACTTCTCCCTCTCTTGCTCCATCTACCTTCTCCCTCCCACCACTGTAAAACATGAAACATCATCAAAAAACCCCATTTCCTCTCTCTATGTAAAGCTATATATCATGCAAGCTAAATGAGAAGAAAGCAAGAGTTGAGGGGTGTTTTAAAGGATGCACATGATTGGTTAATGACAACCCCTTCTAAACTATAGGCTAAATCACAATTTACTGAGTATTTAATAGGAGGCTACTTGAAACCATAACCAACCTATGATATCCATGGTTGAATTGATCTGTGGTTATCTAAGTCTATAAAATGAAACCACAACACTGAGGACACATTCTATCTTCGTCTAAGTCATTACAAGTCATGGAAGAAGCTATGAAGGCTTCGAATAACGAAAGTATTATAAATCTCCATCAAAATCACCACTATCTTCGCCACTGCCAACATAGGAAGCAACATCACCATATTTGAAAATTCTATCTCCATTACCAATCTTGTCGTTGTCTCAAGAAGAGATCATTGTGGCTGAAGAAGGATGAAATTTGAAGTGTGCACAAATGCTAAAAGCTGATTAAGTTCTACTTGTCTCAGAAATACCTTTGTGTATGTCCTTGAAAATAGTCACCTCACTCATCATTGTTTTGAGAGGTAACTGACTTTTCAAGTCTTTCTTGATCTACTTGAATTTCTTCTAATTTGATTCATGTCTATTCTTTATTTTCTTCTTTTGTCCAAAAGACTTGAGTTGCAATGGATGATGGTGTTGTGAAAACGTTGTGTGAGGTTAGGCACATACCTGATTTGAGGAAGAACTTGATATCCTTGGGGACTTTAAAGGCCAATGGGTTCATTTATAGAGCTGATGGGGACAGTGACAATCTTCGAGTATGCAAGGGTGCTTTGACTATGATGAAAGGGAAAAATGACTACAGGGAACACTTACAAGCTGCTGGGGAGTACAATTGTAGGTGGAGTTGCTTTTGTAGAATCTGATGATGATGCCACAAAACTATGGCACATGCGTTTGGGTCATCTCGGTGCACGTGGTATGACAGAACTGCATAAGACAAAACTGTTTAAGGGTGTTCGAAGTTGCAAGTTGAATCTGTGCAAGTATTGTGTGCTTGGGAAAAAGAATCAAGTTAGTCTTAAAGCTGCAAAACACAGAACGGAGGGTATCTTAGACTATGTGCATTCTGATGTTTGGGGGCCCACTCAGGAACCATCTTTAGGTGGTTCTCGGTATTTTGTGACATTCACTGATGATTTTTCGCACATGGTATGGGTTTATTTTTTGAAACACAAATCAGAAGTCTTTGCCAAGTTCAAGGTCTGGAAGGCAGAGGTAGAGAATCAGACAGGCAGGAAAATCAAATACCTGAGGTCAGCTAATGGTACTGAGTACACCGATTCAAAATTTTAGAAATTCTGTGAAGAACACGGTATTCAGAGACACTTTTCAGTTCGCAAAACACCACAACAGAATGGTGTTGCAGAAAGGATGAACCGGTCTCTTATAGAGAGGGCCAGATGTTTGAGATTGAATGCTGGACTTTCAAAGGGTTTTTGGGCAAAGGCAATTAGTATGGCATGTTATGTCATCAATCGATCACCACATGCTTCATTGGATGGAAAAGTTACTGAGGAAGTATGTACAGGTAACCCAATTGATTTTAGTTCTTTACGTATTTTTGGTTGTCCTGCTTATGTGCATATATCCAGTGATGAAAGATCTAAACTTGATCCAAAGTCGAAAAAGTGTATTTTCGTAAGTTATGCCAAAGGTGTGAAGGGGTTCAAGTTCTGGGATCCAGTTTCAAAGAAGATGGTGATCAGCAGAGATGCAGTTTTTGATGAACAGTCCATGCTAAAGCAGTCAGTTCCGAAAGTTGTACTCACAGTACCAAATGGAGATACTTCAAGCTCCAAGGTGGTGCAGGTAGACATTGAACAGGTACCGGTGATCAATGGCAAGGAACTGTGTTCTAGTCCAAGACCAAAATTTGAATCTCCAGCTGAGAGTTCAAATGAGCAGCAGCAGTATACTCTTGTCAGAGATAGAGAACGTCGCGCCATCAAGCCACCAACCATATATGGGTTTGAAGATTTGGTCTCTGTTGCTCTTCATATCAGTTCAGGAGATCCGTTTAACTTTCATGAGGCTATTAACAGCCAGGAGAAAGAAAGATGGATGGGTGCCATGATGGAGGAGATGGAGTCTTTGCATAAGAACCAAAATTGGGAGCTAGTTCAGTTGCCTCCAAAGAAACGTGCTATTAAGTGCAAATGGGTATACAAGAGGAAGCCTGCAGTATCAGAAAAAGAAGGGAGAAAGTTCAAGGCTCGTATCGTTACAAAGGGGTATTCGCAGCAGAAGGGGATTGATTATGATGAGATTTTCTGTCCGGTCGTGAGACATAAATCAGATCAGTGTTAGCATTGGTAGCTAGTCGGGATATGCATTTAGAACAGATGGATGTGAAGACAACTTTTCTTCATGGTGAACTAGAGGAGCAGATTTACATGGAACTGCCAGAGTGGTTCAGTAACGCTGGACAAGGTCACCTTGTTTGTAAATTGAAGTGATCTCTGTATGGGTTAAAGCAGTCTCCTGGACAGTGGTACAAGCGTTTTGATTCTTATATGCTTAAGATTGGTTACAGGCGATGTGAGTATGATTGTTGTGTCTATGTGAAGAGCCTTGATGATGGTTCTTTTATTTTTCTGCTACTTTATGTTGATGATATGCTGATTACTGCTAATCATTTGAGTGATGTCAATGAGCTGAAAATCTTGTTGGGAAAGGAGTTTGACATGAAGGACTTAGGAGCTGCTAAGAAGATTCTTGGGATGGATATTCACAAGGATTGGGGGGCTAGCAAATTATAGGTCTCCCAGCAAAGCTATGTTCAGAAGGATCTAGACAGATTTGACATGAGTAATGCTAAGGCCATGAGTACTCCATTGGCGAATCACTTCAAGCTTTCATTGGGTCAGTGTCCAAAGACAGATGCAGAAGCTGAGTACATGCCAAAGGTTCCCTATGCCAGTGCAGTTGGTTGTCTAATGTATGCTATGGTTTGCACTAGACCTGACTTGGCACATGCTGTAAGCCAAGTTTGCAAGTTCATGTCGAAACCAGGAAAGCAACATTGGGAGGTAGTCAAGTGGATTTTCAGGTACTTGAAGGGCACTACAGATCAAGGTATTATGTTTGGCAATCAACAGGGTGATCCTTCAGTTGTAGGTTATGTGGATTCCGACTATGCAGGTGACTTGGATGATAGGAGGTCTACAGCAGGATATATTTTCACTCTTGTAGGAGGGCCCATTTGTTGGAAATCATCAGTTCAGTCTGTTGTTGCTATGTCCACAACTGAAGCAGAGTACATGGCAGTTGCTGAGGCTTCCAAGGAAGCTTTGTGGCTTACAGAGTTGGTAAAGTAGTTAGGCATTGAGCAAGGTGGAGTTCAGTTGCATTGTGATAGTCAGAGTGCTATCTACTTAGCAAAGAATCAGGTGTACCATGCTAGGACCAAGCATATTGATGTGAGGTTTCACAAGATCAGATAGTTGATTGTGTCTGGGCAGATTCTTCTTCAAAAGGTTCACACTTCTAAGAATGTTAACCAAGCCAGTTACCACAGACAAGTTCAAGCATCGCTTGGGCTTGTTGAACGTTCGCTAATGCTAGACTTCGCAGCACCCCCAACTCAAGAGAGACCTGGTGTAATCTTCTAAAGAGCTTGATATTCGCGAAGATGGAGATTGTTATGTATGGCTCATATTCTGTTATAAGTGGACAGTCGCTGGAGCGAAGCGACAACGTCTGTCCTTACGGGCTTGGGCCTCTCTTAGTTCGGTTATGGTGATATGGGTTGGGGGTGCGGGGGCGAAGCCCCCCACGATATAGTGCAGGGTTAATTGTAGACTATACTGAGATATAAATAGACTCTTGAAACCCTATTACAATTATCTCTAATAATATACACAGCCGCTCAGCTCCCTTGGACGTAGACACAATTGGCCGAACCTCGTTAACAAATTTTTTTGTCCTTGTGCGTATACTATTTTCGTTCTTTTCCTTTCTGATTGCTTGTTACCAACAGTTGGATTAGACACTTTTTTGGCATAATACAGTGACATATTTCAGGAACCTGAAGGCCTACCTCCAAGGAGAAAGAAGGATCATGCTATGAACCTGAAGGAAGGGACCAAAATTTCAAACATCAAACCTTATAAGTATCCACATTACCAAAAGAATGAAATAGAGAAAATAGTTAAATAGAGAAAATAGTTAAAGAAATGATGCAAGTAGGAATTATTAAACCTAGAATTAGCCTTTTCTCTAGTCCTGTGATTTTAGTTAAGAAAAAAGATGGGGTGGAGATTTTGTGTAAACTACAGGGCTTTCAATAAATATACAATGCCCGATAAATTTCCAATACCAGTGATTGAGGGATGAAGACACTCCCAATATAACTTTAGGACTCATGAAGGGCACTATGAGTACTTGGTGATGCCATTTGGCTTAAACAATGCCCCTTTTACCTTTCAAGCTCTCATGAACCGAGTCCTTAAGCCTTATTTGAGGAAATTTGTTTTGGTTTTCCTCGATGATATACTGATTTACAACTTAGATGAAGAGAATCACAAGCAACATCTCCAAACAGTGCTACAGGTCTTAAGGGAAAATCAATTGTTTGCCATTAATAAAAAGTGCACCTTTGGCCAGTCCTAATTGGAATATTTAGGACACTTGATTTTTGGAAAAGGGGTATCTGTTGATCCCAATAAGATCAAAGACATGGTGAATTGGCCTACACCAAAGGATGTGAAGAGCTTGAGGGGATTCCTTGGTTTGACTGGATATTATAGGAAATTTATAAAGAATTATGGCAAGATTACTTGGCCTCTTACTCAACAATTGAAGAAGGACAATTTTAGTTAGGGAAATGAAGCCCTGGAAGCATTTGAGCAGCTTAAGCAAGCCATGACAACACTGTCATTGTTGGCTGTCCCTGATTTTGACAAGCCTTTCATTGTGGATACAGATGCATATGGAAGGGGAATAGGAGCAGTGCTTGTATACAGGAAGGGAGACCCATGGCATATATGAACCAAACTCTATCAGCAAGGGCCCAAAATAAGTCTGTATATGAGAGGGAGCTTATAGAAGGTTTGCTTCATGCAAAGCTATGTATCATGCAAGCTGGGTGAGAAGAACGCAAGAGTTGAGGGTTGTTTTAAAGGATGCACATGATTGGTTAATGGCAACCCCTTCTAAACTATGGGCTAAATCACGCTTTACCGAGTATTCAAAGTGTAACATGTTGATGAACAACATCTCGGAGGCATTTAATGGGATGCATTTAATGGGAGGCTAATTGAAGCCATAACCTACCTATGATATCCATGTTTGAATGGATCTGTGGTTATCTAATGTTTAGTTTTGGAAGGATAGAAATATAGGACAACAAGATCATGGAATCAGGGAAATGGGTTGCAAAGATGGGCTACAGGTTTGAAATATGAAGTTCAAACTTACCTTGTGCCTGCAGGTTTTGGGGTATCACGAGATTACCTTGTATGCGTGAAGTGGCTACTATATTTGCTAACATTGGAGACCTATAAGGGCCCGTTTGGTGGTCAGGATAAGGGAGGCAGGATAGGATAAGCTATTCTGTCCTGTTTTAATCTGTAGTTTGGTGAACCAGCAGGATAGGATAAGCTTATCCTGTTAGCTTATCTTATCCTGTTACTTAGTTATAACTCTATCCTGAGGGTGGAGCTGGGTTAGAACCAACAGGATAGGATAAGAAAATGCTTTCTTTTATCTCTTACCTTTAATATTGTTATTATTTAATTACGGTTTCAAACCTAATTAGTCAACCTTAATACTAATTAAAATATGTGGTTTAATTAACAATTTTTATAAAAAGTGAAAAAAAAGTTAATTTTTTATAATTTAAAAAAATGGACTAATTTATAATTAAAAAGCCAAAAATATATATCATTAAATATTTTTTAATTTAAATGTATAAAACAACCACGTAATATTAAAATTTATTTTTGAAAAAAAATGTAATTTTGATATAAGGATAATTTTATCATTTGTGGATATTTTATATCATATCTTGATGCACATCAAACATTGGACAGGATAAGAGCTTATCATGCTCACATCCTATCCTATCCTTATCCAGCTCTCATATCCTATCCATCCTTATCCTATCCTGACCATCAAACGAGCTCTAAGAGTATACACATCAATGCTACCATATTAGATAATTATGCAACAAGTTATGGATCTTTATTAAACCCCATTACTAGATAGAATATGTGGTTTGTCATTAGAGGAATGTTGCCATGAATTTCTGCAGAAAAAAACAATCGAAGAATCTTTCTTTGTTATTTACATTTGCCTTAAATTGTTATTTCTGTAATTGACTGCTAACCTCATGTTTGGAGTATTTAAAATAAAAGAATTTATTTCTTGTTCTCGTTTGGAATGATATTAGTTTTAAGGATTCAATTTGTGCTGAAATCATTGCAGGCGTGATAATATCTCGTAATCTAAATTTTGATTCTTCCTAGTTTAGATAGGATTTATAAATCATTTCGTTTCAAACCTTATTTGAATTGTAAAGTAAAATGATTCCAAACATATATGGTAAAGATTGCCAAATCTCTATGATGTTTCCCTAAAACGGTGTCAAGTATGCAGTTATGGGACATTTTTTTTTTGTAATAAAATTAACTTTTCCCTTTGAAGGCCATGATTATTTTGATGAATGAAAATGCCTAAATGCGCTCTATACAGAAGCATAGATGTGTACTATTGATGAGATGATGTTAACATTATCTCATACCTTAATCAAAGCTTTAGTGTTTAACATGTAATTTGCATGCAATTATACTAATACTAATTTGAGAACAGGGAGCCTGTTTGGTTTGAGGAAACATTTTTATGTTTTTATGTTCTATTTCATTTTCGGGAAATGTTTTTCATTTTTCTGATTTTCAAATTTTAGAAAATATATTTGGCTGGTACCGTAAAAGTTTTAATTATAATTATGAAGTTGCCTGGCATCCCATAATGTTTTCTACTTCCTGTTCCCGGAAATGGTCAAAATTACTCCCAGTGTTGATGTTATCAACTTTGGCCCTATTTTAAGAAATGTTTCAGTTTTGTAAAATAATATAATAGGAATTGGGATTCCCTGCACATAGGACTTGGTGAAACCATGCATTGCACCGGTATTCTAAGTAGTTTTAATTTCACTGCTTATATTACATTCTAATAAACCTACCTTCTTTTATAAGCAGTTTTTATTAAAACCACTTAATAAACTCCTTATGGGCATGGGTTTGTCATTCTATGATTGGAGTTCTCTTTTGCTTAAAGTGAAAATTTTGTAATTTCACACGTTGTATGAGTGTATAACAAATTGTGGCTGATCGTATTCCTCGGTATGCATGTCACTGCCCAACAACTTTGGAAGCTGCCGCTAAAGTGATAATTATTATGCATAACTGGAGTTTGGCATTTATTAATAGAGAAGATTCTAATGGTATTGCATTTGCAACTGCTAGAGCTTGTATTTTTACCCTATCTAACATCTGTTGCACTGCTGCTTTTGTGGCACTTAACGTTTTAAATTGCGGTTGTGATCGCGGTTGCGGTCGTCTTGGATTTTTCGTTATTGCAGACAATTACGGTTACGTTTTGGTTTCGGAGACTGTCAAAACCAAAACGTCGCAACCCCAATTGCAGTTTCGGACCCAGATTTAAAACCTACCGATCGACATCAGCTTTCATTAGAGGAATTTGTCCTGCTATTTTTCAGAATGTGCTAACCTTTTTTATGGCCTTGCTTGAGGGGAAGGATGTATGGTTATATATACAGGTTGATATAAGTACCATGCTTGAAAAGGCAGTCAATTTACGTGAAATTTTTGCAGCTCCAGATCAAGGTACGTAATAGGAGACATGGATTGCATCAAATTGAAAATCATTGTATTCTCATAAAGATTTAGATATCAACTAACACACAATCAAACTATCTATGTATAACTCTTGTTTATTTTTTTTGTAGCTTTTACGCACCGATGATATATGGATGTATGCTTCGCTTGCTTGTAATGAAGTTGACATTGGACTCAATCTCAACCTGAAGAATTCTCCACCACTATGAGCTTAAAGAGGCTAGCGGATGCGTTGTTTGCTGCTATAACAGTGGAACGGAAAACAGAACAGCTCCTTAGAAGATATAAAACAAAATTGAGCAATTTGAGTAAATTAGCAGTTTGATGCTAAAAGAGAATTTCGTCACTTTTTTTTATTAATCACGTGCCTTCTCTTCCAGACTTTTGTAAAAATCATTAGATGACTAGGCACATTCTTGACATCCGAAAAAGAAATACATAGTTTTATTTAATTAAGACCAGATTTATAATATTCTGGTGAAGATCCATAAAGGCCTGACGATCTTTGAGATGATCATATAAGAGGAATATCTATGTGTATGGATTTATGTTTCAATGCAAAAACACACTTTTTAAAGCACCAAAACATGAAAGCAACAAACTTACATTTGAGTCCATTATAACGTAAATCCAAATATGAACTAATCCATAAAATTGTATTGATTAGTCGTAATAATTCAAACATACTTTCCAAAGTATCAAAATACGAAAGCTACAATTTGTTGCTTTCACTCAAACGTTGCGCATTCCAATGAAAATCCAAACATACATTTAGACCATGAAATTATTTCGACCAATCATAATAATACTTGGTTTTAAGACAATGAATAATAGGTTTCTGATTGTAGCAATTGTCATTCAAATGGTCCTGACTTGATTTTAGTGAGCATCCCTGCATCTGTACTGTAAATTTGCTTATATGGCACACCATCTTTTCTCTCCTAAAAAGTTTAGGGCTCGTTCGATTTGTTTCACGTTTTCTGTTTTTATTATTAATTATCAAAATGTTACATTTTTTGTTCTATTTCTTATTTTCAAAGTTTTGTACGGAGAATATTTTTTTATTGAAATATGTTTTCTTTGATAATCATGTGTCGAACTGCAATTTATTTTTTTCTTCCTATGGTATCATTCGCTCGTAACTGCGGAGATTAATCCCTCGAGTCGGATAGGATCACAAGGATGACAAAGCTCACCATCAAGAGTTTTAACATTGCTGCATTCTCAGGGTTAGGATTCAAATTCGAGACAACTTGTTAAGATGGAAGAGACTCTTATTCAAACGCTCTTGGGTTGCAATTTATTTTTTGTACAAAACTTTAAAAAGGGTTTTTGGTGTCAAAAATTTATAAAATAGTCGCCAAAAGATATGATAGTATAGCCAAAAAGAGTTTAACATTAAAAATGTATAAAAAAATTATTTAAAAAATAAATAATATGTGATAATAATTATTTTATTTTTTATTTTTTTATTCTATTATCTATCAATTATATTACAAATTAATATTTAAATAATATTTTTATATAAAAGGAATAATTTAATAGTTATAAATTTTATTCCTAAGATGCATGAAGAATAAAACAAGTTTTAAATTATTACTTTAAATTTCAAAAAAATAATATTCTTTCCAAATAATCCAATAGATAAGTACAAACAAACAAACCCTATCGATCGCCAAATGACTCAGCATACATGCAGGCCCTATAAAATGAAACCCTCGCTACTGAGTATGGCCTCAGCGGAGCACCCTCCGATTAAGCAAAGAACTACAGTACAAATTAATAAAAAGGTGTGTGCTATGCAGTCTTTATTATTGATTTTGATTTGATTTGATTTAATGTTAAATTAATAATAACACATTCTGCTGTTTTCCTTACCCTACTTTCTCCATTGAAACACAGCACAATCACTAATGTCCTGGAGTCACAAGAGTCGCCAGTTGGTTCTTCAACCACCTAACGAGAACGAGGACCTGTGCAATTTCATGGCTCATAGATTTCTGTTATCTTGCTCTATGTTATCCCTAATTGATAACCCATCACCGTCGCCAGCCATATTTGATGAAGACCTATCATTCCGTGTGTTCCCTCATAGCCTGATTGTAGGATCCTGCACTGGATTGATCTGTGATCGTCATGTCTTCTATTTGAACCCATCAACCAAATTCAATTCGAAAGCCCAACGCTTTAGCCATTCTTGTGAACTGGCAAAACAAGGATGAAATTCGAAGCTTGCAGGTGTGTTTAAAGTAGATTAAGTTTTGCTTATCTCAAAAAGGCGGTTTCTTCATGTATTTTTATCGCTCTCATCGCTGCTAACCGCCTTTTCGAAACTTTGACTCCTTGTTGATCAACATGAATGAATTTCCATCAAATTATATAGAAAAGGATAGTCGATGAATCTTTCTTATTTGTGTTTGCCTTAAAATGGTGTATCTATAATTAATTGGTTTTAACATATTTTTTTTGAAATGTTGATTGGTTTTACCAGTAGGTTTTTGAATGTTTGAGGATCCGGTCCCAATATATGAAAGCTTAATTTAACTATTTCAAAACAAATAACGAATATAATTGACGAGGGAGTTTATGCATTTTCTCCTAAAAAATTAAGGTAAAATATATTTACTCTTGAAGTTTAACTATTTCTTAAATTTCCCTAAAAATAAACTATGGTTAATGCAACTGTAGTCTGTACAACACATGATTTTCTCTACCCTTATATTTATTCTGTAACTTCTCTATTATGACAACAAAAAGCAGAGCCCAACCTCAATAAATCCTTGCTGCAATTATTTGATCTCTTTATTTGTGGATTTCAGCATGTTGGGCTGAGAACCATGTTATACTTTGTGGTGATTTGTTTTTATAATTACTAGTATTTATGCAAGCATGTAAAAAAGGAGATGATGTATTCCTCATCAATGCTTTCCTGTGAACTTCAAATTTGGCTATAAAAAAACCTCAGACCAATCACCCTTCCAAGTTGCAACATAACTCCCACCAAAGCCCTTGTGTTCCATTTTTTTCATAGTGTCACCAATCAACCATATGTTGTTGCAACTTGCCATGAAATGTAGCCACTTGAAAAGCACTTGCATCCCCATAAATTTGTGTGATAAACGCATTACCATCATTTTGTATGATCAAAAACACAAAACTCAAAATCAAACTTGTTAAATTGATGCTTGCAGCAGCAGACAAAACCATTAATGTAGTTGAAGGATACTTCCAGAAATGCTAAAGCGGTTGGTTTACTTCAATAAGCCACTAAAGAATTACATAATGCGGTAGGAAACAACAGGCTATTTTGAGGATCAAATATGCCTGAGCTGAACTGTTTGAAAAGGCTTGCCTATTAGTGTTCCCATTTGTGCCATTTAATCGTCGTCATGGTAGGGTTTGCGGAGAGGGTGGTGTTGTTTCATATGTTAGCATCACCGAAGACAATGGTGATTTTGATGTAGGTTGATTGGAGGCTACGATAGAGTTGGTAGTGGATTTAGGGTTTATGTAGATGGCGGAATTTGTTCTGGTCTTGGCTGAGGTGAAGATGATGGTAATTTCGATGGAGGTTTGTAGTATTTTCGTTTCTTTAGAGGCTTCATAGCTTCGTCCATGACTGGTAGTGACTTAGACAAAGATAGAGTGTGTGCTTGGTGCTATGACTTCATTTTCTGGGAAATGATTGGAGGTAAAGAAAAAGGTTTTGCCATTTTGTACCCTTTTAAATATGGTGTTTATGAAATTACCTTTCTATCCAGGAACATATGTAAATATCCATTATCTAAGTTTTAAAGTAAAATACACTTGAAATGATTTCATTTAGTGATAAAAATGAAATATTGTAAAGAGAAAATTTAGAAAAGTAAAAGTTAAAAGTACACGGAACAAATAAAATGTATTTTACTCTAAAACTTAGATATTGGATATTTACATACCTTCCTGGATGGAATGGTATTTTCATAAACGCCATATTTCAAAGGGACAAAATGGTAAAACCTTTTTCTCTTCCTCCCATTACTCTTCAGAAAATAAATTTATAACGTCGAGCACACACTCTATTTCCATCTAAGTCACTATCAGTCATGGATGAAAACTATGAAACCTCCAAAGAAGCGAAAGTACTACAAACCTCCATCGGTATCACCATTATTTTCGCCTCGGCCAACATCAGAAGAAACACCGCCTTATTTGCAAACCCTATCTCCATTACCAACTCTGTCGTTGTCTCAAGAAGAGATCACTGTGAACTGGCTGAACAAGGATGAAATTTGAAGCGTGCATAAATGCTACAAGCTGATTAAGTTCTGTTTGTCTCAAAAAG
Source organism: Ammopiptanthus mongolicus (assembly GCA_039655645.1). Taxonomy (NCBI): domain Eukaryota; kingdom Viridiplantae; phylum Streptophyta; class Magnoliopsida; order Fabales; family Fabaceae; genus Ammopiptanthus; species Ammopiptanthus mongolicus. The sequence goes on along the minus strand of CM077349.1, from coordinate 78,715,300 downwards.
ATGAACCCTTTGTGTATGTCCCTGAAAAGAGTCACCTCACTCTCATCACTGCTTTAACAGGCAACTGACTTTTCAAGTCTTTCTTGATCTACTTGAATTTCTTCTAATTTGATTTACGTCCATTTTTGATTTTCTTCTCTTGTCCAAAAGACTTGTTTGGAGCTCTTTGGCCCTGCTACAAAAGAGGAAGCTTCTGTAGGAGGACAACGTTTTCTGAACCTGGTGACTAGCACGATGGATGTTGATGATGCAATTCGACTTTTGGATAGCACAATTGATGTACCTAAATCATGTATAAGTTCTATTGGTTCAAACTCCAGAGGTAATGAGGGTAGTGAGGAAATTATGACCGATGATAATTGTTTTTCTCAGGGTGATGCATCTAGAAATAGTTGCTTGCTCATGCTGGTAATACTTCATAATCGTTACCTTCTTTTTTGGATATCATGCAATATTATGGGACTATATGTTATATATTTTAGTGATAAAGTTATCTCGTCTAATTGATTCCATGCCATGTGTCTGTTTTGAACTTTATTATTGATGTATTTTGGAAATTATTTTTGCAGCTAGGAAGACTCTGCTTCTTTTAATTTGTTGTCTTCCTTCGAAGAATTGCACCTATACCACTACCTACAATTAAAAACTCTTCATAGCTCAGTCTTAAAAGCAGTGGTGCATGTAGATGTGTTGTTGACTTGAGGGCTTGTCTTATATAAATATTTGAGCCAAGTTCAAAGCTTGCTTGGCTTGATTACACCTTTCCATGACATTATTGTTAAATGAATGAATATGCTTCCAAAGGAGGTTATTATTTTCCTTTTAAGTAATATGACTATTGGTAGTGATCGACTAATTCCCTAAATTAGGGACGCGACCCCTTCCCCCCATTTCTTGGTTCTCTCTTCTCCTTCTCTTTGTCTGAAAACACTTTGTCCTTATTATTGTTGCTTGGCTTGACTACACCTTTCTATGACATTATTGTTAAATGAATGAATATGCTTCCAAAGAAACTTATTATTTTCCTTTTAAGTAATATGACTGTTGGTAGTGATCGACTAATTTGGTAAATTAGGGAAGCAACCCGTTCACCCCATTTCTTGGTTCTCCTTTTCCTTCCAAATGAATGAATATGCGTCCATCATTAATTTTTTTATTGGTAGTGATTGACTAAGTCCCTAAATTAGGTACGCGACCCCTTCCCCCCATTTCTTGGTTCTCCCTCCTCCTTCTCTTTGCCTGAAAACACCTCCTCCTCCCCATTTCCTCCTCTTATGCTCAGCGTAGAACACCTCCTCTTCCTCATTTTCCCTATCCTCCTCTAAACTTCCCTTCTCACTTCTCCCTCAATCAACGCAACACCACCACCACGGAGCCACTGTGCATCACTTCTCCCTCTCTGCTCCATCTACCTTCTCCTTCCCACCGCTGCAAAATGCAAAACACCATCGGAAAACACCATTTCCTCTATCTGTGCAGTAGGTATCATCCCTCCCTTTTCGCATCTTCTTTCTTTTCTTTTTTTTCGAAATTCACATGTTCATTTTATTATCATTTTCGAAAACCCCATTGTTGTTGTTTTGAACCGCAAAACTCCATGTGATGAATTGTGCTGAAATGGATTCAAGCGGGGTGGATGAAATGGAGGAGTGCTTTGAGTGTTACATGTGATAGAAAGGTACCACTTAAGCACAAGGAACAAATTTACCGCACAATTATAAGGCTTGCGATGTATGAGACTAAATGTTTTGTAGTCAGTGTTGTTAAATAGAGGCCATGGCGCAATGGCGTGGCGAATTTTGTGCCACCCGCCATAAGCGATTTGTGGAAGCGCCATCCGCTAAGGCGGCGCCATAGTTTGCAATCCTATGTTTATATGACGGAATTTTGGCCATCCGTCATTAGCCGCCATCCGCCATTGACAACATTGTTTGCAGTAAAAGGCCAACAAGAGAATAAACTTAACTAGTAGAGATGAGAATGTAACATTAGATGAGTGGACATACTAGAGAAGATAAGATTAGGAATGATTGTTTTAGAGAGAAATTTGGGATAGCACTTATTATATAAAAAATGGTAGAATCTCGTCTTAGGTGGTTTGGGCATGTGTGGAGAAGACCTGCAGAAGCCCCAGTTAAGAGAGTAGATTGGATGGAGGGTAGACCAATCTTTAGAGGCAGAGGGAGACCGAGAAAAACTATAAGCGAAACCATTAAGAATGATTTAGAGGTCAATGTTTTGTCTATACACATGATGCATGATAGGATATTATGGCGTCGTTTGATCCATATAGTTGTATTTATAACAAAGATATTTCTTAGATCGTATGTGTTTGGAGGTTTTACCTATCTAACATTTGCTGCACTGCTGCTTTGGTGGCACCGACATCAGCTGTAATTAGAGGAAATTGCTCTGTTGTTTTTCAGAATGTGCTAACCTTTTTTATGGCCTTGTTTGAGGGAAGGATGTATGGTGACTAGCACGATGTATGGTTATATATACAGGTTGATATAAGTATAATGCTTGAAAAGGCAGTCAATTTACGTGAAATTTTTGCAGCTCCAGATCAAGGTACGTAATAGGAGACATGGATTGCATCAAATTGAAAATCATTGTATTCTTAGAAAGATTTAGACATCAACTCACACACAATGAAACTATTTATAACTCTTTTTTCTTTTGTAGCTTTTACACACCGATGATATATGGATGTATGCTTCGCTTGCTTGTAATGAAGTTGACATTGGACTCAATCTCAACCTGAAGAATTCTCCTACACTCTGAGCTTAAAGAGGCTAGCGGAAAACAAAACAGCTCCTTAGAAGATATAAAACAAAATTGAGCAATATATGTGCTAACTTGTTTTTTTTTATTTTTTATTATGGGCTAATTTGAGTAAATTAGCATTTTGATGCTCAAAGAGAAATTTGTCACTTTTTTTTATTAGTCATGTACCTTCTCTTTCTTGACTTTTGTAAAAACCATTAGATGATTAGGCTCATTCTTGGCATCCGAAAAAGAAATACATATTTTTATTTAATTAAGACCAGATTTATAAAGTTCTATGGAGATCCATAAAGCATCAAATTTATAAAGACTAGATTTATATTTCAACTCAAAACACACTTTTTAAAGCATCAAAAAATGAAAGCAACAACAACAATTTGTTGCTTTCACTCAAACCAACATTTATGTTCATTATAACGTAAATACAAACATTCATTTAATCCATGAAATTGCATTGATTAGTCGTAACAATTCGAACATACTTTCCAAAGTATTAAAATATGAAAGCTACAATTTGTTATTTTCGCTCAAATAGACATTCAAATACATTCCAATAAAAATCCAAACATGCGTTTAGACCATGATATTAACATGCGTTTAGACCATAAAATTGTATCGGCCAGCCATAATAATAATTGGTTTTAAGAGAAAGAATAAGGATGTTGTTAATCAGTGTCCTAAGGGCATTGGTTAAGGATTCCAATAAAAATAAGTGTTTCTTAAAAAATTAATTAAAACACTTTATCAAATATTGAATACACCACTTTTCAATAATAAATTTTTATTTTTTATTCCTTAATGACACTGGTTAACATTCTCCAATCAATAATAGTTTTCTAATCGTAGCAATTGTCATTCAAATGGTCCTGACATGACTTTTGACTTGACTTTAGTGAGCATCTGTACCGTAAATTTGCCAATATGACAAACCATCTTTTCTCCCAAATTGTTTATGGTTCGTTCAATTTGTTTCATGTTTTCTGTTTTTATTATTAATTATCAATTATCAAAATGTTATATTTTTTTATTCTATTTTTATTTTCAAAGTTTTGCAAACAAAATATTTTTTTATTGGAATCTTTTTTCTTTGATTATCATGTGTCGAACTGCAATTTACTTTTTTTTTCTTTCTAGGGGTATCCTTCGTGCATAACTGTAATAATTCCTCAAGTCGGATAGGATCATAAGGGCGATAAAAGTCACCGTCAAGAGTTTTAACGTTGCTGCATTCTCAGGAACAAAATTTATACTCGAGACCATTAATAAAGCTGGAAGAATGTAATACCCGCTAAAAATGGTCTTTTTGGTGCAAAATTGTTTAAGTTAAAATTATTTAATTAAGGGAAAAAGGAAAAACCTTAATAAATATGAATATGTTAAATTTATTATGTTAGTGGTAATTCAATAGATGATGATGATGATGATAATAATAATAATAATAATAATAATTCGATGTATATATAGAAAAATATATATATAATCAAAGTAGGGAAATAGAGTTTGATGATAAGTTATGTTGGAGGTCGTTTTTTACCCCTAGTGCCAAGATAGGAGTAACTTAGCACTAAGGGCCTCTTGGTAAGCCCAAGAGTTAAGTAAAAAGGGGGAAAGGTTCAAGGTTTGGGGAGAACCCTAAGATCCCTAAATCATTCTCCAGAGAAATAGAAAAGGGAGAAGAACGACAACCCAAGATTGTAGGAGCGTATTCGTGGTGCGGGGAACCTTCTCTTCCATTCCTTTACTTCTTTTGGCGTCGAATCAGGTGAGGGGTTTAGATTTTAGGTGGGATTGTGGTTTGAATTTAGGGAAATTCGGAGGTATGATAATATAGTTTTTTAGGTTATGCAAAGGTGTGATTTTTTTGGCATGAAATTGTTGTTGAAATGGTTGGGTATTGTTGATATATAAGTAACTATGCTTGAATTGTTGCATGTGTTGTTAAACACCATGTTGTGCACGTTTCTGTATGATTTCACAACTGTTTGGGACTTGGATTGGGTGAAAATTCTGCAGAAATCGCGTTTCTGCGATTCTGCAGAATTCGCACCAGCGCTGGGCGCCATGATTCCTGCGCTGAGCGCAGGGGTGCCCGAGAGCACCCCTGATAACTGCTTCCTAGCGCTGAGCGCCAGATAATTAGCGCTGAGCGCTAGTAGGGGTGTTCGCGGATTGGATTGGATCGGTTTTGAGCCAAAAAATCATCCGATCCAAAGATGAAAACAACTTGCGGTTTGGATTGGATTGGTTTGCTTACTTAAAAAAATCCGATCCAATCCAATCCAATCAAATGCGGTTTGGATTGGATTGGATAATTCGGTTTTTGCCGATACATCGTTACATAGTTATATTAAGTCGAAAACCAACATTAAACCTATATATACTAGAATTAATGTAGTTCTAGTTCCTAAGTACATGCATAAAATCTTCTAGTAAATGAATAACTATTGATTCCTAGGTACATGAATAACAATACACATTCCAATACATCTAGTATTTGACAATTCCAACAAAAATATTACAGAGAATGAGAGTGTTCGTTCATAAAAGTATGAAAAACAATGCTTAAGTATGAGTAGTACTATAATTTAAAAAATAATAGTATATGTATATAGTAGGTCGGTTTGGATTGGATTAGATTGGTTTTCACTAGGGGATCCGAAATCCGATCCAATCCAATGAAAAAAAAGCAGTTTTTTCGGTTTTCGATTTTTCGGTTTTCGGTTTTTCGGTTCGGTTGTTGCGGTTTGAATTGGTTTGGATCGGTTGATGAACACCCCTAAGCGCTAGTGTCCAGCGCAGAGCGCCATAAAACATGCGCTGAGCGCTGGGGTGGCATAGAGCTAACCCTGAAACTTGACCCCAGCGCTGAGCGCTACCAAGGTTGTGCTAAGCACTGGGGCACGGGTAGAAAACTTATTAAATTAATATAGTAAACATGAATGGCTTGCACCAATGGATGATATATTTTTATTATATATATTCTAATGTGGTTATATACATGTGAGAAGACCACTTGTGAATGATATCTTGTTATATGGATGATGGTAACGTATGTTTCTCGATGAGCCTCGTTGTTTTAATAGATATGAAAACTGTGTTGAGGAGATATTGTGATTTGATAATGATGGCAATACCCGTTATGTTATTGAACATTGAGTAAGACTTGGTTGGTTTGACCGGTATATAAATGCAACCGCCAGAGAAAGGGACTCTAGTGAAAGAACCTCGGAGTTTGGAGGGTGATTATGCAGTGGCTGAGGTCACTTATCGGTCAGCAGGTCCGACCTGGATATAAATGTGGCCGTCGGAGTGGGAGACTCTAGTGAACAACTCCAAACGGGATACAAGCATCTTACTCAATGGTAAAACGATTTTGGAAGCAAACTTGAGAGTTGCTATGGTTAATCCAATTTATGCCTGTGGTATTGTACAATGTGGTAAAGAACATGAACACATTTACCTTCTTAATTATATGTTCAAGGTGATATACTTGTTATGTTTGTATACCCTCATTGAGTTCTGGGACTCACCCCCGCCTTTTTTTGTTCAGCTTCAGGTATACCACGTGGGGAGCCATCTCAGGGAGCCCATGCACATGAGTAATGTGGGCAGTCGCTGCAGTTTCTTTATCTCTTTTGTTTCTGTTTAGTCATATGAGACATCTCTCCCTTGTTATGGATTTTGGCACTATTTCCCTTTCTGATTGTAAACAGTTTCATCTTTTTTTTAAATTTTGTAAGTGAATTCAGGGCCACCTTGGCTTTTTGGTTCGGAATAATCATTTACTCTGATAGTATCTTTTGTACGTTATATGTCTTGTTACGATGCGACTTGAGTGTACTTGGGAGGTCTTGGGAATGAGACAAGAAGGTCTCATTCTGGCCGGTCAGGAACAACTGAGTTGGGTCCTGACAAAGAAACCCTCATCCAAACGATCTTGGATTGCAATTTATTCTTTTTACAAAACTATAAAAAAAGGTTTTTGGTTTAAAAAATTTATAATACAACCGCCAAAAGACATGATAGTATAGCCAAAAAGAAATTAACAATCATAATTATAAAAAAGCATTAAAAATGTATCAAAAATTATTTAAAAATAAAAAATACATGATAAATATTTTTTTATTTTTTCTATGATTTATCAATTATATTAAAAATTAATATTTAAATAATATTTTTTATATATTAAAAGGAATAATTTAATAGTCTGAAAATATATTCCTTAATTGCATGAAGAATTAAACAAGTTTTAAATTATTATTTCTAAATATTTCAAAAAATATAAATTTTTGCAAAATATTATTTCCAAAATATCTAATAGATAAGTACAAACAAACCCTCTCGTCAAAGCGCTCAGCATACTGGCCTATAAAATGAAACCTTCCCTACTGTGTACTAAGTACTAAGCATGGTCACAGCGGAGCAACCTCCGAAGAAGCGAAGAACTACGGTACGGATCAAGAAAAAGGTGTGCGCTATGCAGTCTTTATTATTGATTTCAAATTGATTTAATGTTAAATGTTAAATTAATAATAACACTTTCTGCATTTTTCCTTACCCTACTTTCTCCATTGAAAAACACAGCACCGTTCACTGATGTCCAGGATCCACAAGAGTCGACGGCGGTTGGTTCTTCAACCACCGAGCGAGAACGACGATCCTACATTGCCGGAGGATGTCACGGTGTTCGAAATCCTGTCGAGGCTTCCGGTGAAATCGCTTCTTCAATTCAGGTGCGTATGCAAGTCCTGGAAATCTCTCATCTCAAGTTCCTATTTTGTCAACAACCACCTTCGCCGATCAGCCACCGATTCCAAACTCCGGTTATTAGGGGGCGATTTAACGGCTCATACATTTCTGTTATCTCGCTCCGTGCAATCCCTAATCGATAACCCATCACCTTCGCCAGCCATATTTGATGAAGACCTATCATTCCGTGTGTTTCCTCATAGTATAATCGTGGGATCCTGCAATGGATTGATCTGTTGGATGGATACTTATCACGGTTTTCGCAATGATCGTCATGTCTTCTATTTGAACCCATCAACCAAATTGAAATCTAAAGCCCCACGCTTTAGTTACCCTTGGCGTGATGACTCTTGTTCCATTATGTTTGGGTTTGGCTATGATCGTCGAAGTGATAGTTACAAGACTGTAGCAATCTATTGTGATGCTAAGGCTGAAAATATTGAGAACAAGACCATGGTTAATGTTTATGCATTGGGTCATGACACATCTTGGAGAAAGATGCAGAGTTTTCCCCTTTTTCCTTACTGTGATGAGCCTTGTGGAAAATTCGTGAGTGACACTCTTAATTGGCTGGCTACTCGACCTGATCGGTCTTTAGTGGTTGTTTCCGTTGACATTGGGAAGGAGACTTGTGGGGAGGTTTTGCTGCCTCGTGTTGTTGATAAATATGAGGTTGTTGGAAGTCCCAAATTGTGGGTTTTAAGGGGCTGCCTTTGTTTTTCTCATCGCTTCAATTGCGGTCAGTTTGTCTTGTGGCAAATGAAACAGTATGGAGCTACAGAGTCTTGGACTATATTGCTCAAGCTTTCTTATCTCGATGTTGAGATTGATGGGATTGACCATCATTTTGATTTTCATCCTAGACCCAGCTTGATGTTGGACAATGGTGAAGTTCTCTTGAAAATCAAGGATTGTGGTGATTTCATTCTCTACAACCCAAGACATAAGTCATTCAAATATCTCAAGCTTCGGAATTTCATGAGTTGGTTTGAAGGAACTACTCACATTGAGAGCTTGGTGTCACCCTGCCCGACCCGTAGTTAATTAAGATTTGGAGATTTATTTGTCTTGTCTTTAGAGAATTTGCTAAGTTTGGGTTATTTATTTTTTATACATTGTGAACACCCAATCGACATACATGCTGAATCATGTTTTTGGTTATAGTCTTATTGACATTTTGTGCACCAACTCAGTCTGGTTTATTTATTTTTTGTACATGCTGAATCATGTTTTTGGTTTTAGTCTTATTTATGTTTTGTACATGCTGAACCATGTTTTTTAGATCAGTAGCGAATTGCATAAATACACTTCAAAAGATTTCATTTAGTGATAAAAATGAAATATTGTAAAGATTAAATTTAGAAAAGTAAAAGTTAAAACTGCATGGAATAAATAAAATGTATTTTACCGTAAAACTTATATATTGGATATTTCAACACTATTGTCGCCACTGCCAACATACGAAGCAACACCACCCTATTTGCAAACTCTATCTCCATTACCAACCCTGTCATGTCTCAAGAAGAGATCACTGTGAGGTGGCTGAACAAGGATGAAATTTGAAGCATGCACAAATGCTATAAGCTGATCAAGTTTTGCTTGTCTCAGAAAGGCCTTTGTGTATGTCCTTGAAAATAGTCATCTCAAATCTCATCATTGCTTTAAGAGGTAACCAACTTTTCAAGTCTTTCTTGATCTAATTGAATTTCTTCTAATTTGATTTATGTCTATTTTGGATTTTCTTCTCTTGTCCAAAAGACATGTTTGTAGCTCTTAGGCTCTCCTACAAAAGAGGAAGCTTTTGTAGCAGGACAATGTTTTCTGAACCTGGTGACTAGCACGATGGATGCTGATGATGCAGTTCAACTTTTGGATAGCACAAGTGATGGACCTAAATCATGTGCAGGTTCTATTGGGTCAGACATTAGAGGCAATGAGGGTGGCTAGGAAATTATGACCGACGATAAATGTGTTTTCAAGGGTGATTCATCTATTCAAAATAGCTGCTTGCTCATGTTGCTAGTACTTCATAATTGTTATCTTTTGGTGTGGATATCATGCAATACTATTGGGACTATATATTTTAATTCTTATTTATGAAGCTGTCTGTTGTAATTAATTCCATGTTGTTTACGTCTATTTTGAACTTTATCATTGATCTATTCTGGAAATTATTTTTGCAGCTAGGAAGACTACGCTTCTTTTAATGTGCTGTCTCCCTTGGAAGAATTGCACCTATACCATTACCTAAGTTAAAAACTGTTCGTAGCTCAGTCTTAAACACAGTTTTGCATGTAGAAGTGTTGTTGACTTGAAGGCTTGTCTTCTGTAAATAATTGAGCCAAGTACAAAGCTTGAGCTTGCTTGGCTTGATTACACCATTTATGGCATTATTGTTAAATGAATGAATCTGCTTCCAAAGGAAGATATTATTTTCCTCTTAAGTAATATGACTCTTACATGGAACGGATGTTCCGTGTAAAAATTGTGCCTAAGGGTCACATGCCATCTTCAATAATTCGTAGAGTGGTGACTATTTGAGTATTTGTTGTTTTCAAATTTGGCCCTATTTTAAGAAATGTTTTAGTTTTGTAAAATAGAAGGAATTGGGGTTCCCTGCACACAAGACTCAGTGAAATCATGCATTTCACTGGTATTCTAAGTAGTTTTAATCTTATTGCTTAGAGTATTTTTAATAAAACTACTTACTATTATAAGCAGTTTTAATAAAATTCCTTACTAGGCTCTACTCATGGGCACAAGTTTTTCATTCTGTGATTGGAGTTCTCTTTTGCTCGAAGTGAAACTTCTGTAATGACACAGGTTGTACGAGTGTACAACAAATTGTGGCTGATCTTATTCCTAAATATGCATGTGCACTGCCCAACAGCTTTGGAAGTTGCAGCTAAAGTGATAATTGATATGCATAACTTGAGTTTGACATTGATTAATAGATGAGAAGATTCTAATGGTATTGCATATTCAACTGCTAGAGCCTGTACAGGTTCTACTGGGTCAGACATCAGAGGAAATGAGGGTGGCGAGGAAATTATGACCGATGGCAACCATGCTTGTGAGGGTGATTCATCTTTTCGAAATAGCTGCTTGCTCATGCTGGTAATACTTCATAATCGTCCTCTTCTTTTTTGGATATCATGCAATATTATATGGACTATATTTTATATTTTAGTTATGAAGTTGTTTGTCCATGCTCTTCGTGTCTATTTTGAACTTTATTATTGATATATTTTGGAAATTATTTTTGAAGCTAGGAAGACTATGCTTCTTTTAATGTGTCATCTCCCTTAGAAGAATTGCATCTATACCATTATCTACAATTAATAACTGTTCATAGCTCAGTTGTGCATGTAGAAGTGTTGTTGACTTGATGGCTTCTCTTCTATAAATAATTGAGCCAAGTTCAAAGCTTGCTTGGCTTGATTACACCTTTCTATGACATTATTGTTATATGAATGAATCTGCTTCCAAAGGAATTTACTATTTTTTCCTTTTAAGTAATATGACTGTTACATGGGACAACCGATTTACAGCGACCGCCTTTAATTTTTTGTTGGTAGTGACCGATTTAGCAACCGAATTATTCGGTCGCTAAATACTAATTCCCTAAATCAGGGACGCGACCCCTTCCCCCCATTTCTTCCTCCTCCCTTCTCCTCCTCTCTACCCGAAAACACCTCTTCCCCACTTCCTCTTCCTCCCTTTCCCTCTCCTCCTCTGTTCTTCTCTTCTCCTTTCTCCCTCACTCTGCCCACCACCACGGAGCCACTGTGCACCACTTCTCCCTCCCACCACTGCAAAACGTGAAACACCATTGGAAAACCCCATTTCCTCTCTCTGTGCAAAGCATATGTATCATGCAAGCTAGATGAGAAGAAAGCAAGAGTTGAGGGGTGTTTTAAAGGATGCACATGATTGGTTAATGGCAACCCCTTCTAAACTACGGGTTAAATCACAATTTACTGAGTATTTAATAGGAGGCTACTTGAAGCCATAACCAACCTATGATATCCATGTTTGAATTGATCTGTGGTTATCTAATGTATAGTTTTGGAAGGAATAGTTTAATGGCATAGAAATATAGGACAACGAGATGAAATGGGTTGCAAAGATGGGCTGGAGGCTTGAAATATGAAGTTCAAAATTACCTTGTGCCTGCAGGTTTTGGGGTATCATGGGATTACCTTGTATGCATGAAGTGGCTGCTATATTTGCTAACAGTGGAGACCTATAAGACTATACACATCAATACTGCCATATAGATAATTATGCAACATGTTATGGACTTGTATTTTTTTGGTATAGAAAAATTTAGATTAGGGGAAGATACGACCTTACCAAAAATTTAGATTAGGGAAAGATATGTCCTTTTGTAAGGTCGGGGAAGACCACCAACCTCAGCGATGAATTATAATGGAAATTACATATCGCTTACCAACAGGGGAAATCTAAGAATCGAATCCAAGCCACAATGAGTGTGGACGGAAGGCTTGGCCATATGTGTGAATCCCTGTTGGTTATTTAACCCCATTAACGGAGAGAATGTGGTTTGTAATTAGCCTTCCACCTATGATGCCTCCATTATATAAATCTCCTATTGGGAGACCAAAAAAAGTAAGAAAGGAGAAGGATGAGGAGTGGTGATCATTGAAAAAAAAAAATGTGATACATGCAATGCAACCACCTAACTTTTTCGTATTCAGTCTCATAACTCAACAATTTTTGCTATTATATGATCATGCATGATTATATGTCCTAAAATTTACTTTTGTTATGTCAAATAGCTGAAGCATAACACCATAAGGTAAGGGTTATTTAACTAAGCCATTTGCAAACCCAAGCAAAATTAACCTTATATAAGTTTAACAGAGACAAACAAGAATCAAATATCCAACCAGGTGATTTTCCAAACACAGAAATACATGCACAACTTGCATATGGTAAATACAATGCCATAATACAGAAGACCAACTCATGTCAGCAAAAACATTCCCGAAATTCGAAACATAAATTGTGTTCAAAACATCCGAAGCGTTCAGAGAAATGGCAGAGAAAACGAACAGAGACGGAGAAGCCAGAAGCGTATAGGAAACGCTTTCGAGGGAATGGGTTTACCGTTTAAAAGTTTTTTTATTTTTTTACTTGTTCATTAATTTTAAAAAACAAATATGAGTTGTGTCCTTTTAGGTGTCCAACCACTTAACAGTGTTGGCTAAGTGTCCAGCCAGTGTCCGAACCGTGCCGGAGCCGAAAAATATTTTTTAAATTGGACCTAACAAGGTGTTGGACACGTGTCAGACAAGTATCGGTGTCAGACGTATGTCGGGCACTTAGACACTGCAAAAGGCAGCAGTGTCCGTGCTTCATAGTATCCTATCAATGTATATGCAGATTTCTTGTTTGCATTTGCAGATACTTGGCTGCATTGAAGTTGTCCTTACCCGATTTGCTGTTGCTGAGTTACACATGGATTACCTCTCCATCTGAATGTTGCTTCCTTATCCCAAGCTTTGGCTTCCTTTCTCTTGAACTACTAGCCCCTCTCCATGTCCCTCGCATGGTTGATGTGCTTCCAACTGTTGGTGGTGTAGATGCTACAAAGCCTATTACGCAGATGGAGCTGTGATTGGTGGTGCAAATGTTGGTAGTGCAGCAAGCCTTGGATTCATAGCAGATCTAGTAGCAGGGACATTCACAACAAATCCAGTAGTATGAATACATTTGCATCCATGTGATGCAGATTTGCAAGTTCTCATGATCCTATTAACATTAGTAGAGAAAGGATTAGTTCGTACAAATAAAAATACCTATCCTCCAATGACTTTAATTAAGTATTACTTACTGATTTTCATTGACCTCATATGTGTTGCATTTTGAACACATTGACATGCTAACTTCTTTTCAATTCTTAAGGCTTGGATACCTAAAATTTGTTTAATGTTGTTTGCATTTTCCCTTTTTCCCCTTCTGGCCTTCTCATTTTCATTATTTTGAATGGACATATGCCTATTAACATTCTTTTTATGCGTTGAAGAGTATATTCAGTGATGCAACCCATTGAAGTTGCTTGACTTCTTTTTTATGGGCCGTACTCATTATTTTTTACTTTATATTACTTTAAGCAATTCTAGACTCCGATGGTGCAACTCTTAAAAGTTCATTAGATGGGTCCCACAACTTATTCCACATTTTTATCTATGTTTATTTTTGTTTCGATTTCAAATATTAATTCATTTGTGATTGAGTTGCTAAATATTGTGGTTCTGGTCCTTATACAAGAATTGGTTGTTTATGGAAACAATCGTCTTCATGTGGCATCCACAACAGATTATTTCAATGATGTCATCCACTAAGAACTTGCCCTTAATTTTAAGAACCTGTTAAGCAATTCCCATTAGAGTTGCTCTAATATCCAGCAAGTTGGTCCCACAGGCTAATGTTAACTATAAGTGGCTTTTAATGTCCCTACTCCCATTTTCTACAAGTGTAAACATGCAATGTAATTTAATGTTTGCATATAAATTGAAAACAAAATATTTCCCCTTAATTAACTGTTTTTAGTTATGATTGTTCATTCTCGCAACAATGCTTATTGCCATATATGCAGCACTATGCTCTGTAAGGATCATAGAAAATGTTTCAAACTTGGCAGAAAAAATTATTAATCATACTACTACCCTACCTAGGGAGAAGTATCATGGAGTTTTGATCAATCGGATTTGGCTTTATATCTATGTAAAATTAATGCATATGCTCTAGAACATATTAGAAGGTTAATTTTTCATTCTTATAATTATTTGTCGATCACATAGTGTATTTTCGCTAAGATCTAAGCTATACTTATTGTTCTCACCAAACCAAGTAGACTAGTATAAAAACTTAGCAAAAAAGAATGTCATAAGAAACTACTAGGTTTCTTTGATGGCTTATATTTTTTTGATCAGATTAATGTTGATTGAATCAAATTTTCTAATTTTTTTTTTTTGTATCAATCAGGTTAGTTCGGATCCGATTATTGAATTACCCTATTTTTTAATTTTATTTTATTTAAAATAGTAAAAAAAATTAAAAATTCAGGAAAATATAGAAAAAAATTAATATAATAACAGAAAAATTAACACTTGTAGCAAATTTATAATACAATAGCATATTCATAAAAAAATTATTAATTCATAGTAAATTCAATAATATATTGTTGTCAAATTTATAAGAACAGGACGATGACATCAGAGAGAAACCAGACGGTGATGGTGGTCTGGCTGCTACTAGTGATGGTGGTCTAGCTGCGACTTTATGGTGAGAGAGGGAGTTGGAGACGTCGACGAGGGATAGACCAGACGACGCTTTAGGTACTTAATAGCCTCAACAATAGAAAAAAAAAGTTGGGGCACAAAATTTATTTTATTTAGGTCTCAAAATAAGTCTTAGTCCTAAGGGTTTCAAAAACTGAAATAAAAAAAAAATTTATATAATCATCAGTTCGGTTCGAGTTTGTTTTAATCTGATATTTGGACCGATTGTCTTTGGATTCAAAACTTAAAATTCAGTCTGATTTGATGAATCAATCCAAACCAACAAAATTTGTTCGATTCAAATTCACCAGATTCATGAATCGAATCAAATTCTCTTACAACCTTAAGAATCTCGATTTGATATTGCTTTCATTCTTCATTATGATACCATTGGGTAATCAAATTACTGCTTCATTTGTGTTTTTCAGTTGTTTGCTTATTCCATTTGTATTTTTTGTTTATTTGAGTATGAAGAATTTGTGTATCTTGTTAGTTTCAATATATATACTTCCATCATGGAACTAGCCATCATTATGTGTGTGTTTTTTGCCTTTTGAGTTTTTCTTTTAAAAAAAATTGCTACATTTATTTTTGGCCAATCAACCCTGTTTAACCCATGACTTTGGTAGTTGGGTGAGTTGTGGTGGGTTGATATTTTTTTTGAACCACCACTAAATGAAGCCAACTCGGCTCGGTTCACTGTGATAACATTGTTATAAAGGTTATATTTTTATTTAAAAACACTACAAGTATTCAAAAAATTATACTTAAGTTTTGTCTTTTCATAAACTGCTTTGGAAGAATTATACGTCATTCTGAACTTTATTCTTTTAAATTTTAAATATATTTTCAATTAATTATCTATATATCTTGCATAATTATAATAATTTAATTACTTTTCCTCTTTTAGTGTACATATTTAAGATTTTATTTGAATAAATCAATTATATATATATATATATATATATATATATATATATATATATATATATATATTGTAATTTTAAATAATTTTATTTTTAATTTATATTTATTTTGATTCTAGTTGAATATAAAGAAATTCTATGTAATACATGAGATATTTACGAGTTTTTTTTTTTTTTTTTATCTTTTCATAGTATTTCCCAAAAGGTGAAAGACTGATATTCTAGAAAACGATTATATGTTTAAGATGGACCATCTCAATAGTATTTAATCTATACACATGCATCTTGAAATCGTTTGCTATTGAGATTGCTTTTTATTTTGATATATGTTAATTATTTCTTTTATAATCAAAATAAGATATTTACAATATTATTATTTTTAATTTTAATTTTTTTAAAAAATTATTAAATGAAATGAGATAATATAAATGAAAACGATGATGAAAGAGGTAGGGACCAGATAAAATAGGAATTTCGTGAAAATTATAAGAACAAAAATGAGAGAAAAGTTAATGGATTTAATTAATATACACTGTCGGTGTAAAGATTTTTTACACAGACAACCAATCAGAATTTGTCACATAAGCTAAAATGTTTGACTCTTATCCTAACTACTTTAAAAGTCACACACATAATGATCTCTAATTGGTTGTCAGTGGAAAAAAAACTTTACACTGACAATGCATAGCAATTAAACTCAAAGTTAATAAGCTACGAGTTATAAAAATAACGTTTGAAAAAAGTTATAAGCTAATGAGTTAAGCTTATTTATAAAATACTTATACTTTGATTAAACAAGTTTATAAGTTATTTAAATAAGGATTTAATTGTTATACACTGTCAGTATAAAAGTTTTTTACACTGACAATCAATTAGAAATCGTCACATAAGCTAAAATATTTAATCCTTATCCTAACTACCTTCAAAGTCATTCATACCATGATTTCTGATTGGTTGACAGTGTAAAAAACTTTATACTAATAGTGTATAACAGTTAAACTCTTTAAATAAAGTATGAGAGGCCCTAAAAGACAAAAAAATAGGATCTTACTTTGCTTATTATTTAAGTGCAGACGAGTGTTATCTTTTGTTACTATCCTTACTTTCTATTACCAGCATTATGGATGGAAATAGGTGACGGGTGCGATGGGTAGGTGCAAAATTTATTCATCATGGATAGGGTAATTATCCGTTTAATGGGTAAGGATATGAGCACGGATAATTATTCACAAAATTTAATGAAGACGGGTGTTGTTGCGGGCACGCCCACACACACACGTAGACACGGGCAAGGGCAAGGACACAAGCACAAACGCACACACGCACACAGAGACAGACAGATAGATATATGTATCAAGTGAGAGGGGCTGTTTTGATATGAGATTGAGAGGAATAAATCTCGGTCTTTGGATCACACAATGAATGATCAAAATCAGAACATAAAGTCACATGACTTTTTTAAGTGATCACATGTATGGTTTAATGGTCCAGACTTACTCTCTCACTTTTATATAAAAACAACCCTCTCACTTGATATATATATATATATATAATTAAAAAATAATTGAAAGTTTGGGGTTCTAACACCATGTCATGTACAAATATGAGATATTCAATATCTTAATCTTAACTAATGTAATAGTTAATTATCACTTAGATATTTTGTTTCAATTGAAATGTGATATCATGATAGCGTCTACTTGATATTACATTTTCAAGTTTCCTAATAATTAAATGAAATAAGTTAGTATTGATTTTTAGTTGGAAAAATGCTTCAACTTATTCTATGGTAGAAATAAATTTTATTATACCTGATGCATCTCTATATCAATTAACATCTCACAGATAATTTTTTTTACAGAAATCATAAAATGTTATCTATTTATCTTTTGAGTCAATAATTCTCTTTTTACCATCTTCCAAAGTTGAGATTTATCTGCTATTAACCCACCCAACAGAGATATCGTTAGACGATGAACTTGCTATAATGAAATATAGAACATTAGTGATTTGACAATGACATGATAACAAGATGTTCCTGTACAATTTTAGTTAACTTTAAAAGATATATAAAAACTTCCATGTTGTCCATTAAAAATATACAGTTCAAAATTTTTGCAGGCAAGACAATCACATTGTTATAAGATAAATAATACAATTCTTCATTGAAAGTAACAACATAATCAGATAATGAATGGAGATTAGTTCATCCACCATGTCCCCTCCGTACTATTTTTTTGGTAATAGGAGGAAAACAAGGCAAAACAGAAAAATAAACTATGCTAAGCTCTAGGAAAAGAGATCCTCATAGCATCTGCTAATAAAGCAGAGCATCAAGAGTCTGCAACCTGTCAACAGCATTGGAACCCATTTTAGCTAAGAAATCATCACAACGGTTGCATTCCCTCAAAGTGTGCTCAATCTTCAATACCCAATCCCTCAAGATCATTTGTTGGATGCTATGCAGAACAGAAGCATGCTGATGAAACTGAGAGTAAGATTCAGTCGGAAGGGTAATGGCATGCAGAGAATCCAAATAACAGATCAAATTGCATTATGACAAGCTAGCCAGATAAGAAACTTAACATTTTCAGGGGCTTTGATTTTCCAAATCCAACTCCAAGAAATGATAGGAAAAACCTCCTCCTTGAGGCTCAAAAGCCACAAATACCCTGATTTGGTGGTGTTCACCATTAAGGTTAGCTTCCCAGACAAAGGAATCAGGAACATGTTAATTAATGTGCACTTGCAAATTTTTGATATCTTGCTTAATGGAATCTGGAAGATGAGTGTACAAATAATTTAGCTTCCAGTCCCCATTAGTGCAGGTGCCCTTAATTCTGAAATCTACATCATGAATGTCAACAAAATCAACCAAAGAACACAAATTCTCATTCCTTAGCCAAGGAGAATACAAAACAGAAGTTGTACCAGCCCCAACTCTGAATTTATAGCCTTGATTAAGAACTGCCTTAGCCTTTGATATAGAATTCCACACATATGACCCTCTGGTACTGCTGCCATAAAGGAAGTGTTTCTCCTTAACCATACCTCTTGGGTAGGACACTCACCCACAACTTATTAGGTTTTTGCGCCATATTCCAGACAAGCTTCCCTAGAAAAGCAGTATTGGCTTCTCTAGCCATTCTCACCCCTAAGCCTCCCAATCTCTTTGGAACCAAAATTTTATTCCAACTAACCAGTTTTATGCCTTTGTTACTATTGCCCTTCCAAATGAAATTTCTAGTGGTTCTATCAATCATGTAGCAGATACCTTGGGGAAGCCAAAAAAAGTTGCATATAATAGCTAGGAATAGAGGACAACACAGAATTTGCAAGAGTCAATCTACCTGCTTTGTTCAAGAACTTATGCTTCCAAGAGGCCAGCCTGGTTTGCAACTTTTCAATAATGAAATTGAAATCAGATTTCCTGGTTCTCCCTTTCAAAACGGGGAAACCTAAGTACTTGTCTAGAGAAGTAATACATCTAATAGAGGTAATAGAGGAAATCTTCTCATACTTAGATTCATAACTCCTTTAGAAAAGAAAGCCCTGGACTTGGCTAGATTAACCTTCAGACCAGAATGAGCACTACTATTATTAAAGAGATTAGCAACCATCCTAGCCTGATAGCTTGTAGCTTTAGTGAACAGTGTGGGCTAAGTTGCACGAGCATAAAATAAGGAGTATGATGTTCTATAAAGTTAATGCAACTTGAGCCAATTAAAATGTTATTTTGTCAGCACTTTTTGCACTTTGAAAATTTGATTAGTCAAAGGTATATGTGCGGGTCAAATGTACATGAAAATCTGTATTTACAATTTGGTTCCTGTAATTTTCGTATTTGCACCTTTATTTTTAATTTTTTCAATAAATGGGACACACTGGGACCATTTTTACAAACTGTAATAGGCAGCCACCTCTTTTCTTGTACAGCATCTGATATTGCCAAAGAAAGCTTTTCCATACAAACAACAAAGAGGTAGGGGGACAAGGGAAAATGAAGAAAATGAATCAAAAGGAAAGAAAAAAAAAAGGGAAAATGAAGAAAATCTTGGTGAAAAGTGTAGCAAGGTAATCCCCGTTTCTGTTGGACATTAGTCTTCTGTTGAAAGATAACAAACTATGAGACACTTTGAATGCCAAACTTCAAAAGTTTCCTATGATCATTCTCTCAACCTCATACTGTTCTCCTTTTGAGTCTAAGTGCTTTCAGATCCGTTGAGGAATATCACGTATAAGTGCTTCTAGAAGACCCATCCTATATAAAAATAGTTTTATACATATATACTAATACTACATGAGAATACAGTTAAAAGTACATTTGAGGCTTTGGCAGATCAATACTTCGATGGCATGCTCCATATTTTGGAGAAGTATTTCAATTTTTAATTTTTAAGGACTTATTGTAAGAACATCACCTTCTTTAAGATGTCGAGTAGTTCTCATCCTATTTACCATTCATATTCCATTCGATTTCTATTATTACATTTTCTTTTGAAATGTGACGTCAACATCTCTATATTGTTGCTATATTGCTGCTGATAGCTAAAGCCCCCCGCCCTATATTTTACTTCACTTCTGCTTGAAGTAGTAGCCTCCAACTATATTTTGTAGTCATGATTCATGAAACATAGGAAACATAATAGCATCATAATAGCACAGCAACCAATGTTCGTGAAATTCTGAATTTATGATTGAATTATACCATACCTTTATATAAGTGTAATCAAATATTGTTGTAATATAGTGTATATAAAACTGAAAGATATGCAACATGGGTCAAATCAGGGGTGGCCCTCAGGATGTGCGAAGTATACGACCGAACAGGGCCCCAATTTTTAGGGGGCACCAAATCTTTTTTTTTTTTTACGTAGTATATATACATATATTTTAAAAATAAAAAATTATATAATTAACAGACATTTAATTGTTTTTCTAATACATGCATAGCTTATAAAATAATATTAATTATTCCCGTTATTGTTGCATCTGCTGAGAGAAGTTTTTCAAAATTGAAATTGTTAAAATCTTATTTGCGATCTATAATGTCGCAAAGTAGATTAAATAGCCCTACCTTGATTTCTATTGAAAATGATTGTTTAAAGAATTTTGATTATGAATAGATTATCAATGATTTTATAACAAAAAATGTCAGGAGGATGATATTTAAAGATTATTAGGGCATTACTTTCTTTCTTTAGCCCTTGTGATTCATGTGCTATCGGTGGATGATGTTGCTGGTATGGGATGCTACTCGGATTGCTACATGTTCGGATTAATAGATACATGTATAACTCTACTTTTGCAATAATTCTATTATAGTTTTGGTTTGGTTTGAGATTTTCAATGTTGATGTAATCTTTAACTTTTCTTCAATGATATTTTATTTCACTTGAGGTTATATTAAAATAATTAATGACTAGTTTTTTTTGCACCTCTTTTATTTTGATATATGCATTTGATAATCAATATATATATATATATATATATATATATATATATATAAAATAGACATCAATTACATAGTTCGCACAAGGCATCTAAAATCTGAAGGACGGCATGTGTCAAATATGGATGAATATTAACTTTATTCCAAATAGGATAACGTGTTTACAAACATGTTAACACACTATCTCCAACTTATGTGCATATAGAAAAGTTAAAACAAATGGTAGAATTCTCAACCCTCCCTCCTCTAATAATCCTTCCTCTCACCATAACCCTTTCCACCTCTTCTCCTCAACACCACTAAAATAAATAATGCGTGCATTGTATGTGGACATTATTAAAAATTTGCCAAAAAAATCATGATTATTAATACCCGTGTTTAGACAAATTAGTGTTATTGATAATCTCTATTTATTTATCTACTTATTATGTCTGTGATTATTTATTTATCCACTTATTATTTATTTATCTACTTATTATCCATGATTATTTATTTATGTGCTTATTATTTTTTTATGTGACATTGTGAGAGTTATTTTGTAGTTTCCAAATACCAACAATTTATTGATAATGATATGTACAACGAATTGAGAAAAATCCTTGAAAGGTAAACAATTAATCGAATTTATTATTGTTTTATTTCATTGATAGGTAACTAACAATAATGATAACATAAATTTATTTTGATCAAATGGAGGGAATTACAAAATGTTCCTGAAATCCAAACACTATTTTGATCATATTGGTTGAGGTCAAGGACATGTAATATTCGTAAATAGATAATTAATACTTTATATTTTGATTTTCATTTAATTTATTTTTGCATTTAATACTTTGTATATTTACACTTATGTACAATATAAAATTATTTACATATTGACATCTATGTGCATACAACAAGTGCTTTTGACGTTTATAAAAAAAAATACTTAATTACACTTTTTATTCCCAATTATTGATCATGTGCGATTTTGGTCCCTATAGTTTTTTTTATGTACATTTGATCCCCCTATTTTATAATGTTGCACATTTGGTCCTTCCAATCAATGTCTGCCAATTTTTTCAATATTCAGTATAGAGGAACCACTCTTCTAAGCGGGGAAAACCTCTGGTTTAAGTCCTCCCTTATCTGGCTCTCCAATTCAACACGATTCAATGATTCCTCTATGATATTTACTGGTTTTGTCCCTCCTTCAACATATGATTCATTGACTAATATATATATGTCATTTGATAACTTCTTCAATCAAAAGAGAAGGAATGAACAACTAACAATCTATAGTGTGTGATATTGCAAAGAGGAATATAAGGTTGCCTTTTCTAATGTTATAGGGTGTAATATTGCAAAATCTATATTTCTAAATAACAACTGACAATCTAGATCTAGCCAATGAAGCAGGGTTGTGTATAGTGCAAGGCCATTAAGGCCACGGCCTTAGGCCTCTCTTTTTCTACTTTTTACTTTTTACTACATATACTGATGGCAATTGGCTTGGCAAGTGGTTGAGTAAAAAGGCCTAATTTCGCATACATTAATGCCTTCCGCGTATAGTGCATGTGTTATTGAGATCGAAAATCAATCACAGGTAGTGCAATCTGCAAGGCACAACATTAGTTATGTTTCAACTTTCAAGGTTCCGCCTTTATGCCTTATTGTCTTTATTACGCTTCCATATATGGTGCCATAGTTAATTTCCATTAGAGATAATCTGCATAAATAATAATTGGGAAATTGGAATACAACAATGCAAAAGGATAAAATAGCCGTTGGAGGCAATTAGTTAAGATTTCATTACTTTTTTATATCTCCAAAATAACCAATCAATTGTACACGTTTTACTCAAATCACAAAAATAGGATATAAATTACCCAAAAAATGCACTAAACAAAACAAATAAAAAAATGTGGACAAATAGGCACGTGTATGTTATTACATCCCTAAAAAAAGCGCCAGAAATGCAGTCAATTTTTAGTCTCCCAATTAACCCCTATTCGAGGATGACAAAGCAATAATATTTTGTAAATAAATAATACTTTATTTTTTTGGTTTTATTTTAGTGTACTTATAAATTTTACATATGTTTAAAATTATGTAAAACATCAATTTATTTAACATATTAATACGTGTGTATACAATAACCAATCAAGCATACATGTTTATTCAAAACACCAAAATAACAAATAAAATATCCAAACGAAAATGGACATAACGAAAAAAAATGTGGCCAGACAGGCACGACAAATTCGCCCCCTAATTTTTTTTGAGCCATTTTACATATTTTTAACATTGCAATTTTCATCCCTCCGTCTAATTTCCGTAAGAAAACTAACGAAACGTATCTACATGTCAAACGTTTTGCCACGTGGCTTGTTCAATTGACACAAAAAAGTTGGCTGAAATGCACTTTTCGTCCCTCTAGCTTTTCACTTTAGCGAAATATGTCCCCCTAGTTTTTTTTGAGCGATTTTAGTCCTCACATTTTTCTAACATTGCAATGTTCGTTCCTCCCGTTTTCACTTTAGTGAAATTCGTGCCCCTAGTTTTTTTAGCGATTTTAGTCCTCACATTTTTCTAACATTACAATGTTTGTCCCTGCATTTACAAAACTAACAGAACATGCCATGCGGCAAACGTTTTGCCACGTGGCTTGTCCGGTATTAAAATAATAAAATTCATTAAGTAATATTTAAGTAGTTTTTAAAATAATATCATAATAATTTATTTAAATATTTATTATATATTTTTTAAATTGGTCATGTGCAGATTCAATATCTCATCGTCCTCTGAACTCCTTGATCATAGCTCACACGTTGAGGCAAATGCAGTAAAAAAACAATCAGTTGTACATTCATGGATAGCTAATTGATGGTTGCTTATACGTCGATGAATCTATGTTGGTGAAAACGGAGTTGACGCTCCGAAGTGGATGCATTTTGCGTACCGAACAAGCCTGATTAATTAAGTAATATTCGAAAAATTATAATAATAATTTATTTTAGCATTTATTATAAATTTTAACATATTATGGATATTTATTTTCGGTGAATTGGGCTTGTTCGATACTCGAAATGTGTCCTCTTTGGAGCGTCAACTTTGACTTCGTCAATGGAGATTCATCGGTGGAAACAACCATGAGTTGACTATCCATAAATATACAATTGGTGATTTTTGACTGCATTTGCCTCAACACATGACCTCTGATGAAGGAGTTCAAAGGAAGAAGATAAGATAGTGAATCTACATATAACTTTTTTAAATTTATAATAAAAATAAAAATAAATTATTATTATATTATTTTAGATAAACGTCTGGCAATATGTTTGCCACGTAGGCATATCCCGCTAAAAAAACTAGGGTGACGAATTTCACCCAAGTGAAAATTAGATCGACGAACATTTCAATGTTAGAAAAATGTGAGGATTAAAATCGTTCAAAAAAATAGGGGGATAAATTTTGCAAAAGTGGAAAAGTAGAGGGACGAAAAGTACATTTTAGTCAATTTTTTTGTGCCAGTTGGACAAGCCACGTGACAAAACGTTTGTCAAGTAGGCATGTTCCGTTAGTTTCTGACGGGAATTAATAGACGGATGTACAAAGATTGCAATGTTAAAAAAACGTAGGGACTAAAATAGTTCAAAAAAAAATTAGGGGAACAAATTTCGCAAAAATGAAAATATAGAGGGGCGGAAAGTGCTTTTGAACAATTATCATAAATAGTAGCCAATAATCAGCCAATATGATAACACGCTGAAACAATAAAAAAAAAATCATATATATATATATATATATATATATATATATATATATATATATATATATATATAAAAGGTAAGACAAACTAAGGAATAAAGACTAAAAAGGACACTCCTTGGATAAAAAACTATATGGTTAAGAAATTAGTTAGGAATGAACTAGATAGTTTAGGATTTTAGTTATATGATTAGAATCTAGCTAGGATTAAATTAATAATTTTTCTTAAATAAGAATGATGACATTTATAATTCAATAAGTTATTTAGTAGCTTTATTATATGATTTTAGTAAAATAAGATAATTAGAAATTAAGAAAAATTAAGATTAGTTTTATCAAAAATAGGAATTTCTACCATGAAATATATTACGCTATTGAAAATTAGATGGAAAACGGTGTACTGAGTTGAAAGTACGAAAAAAATGATTGATAAATAATTTCCCGACTTGAATAAACAGAAATCAAAATATCATCATTATTGCATACGCATTTCATTTGCATGATAAATGATTTCCTGTAAAAGAGGATATTACGTTGTAGTGCAAGCGAGAATTGAGATAGTAGAGGTCTAACATATCAGACCTTGGGAAAATCTTTTGTGGGAAATTTCACAGATGGACAAGAGGTAGCTCTCCTATGTCGTGGCATCGAAATCTATCATGACTATCCCAACTAATCACTAAATATATTCATGATTGATGACAAAGTATTTCGGTAGGTCTGATGTATGCAAATTGAAAGGCTGCACTTTTGATTGGCCAACGAGTACAAAACATGTAATCCCGATTGTATCTCGAATGAAAAAGAATATTTCCATGAAATAGAGTCAGTTTTTTGGGGTCCAACGCATAACATACAAACTTATTCTCTGGTACATACATATTATACTAAATTAAATTGCTTAATAAAATGTTTTAAACGACTTCACGTTGTAATTAAAATGTACGAAATATTTTGGTTATTTTGGATTTCTAATTAACACATTAAAATTCTTAATTTATAAGTATGCGAAAACTAACATTATCTGTTGTTGTGTTTGTGCGTATTTATTGTTTTTCGTCCATTCATATGATATAATATTTGAGTTTAATTGTTATGTATTGTCAGTATAAAGTTTTTTATACTGTCAACCAATCAGAAATCATGATATGGATGACTTTAAAGGTAGTTAGGATAAAAGTCAAAAATTTTGATTTATGTGACAATTTCTGATTAATTGATTGTATAAAAAATCTTTACACTTACAATACATATCAATTAAATCTATAATATTTTCACTCCTTTTGTTTTGTTTTGTTTTTCTGAATGTAATTGTCAAACCCTTTTTAAAAATGGCAACTCTGATATTTAGTCCTTTACATGACGTTAGTACTCTGTGAATTCAAAGAATGAGATTGGAGCGTAGATCACATGTGTCAAGTGGTCACTTTTACTGGCCCTATTATCTATAGTATATATCACGATTTAAATGATCACATTCAAGGACCAATGGTCATGACATTTATCTCCCTTTGGGATGTTGTGGACCCTGCCATTGCCATTATGTACTCCATTATCTCCCCACAAATTAACCATTTATTGGGAGCCACATCCCATAGATGTTGAGATGACTTGATTCTAGTTCGTTTTGAGGCTAGTTGACTTAGTCTGTGGTTTTTTCTGGGATAGTTGCATCACTAATAGTGGCCTTCAATATGTATATTTATGATTTATGATGATGCATATTATAGTGATTATGTTAAATAGTGGCCATGGATGTGTATGTATGATATAATATGTAATGATGCATAATATAAATCAGTGACTATGTTTAATTCTGTTGCAGTAAAAAAAAAAATATGTCCTTTAATTTTTATAATGAATGGTGAACAACTAAATCAGCTATAGGTAAGTGAAAAAAGTTTAATTCAAAAGACAAAACAGAACTTCAGAAGGAGTGAGAATACAACATGCTAAAATACAATTTTGGTCTCTCAACTTATTTTTTAGTTTTAATTTGGTCCCTTAATTTTTAAAAGTTTCAATTTGGTCCCTTAACTTATCTTTGTGAACCCAAGTTAGTCCCCTCAGTCAATGACATAAGCAAAAGTCACGAAAGTGCCATATATGTTAATAATTTAAGTGACCAATTTGAAACTCATTTAACATTTAAGGGATCAATTTGAAACTCATTTAAAAGTTAAGGGATCAATTTGAAACTCATTTAAAAGTTAAGGGACCAATTTGAAACTTATTAACAATTTAAAGGACCAATTTGAAAATCATTTATTTATGTCATTAACGGAGAGGACTAACTTGTGTTAACAGAGACAAGTTAAGGGACCAAATTGAAATTTTTAAAAGTTAAGGGACCAAATTAAAACTAAAAAATAAATTAAGAAATTAAAATGATATTTTAACCTTTAATTAATGATAATATGTACGTACGAGAGAATGCAGTTTATATGTTATGCACGAGACCCAAAAAGCACAACTCTACTCCATGTAGAGATTCTTTTTCATTTGAGGTGTGATCAAGAGTACATATTCCTTATTCATTGGCCAACCAAAAGTGCAAACTTTCAATTTGCAGATGTGAGACCTATCGGAAGACTATGCCACCGATGATTAATAGAATTAGTGACGAGACGAGATAATCATGTCGGGTTTCGAGAGAGCATCTCTAACAATAGTTGCTTAAAAAATAAGAATAAGTTCTTATATGATAATACTATTGTAACATTAGGAGTATGACATCGAGCAGTAAACACTATTATTCATAGAAGTAATCAATTTTTATAACAACATTATAATTTTTTAGAGTTACATCATTAATGTAAAAAATATCTTAAAAATAATTTAGAATAAAAAATGATGATTTAATATAATGAAATCCATAAAAATACATAAGAAATTAAACAATTCTAATGAGTTATAAAGCACACTAAGCCATGTTCTTTTTCCAAACTAAAAATATTTATATCATTTAAATTGAATATTTTATTTGTCTCAAAATCAAACTGAAAATTAAAACACGCGTGCAATAATATTATTCACCACCACTCCCCCAGAATATCAAACTACAGCAGTGAACGCGCTTTGTCTCCGTCCGAGTCGCTACGGACCATGGCCTCAACCGAGCAGCCTCCGAAAAAGCGAAAGATTTACGAACCATTACCAGAATCACCACCGTCTTCGCCGCCGCCTCCTCCGTTACCACCAGCATCAGAAGCAACGCTCTCAGTTCCATCCTCACCGCAGCAAACCCTACCTCCGCCACCAACTCCGCCGCCGTCACAGGAGGACATCGTCGCGAAGCGGCACAACAAGGATGAAGTTCGAAGCGTGAACGAGTGTTTAAAGCGGATTAAGTTTTGCTTGTCTCAGAAAGATGAACGTTCCTTCATGTCTGACCTTGAACACAGTTATCTCGCTCTCATCACTGCTTCCAGAGGTAACCGCCATTTTTGAATTTTTGACTCTTTGTTGATCAATATGAATGAATTTCTTCGTATTTGATTTATGTGTCGATCAATTTGGATCTTATAATGAATTTGATTGTAATGGAAATGTGATTGATTTTACTGAAGAGAATATTGCCATCAAATTCTACAGAAAAGGACAGTTGACGATTCTTTCTCTGTTATTTACATTTGCCTTAAAATGTTGTATCTGTAATTAATTGGTTTTAACATTTGTTTTTTCGATATGTTGATTGGTTTTAACTGTAGGTTTTAGAATGTTTGAGGAGCTCGCACCAGAGTTTGAAAGTTCAAGTTAACTATTTCAAAACAATTAACAAGTATAGTTGAGGAGGGTGTTTATGCATTTTGTCTTGAAAAGTTAGGTTAAAATATACTTTACTCGTATAGGTTAACTATTTCCCAGAGAGCGATGCTATGTATGAAACGAATTTGTACAAATATAGCTGGTAACTAATAAGAGGGAAAGATAATGGAGATTAGGATAAGAAAAATGTGCAACAAAGTAGTTAAAAAGTAACCACCCAACCAAAGGCTTTCGTACACAAGTTATGAATTAATATTCGTACTAATATTCATTATTCGTATCCAAATTTCCCTTAAAACAAATGATGATTAATGCACGTGCACCAAACGTGATAGTCTCCACTTCCCGTCTTTAATTTGTAACTTTTCTATTATGGCAACAGAAAAACAGAGCCCAACCTCTATAAATTGATGCTGCAACTAAAGCCACACACTCCCCCCACAACACCCTTACAAAATTTGTCGGTCACTCACATTTGAGGTTGGATTTGATGATGATGCAACATACACAATTCACAGGAATGCTGCTGCAACAAAAATGATAGCCATCCTATATATGAACATACTGAAAGAGATAACATATCTGTAGACTAGCATGGCAGATAACGTGTATATAATGCCAATACATAATCAATCCAACTAAGGGAAATAACCAATCATATCCGCCAAATTGATATATTTGGTTTTGCTGTTGCTCAATGATGGATCAGAAATGGGGATAAACCTGTTTGGTTTGACTCATTCTTATTTTGGTAATTGTTGATATTCTCCTACTTTGTTAATAGATTCAAATTTGAATTGTAGTTAATATTTTAGATACAAAAGATACGTGAGGGATTTGTGAGAGATTTGTTTCAATAGTAATTTAATAATACGATATCCTTGTCTTGATATGGATAGTGTGGTAGTGGTTAATTGACATATACATTCTAGAGCATTGGCAGGGTTATGAGAATGAAGGAGAATAAATAGTGAGCGATGGAGGGTTTGCAACTTCGTCCACAAAAGTTGTATTAGTAGAGGGTTTGCAACTTTGTGCACCAAAGTTGTAGTAATAGTAGTTTATCGTGCCATTTCACGCGTTGTAGCGGTGGTGTGGCGTGGAGTGGCTTCTGGTCGCTATGACAGCTCCATCGCAGAATGCTTTTCATGTCGTGCCAGTCGCGACCGAGATAGCAGCCTCTACATGAAGCATGGAAGCCTGAGCGCCGCACTGGCACAATGGAAGCTCCTTTGTGGAATGGTTTTCTTGTGTCGCGCTAGTCGCGACCAAGATAGCAGCGTATTGCAGCTGCTACATGAAACATGGTAGCCACCTGAAACATTTTCCGGTTAGTCCACTCCATTTCTGGTCAGCCCACCCTCTTTTCTGGGAGACCCACCACATTTTTGGTAGCCCCACCCCTTCGTACCTCCCATTTTTGTGCCTTCTTATGTTTACTTTTCAGTTTTGTTATTGTTATTGTTTTTTTTCCTTCAATTTTTGTCTTTCTTTTTTATTTGATAAATTCTGTCTTTCTATCTTCCAACTCCAAGCGACTTTGACAGCTCATACCCTACAATGCTTTAATTGGTTGGTTGTGAGTTTTGCCATTTATTGACTCTTTTTCCTTTGGTTATAGCATTTAAAATACTAATCAAACAATTTTTTTATCTGCCTCATCAAACAACATTTTTAAAATATTCAAAAATTGCATTCCTTGTCCTATCGTATTATTGCTGAAAACACGATTTTTGAAGATATAATTTGAAACCTTGAAAGAAACTCACAATTTTTAACAGCTCTTTCACCCAATTACATAGATTAAAGTGATATGTTTTAAGATAAAATTGTATCCCTAATTAATTTGATAAAATATATTGAGATTGTAATGTACTAAATAATTTAAAAAAGGCTTAAGATGCTAAAATGCATTTAGATATTTTAATGATTTAGGATGTCAGTGTCATTTATCAAATCAATAACATACAGTCTTCCTAGGTCTCAGCAGGAGATGGATGTTATTTTCGTAATACTACCATAGAATCAGTTTGCATATATATATATATATATATATATATATATATATATAACCGTAGATATCAACACATTTTTTCTTTTGATGGATACTTGCAGAAATGATCAAGCAACTTGAGTTACTTCAATAAGCCACTGAAGAATTAGATAATATGGTAGGAAACAAAGGATGTTTCAAGGATCAGATACGTCTAAGCTGAACTATGTGAAGGCTAGCCTATTAATCTTCCCATTTGTGCCATTTAATGTTACTTATGTATCTATCAAAGACACAATGGCCAACAATTAGTTGATCCGAAAGGGTAGCTACGAACCGGTAGGCAGTTGTTTTCCATTCCCACACTCTTGCACATAAACACTTCCATTTAATCTTCCCCTTGTCTCTATCAAAGACACAATGATCAACAATTAGTTGATACCAAAGGGTAGCCATGCACCGGTAAGCATTTTCCATTCCCACATTCTTGCTTGAACAATGCGAAATCAACCTGTAGTGCCATTTCTTCAATGACCTATGAACTACTGAAGGTACTCTCAAACCAAGTCAGCTTTTCCCCTAAACCATCAACACAACTCCACATCATGTTGCCATTACAACATCCATATTTAGACAAACAACCTATAGCCCCTACCTCTAGAACAATTGCCCCTACCTTGAGGTGGCCACTCACCGAAAACCCACACTCACTAAATGCACAACTCTTTCCAAATTTCAATTGACCAACTATGAACTTGTACTCTTCTATTTTTTTGTTTTTCCCTTTCAAACTTTTGCTTTAAGATGAATACTTAGGGAATTTAGTGAGAAAAAAACACTTGGAGAATATATTGGAAAAGATAAAAGTTAAAACTACAAGGAATGAAGTATATTTAACTCTAAATTTATATACTGAATATTTTTTCTAATTTTTTCACTTTGAAATGTTTGCTTTAAGATATATAATGTTTTCATTGTGAATCATATTACAATAGTTTTAGTGACAAAAAAGAAATCTTTTAAAAAGTCAATTGAGAAAATTAAAAGTTAAAACTACATGGAATAAATAAAAGTGTATTTTACTACGTAGACAATAGCGCGCTAGAGAGCCGCCACGTCGCGTCGCCCAGCCTCCTTGGGACATCCAGCTTGTCACGTTGCGTTTTCGTGGAGCGGCGAATCACAGCTTCTATCGCTGTGGATCCTGGCTGCTATCGTGTCCTTTGTGGACGCTATTTGATGCGAGGAGCAAAATCTCCAATTTGTACCTTGTAGCTGTTGCCCATTTTTTTGAGGACATTGTAGTCATTTCTGACCTTTTTAAGGACATTTTAGTCATTTCCAATGCTTTTTAGAGTCAAAAGTCATTTAGGGTTACAAACCCATCTTCTTTGACCAGTTAAGCCACCTTCCTAGTCCTCATAAAATGGAAGCTTAATATTCCGGCAGCCCACCATTTTTTCGTGTCAAACTCAGCCTTTTCCAGCGACCCAGTTGTATTCCGGCGACTCTGGGGTGCTAAGTGCTCTTCACAGCTCCTTGTTCGCAGCAACCCTCTTCTTTTCGCAGGTCTATGCTCTGCTCTATTTTTGAACTCCCTTTCTTTTTTATTTTGTTGCTGTCTGTCTGTGTACTTTGCAGCCCACCATTGCTTTTTACTTCATTATTCTATATTTAAACTTTCTTGTTCTTTCTTCTTCTGGTTGCTGTGCACTTCAAAGCTCACCACCTTTTTTGGCATCATCTTCCTTGATTAATGGTTTATAGACTTTGCAATTGCGGCTATCCTGCTACCCTCTATCTCGCTAAAGTCGGACGCTACGCGCCGCTATCCGGGATTGATAACTATTGTATCTTACTCTAAAAATTAGATATTGAATATTTCTGCAAGTTCCTGGACAAAGATAATTTCATAAACACTACTCTATATATAAAAGGGCACAAAACCATTTTCTCTTCCTCCCATCACTCCTCAGAAAATGAAGTCACGACACCAAGCTCACACTCTATCTCCGTCTTAGTCACTATCAGCCATGGACGAAGCTATGATGCCTCTAAAGAAACGGAAGTACTACAGACCTACATTAGAATTACCACCATCTTCGCCACCGACACCTGAAGCAACACCACTATTTCCACAAACCCTAACTCCAATTCCAACTCTGTTGTTGTCTAAAGAAGAGATCATTGTGAAGCGGCGGAACAAGGATGAAATTCGAAGCGTGCACAAATGCTACAAGCAGATTAAATTTTGCTTGTCTCAAAAAGACGAAACTTTTGTGTCTGACCTTGAAAAGAGTTACCTCACTCTCATCGCTGCTTCCGGAGGTAACTGCCTTTTCAAGTCTTTGTTGATCTTGAATTTCTTTTAATTTGATTTACATGTCAATTAGGATCTTATAATGAATTTGGTTGTAATGGAAATGTGATTGATTTTACTTGAGAAGAATGTTGCCATGAAATTCTACAGGAAAAAGCTGTCAAGGAATCTTTCTTTGTTATTTACATTTGCCTTAAAATGTTGTTTCTGTAATTGACTTCTAACCTTGTGTTTGGAGTATTCAAAATGAAAGAATTTATTTCTTGTCCTGGTTTGCGGTGATATTAGTTTTAAGGATTCAATTTGTGTCGAAATTGTTTCATGCTTGATAATATCTCATTATCTAGGAATCTTGATCTTACTAGTTTTGATAAGATTTATAAATCATTTCATTTCAAATGCTGTTTTGAATTGTAAATTTAAATGGATTCCAAACATGGTGGTAAAAAGATTGGCAAATCTATGTGTTTCCCATAAAGGTGTCAAGTATGCAGTTATACGCCATTTTTTGTTCTAAAATTAACTTTTCCCTATGAAAGCCATGAATGTTTTGATGAATGAAAATGCTCAAATGCCATCTTTACAGGAGCGTAGATCTGTCCTATTGATGAGATGAAGTTAACATTATCCCATACATTAATCAAAGCTTTAGAGTTTAACATGTAAACCACATGCAATTATAATAATACTAATTTGAGAATAGGGAGTCTGTCTGGTATGAGGAAACATTTTTATGTTCTCATTTTCTATTTTCATTCTCAGGAAATGTTTTTCATTTTTCTGATTTTCAAATTTTCAAAAGTTGCTATCCCACCATGTTTTCTACTTCCTGTTCCTGGAAATGGTAAAGATGACTATTTGAGGATTTGTTGTTTTGAAATACGGACCTATTTTAAGAAATGCTTCAGTTTGGTAAAATAACATGAATTGGGATTCCCTTCACAAAGGACTTAGTGAAACCATGCATTGCAATGGTATCCTAAGTAGTTTTAATATTATTGCTTATACTACATTTTTAAAAAATTACCTACTACTAAAAGCAGTTTTATTAAAACTACTTAATAAAACTCCTTACTTGTGCCGAGACTACTCACAGGCACAGGTTTCTCACTCTATGAATGGACTTCTCTTTTGCTCAAAGTGAAACTTTTGTAATGTCACAGGTTGTATGAGTGTACAACGACTTGTGGCTGATCTTATTCCTCGATATGCATGTCACTGCCCAACAGCTTTGGAAGCTGCAGCTAAAGTGATAATTAATATGCATAAATGGAGTTTGGCATTGATTAATAGAGGAGAAGATTCTAATGGTATTGCATTTGAAACTGCTAGAGCCTGTATTTTTGGCCTAGCTGACATCTGCTGCACCGCTTCTTCGGTGGCATCGACATCAGCTGTAATTGGAGGGATTTGCTCTGCAGTTTTTCAGAATGTGCTAACCTTTTTTATGGCCTTGTTTGAGGGGAAGGATGTCTTACAGATGGTTGACAAGAATTTCCTGAAAATGCAAGATTCCCCTGAGGTCTTTTCTGAGTTGAAGCAAAAGGTTTTAGATGAAGATGAATCTTCATTGATTAAACTGTCCAAATTCAGTGCATTATGTCTACTTTGGATTTTCTTCTCTTGTCCAAAAGACTTGCTTGCAGCTTGTTTGGAGCTCTTAGGCTCTGCCACAAAAGAGGAAACTTCTGTAGGAGGACAGTTTCTGAGCCTGGTGACTAGCACGTTGGATGATGATGATGCAGTTCAACTTTTGGATAGTGCAAATGATGGACCTAAATCATGTACAGGCTCTACTGGGTCAGACATCAGAGACAATGAGGGTGGTGAGGAAATCATGGCCAATGACAACCGTGTTTCTGAGGATGATTCATCTGTTCGAAATAGTTGCTTGCTCATGCTGGTAATATTGCATAATTGTTATCTTCTTGTTTGGATATTAGGCAATATTATTGGTAGTATATAACTATATATTTTATATTTTAGCGATGCAAGCTGTCTGTTCTAATTAATTCTATGCTTTGTGTGTCTATTTTGAACTTCATTAGTGATCTATTCTGGAAATTATTTTTGCAGCTAGGAAGACCATGCTGCTTTTCATGTGCTATCTCCCTTTGAAGAATTGCATCTATACGATTACCTATAGTTAAAAACTGTTCATAGATCAGTTTTAAAAATAGTTGTGCATGTATAAGTGTTGTTGCCTTGATGGCTTGTCTTCTATAGATAATTGGGCCCAGTTTAAAGCTTGAGCTTGCTTCACATGATTACACCTTTTTATGGCGTTATTATTAAATGAATATAAATCTGCTTCCAAAGGAAGTTATATTTTTCCTTTTAAGTAATATGACTGTTGCATATAAATAAAACTAGGTACCAACATGTAACCAAAAAAAACCAAATAGCTAACTGCCTGTGTCTTTCAACAACCATGACAAAAGCTTTTTCCCACTAGGTGAGTCAGCTCACGTTGATAAAATGATGCCATTGGTTATGTCAAAAACCAAGTCTTCAGCAGGCCATTTAGATATGAGTCCTTTTTAATGGTTTCACTAAGTTTTTCTTGGTCTTCTTCTACCTCTAAATATTGGACTGTTTGCCATCTGTTTAACTCTTACTCTTTGAGTGGCATATATTGGTTTTCTTTTCATATGTCCAGACTCCAAAGTCCAAACCGTCTTAGGCGCGATTCTATCATCTTTTTCTCAATTGGTGTCACTCCTGCTTTCTCTATAATATATTCATTCCTGATCATATTTTTTCTTGTATGACTAATAAACAACTCATGTCTTTCATTTACGAAAAAAATACAACTTTCCTCCATAGCAATAACATGTATACTTCTCGTTGTGTATAGTTATTAGTTCAATATAAAATACTGATAAATTTGATATATTGTTTGTGCTAGAGCTCTGCATTTTAGTATGCTGAAAAGAATAAATTACTGACTCTTTTATCTTTCATTTTTACTTGTATAGTTATAAGAAATACTCATCTTTTAATTAATTGCAATCAGAAATAATAGTAATGACTAATGAGTAATAACTTATCAAATTTCAAAAATGAATGTTCCATGTGCGTAAGTGTTATATGCCATTTTCAATAATTCGCTGTCGTAATTTTTTTTTGGCGGGGGTGGGGTGTGGGTGGTGGAAGATATAACTGAAGTTATTGTATTGAAACAACATTCTGAGCTATGTTGTCAATCCCAAATAGCGGAGCGGAGCGGCTGAACCCAAAAACGCTATAGCGGGATAGCGGTAGCGGGATGGCCGCTATTCCGAAGACTAGAAAATAGCTTACATATTTTATATTTTATATTATATACATACATACATACTCAAAAACAGAAAAATACACAAAATTAAAGGGGTAGTCATAACATTTAAAATACTCCATAGTCAGTAACATTCAAAAAGCATGATGTCTCCACTTCAAAAAGTATAACTTAAGTACTTAACTACTAATTTAACTTAAGTTCTACAATTATTCAAAAATCAAAATAAGTACAACTGATTCCTTAATTAGATGGTGGGTAAGAAGGTGGTTGAGATGGTGGGTGAGATGATGCCATGGTGATGCAGTAAGTAACTGAGGCAAAAAACTGGACAGAGAGGCAAGAAACTGATGCAGTGAGTATTGGCTTTACAGAGGCAAGAAACTAATTGAGTGTTGGCTTCGTAGAGGTAAGAAACTGGACAGAGAACTAGCCGCCGCCGTCATCGCCGGAGAGGAGGGACGCAGAAGGGTGAGCAAATCACAACAGAGAAGGGTGGCACTTAGGTTCACAAATCGCAGAGGAGAGTGAGTGAGGGTGGCTTCGCACCCTGACCTAAATACTGAGGGTAGGGTAAAATGACCGAAAACTCTTTAAAATATAGACCCAAAGGAAAAAAAAGAGGGGCAAAGGGGGGGATTTCACGCCCATACCCTATAGCGGCCGCAATTGGCCGCGATTGGCCGCGATTGTCCGCGAATAGCGGCCGCGATTTTCGCTCCTGAAAAATGCACCGCTACTGCAAAACGCGTCGCAGCAAGCCCCAAATCCGCTCCGCTATTCCGCAATAGCGCGCTATAGCGCCGCTATTGACAACATAGATTCTGAGTGAGTTTGTCACCCTGTAGGGGAAATGGCAAAGATACTTGTGAGGATTTAGGGGCAACTGGTGAGTATAACTATTTTCTTTTTAATAGTTATCGATGACATGTACGAGTTTGATTGGGAGCAATCTTAGCCCCGGTAGCTCAAGTTCCCTGACGGTTTTAAAAATCTTATCCTGTGTCTTTTATTTAAGGAGGAGTTAAGTGGATGTGTGTTTGTCGTTATTTTTCTTTATATTTATTGTGGTTATATTGGTTCTCTCTCTCTTCCTCTCTTTGCTTTATTTTATTTGTATGACTTTATAATAATACTATTATGACATCCATGTGAAACAAACTATGCATCATAAACAACGACAAAGGAAAATATAATGGTATATAGCATTAATTGTAAAGCTATGGTGTGATGCTTTTTTTTTTTTTTTTTAATTTTTTTTTGTTAGAATCATGGTTGAGTTTTTTTTTTTATTTTTTTTGTTGATATTTGCTAGAAATTACTAATTTACTAGCATAATCATTGCTGATGACATTGAAGAACAGTTGGTTAAAAACTTGGTATTTGGTGCTTTTTGCTTGACTTTTTTAATTAAGTAAGTTTAACTCTAATTGCTTCGTACTGATGACACCTTTTCATGGCCTTTCTCTATATAGGTTCTTAACAAGTACCCCTCACTGAAGAAATGGTTGTTGTGTAGATGTAAGAAGTTACTTGACTTGCTTACTAACGCTTCACTGGAAATTTCATCAGCACTGCAAGGAATTCTTGGAATGTTTGCTCAACAAACAGATTTGGAAGACTGTCAAGTAGATAATGAAGATAAATCTGATTCTTCAATTTACATGAATAGGAACTGTGTGGTTCCTAGGATCTCTGAGGAACATGAAAGTGTTGGTGAATCATCTGGAAAAGGTGGCAATTTAAGATTTCAAGTTGATTCTTCTACTGGTGGTGTCACTGATAAAGTTTCTGATAAATATGTGATAGCTCATGGTTCTGGAGTTTCTCTTGAGTTTGTTCCTGTATCAAAAGTGGGTTCTCATTTTGATGATGGAGTCGTTAGGCCCATGGGCATTGAGATGGGGGAGGAAGGGAATATGCCCCATGTTATATGTTCCACACCTAGGGACTCAGTAAGCCATCAGATATTCTCATCTGCAGTTAAAACACCAGTAGACTTTAGGAGTAATTCAGTGGAAGGTAGTAATGATTTCCCAAATGTTGAGAAAAATCAAGTTTTAAATATGAATTTCAATTCACCTCCATTGAGGTCCTCTAGTGGAATGGCTAGTAATATTCTGGCATCGCCTAATCATCAGTTTATGTCACCATCTGCTTCGACAAAACGTCAAATTGTCTGGTGTTGTGATGGGGATCCTGCAGCCATGGATATTGTCTCCGCTTCTAAGCAGCTCTGGGTAGGTTATGTTGGGCCTGACATGTCTGAAAGCCATATTAGGTTTCAATTAGAGAGGTTTGGTCCTATTGAACAATATTTTTTCTTCCCAATGAAAGGATTAGCCTTAGTTGGGTATAGAAGGATCATTGATGCGATAAAAGCTCGACACTGTTTACCAGGAAATTTTCCATGCCGTGTAAAATTCATGGATATAGGATTTGGAACTAGGGGTGCTATGAATGGTTTTGCAATTGGCTCTAGTTCTCATATCTATGCTGGAAATATTTCCAGTCAATGGGCTAAGGATGAGATCCTGCATGAATCAAGGAAAGTAATCCGTAAGGGTCCTCTCGCAGTTATTGATCTTAGCTGTGAGTGTGCATTACTTATGGAGTTTGAAACTCCTGAAGAAGCTGCCTCTGTCATGTTGCATCTGAGACAGCTCCGAAGAGAAAGAGGTAATTATAACCCACATTCTGGTTCAGTAACAGTTAATGTTGGAATTGGGCATGCTTATATGGATGGTGCAAGACCTTTGCCCACCCCTCACCTTCTCGACCTTAAAGTCAATAACCAAGTTGCTGGATCACCTCATGCTCGAACTTTACCTGGGAGCCCTTCTGACAGCAATCGCACGAGGATGTCTCACTTGCATTCTTTACTAGCATCATTGTGTACAAAGTATAATATTAATCAAAACATAGGTCTCCATGATAACTACATGACTGGAAATAGCTGTGCTTCTTCCATGCATGAGGAAGATACAGTGCCATCCAGCACTCTCTGTATAACTATTCCAAGTAGTGGCTCACTGTTCCCCACTGATGATGAGCTAATGACCATTTGCAACCTTGCTGTTGGAAACTCTGGCTCCATTGTGCGGTTGACACCAGCAAACATGCAGATGGGATGTGGTTGGTTTGTTGAATGCAGTAATGTTGATGGTGCAGTTTCTGTTCTTAAGAATCTTCGCGGTTGTCCAGGATTGTTCTTCCAGATAGAATTCAGGTTATACAAGAGTAATTTTTTAATATGCACAATATATTTGATGATTTAAATGTGTGGCTCATGTTTTTTAATTTATTTTCTTTTGAAAGCATCTACCACAAACTCCAATGGCTTCTCATTCTCTCCTAATTAGAATGCTCCGAGAACAGATACATGTGAACACATGGTCCTCATTTTTTTAAATGTTCAGTGAATGTTTATGACATGTTCACTGGATGCCACATAATATTTTACAGTTTTAAAGTAGCAAATTGATGATTAGCATATGTCAGTTGACTACTTGACTTAAGTTTAAAATATACTAAAGCTGACAGGATGCTAATTACTAAAATCTCATATTCTTTTATTAAAAAAATCCTAAAAACATGTTCAGATTCTTTACACCTATTATATGAATTTTACGTGTGAAATTACCACCCAACAGTAAATTATGTAATATACACATTACAAAAATGTTCTTCGGCATATAGTGTAAATCAAATTTGTTTTACACCTTTGTCAGTTGATCATGAACCCTGTTTCTATTTGTGGCTAAGGGTTGTTATTTCTTCCAACAGCTTTTAGATTGTTTCACAACATGTCCAAAGGATAATCTATAGTGTTTACTAATTTATATGGTTATTATTCTCTCATCTTTATACAGCAAACCTGGAAATCAGAATGTTGTACCAATTTCAATTAAACCGGAGAATAACTCTATGGAGCATGTATCCCCCAGAATAAATTCCGAGAATCATGGTGGTGGGGTACGTGGTGCACCTATGTCTCAGTCAAACTGGCACTTTCCTGGTTCCAGGGAGATGCCAGAAGTTGGAGCAAGGAAACCTGATGGTTATGATAATATATCAATGGATCCTCAGCAAGGAGGTAATATTCTATGGATTTTAAAGGAAAATTTTTTATGTATTCTTTTTTTTGCTTTTGCATGCTTGTGAGTACAGTATTGTTGTAAATTCAATTATAGATTGAATGATGAAGTGAGGTGCAAATACTGTTTTCTGGTGCACAGAACAATTTTGTCTGTTTCTGAAATTGAGTCCATTCTGCACCAGGTAATGTTCCACATTTACTCTCGGTAACACAAGAACCTTCCATCCCACCAGCACAACAAATTCAGTCCTCTACTTTCATTCGCCCGGTTTACTCATGGGATCCTCGGGCAATGAATAATCAGTTACCTGTCAACCAATTCAAGACAGGAGTAATGCCAAATAATTTTCATGGCAGTGCTGTTGTAAGTCCTTTTATACCTGCTTCAGTAACTCCGCTCGCTCAGATACAGGGAACTCCAATGCAGCCTTATAACCAGCTGATTCCTCGACCAGTTATACCACCACCTTTGTCATCTTTGCCACCTCCACCTCCATCTCCTTCTCCGCCACCTTTACCCCAGACACAGCCACCCTTGGTT
This sequence comes from Ammopiptanthus mongolicus, assembly GCA_039655645.1. Taxonomy (NCBI): domain Eukaryota; kingdom Viridiplantae; phylum Streptophyta; class Magnoliopsida; order Fabales; family Fabaceae; genus Ammopiptanthus; species Ammopiptanthus mongolicus. The sequence continues at coordinate 78,674,328 of CM077349.1, read as the reverse complement.
CCTCCACCGCCTGGTTCTCCTCCTCCACCTCCTCCACCACTGCCTGTCCAAGAATCAGTCAACATGGAATGTTCAAGGCAGTCTCTGCAGAATCAATGGCAGGGGGCTCTCTGTAAAAGTGGGGTTAACTACTGTACAATTTATGCATGCAGAGAAGATTCAAATATTTGCAGATACTCAAATGCCATACCTGAGCCTGCAGAGTAAGACATTATCTGTTGCTTCCTTACTGGTCAGAATATTATTTTCTTCCATTATATGCCTGTTTACTTGTGTTTCTTTGATGCAGATGGCCGGCGAAATTAGACATGACTAAACGCACAGATTTTCGACATGTGAAATCGACATTTGCTGCTACTCCACCTCATAGAGTGAGTTTTCAAATATATTCCTTCGGCTGCTCCCTCCTCTCCCCTAACCATCTCATGCTCAATGTTTCATGAATTGCATGTCTAATTTGTTAACTGATGCCTTTATATCAGGCTATTACATTAGATATGTATTATCAGTTTAATTTTAGGTTTATGTGGCTTAGGGATACTATAACATTGCACAAACATAACCATTGGTCCCCATTTATGCTCCCGTTTAATTTCTGATTTGCTTGTCAATTATCTCTCCTTTGTTACATGCATGGCTGCATGTCTACAATAGTACAATCTATTTGTATAGGTATAGGAGTTCATTTGCGGTTTGTCTGTAAAGATGGGTAAATTCAATGCATGAAAAAGAATAAGACTATATTGAATTATCTTGCTTTATTATAACCAAACAGCTTGACGTATTTCGGATTTTGAGCTGGGTCTAATATAAATGCTCTCTTCAGCAGACATCACATGCACACCGCAAACCATAGAATGATTAAAATATTATCATATATAATGCAGTATGAGGGGATATACTTACGTTTATTATATTTTATGATGTTTTTGTTGATTGGGGATTTTGGGATTACTATCATTTATCAGTAATTTAGGAATTTTTTAACTCAGTTTTGTTTGGGTCTTAGGATATCGTTTTCCTAGTTGGATTAGCTATTGTAGTTTATTTTTTACTTTTGTCTTAAGTCTGGTTTGCTTGCCTTGGTAGGTAGGTAGGTTTATGATTGCTTGAGTTGAGTCATATATGTGCATGTTGCTTGTATTAGGGATCTTGGCTTATTATTTAATTATTGAATTATTGAATATTGAGAATTGAGTATCTGTCTTTGAGATGGCATAAGCAAATCCATGCAAGAGAATTGCAACATCAAAGTCCTCTAATTTCTAATGGATCAATGATCAGATATGTTTGATCCCACTTCAGCAAATCTCCTTCCATTTTTATATCTCACTGCTGGATTTTCTAATCTCTCTCCCTCTCTCTCTCTCTCTCTCTCTCTCTAGAACAATTTGTTTATTCATTAGCTAATCATGTCATCTTGATTTCCGAGAATAATAACAAAATTTCTTCCTGTACTGTTTTTGGGCCAGAAATGACTATGCCAGTCTTTTTTTTCTAGCTATTAAATGTTAGTGCTGCCTGCATTGCCTTTATATTCCCTGGGATTTAACTATGACTTTGTTGTATTGATAACTGATGCAGAGGGAAGTGTGCCGTTTGATCCCATCTTCCACAAGTGACCACAAAAGGGTATTTTTTTTCATCATTTATTTCTGATTCAAGACAGTCTAGTTTTTCACAACTGATCATGGTATCTTATGGTGGAGGTGATTTACTTGTTCAGTGGATTGTTACTGAGACTTCCAGGAGCAACCAAATTATCTCACAAGTTTTAATCTATTATTGTTGAGATTCCTCTGGGATATGTTTGCTTTAAGTTTTTGCTGAAGACTACAATTATTCTGAACAAGGAATCAGATATCAGTTTTTGACAACTGGCTGAAATATACTTACATCCTAATTTAGTATTAAAATAAAACCCATCCACTCTCATGGTGCTCTATATTTTTTTAACTTCCTTTCAACATTAATAATCATTCTCATGTTACTATTTTGAGAATTGTGCCTCTTTGTGAAGGAGATAGAATTTGTGTTTTGTGCTGTAACATCTCTTGTTGACCCGATGTCTTTCAACCAGTTTCAGGATTTCATATCGTACTTAAAACAGAGGGATTGTGCTGGAGTTATTAAAATCCCAGCTGCAAAATCCATATGGGCAAGGCTTCTATTCATACTCCCCCACTCACTTGAAACATGTTCTTTGCTTTCTATTGCACCTGATCCATCCTATTGCCTCATCGCTTTGGTACTGCCCAAAGATACAAACTTTGAGTGGATGTGATTGTTGTCCTTTATCATAGGTAAGATCGTAGTGCAAAGCTTAGTCCTAGTCGAAGTATTTTGATTGCCGAAGGCATATTTTTGTATGCACAACATGAATGATGATGTGAGGAAGTATGCAAGTCTATTATGCTATTTGCTTGGTACGCAGGTTTCCTTCTGGGGAGATCAAAAAAGTGAAATTTTGGGTTTGTCTATTATCGGTCATGCTAGTGATGTTAATTAATATTGCAAGCTTGATGGACTAATGTAAATATTGCAAGTCCTTGCTTTTGATAGAAATGATTTAGACGTCAATACTTGGATTTTAACTTTTTACCAGTAATATATGGCTCACATATGGAATAAAAAGAAAACTAAAAGTTGATTTTTTGAACAATATGAACGACGAGATACATAATTTTTTTGGGGTTAGGTTCACATTAGGGGTGACAAATAGATGGATTGGATAAATTTTTATTCGGATTATAATAAATGGATTAAAAACAATCCATTAATCTATTATGATCCATTAAAAAATCCAATCCATCCATGATTCATTTAAAAAAATCCATCCAAGTCATCCATTAACAATTTTTTTATTGAAGGATATCTAATCCATCCATGTAAATATTTTTGCTGTCCCTGGTTCTAGTCAATAGTTTGGTTACTTAACCCACTTGACAGAATCGTAACCTTGAAATTTCGTTAAGATTTTCCTTGGTTAGCCAAGATGCTCTATGCCGGATCTGTACTAGTAGCTCTTCAGCTACTAAGAATTCAGAAATCGACTCTGTGCATCTTTTTCGATAGACTTTGCCTATTGGTATAGAAGGGTGATAGTGACTTGGCAAACCTTGTTCCTCTCGTCTCTCCAAATTGCCTACAATATCCACGTTGCTTGCTTTTTGTACTACATTCTGACGTCCCTCCGATGTGCAATGGTAAGGTGACAATGACTACGAAATGTGCAGCAGGTTAACATTACCTGATCTGATAGAAACCTTTCAAATTTGTTAGCCATTGTAGCATTCTGGAAGCATCGGCTTGGCTCTTTTGTTTTTTTGATAGAACGACTTGGCTCTTTTTGGTTAGAATATTTATCCTTTGCATATCATTTTAGCAAATAGTGGCATTCCATACTAAATTAATTGTTTCATAAATTAGGATTTAGGTGTAAAAAGTGGTGAAATGATTTGGTATATATAGCATTTTTTAGATAATTAATTTTTATGTGTCGATATTGCTTATACATTACACTTTAATTTGTGTTTTCTTATAATTTTGACTAATTGCTCACGCAATTTTGAGCTGGCTAGTGGTTAGAAAAAAATTCTCTCTAATGTTACAAATTCAGGATTTGAATTTTGACACTACATTTAAGGTTTTGTAAGGTTAGATACCGCTTTAACTATGTTTTTGAATGGATTATCAATTATTTGATGACTGAATCTGAAAGCTATTCATGAAGGAAAGAAATATAACATTTGTTCAATGTCATGCTTGAATTTTCAAATTTTTGTTTTCTATGCACAAATCTAGTTCATAGTAGCAGAGTTCCATTCACAAGAATACTCAGACTATGACAGACGAACTAGTCTCCAAAGGATTCAGATAGAAGAGTACAGTAATTTAGCAGTAACCAACCAAAAGTGACAAAATGGCTTCAGTTCTATCTCACATTTCCCTCCACACAATCATCCAAAGGACCAAACCAGAAACGCTCAACAATACATCGCATTAGATATTCGCAGAGATTTTACAAATTCATTATAAGGCAGAGCTCAAATACATTACGCTTCAATGGCCAAAAGCAAGAAAATTACATAACACTTGTTGCTACTAGAGCTGGTTTGTATTAACTTTATCGTGATGACTCTGGCCTATTCCTTCCCTTCCCTTTCCTGTATAGTTTCTCCTCTTTTTTGTCTGTAACGCAAATGAAACAATCATTATACCAAATTAAAAACGTAACATAAATAAATAAGGTTAGCATTTAGCTAGAATTTATATTTATATAATATTAAAATAATGTCCCCAGGGTGATTACATGAAAGGGAAGTTGCGAAATTAGAAACTGCAGCCGTAACAGAGGTAGAGACACAAGAGCATAAGGACCAACACAATAGTCTCAAACATGAGCATAATCTTGAAAATCACGTTGTCAATGAACAGAAGTGGCCCATAAAGGCTCTTCCACTTGAATGCAGACCATGACTTCATCCTCAGCCTCTTGAAGAACCATTTCTTCATGCCCCCCATGTCTCTGCACCCTCTCTCTATAATCTACGTCTGTCTTTTCCCTCTTTAGCTTTGTGGGTTTTCGTTGGAGCCTCTTAGAGAGAAATGGGTTAAAGCTATATTAAGGAGGAAGTGAAGGTTAGAAAAAAGTTGGAGCATCTTTATTTTACCATGTGGTTAGCTCTTAGATTAAGTAATAATGCATTCTAATTATGTGGACTATCAGCAAAAGATACCCTAAAGACTACAGAACATTGAATATGTTAAAATTGAGAGAATTGCAGTATTAAGGAATTTTATGAAGATTTGGGTTGGTTGCATTGCATGTTAATTTATGGTCAGCTATAATTTCATATCAAGAATCTACCGAAAGTTTAACCCTATAACTTTAGTTAATGACTTCTAGGAACTAATTATTTCTTTAAAATTACATAAAGTCCAAGTGCATGTTAAGATACCTTTAGTAAAGGATTGAATTTTTTTTTTTTTGTGTTCAAGGATATCCTCCGGCTGATAGCCGGAGACTAATCCATTTCGAGGCGTAGAGATCACCAAAGTGAGTTTTACCTCTTCCAATAAAACATTTTTTCATACACAAAGCAGAAATCAAACCTTTGACAACATACTTAAGAAACTCAACTATTTACCAATCATAACGAGTCATGTTGGTTGGTAAAGGATTGATTTGAATACATAACAAAGAAATTTTATCATATTTCTCCAATGCAATAAATAGATGTTGCATTTAATTTTAATATATTGACTGTATAAATTTTTTTATGCTAACATTCAATCATGTATTATTAAGTTATTAAAAAATATTCAACTCTTCAAACAACAGAATCATGCAATAAATACATGTTGCATTTAATTTTAATATATTGACTGTATAAATCTTTTTATGCTAACATTCAATTCAATCATGTATTATTAAGTTATTAAAAAATATTCAACTCTTCAAACAACAGCTAAAAAATATCTTTAAGAAGATATAATTGGTTGACACTGCAAGCAATGAATTCTATTTAACATGCAATGATACAATTAGAAAGATCTTTGTTAACATGCAATGAATTCTATCCTGTTTGAAAAGGTTGTGGGGATGGGGGAGAGGCGAGGAGAAGAGTGAACCGCGAAACATCATTCTGTGATGTAGGCAGCACTACCTGCGAGCCTCTCCCAAGGGATCATCGTGGATTCCAACGTGTAAGGCATCGTTGTTTCGTTTTTTTTACCACACGGGGGAAACAACGGGGAAACACCCCAACTTTTTAACCCTCTTTTAAGAGAGGGAAGTTTAGGGTTTAGTGAGCCAGGTGTGAAGTCCAACCCACATCCCCGAACTGTACTCAAGTCTTCGAAATGAATATATAGAGCATTAAAACGTTTGTCTCATTCTCGATGTGGGACTAAAAATGTGGAAACCGAAATCATAGATGGTCAGTCAAGGTAGGCAAGACAATAAATGAGCTTAGTTAACTAAGCTCATCCTAGATGGACATCATTCCAAACCTGCGCTATATGTTTAACTGACCTTTGCAGGTGAAGTAACTACTAGTATGTCTTCAACTATGCTCAAAAACACAATCCACTGAGGCCAGACACATTAAATGAGTGTGTGTACCTCCAGAAAACTTGGAATATACGGCAGCAAATCAATAGATAAATAGTATTTATTTTCACTTTCATAATATAAAACCCCATTTCACCACCCTACTATCTCAGATTTTTCAACTGATGGTAACTGCTGCATATACTTTATGCCAACTTAAAATAAATTTGTGCTGTGATAAATGCAATTCCTGGGAAATGTGTATTGACTCCCCCTAATTTCTTAAAACATGTAGCATTTTGTTCACTCACAATGCAAAATTTTGAGGTTTTATTAATCTAGTTTGACTTTTATGCAGCATAAGATTGATGCAATTTGTTCTCGTGAAAGGTGATAAAATTTATAAATTACGCCAATTGTATCCATGGATGCTTTTGTTAATGCATAAAACCTACATTGCTGTCTATTACATATTCATGGCTAGACAATTTCATTGCCACTTGTCAAACATTATATTTGTTCAATTATGATTTGGAGCCTTGGAGGTTTATGTTGATTTAATTTTCTTAGTAGAATTTATGATGAGGATGCTAGACCTCCTATTATAAAGGTTTATAATAGGAGGAATAAGGAAAAGGTAAGAGTTGGTCAGAGTCAAATGGGCAGTCAATGTTGTAACAGAAGTTTAACAGAGTTAGTTACTGATGTAATAGAATTAGTTCATATAAATAGTTTTCATCTTTCTTTTCTTCTTGTCTCTGGCATTTGCCAATGGAAAGTTTTCCTAGAAAACATTGATGTTTTCTGGCTTGCATCCAGGTAGTTGTGGGAATGAGGAACTGCTAAGCCTCCTTACCTGCAGATTGCATGATTCACGGATTCCATCTTGGCCAAAAGGATTTCGCATCATTTTTGCTGACAAAAAAGATGGAATAGTATCTAATGTCTTTGTAAGTTTGAATACTTTAAGGATGAGATTGGTGAAGTTCAGTTGGTAATTATTGCATTTTGCAAGTGAATAAGTGTTCCGAGATGGTGTCTGTAGTGTCTTCTAGCCGCCTCAAAGATGTTTCCTGCCAATGTAGACGACAAGATTGTAAATTGTGGTAATTGCAGTTTCAATATTGCAATACTCAATATGTATCTGGAATTATAAGTTCCCCAAAAGAGATTTAGAAGGTGCAATGCAATACTCTTCAATAACCCCTGTGAAGATGGATGAAGATGCTGCGGTAGGGTCCAAAACTAAAGCTGTGAGGAAAACTAAAGCTGACTTGCCTGATCTCAATATTGTGGATAAAAAGGACGAGAAAGATATATTAAAACGTAATGCTCTAGTTTTACTATATGAAGATGAATATGATGACTCTTTTGATGATTTAGGCCTAGCAGACACAAGGAGAAGAGGAAAATGAAATGACGCCTGACCGGAAACTAGGTTCAAAATGTTGTATTTATTAGCGGAGATATTTCAAAAGTATAATGTGCTATATTGCTTGGTCTTATCTAAAAGTGGATATTTTTTGAATGGTCAAAAATCAGTTTTTAAACAATTATTATCTGATTTGTTTTTATCTTATCTTATCTTATGCTATTTAGTTTATTATAAAAAAAATAAAAAATTAGGATACAGGGTTTAGGGTTATGGTATATAGGGTATAGGTTTAGGGTATTAGGGTAGGGTACATTATAGGGTATAGGGTATATAGGGTTTAGGGTTAGGGAACCCAATTGATCTAATTGAGCCATTCGGAACTAGACCTATCTAACTGAATCGGATCCGAACGGTCTAACTGAATCGGACCAATCCAACTGAACCGAACTGAATCAGTCTGATTCAACTGCATCGAACCGGATCGATTTAACTATACCAGACTGATCCAACTGAACTGAACCAGACCGGTCTGGTCCAACTGAACAGGACCAATCTAACTAAATCGAACCCGACTACGAGTGTAAACGAGTCGAGCCGAGCCGAGCACTTGAAGCTTGAGCTCGGCTTGTGAAAAAAATGGGAAGCTTGAGCTTGGCTCATTTATTTAAATGAGTCAAACAAAAAGTTTGAGCTTGGCTTGTTAACTAACGAGCGAAGCCCGAATAGTTCACGAATAGTTCAGTTCATTTACATCCTACTTAGCTCATTTATAACTCAATTATTTTTTGCATTTATGAAAATTTTCCTTAAATTATTTCTGAATTTTATCAATTTTAATAAAATATTATATATTTATTTATAAGCAAAAGGTACATTGATAAGAGTACAACTGTACAAAGATACTCTAACTCATATACAAGAGATAAAAAAAGAAGGATTAAAGAAACCTAATAGATCTACAAAACCAATTACAGAGATCAAGATAAAAAATATATATGCAGTAGCTTTACAGGATGAGAAGGCTCCCGATCTATTTCACATATGATTGGACTCTCATATAGATATAGTTCAATATCAGATTTGGAAGTTGAAGTAGATTCCTTTTGCTTGACATAATTCATCAACTTAGACCAACCAATTGAGGATGATAATCTTTGTGGTAAATGAGAAGTAGAACCAGCAGATTCTGTAGGTTACAAACTTTTCCCATGTAATTACTAGTTTGCCACCACCTTTTCCTTACTTTTCTTTTAGTTACAAGTGTGTACCTCCTAGGATAATTACAAAAACTAGGATTAGGAATTTAGGATATATATATATATATAAACGGGCTATTTACGAGCCGTTAACGTCGAGTCTATAAGGCTTGGGATAGACTCATTTAAATAATCGAGCCCAACTTCAAACTTGAGTTTGTTTATTTAATTAAACGAACAAACTTGATCGAACATTTACACCCTTAAACCCGACCGTTCTAACTGAAACAGACCGGACCGATCCAATTGAACCGAATCGAACCAGTTTGATCCAACTGAACTGGACCGGCCTAACTGAACCAGAGCCATCAGACCGGTCTAAAAGAAGCGGGTCGGCCTTCCTGATCCGGACTGGTCTCCTATGCATAAGTGAGCTAATCGGTTTATTTGTTGAGAATTTTCCATTATCAAAGAGTGATCTTTGTAATTGTCTATTACCGTATGCAGTTGCAACAGCAAATCTGTGTGTTTACTTTCCGTAAATAATCCATTATGCTATTGGGTTTGCCATTATGGCTTATGGGTTCTCTTGGTAGAATGCAAGATATTTCCAAGTGGTCGTTTATTACTTAAGGTTGTTCCTTTTTATTAAAAGAAAACCCTTTTCAGTTGGCTTCTATTAGAAGTGGCATTATAGAAGCCAACAAATCACATTGCTTTTGTGCTGGACCATCTCGTTTTGCAATGGTGAAATGGTGCTGGGCAATTTAAATTTTGTTTTTTTTGGCAAATTGAGTAATGGGTTCCGCGGTTTTTGCACAGTGCCTCAAATTATTAGCGGTTTTTGCACAGTGCCTCAAAGTAATTAAAGAATTTCTACCCAAAAAAAGGTAATTGAAGAATGCATGCTTTATGATGTATATATTATAAATTTATAATTTAAGAATTATAAAGAGGAATCAAAGTATATTGATTATATGATAATAATGCAAATGATATTCCACTGTTGGAGATATTCTCATGTCAGAGTTAACTGACTGACTTTTGCTATAATAAGTGATTTGTTCAACCTTGTTTTGAATGACTTTTTATTGTTTTTATTAATTTTTATGTTAGTAAGTTGATGGGATCCTCTCGGATGTTCGCGGATTGGATTGGATCGATTTTGAGACAAAAAGTCATTTGATCCAAAGATGGAAACAACATGTGGTTTGGATTGGATCGGTTTACTTTTTAAAAAAAAATCTAATCCGATCCAATCCAATCAATGTGGTTTGGATTGGATTGGATTTGATAGTTCGGTTTTTACCAATACATAGTCATATTACGTCAAAGACATATCAAATACACCATATCAAAATGTCTAATAACATTTTTCAACATCCTATAAAAATGTTTTTCACCATATCATTAATGTATTTTTAGTTCTTAATTACATGTATGAAATCTTCTAGGTACATGAATAACTATACAAATTCTAATATATCTATTTGACAATTCCAACAAAAATATTAAACAGAATGAGAGTATTCGTTCATAAAATTATGAAAACAATGCTTAAGTATGAGTAATACTATAATTTCAAAAATAATAGTATATGTATATAGTAGGTCGGTTTGGATTTTTGGATTGGATTGGTTTTAACTAAGGGATCCGAAATCTGATCCAATCCAATGAAAATAAAGTGTTTTTTGCGGTTTTCGATTTGTTCGATTTTCGATTTTTCAATTCGGTTTTTTCGATTTGAATTGGTTTAGATCAGTTGATTAACACTCCTAATCTGTTCATGCAAATATTTGCCAGCTGTGTGATATGTAGTTGAATATGATTCTTTAGCTTAATCTTTATTTTGAAACCTCTGCCCTTGAGAATTATTTATGAAATTTCTATACTAGATATGTTCTGTTGTAATTTGTATAAGTTTCTCGTTAAACATCATTTCTAATTATTTATGTGAATATTTATGGTGATTTGAGATATTTAGTTACATGGGAAATGTACATTATATGATGAGATAAACTGATGATATGTTTGATATGTGGGGTTTATAACTTATAAGTGTAAAGCCATGTGATTGTATATTTTAATGCATATGTATGAAGAAGTATGATAATCCTTTTAGGCCAAAGGCAAAATTGGTGTAATTAAGAAGATTGTATAATTGTTGCAATTTTATCTCAAGCTTAGCAAGTGGTAAATGTGAAATAATAGATGGTAGGCTTTGAGTCTACAGAGTCTACAATACATTTTTGCACATACAAAATGTTTTTACCTTCTACACTTCTGTTGGGGATGAACTTTAATAGCCTAAATAATTGATTTTTCCAACTAGATTTCAAATTCATATGAAACTAAATCCACCGGTGGGTATGTGTTCACCCTTAATGGTGGTGTAGTTACTTAAATATCAGTCAAACAAAATTTTATTGTAAAATATACATTGACGTCAGAAATTAGTACTCTAAAATTGGCTGATAATGAGGCTAAGTGGTTGAGAAACTTCTTATAAAATATTATTATGGAGTTATACCAACGCCTTTTGTGTTTATATATTGTGATTGCCAGGTGGCCTGGCAATGGTCATTGCAAAGAATTATACTTTCAATGGCAAGCATAATATTTGGTTGAGATATGATGTGGTTTAGCAATTGCTAATAGATGTGATTATATCCATGAATTATGCGAAGTCATAGATGGATTCGGTCAATCCTCTGACTAAGTCTTCTTTGCAAAGAAATTAATACCACATCAAGATGAGTGAGACTTTAGCTATTTTGGAATTAATAGTGATGGTAACTCAACCTTTATGAGTGAAGATCCGATGAAAAAGGTTAATATGGGTAATAACAAGTCACTTGCTAGTCCTGCTAGCACCTTGTTTGTCCTTTTCTATGGTGTTAGAAGCATATGAAGTACGAAAGTGCATTTAATGTGAGGATAAGCTAAATGTTTTGATGAAGTTCTTATCCCTTACGAATGGTGTATAATGTGCAGTATACACTTGATGAAATCACCTATATGAGTGTGGAGTAGGACGGCTCCTATAAGATGATGACATAGTCTCTAGAGCACTCATGAACATTCAAACACGCTCATGGTCGAAAAGCGCAAAACAACATTAACAACAAGAGATAAGTGGAAGTGTAAATGTGATCAAGTGGGATTCTAATTTCCTTCACATTTTATGGCTGAGTGATTTCTCTATGTCATCACCATTTCTCTCTTCCACCTTCCTTTTCAAACTTCTTCCTCGGCTACAAAACTAAAATTTCCATGTTGTTTTGCTACCTCGGGTATCATGATAGAGCTGTTAAATCCTGGGGGGTGCCTTACTAAGCGAACAAAACCCTTAAGGACAGTGTGTCTCCACACATCTCAGGTCTTTCATAGATTTCATCCCATCATCACTTGAAAAATATGGAAAGAAAACTAAAACTGACTTGCTTGATCTCAATATTGTGGATAATTCATAAAGGGATGAGAAAGATATATTAAAACCTAATGCTCTAGTTTTACAATATGAAGATGAATATGATGACTCTTTTGATGATATAGGCCTCGCATACACAGCAAAAGAGGAAAATGAATTGATGGGTGACCAGAAACTAGGTTCAAAATGCCCCCGATTAAAAATGGATTTGGATTCATTGTAGTAAAAAAATATTGCATTCACTAAGATGTATAGTTAATCACGATTGTTTCAATTTTTTGTTTTTGGGTAACATATTGTTTCAATTTTTTAATGTGCACTCAAATATATCAAATGGTGCATCTCAATAAATACAATGAATGCAGCATTTTTTTACTGCGGCAAACCCAAATCCACAATGTGAAGGATGGTAAAAATTACAGCTTCTAAGTGTCAGGTGCAATAGCTATGGCAAATTCAGATAAAGCTTCACTCATTTCTCAAGCTCAGGAAGAACTAATATATGGTCTTGGACGTGGTGGCAAGTTTCCTTTAGGTGCAATAAAGAAGCTGACGGATTCCTACAAGGGAGGATGATAATCAATTCCAATTTCATGTTTCTGAAACAGAAGGGAGAGGAAGTTTTGGCAATCATAGAGGCAGGGGAAGGAAGGAAGAGGAAATTAAGACAAAATAAACCTCTTCAGCAGCAGGAGAAACAGTCCAATGTTTCTTTCTATGCTCGAGTTATTGTCATGCCATAAGAACATGTAATGACACCAAAAATTTAAGATTTTTAATTCCTTAAATAAGATTAAAAAAATAGCGGTTTTAGACTTTGTAATATAAGTTTCTAATAATTTTGAATCGTACCCATTATTTTAAGTCAATATTTGTTATTCAGTCAAAAAAAAAAGTCAATATTTGTTATTACTGTTATCCGCAGCAAAAAAACTATACTCGGCGTTTGGGAATATAGCTTATTTAAGCATTTATGTAATAAGCTCTTTTTTAAATAAGTTAAAAACAACTTATTTTCATAAGCTTCTCTGACAAGTTTATGGAAATAAGTCAAAAACAGCTTATAAAAAGATCATAAACTATTTTCATAAACTATTTATATAAGTTTAATTTCATAAGCTATTCTCATAAGTTCATATTGTCATATGTATGGAAATATAGAATGGTTGCTCTGATAGTTATGTTCACAATGACCCAATCTTTTATTTTAGGTTAAACTAATTATTTGGTCCTATATGTGATACTGATTTTCAATTTAGTTTCTATACGTAGAAATTTTTTAAATCAGTCCCTTTATGTACAATTATTTTTAATTGTCGTTTATTAGTGCTCTAACATCATTTGTTGAAGTTAAAGTATAAGGACCAAATTGAAAATAATTGTCACGTGTAGGGATTGAATTCAACAAAAAAAAAATTGAATTTGGTCCCTATACGTGACAATCATTTTCAATTTGATCCCTATATGTGATAATCATTTTCAATTTGGTCAATGTCATGTGATGGCGTTATAACACCAATAAACGATGAGGACCAAATTAAAAATACAGGAAACCATCATTTTGGTCCCTGAAAGTGTGAAGGGTTGTCAATTCAGTCTCTGTGAGCAATTAAATTATGAAAATGTTAAACTAATACTTTAGTTCCTATATGTGACACTGATTTTCAATTTAGTCCCTATACGTAAAAAGTTTTCAAATCAGTCCCTATATGTACAATCATTTTTAATTTTGTCATCGCTGTTTATTAATATTTTAACGCTGTTTGTTGGAGTTTAAGTATGAGGATCAAATTAAAAATGATTGTCACGTATAGGGATTGAATTCAACAACAAAAAATTGAATTCGGTCCCTACACGTGACAATCATTTTCAATTTGGTCTCTGTTATATGACGGCGTTATAATACCAATAAACGATAAGGACCAAATTAAAAATAATTGTAGATATAAGGACTGATTTGAAAACTTTTTACGTATAGGGACTAAATTGAAAGCCAGTGTCACGTATAGGGACTAAACTATTAGTTTAACCTTATGAAAAAGTCAATGTTAATTTGTTAGTCAAGTTAGTCCCTCAATGTTAATTTCGTTAGTCAACAAGATGGTCCCTGAGTGGGGTAATGTCAGAGACTAACTTGACTAGCAGAATTAATATTGAGTGACTTTTTCATAATTTAACTGCTTTCAGGGACTGATCTGACAGCGTCTCACACTTTTAAAATCATTGTACATATAGGGACTCATTTGAAAAGTTTTTACATATAGGAACTAAATTGAAATCAGTCTCACATATCGGGACCAAAGTATTAGTTTAACCTTTATTTTAATTGTATTGTTCTAAATAAATCATTGAAAGGCTAATGGTAGAAAATATTTTAAAACATAGTCATATATGCGATGTATGGTCCCTTCCTATACTAATTAATATTTGTAACTTTTTTTTTTGTAATCATGTTATAGGTACAGATTATCCACCACCGTTAGTAGTGACTAATCTCTGTCGGAAAACTTGTTGAGCACGCAAGATGGGTTCTCCCCTTCCAACCAGGTTTTCTCCATACACAAGAGTCAGGATTCGAACCTCTGACTACTTACTTAAGATGCTCGAATCCCTCACCATTTTGATCAACTAGATGTTGGTTTGTAACTTTTAAGTTATTATTACTACATGAAATATAAAATGCAGATTCAATTTTATTTTAGGGAAGGCTAAAATGTCTATAGGGATGTGATACTACACTTGTACATATGTTCTGGGAAATGGATTTCCTTCGTTCAAACTTTTCTGTATTCAGTGCATTCAATAGATCGATATCGTTAGATAAAGATCAGATAACTCACATTTCAAGTTTATTTTTTAAATCCGATTTATTGAACTTTAAATATGAATCGTTCATCACGGTTCCAACCTACTAAATGCAGTGAAGACAAAAAAAATTGATCGCGAAAAATCCGACTTCTTTCTTGAAATGAAATAAAGGGTTAGGCTTTTTTCCTTAAATAATTGACGAAGGAAGCTTTACAAAAGCCTTGTCCATATGTGAAACAAGGTGTTTTCTTCAACTGGGCTTTGTATTTTATACTATACTAATGGTAGAAAATATTTTAAAACAGATTCTTATAGATGTATGGTACCTACACTAAATAATATTTGAAACTTTCAAGTTATTTTTGCTATAGGAAATATAAAATGGGGATTCAATTTTATATGAGTTTAATTGTCATACATTATAAGTATAAACTGTTAATCAATCAAAAATCATAATATGTGTGATATGTGACTTTTAAGATAGTTCAGATAAAAGTTAAATATTTTAGCTTAGATAACAATTTCTGATTAATTAGCTGTGTAAAAAAATTTATATTAATAATATATATCAATTAAATCCATTTTATATTAGGGAAGGCTCAAATTTCTGTCCCAATGTGATATTACACATGTATATGATTTTCTGCTTCTTTCTTGAAATGAAATAAAAAGTTAGGCAATCTTTCATTTTCTTCTTTTTTTTCTTAAAAAATGATGAAAAAATCTTAAAACAATGTGAATTCTTTAATATCGTAAGGATAGCTTTACACACAAAAATTAAAATAAAAGTCTTATCTACAAATGATGCGGTCAAGTCAATAGTTTTTCATTCTCAGCTTTTTGTTTTGTCACTTTCTGGGGGCAGATATTGCGTCTCTCTTTTCCTTTCACACGGCCACTAGATCAGAAAATGCAATAAGAATTCAGTCAAATATTCCGTAACTATATCACACCAAATCATCAAACCAAACATCTCCGATGAAGAACACAGACAACAAAAAGAACATAGTGATCAACAACATGATCAGTTCGCCCCAAATGGATCCCAGAATTTGGAGCAAACTGCCCCAAGAAATCCTTGAGTACATCCTTTGTTTCCTCCCTCTCAAGACCTTCTTGAATATCAGATCCACTTGCAAAGGTTTCTGGTCTCTCATATTCTCTCCCCCCTTCATATCTAAACACTCCTCTTCAACTTCACCTTTCTCTTCCTTTCTCTTACTCTCTCACCCTCAGTTTCATCGACACTTCCCTCTCTATGACTGCACCCTTGCCACGTGGCGCAACATCTCCCTCTCCCTCTCTGACTCTCTCCACTCTTCACCCTCCTTCACCACTCTTGTCTCCTCTGGTGGCCTTTTCTGCTTATCTGATTCATCTTCATGTTCCTTACTCGTGTTCAATCTTTTGGCCAAGTCCTCAAGAAAGATAGAATACCCAAGTTTCTATATTCACTTGGAACATCTTACTTTTGTTACTACCCCATCTGGGTACATCATTTTTGTTCTTTGTTCTGAGTCATCTTCAAACAGTGCCTTTGTTTATGATTCAAACGTGCTTTCTTGGCGAAAGTTTGAAGCTTTTGATCCCATTCTAGGTTATAATCATCACCAACAAGGTGTTTTCTTCAACTGGGGTTTGTATTTTGCTACCCCAGAACCGTTTTCAGTGGTGAGGTTTGATTTGGAGAGTGGAAAATGGGAGAGACCTATTGGTGAGTTACCAAACCAACTCACTTTTGTAAGATTAGCAAGTGATGGAAAAGGAAAGTTGTATTTGGTTGGTGGGGTTGGGAACAATGGGATCTCAAGGAGCATCAAGTTATGGGAAATGGGTGAAGAAGGTAATTGGGTGGAAGTGCAGGTGTTACCTGATCTTATGTGTAAGAAATTTGTGTCTGTTTGTTACCATAACTATGAGCATGTTTATTGTTTTTGGCATGAAGGGATGATCTGCATTTGCTGCTATACATGGCCAGAGATATTGTATTACTTAGTTTCTAGGAGGACTTGGCATTGGCTCCCTAGGTGCCCCTCTTTGCCTATGAAGTGTAGCTGTGGTTTCAAGTGGTTTTCTTATGTTCCAAAGCTATATGTTTCAGTCTGATCTGATCTGAATGAGTTTCTCTTCCTTTGTGTTTAGATTAAATATCGAATTTAGTCCCTGAAATTGTTAGGTCATATCAATTTGGTCCCTGTGACCAATTTGGTCCCTGAAATTATAAGGTTCGTATCAATTTGGTCCTCAGCGGAGGGACTGGATTGATTAATTTTTAACAACGACAGGGATGTTTTTGAAATTTCAAAAATGTTAGGGACGAAGTTGATCCGACCTGATAATTTCAGTGATTAAAGTGAGGATTTACGATGTGTTTATGGTATTTCAGTTGTTGTATGCAAGTGTTGGGATTTTGTTAGGATCTGATCCAGTTGTTCTGTATAATTACTCTTTGTTGTGTGATCAGTTTTGGAATTGAAATTTTGTCCAGGGATCCTCTCTTTTTAGTTTAGGACTTTAGGTACTTGGTTTCTTTTGAGAATAGATTTGAGTTTTTACAAGATCTTCAATCTACTTGCCCACATTAAGTGCCAGTGTTCCACACACAGGATTTGGATCTGTTAGAAAAAAATCTGTTATGGTCCTCTTGGAGAGAAAAACTTGAAGAGAAAAAGGCACAAATTTTTTTGATATGTAGTAAGTGAACCCTGCAATCAATCATGATGGGTTCTTGTATGGAAAATTTTGTATCTAACTAATATTTGATTATAATAATTGGTTTTAGCTTGTTTTCCAAACATATATACTCACGGAATACTGATGAGGGTTGTGAGTCAAAGAATTATATTATTTAAACACTTAAATCAAGATAAAACCCTATTTATATCTATATGATATATTCTAATTTAATACTATATAATATACAAAACCCGTAAGCCACCTAAATGTTGCTGAGAAGTACCTGCTTCTGCTTAGGCAGGGTAGAATCCACTACCCACCAAATGCCAACTTAATTAACCACTACACCTAAATTACAAAAATCCTACCTAATCGTCTTCATTTCTTTAGCGTGTGTAATTTGCACTAACATGCTGCAGGTAACTAACAATCACAAAGATTAATATTCTTTTTTTAACTTCTTTTTGCGGAGTGAACCAGTCCTCAAGAACTTACATTTCTTAAAATTTTAACCAATTATCCAAACTTTTACTTTGCAACTCAAGTTTGGTTATGGTTGTTTTACCGTTGCAAACATACGTTCTTTAAAGAAACTTTATAAATATTTTATCTCAAACGTATGTTTATAATTTTTGAAGTCCTAAACTCTAAATCTTAGATCTTAAACGATAAATCAAACATGCACTTAATGTGTTATACATTTTTGTCATCTTCCGTTAATTCTTATGCTGAAGATTATAGTTTTATTAATAATGACAGAAATATGGCATGCAGCAAATGCAGAGATGGAGTCGCAACCCATAACATCACCTTCACCAAAAAAACAACCCATAACATCACAAAGACTTCAACTGAGTTGACTGAGGATTTTTCACTGTTGCAACTTGCAAATAAGAAAGTACAAGTGTACAACTAAAACAACCAATCAGACTTCGGCCCATTCTTTGTCGTTGAATTTTAACTCCTCTAAGCCGAAAATACATCTAGAACATCTGAACTTTCTAGATGAAGTGAAAGCTAACCACAAATTTTCGATATATACTACCACTTTTTCGTTTATGTACTATCTTTAATATCTCCAAACCATGGGATTGCATCAGTGTTCACTTCTCAAAGTTTTATAAAAGGATAATTATCTATTTCATCAAAGTTTTAAAAGGATTAGAAGTAAAAAGTTCTTACCAACGGTCCGAATGGTAAGGGATTTAGACATCTTAAATAAGTGATTAGGGATTCGAATCCTGACTCTTGTGTATGAAAAAAAAATCTGATTGGGAGAGGAGAACCCGTCTTATATGCTCAACAAGTTTCCCGACGGAGATTAGTCACTGCTAACGGTGACAGATACTCTGTACCTATATCATGATTACCAAAAAAAAAAAATTCTTTATGATGAACTATTTTTGGTCCAAAAAAGTTTAAGATTAGAGGCAATACTTCTGATTCCAACTGCCAGCTGCCTATTTATTATTTGTGTAACAAAGAGAATTATGTCTTTCATGTAAGTTACTTATTTAGAATCACATTAAAAATGAGTTTCAAACAGAATTTCGATGCTAATGTGCTAACAATTTTTTATTTATTCTCGTAAACATCAGTAGTATGATCCAACGCAGAAAATAATTGATTGTGAATGTGAGCCATACATGAGAATGTCCCCCAAAACTGTTAAGCACTCAACAACTGAAATAGGTGATACAGCAGTGTTAACATTCTTATCTTGTTTCTAATGTCGTGGCAATTTGATAGGAGCTATGTATTTACAGCTTAAATCTGCACATCTCTTGAAAAAGCTTGCAGTGTTTATAATTTTACAAGGACTGCAAACGAATAGATTTTCCACTAAAACCGCCCAAAAGGTAAGGGTGAAAGGAAGTGAGAATGACAGAAGGAAGATGGAGATGCAGCATGCAGGCATGCTTGCCATAAATTCAAATTACTGACTGTTATAATTCTCTTGAAAAGAATTTAAACAAATTCTCTGTTCTTGGGATGTCATTAGTCGTAACTAAACTATTGTGTTTGCTTCAGAATAAATAAAGGAGAGAAACATCTTTTTACAAACAAATATGGATTTGCTTTTATAATCAAGGCGGCTGCTAGGGTGGGTGACACTATCATGTCTCCCATTGTGAGAGACAAAAAAGAGGGGCATATAAGCAAAAATTTAATTATTTTCAAAACCTTAATCTTTTTACATTTAAAAAATTGACCCTTCTCTTTCTCTCTCACTCTCCTCTCTATTCTCCCCCCCTCCCAACCCAGCAGCCCAGCCATGCTCCTCCACGGGACCACCACTTTTAGTCGCACGTGCCACTACCAGTCCCGGACGAGTTTTCCGAGCTTCGTCATCCCTGCTCCTGAAGGTTCATCCTCATGTTCGTACAAAAAAAGAAGATGAAATGAAATCCCTCAAACAGAATTGAATTCGTCCCTCTCTTCTTATCCCTCCCGATTTCTTCTGTTTCTTCCCATGCTTAAGAGAAATCCCTAAAAAATTCCTCCTTTAAATTCTGGAAATTTTGAAACAGAGAAAAACTCTTTTTTGTTGGTTCCTCTCTTCTTATCTTTCCCGATTTTTTCTACCCCGTTAATGGTTCCTCGAAACCTTCCTTAGGGCTCTACAATCACAAAATGAGGCTTGGGAAAAAAATTACTAGATTTCAGCTTCAAAGAGTAGAAACAGAAGAGAAGAAAACCTAAAATTGTTCAACAATATTTTTTCCCTAAATAAAACTTAAAACACAATTCAGTGAGCAAGAAGTATTTAGCTTCATTCCAGATCTGGTTGCAAATCTGTTCTATGGCGGCAGTGGCGACGTAGGGAGGTTGTTCTCCATAATCGACGGCGGTGGGTTGAAGACGGCAAAATGAGAGAGGATAAAGGCGGAAACTTTTGGACTTGAAGATAGGGTTAAGGGATTTCTAGGATATGGGTCTTTGAGGGAAGATGGTGGTGAGTGAAATGGAAGAGTGGGTGAAGGAGAAACTGTCGTAGCCATGGACTGGGAGAGAGATAAGAGAGATAGAGTTGTGGAGTTGAGGAGTGAGAGAGGGAGAGAATGACAGAGAGAGAAGGGGATGGGGTTAATTTTTTAAAATTGAAAAATTTTAGGGTTTTAACATAATATTTTTATTACAAAAAGAGGGGTTGCTCGTGATGAGAGATATAAAATATGTTTGGTTAAATCGTACAAAAGTTGTTGTACAAAAACCAATGCACAAAAACAAATTTTACAATAAGCTCCATTTTTGGGCATTAAGAATATAGCTGAGACAGAATACTTCAACTTACTTCAAGAATTTGGGATGTAAATAACATTTTACCCTTAATCAAATAACTTTTATCAATTAATTATTTGATGTATCCTTTGGTCATTTAGTAATTCTTTTTATCCAATTCAAACAAAATAGATTAAATAAATATGTGAGAATAACTTAAATATGTTAAAATCATTTTTTGCCAAATATATCCCAACATAAAATTGATTCTATTATAATCAATTATACTAGAATCCAAGTTAATAATATAAAATGGTGTGTAGATGGACTCCCCCCCTCCCCCAATGGTGTGGTCAAGTTAAACATTGAGGGCAGCTTCAACAGGGACTCATTGGATTATGGGATCGGGTGGGCTGTTAAGATATGAAGGTGGGCAGTGGCTAACAGGTTTATCCAAGTTTGAAGGGGTTGGTGATGCTTTGTTGGCCGAACTTTTAGCACTTAAACAGGGTCTGTCTCTCGCATGGGATGAGGGCTACAAGGAGATCAGTTGTGAATCTGACTCTCTATATGTGGTCAAGGTGTTTGAAGGAAGTAATAGAGTGGACTTACATGAGTTTGCCTTAACCATTACAGAGATAAAAGCCTTGTTGGATCGTCAATGAAATGTCTCTATCCATCACGTATACAGAGAAGCCAATGGAAGTGCAGATTACTAAGGACGTGTTTGGATTTGCGTTTGAAAATCGTTCAACGAAAAAACATAGTTTATGAGGCATAAAACGTGAAAGCAAGAATTTGTTACTTTCACTCAAATGTATGTTTGAATTCATTCCAACGCAAATCCAAACATAAACTTAGCTAAATTTGGGGCAAAGCATTGTTCTGATCTCATGATTTGGAAGGAGCCAGACGCTTTTCTGCAAACGCTGGTCCTCAAAGATGCTCTAGGTGTTTAGTTTCCTGTTTCCCTTTTGCTTTGTTTTCTCTTGTACCAAAAAAAAATTATACTGAGTTTAATTTTCATACACTGACAATGTAAAGTTTTGTATACAGCCAACCAATCATAAATGTGTGACTTTTAAGATAGTTATGATAAGAGTCAAATATTTTTAATAATGTGATTATTTAAAATTCGTTGACAATGTAAAAAAATATTTACATTGACAGTGCATACCAATTAAATCCTTATACTATTATATATAATCGATTATTGAAATAATCTATTTTTATGACTAATCCAAACATACTTTAAGTGAGACTCTAAATATATATAATCATGTATGTATGCATTGTGCAATATGTGGAAATGTCAATAAGTTGTAGACAAAATTCACAAAGTTCAAACAATACTCAAAGCTCAAGATAAATAAGCGTTTGTTTGGTTTAGATTATTTTTAACGCAAACGTGAAAATAACACTTCTTGAGACAATTATTTTGAAAGTTATGTGAGAGGAATTTTCTCCCAACATAATTTTTAAACATAATTTTACCTTTTCAGAATCTAAAATAAACCGACTCTAAGTGTGTGTTTGGGAATGATTAATTATTTAAGTTTAAGCTGTTTTTCTCTTAAAAAAATTGTTTCATATAAATTCAGTTTGTTTGGGCTTTTAGCTTAAATTTTAGAAAAAGCTTTTTTCAAAGAAAAAAGTTGGTTTTTTTTCATCTCTCACTGAGGACTGATAGATTATTTACGAAAGATTATTTTTAGATCACAAATCACTTTTCTCATCTTATCCTAACAGTTAGACTTTGTACATCACTATTAGCTATCTCAAATTCTAAAATATAGCACATCTGACATCAAGCAAGTTGATGCTCTATTTTTTTTTTAATTAAAATTTTTTTGACTTTGTCTCTTCACGCCATGATGTCTCTCAAATTTCCCTTTTATTAAATTTTTTTTAGAATTTGCATTAAAAAATGACAAAATAGAAAAAATGTCCATTTCAAAAAGTTTTTATATTAAAAAAGCATCAAATATTTTTTAATATAAACTAATAATTTCATAGCATTTTTCGTAATTTATTATGTAAAAGTAATTTTTTTGCAAACCCAAACAAAATAGATTATCTTAAAATCGTTTTTCAGCAAATATATTCAAACAAAAAAGATTCTGATTATAATCGATTATTGTGATAATCGATTATACATATAATCAATTATCAGTATAATCTATTTTCTTCAGCTTTATCCAAACATACCTGGTTTGATTTTTTCCCCAGCTAGTTTTGAATGAGATGATATCAATAATTTAAAATTCATTCCCAGTGACAACATCACAAGTCATCCAATCAATCATTCGAAAATAATAGAGGGAAAAAACAACATCAACAATCTTTAAAAGTGTAATCATTTCCTGAACTTTCTTCCTTTTGTTCTACTTAATTAAAGAAATTAATATGTGAGAATATAACTTAATATTATCTCTATCTATAAATTCGTTAAGGCTTGAGCAAGAGTGAGAAACCAAACTTGGGACTCTTTTCCAAAGCCTTTGTTTCAAAGGCGCCTGAGATTGTCAAGAATAACTTGTTTGTAAGCTCATGCTGCAATAAGTCCCCAAGATTGCAATGTTAAGAATTTGCACGCACCTGAAAAAAATAGTACTTACGAAGTCTAGTCTAGTCTTGTCCAAACAATTATCATTCAATATATCAAATCAATTAATCATACTCAGCTTTGCGAGAAAAACCTTATTTATTTAGAGCCCAGCCCAGAATTTGAGGAGGCTATGATGATCCAAAGTAAGAATCTTTCATCGGTTTCCCATTTATCTGGTGAGTTCAAATCGTTGCTGCTGTTCCCCAGCTTTCGCACACTTTGGGAATCTGCAACTCCAGATGATCCTTTCTCAAATTCAGATGTTTTTGACGGTGGCAAATTGGACAATTCATGTATTATTATAGATGATAGAAACCTTCTTCGTCCGAGTTTGAACTCCAAAACCGGTCTTCATGTTCTGGATCTCATAGACCGCGGTTCACTCCAACCAGACCGAACCCTGTATAATATGTTGCTAAAGAGATGCACCCAAATGGAGAAGGTTAAAGAAGGAAAATTAGTGCATTCCCACATCCTTAATTCCGAGCTCAGGGATGACCTAGTTATTCAAAATTCCATTATTTTCATGTATGCAAGGTGTGGCAGTTTGGAAGACGCTCGCCGAGTGTTCGATGAAATGCCGTCGAAAGACATGGTTACATGGACTTCCTTGATTACTGGGTATGCCCAGAATGAACGTGCTGTGGATGCACTTGTTTTGTTCCCTCGCATGATCCGTGATGACTCGAAGCCGAATCAATTTACATTATCAAGCTTGTTGAAGTGTTGTGGGTTAATTCCAAGCTATAGAGATGGGAGACAAATTCATGTGTGTTGTGTGAAGTACGGATGTCACTCAAATGTGTTTGTTGGGAGTTCACTTGTGGATATGTATGCTAGGTGTGGCTACATGGATGAAGCGCGATTGGTTTTTGATGATAAGCTGGTGAGTAAGAATGAGGTTTCTTGGAATGCTTTGATAGGTGGTTATGCTAGGATGGGTGAAGGGGAGGAAGCTCTGGCTCTGTTTGTGAAGATGCAAAGGGAAGATTATAGACCAACTGAGTTTACATATTCTGCGCTTTTATGTTCTTGTTCCTGCATGGGATCTTTGGAGCAAGGTAAATGGCTTCATGCACATGTGATGAAATCAGGAAGAAAGTTAGTTGGTTATGTGGGCAACAATCTACTTCACATGTATGTAAAGTCAGGAAGCATTCAAGATGCAAAAAAGGTATTTAATCGATTAGTAAAAGTTGATGTGGTTTCTTGCAATTCGATGCTGATAGGGTATGCCCAACATGGGCTTGGAAAGGAAGCTGTGATACAGTTTGAAGAAATGCTAAGGGTTGGGATTGAAGTTAATGATATAACATTCCTCTGTGTACTTACTGCTTGTAGCCATGCTGGACTTTTGGATGATGGTAAACATTATTTTGGATTGATGAGAAAGTACAATATTGAACCAAAAGTCTCACATTATGCAACAATGGTTGATCTTCTTGGTCGAGCTGGTCTTCTTGATCAAGCTAAGAGGTTCATAGAAGAAATGCCAGTTGAACCCACTGCAACTATCTGGGGAGCTTTGCTTGGTGCTTCTAGGATGCATAAGAATATGGAAATGGGTGCTTATGCTGCTGAACGTGTTTTTGAGCTTGATCCTTTTTATTCAGGGACACATATATTGCTTGCCAATATTTATGCCTCTGCAGGTAGGTGGAGGGATGCTGCAAAAGTCAGAAAGATAATGAAAGATAGTGGATTGAAGAAGGAACCAGCTTGTAGTTGGGTTGAGATTGAGAATTATGTCCATGTCTTTGTGGCAAATGACAATTCTCATCCACAGCAAGATAAGGTCCGTAAAATGTGGGAGAAGCTATATCAGAAAATTAAGGAGATTGGCTATGTTCCGGACACTAGTAATGTCCTTTTGTTTGTAGACCAACATGAGAAGGAACTAAATTTACAGTATCATAGTGAGAAGCTGGCTCTTGCATTTGCCCTTTTGAACACTTCTCCTGGATCCACCATACACATTATGAAGAATATTAGGGTCTGTGGTGATTGCCACTCAGCAATAAAATATGTGTCATTGGTGGTGAAGAGGGAAATCGTGGTGAGAGACACCAATCGGTTTCATCACTTTCGTGATGGCTCCTGCTCCTGCGGGGACTACTGGTAGTGTCAATTATTATCAACTAATCATGGAGAGGTATTATGGGATACTGATTGTCTGAATATTATATTTCGATCACTCTGTGCTTCTGGTTTAGTTTATTTTGCAACATTCTCCTTATCTTGTGATCTGACAATCTCCATATTTGCGTGAAGGTAATGTCTGGAGGCTTAAGTCGTGCCAGTGCTAAGGTTCTTTCAAAAGTTCAAACATAAATATATGGGCTAGTGAGATATACCTAACTGTTTATTTGAGGCAGAAGGTGAGGCTGCAATATGAATTTATAGCTTTATTTTCAGAGATACATTTAAAATTCTGTTGCTTGTTGTTTACTTTATTGTTCTCCACTCATACATGGGAATCTTAAAAACTTTCCGTTGTTTATTCTGTTTTTAATTGATGTACTCAATAAATTCCTGTTTCTTTTTATCCCTCTTGTTTGTTTGTTCTTGTTGCGATTTGGTGAAGTATTCTCATGTTACTATTATGAGACTGTGCCTCTTTATGAAGGAGATAGAATTTGTGTTTTGTGCTGTAACATCTCTTGTTGACTTGATGTCTATCAACCAGTTTCAGGATTTCATATCATACTTAAAACAGAGGGATTGTGCTGGAGTTATTAAAATCCCAGTTGCAAATCCATATGGGCAAGGCTTCTATTCATACTCCCCCACTCACTTGAAACATGCTCTTCGCTTTCTATAGCACCTGATCCATCCAATTGCCTCATCGCTTTGGTTCTGCCCAAAGATACAAACTTTGAGTGGATGTGATTGTTGTCCTTCATCATAGGTAAGAGTAGTGCAAGCTTAGTCCTACTCGAAGTATTTTGATCGCCGAAGGCATATTTTTGTATGCACAACATGAATGATGATGTGAAGAAATATGCAAGTCTATTATGCAGGTTTCCCTTTTGGGGAGATCAAACAAGCGAAATTTTGAGTTTGTTTATTATAGGTCATGCTAGTGATGTTAATTAATATTGCAAGCTTGATGGACTAATGTAAATATTGCAAGTTTGATAGAATTCAAAAATCGACTTTCTGCGCATCTTCTTGGATAGACTTTGGCTTGTGGTATAGAAGGGAGATAATGACCTGGCAAACCATGTTCCTCTCGTCTCTCCAAATTGCCTACGATATCCTTGTTGCTCGCTTTTTGCACTACATTGTGACGTCCCTCCGATGTTGCACACCATGTAATGATTAGCGTATGCCAATGGTTGAAGCTACTATCTCCTTTACAAGTCGAAGTTCAGGGTTGTCACACCATTCCAACAACCTTGACAAAGCCGAAGAGTTCCTACTTGTCCAACAATGTACAAATTATAGTTAGTCACTTTTGTTCGATTCATTATTGTGCACCCTAATGTTTTTTCAGTTTGAATTATTGATCTGATAGAAAAATCAAATCAATGGTAAGGAGACAGTGACTACGAAATGTGCAACAGGTTAACAAATCCTGATCTGATAGAAACCTTTCAAATTTGTTAGCCATTGTAGCATTGTGGAAGCACCGACTCGGCTCTTTATTTTTTTGATAGAACCACTTGGCTCTTTTTGGTTAGAATAATTATCCTTTGCATATCATTTTAGCAAATAGTGGCATTCCATAATGAGTTATTGTTTCATAAATTAGGATTTAGGTGTAAATAAGTGGTGAAATGATTTGGTATATATAGCATTCTTTAGATAAATGTGCCGATATTGCTTATACATTATACTTTAATTTGTGTTTTCTGTTAATTTTGACTAATCGCCCTAGCAATTTTGAGGTGGACTTAGTGGTTAGGAAAAAATTCACCCTAATGTGACAATTTTAGGATTTGAATTTTGACACTACATTCAAGGTTTTCTAAGGTTAGATACCGCTTTAACTATGTTTTTGAATGCATTATCAATGATTGGATGACTAAATCTGAAAAGCTATTCATCAAGGAAAGAAATAGAACATTTGTTCAATGTCATGCTTCAATTTTCAAATTGTTGTCGTTTATGCACAAATCTAGTTTATACTTATAGTAGCAGAGTTTCACTTACAATAATACAGACAAAAATGCAAGGGTTATTTTGGTTTTGGTCTCCAAAGGATTCAGATAGAAGAGTACTCAAATTTAGCAGTAGCCTACCAAAAAGTGACAAAATGGCTTCAGATCTATCTCACATTTCCAGCCACACAATCATCCAAACTCCAAAGGAACAAACCAAAAACGCTCAACAATATCGCTTTAAATATTCGCAGAGATTTTAGAAATTCATTATAAGGCAGAGCTCAATTACATTACACTTTAATGGCCAAAAGCAAGAAAGTTACACTTGTAGCTACTAAAGCCGGTTTGGAGTCAGTTTGGTAAAATTAGCTGTTAGCAGATAAGTTAGCTGATAGCGGATAGTGGATAAACTAGCTTATTTTCTGTGGAAGTGTTTGGTAAAACTAACAATTGTCTTAGCTGAAAAATATAAAATGACATAACAGAACATCTTCATTAATAATTTTACATAAAAGAGAGAGAAGATGATAAAGGTATAATTAAATGAAGATAATAAGGATAAAAGTGGAAAGAAAAATAAAACGTTATAAGCTATAAGCTCAAACGTTACTTCAAGTGACGTCCGGAAAAAACGCTATAAGTTCGTGAAAAAACGCTATAAGCTCATGACAGACGGGGCTACTTTCTCATCCACTATAAGCTATCCACTATAAGCTCGTAAAAGTGGTGTGTCAAACACGCTCTTGGTTTGGATTAACTTTATTGTGATGACTCTAGCCTATTCCTTCCCTCCCCTTTCCTGTATAGTTTCTTCCTTTTTTTTGTCTGTAATGCAAATGAAACAATCATTATACCAAATAGAAAACGTAACATAAACAAATAAGGTTAGCATTTAGCTAGAATTTATATTTATATAATATTAAAATAATGTCCCCAGGGTGATTACATGAAAGAGAAGTTGCGAAAAATTAGGAACTGCAGCCGTAACAGTGGTAGAGAAAAGAGAGCATAAGGACCAACACAATAGTCTCAAACATGAGCATGATCTTGAAAATCACGTTGTCAATGAACAGAAGTGGCCAATAAAGGCTCTTCCCCTTGAATGCAGACCACAAAAGCGTACACCTCCATGACTTCATCCTCAGCCTCTTGAAGAACCATTTCTTCATGCCCCCCATGTCTCTGCACCCTCTCTCTATAATCTACGTCTGTCTTTTCCCTCTTTAGCTTTGTGGGTTTTCGTTGGAGCCTCTTCGAGAGAAATGGGTTAAGTTATATTGAGGAGGAAGTGAAGGTTAGAAAAAACTTGGAGCATCTTTATTTTTTATTTTATTTTGGATAACCATGTTATTGGTATGAAGTATCCACCATCATAAACAGGTCCCCTCTTAGTCAAGTTTTCTTCATACGCAAGAATTAGGAATCGAATCCTTAATCACTTGCTTCTAACCTCAAATTCGTTACTACTCGGACCAACCACATGTTGTTTGGAGCATCTTTATTTTACCATGTGGTTAGCTCTTAGACTAATTAATAATGCATTCTAATTATGTGGACTATCAGCAAAAGATACTCTAAAGACTACCGAAAATTGTGAGAATTGCATTACTACGGAATTTTATGCTCGAGAAGATTTGGGTTGGCTGCATTGCATGTTAATTTATGGTCAGCTATAATTTCATATCTAGAATCTACCGAAAGTTTAACCCTATAACGTTAGTTAATGACTTCTCAGAACTAATTATTCCTTTCAAATTACAGAAAGCTACTTTGCATGTTAAGATACTTTTACTAAAGGATTGATTTTTTTTTTTTTGTGTTCAAGGATATCCTTCAGCTGATAATCGAAGTGAGTTTTGCCTTTTCCAACAAAACATTTTTTTCATACACAAAGCAAAAATTGAACCTCTGACAACATGTTTAAGGAACTCAGTTATCTACCAATTGTAACGGGTCTTGTTCGTTAGTAAATGATTGATTTGAATACATAACAAAGAAATTTTATCATATTTCTCAAATGCAATAAATACAGCTGCATTTAATTTTAATATATTGACGGTATAAAATTTTTTATGCTAACAATCAATCATGTATTATGATGTTATTATAAGATATTGGACTTTTCCAACAACCACATCATTCAATAAATGCATGTTACATTTAATTTTAATATTTTAATATATTGCCTACAGAAAAAATTTATGCTAACATACAATCATGTATTATTATGTTATTACAAAAAATTAGGGTTTTCCAACAACCACATCAAAAGTTGAAGTATCTAGAAAGATCTTTATTAATAGGAAATATAATTTGTTGACACTGCAAGCAATGAATTCTATTAACATGCAATGATATAGTTCGAAAGATCTTTATTAACATGCAATGAATTCTATCCAGTTTGAAAAAAAAAAATGTGGGGATGGGGGAGAGGCGAGGAGAAGAGTGAACCGCGAAACATCATTCTGTGATGTAGGCAGCGCTACCTGCGAGCCTCTCCCAAAGGATCATCGTGGATTCCAACGTGTAAGGCGTCGTTGTTTCTTTTTTTTACCACACGGGGGAAACAACGGGAAAACACCCCAACTTGTTTCCCCTCTTTTAAAGAGAGGGAGGTTTAGGGTTTAGTAAGCCACGTGTGGAATCCAACCCACATCCCCAAACTGCACTCTGCTCTTCAAAATGATTATATAAACCATTAAAAAGATTGTCTCATTGTCGATGTGGGACTAAAAATGTCGATTTGGTGATACGGCACTGTTAGCAGTCTTTTATTGTTTCTTCTAATGCCATGGCAATTGTATAGGAGCTATGTATTTACAGCTTAAATCTGCACAAATCTCTTGAAAAAGCTTGCATAGTGTTTACTATTTTACAAGGACTGCAAAGGAACAAATTTTCCACTAAAACCGCCCAAAAGGTAAGGGTGAAAGGAAGTGAGAATGACAGAAGGAAGATGGAGATGTAGCATGCAGGCATGCTTGCCATAAATTCAAATTACTGACTGTTATAATTCTCTGTTCTTGGTATGTCATCAGTCCTAACCATTCATCGATGCAGCATTTTTCATGGATTCTGGGTTCCGCGACCCAGCTGGAGCTTTTGTGGGAGCAAAGACTACGTGGGTTCCCTATATTCTAAGTGTACCAGAAGGTGAAGCATCGGCTATTGCTCAAGCCATGGAGTGGGTTGTTTCCATTGGCATGGATTGTGTCATTTTTGAATCTGATTGTAAGATGGTTGTGGACCAAATTAATTCTTCTACTTTAGAATTTTCTGAATTTGGAGATATCACCTCTTTATGTTCCTCTTTTCTATCCAATTATCCACTCTTTAAGGTAGAGTTTGTAAAAAGGCAAGCTAATAAGCTTGCTCATTCTCTAGTAAGAGCAACATTATTTCAGTCTTGTTCTCACTTATTTCACCAACTTCCTTCTTGTATTGCCACTTCGATTAATAATGAAATGCTATGAGTATTATTCAGTCAAAAAAAAAATTCGATCCTAACTATTGTGTTTGGTTCAGAATAAATAAAGGAGAGAAACATCTTTTTACAAACAAAAATATATTTTCTTTTATAATCAATATGTTTGGTTAAATGGTACAAAAGTTGCGGTAAAAACCAATGCACAAAAACTTCTTTTACTATAAGCTCCATTTTTGGGCAATAAGAATATAGCAGAAACAACTTTCTTCAAAAGCTTGGGATATAAATAATATTTTAACCTTAATCAAATAACTTTTGTCAATTATTTTATGTCTCCTTTCGTCATTTAATACATAGAAATAATTCTTTTTATACAATCCAAGTGAAATAGATTATGTTAAAATCATTTTCGCCAAACATATCCGAACATAAAATTGATTCTATTATAATAATTTATAAGTCTAATTTTGATACATTATTAGTGTAAAGTTTTATACATTGTCAACCAATCACAAATATATGACTTTTAGGATGGTTATGACTTATGATAAGAGTCAAATAATTTTAATAATATGACAACTTATAATTGATTGACAGTATAAAAAATATTTATATTGACGGTGCATACCAATTAAATCCTTATATTATTATATATAATCAATTTCAATAATCTATGTTTTATGGCTAATCCAAACACACTTTAAGTGGGGCTCTAAATATATACAATCATGTATGTATGCATAATATGTGGAAATGTCAATAAGCTGTAGACAAAATTCACAAAGTTCAAACAATACTCAGAAGCTCAAGATGAACAAGTGATTAGATTTTTTCCCCAACTAGTTTTGAATGAGATGATATCAATACTTTAAAATTCATTCCCAGTGACAATGCCGTTTCTAATCACAAGTCATCCAATCAATCATCAAAAAATAATAGAGGGGAAAAAACAACATCAACAATCTATAAAAGTAAAATCATTTCCTAAACTTTCTTCCTTTCGTTCTACTCAATGAAAGAAATGTGTAAGAATATAACTTAAATATTATCTCTATCTATAAATTCGTTAAGGCTTGAGCAAGAGTGAGAAACCAAACTTGGGACTCTTTTCCAAAGCCTTTGTTTCAAAGGCACCTGAGATTGTCAAGAATGACTTGTTTGTAAGCTCATGCTGCAATAAGGCCCCAAGATTGCCATGGTTGTTCAGCTTTGCCTTCACAACTGTCTGTGGATCAACCACATATGAACATCCAACTGTCAAAGTGTTTTCATTTGTAGAGAACCTTCTGCTAATCTCTCCCACAGCAGCTCCCCCATTCAATCTGTCTAGCTGGCGCATGTACGACACTTTCATCGAGTCTCCCTTGTCAGCTCTGCAAAAATGAAAAGAATATGATTATATACCAAAATAAAAAATTGCTAACATTGACGTTGCAGAATAATTTATACCATGAAAAATTGTAGAGTATGTATCTCAATACAATCAATCAATACAAGGTAATAGCAATTCACAGTTTATCCCCCCACAAAAAAAACAGCAATTCAATAATCCTTCCAGAGTAGCGAAGTCTTGAAACAACTTTTTTTTTTTAATTAAAGAGTATTAAAAAAACTTCATGCAAAGCCATCTAAACGTTGTTAAGAAAGAATGTTCCAGTAAACAATGGAGTTTCATTCCAAAATAATAATAATCACATGTATAATATTTGGCTTTGCAAGATGCATTTTTTGTGCTGAGTTAACAGTTGTGCTAATTTAACATTTGATAGTAAAAAAAACCTCAATTACTTACAAAATTACTGAAGCATTGGAATTTGGCATTTTCAAGCACATGCCAGCATTGTACTTTGTAAACTTGCCAATTATTGTCGAGTAACTGGTTTCTGCTCCAAAGGCAATACCAGGAGTACCAATTGTTGCAGAAAAATCAATAACAGGGGAGCGGTTTAAACCAACAGCCGTAGTAAAAGCCACATGATCGTGAAGATACTGAACCTCAAACTGCAGAAAAAAATTCTAATGGTTAAAAATCTAAAGTGATAGATTTCAAATTCTATCCAATCTTACATCCAAAGACAATCTCGGTACCTTGCCAGAATTACAATCAGGTAGTCGTACAGAAGCAATGGTTTTCGTGGAAGGCACAATATTTGGTATAGTAAATGTTGTCAATACCTGCAGAACAGATATCAATTAATATAAGCCAAAGCAATGCGGAAAGGAAGCATTAAAACTTCCAAATGGTTGCCGCATTGGTGTTGGACATGTGTCGTGTCGGACACTCCATGAACACCTATGGAATACTCCTAATCTCCTTACTTCAATTTTTTAAAGTATATGATACGAATGCAGCTGGCATATATAGTGTATACAATGATTTGAAACATTAATGTCTTGGTTTTAAAACTGTCTTTAAAATTTTTGCTAGGAATGACTATGTAGTAATGCTTATGTTCTAAACAAGGGCCTATGCTAGGTTTTGCTAGCTGTGCCCTGTCCTACAATTTTCAAAATTTGTCATGTCTTCGTGTCAGTGTGTCATATCCATATCAGATGTCGTATTAGTGCTTCTTACACATCATATTCTTAAACATACGAAATAGAAGATTGAAAGAGCTACATACCTTTGACTCAGTATCAACTTTGACATGAACCGTGTTGTTGTTGTACTTAAATTCCACAGCCACATCCCCAGAGGAGAGTCCTCTACTCTTCACCAATGTTGTGTTCAAGTCCTGAAGTTGGGATAGGGTAACAATTACTACTCACAAACAAAATGGAAGAAATGCGTGAAAAGAAAAGGAAAAAATTATGCCAACAAATCCAAACATCACAACCAAACACTGGAAAATCATCAAATTATACTGCAATCCTTTCTTCCATGATTTGCATAATTAGAATTATATAAAATTTTAAAAAAAATATTCAGCTAACAGTAACAATCAGGTTTAATTACTCTATAGGTTCATGAACTATTTGAAAATTTTCAAATAGGTCCCTGAACTCGTGAATAATTTGCAATTGATCATTTTAAATGTTTATAGTCGAGTCCCTGAACTCGTAAATAATTTGTAATTAGTCGATGGGCTAGGGTTCCGTCAACGGACTGTAAGATGGTGATTACTAACAAATATTTTATACGAGGAACTTAATTACAAATTATTTACAAATTCAGGGACCCGTTAGAAACATTTAAAGTATAGGGACTCTATTACAAATTACTTAAAAGTTGAGGGACCCAATTACAAACTTTTAAAATACAAGACCAACCTGCAGACTAATTGAACCTAATTATAAGAAATAAATAATAATAATATTAAAAAGAAGTAAGAGTTAAGAGAGAAAAATAGGAGATGTGGATTAAGATGTGAAGTGATAAAGGATAGTAAGATGTGTGTAACTTAATGTGAGTGAAAAAGGAATAGTGGAATGAGTGAAGAAAGTAAACGTACGAGACCAGCGTTGGTGGAGGAAGAGACAGTGAATCTTTGATCGGAGTTGTAATCCTTTGTAAGGATGTCTGAAAAACAAGACATAAATAATATTGATATAATAACACAGAATCAGAATAAGAATCGGAAGAAGTGAGAGACAATGGGTGAGTTAGTTAGTTAGTTACCTCTGGCGTTCTTGCCGATATCAGAGAAGAATCCAGGTCCTTTGCTTGACATTTTTTTGCTGCAAAAGACTCAACTCAGAAACAAACAAGAGAAATGGGGTTTATGTAAACCCTTCTATTTGGAAGAAGTCAAAAACGACGTCGTATCGTAGGGTTTAGGTTCGGTTGGTGACTAATGGGAAAAAAAGGTTATTTATTGATTGGACGAAAAATATATAAAATATAATTAAGAATGCTCTGCTCTCGTTGAGAGTCGAACTCAAGACCTCCCGCTTACTAAACGGGTGCTCTAACCAACTGAGCTACGAGAGCACGTTGTAAGAGGTGACGTCATAATCGTATATAAATAATAATAAAATATGGCCTGCGTAGATTTCAATTCTATTTGATTTTGTTCTCACAATATTTCTATCCGTAAATATCCAATTTGATCCCTTAAATTATAGGATCATATCAATTTCGTATCTCATATTATCAATATATTAAAATGATCCTTGAAATTATCCAATGTTAATCAGGTGTGCCCCTCCGTTGTTATATGGATTATAATGACATTAAGTTGGTAATGTCATAGATGTATTTAAAACTAAATGAATAATATCAGGGATGCATTTGCTAACAGATCCAAATGAAGGGATGAACCTGATTAATATTTTGCATTTTCAAAGATCATTTTAAAATATTAATAATATGAGAAATTAAACTAACACGATATTATAATTTTAGGAATCGGATTGGATATTCACTCCTATTTCTCTCCTTGTTCAAAGCAAACAAGTGTATAAACTACTCACTATAATCACACGTTACATTTCACAGAACTTCTTCGATGAACAGTGGCCGAGCTAGAGGAAAACAAATTTAGTGTTTGGGGGGTTTTTGAAATAAAAATTTGGATTAAATATGTTTTTAATCCCTAGAAAATAAACGGATTTTAGTTTTATTTCCTGTAAAAAAATTTCTTTGATTTTCATCCTTTA
The DNA here is from genome assembly GCA_039655645.1 of Ammopiptanthus mongolicus. Lineage (NCBI taxonomy): Eukaryota > Viridiplantae > Streptophyta > Magnoliopsida > Fabales > Fabaceae > Ammopiptanthus > Ammopiptanthus mongolicus. The sequence continues at coordinate 78,638,826 of CM077349.1, read as the reverse complement.
AAATATGAAATTACTAATTTTGGTCTTTATAAAATGAGAAAATTTTGATATTAATCCCGATAAATTGTTTTTCTTTGGTTTTTAACCCTCTAAAATTTAATATCAACCGTTTTTAGTCCTTAATATTCATTTTAAAGTAGATAAATATAATTGATTTTAGGGTTTAAGGAAGACTTCAGGTGAATCATATACTAACATGACACCACAGAGGTCATTGGGTGTCATTTGGGATAACCATATACCTTCCATTAGACACATAAGTAGTTAATGGAAATGACGTGACAATAAGAACCAAAAGTAGTGATTCGAAATTTTAGAGGGACAAAAACCATAGAAAAATTTTATAGTAACCAAAACCAAAATCCATTCATTTTACGGGGACCAAAAACATATTTAACCCTTAAAAGTTCTTGTAAATTCTTTGATCTTAAAGAAATTTGAGGGAAATTAAAGCCCCCAAATAATAGAGATTAATTTTGACACATTGTTACTATAAAGTTTTTTGTATTATCAACCAATTATAAATCATCATACATAAAACTTTGAAGGTTGTTATGATAAGATAATTTATGATTGGTTGACAGTGTAAATTTTTTTTTTTACACTGACAATACATACTAATTAAATCCTAATACATAACAAGGTGTTGTCTTGTTTTGATGTATATATTTTGTTTATTATTTTTTATTTTTTATTGATATTTGATTTGCTTTTATTTATAATTACAAAAATATCACATTCTTTACGATTTATTTTCTAGTTGTAAGATTTTGTGAAAACAAAACTTCCCAAAAAATATTGAAGACAGAAAATAAAGTAAAAATAAGGTTAGTCCTAGTTATAAGGGCTTGAATCTCTTAAGCAAATGGTCAAGGATTTGAATCTTGACTCTTGAGAATGAAAAAAAAATCTGATTGGGAGAGGGGCTACCCACCTTATGTACCTTCAGGTTTCCTGACGGAGATTAGTCACTGTTAATGACGGTGGATACTTCGCACCTATCACATGGCTACCAAAAAAAAAGAAAATAAAGTAAAAATAGAATAACATTTTTACATCTAGAAGTGAAAACATATATTATATGCTAAAAATAAAAATAAATACAAAAGAATGGATCACTAATAAATAAGTTTAAGTTTAGCAATTAAGGAAAAGTTGCAATCTTAAGAATTTGCACCTGAAAAACAATACTTACAAAGTTTTATCCAAACAGTTATCAATTTATCTAATCAATTAATATAATTAATATAAAAAAGGCATTGTGTAATTGGAAAAAAAAAAAATTTGCATTACATCGACACAACATTATATAATAAAAAAAACGTCGTCCATCTATGCTTTACAGTAAAATCGTTTCCCAGCAAGAAAAAAAATGGAATCTATACTTTATAATATTGTTATGAAAATCGAATGGAACCTATTAAATCGTGAATCAAATTCTTATTCAATATTGGTTGAAGGTCAAAACCGTTTTTTCGGTCAGACCACTTTAAACCAATCTAAAATCAGGTTTGATTGGGTTAAATCGGATCTGACCGATTTTTTGGAGAGAGAAAAAATTAAGATTTAAAAAAATGAAAAAAGAAAAAATAAAAATTGAAACAAAAAAATATAAAACCTAATCAGCTCACTAATCCTTTTTTCCAGATCCAATAATTTTTCCTTTGTAACTGTGGCAGTGCAAAACAACAAAAAATTTTGGTCCGTCCGGCCATTCGTCCTGTCCGAAAGTGTAGAATAACAAAAGATTTTGATCTTGTGTGTTTTGATTATTTTTCTTATATTTTCTATAAATATTACATGTTATAAATTATGAGAATATATATATATATATGACATCATCCGATCAAACTATTCAATTGAACTTATGTCGAAACTTTTACCGGTTTGATATCCAGTCCCACTTTAACAATATTGGTTTATAGTAAAACCATTGTTTTATAAAAAAACCGTTGTATATACCTAAAATAGTAAAAACTTTTCATAATACCAAAAATTAGAATAGAAAAATATTAGCAATATACTCTTTAATACTCTCTTTCTAACACATTTTTTTGTTAGTTGAAATTCATGTAGATCCTATAAAATTCAAGTAGGATCCATATAAATTTCAACCAATAGAAAGACATATATTGAAAAAAAAATATTAGAGGATATTAGAATAAAGCTATTTTGAGAATTAGACATTGGATGCAACGTGATTGGCAGCTTCAGTGCTCTCATTGCTTTAGAGAGGGTAATGCTTATGCAAATTGATTTAAGAATTGGAATTTTACTCAGGATCTTGGTACTCTCAACCTGGAGTCTCCCCCTTTAGAGTTACCTATATTACTTTTTAGTATTTTGATTGGGACTTCCATATCCACACGATTAGGGATGGTAATTTTATCTGTATTTATGGATATTTGTGGATAAAATCCGTAACGGATATGGGACGAATAATTAAATGGGTGTCCGCGGATAAAATAAATAGATAATTTCAATACACGCTTATAAACGGGACGGGTATCACGCTACCCGTACCCGCGGATATCCGCATCCGTTACTTAAATTATTATAATATTCTTTATTATATATATCTACTAATTGCTAAACCTAATTTCCCATCCTTCCTTACTAAGGCTAATACTAATGGAAAAATAAGTACCTACTAATATTAATTATATTAAGTTGAGCTATTATTAAGTTAAGAGAAAACATAATCCAAGGGGTTTTAAGTGGATCCTAGCTTTTATAACTTTTATTTTTAAAGAAAACAAATAAATTTGATTACTCTTGTTAGTAACTTTTATAATTGGATAATGCTTTTGTAGTTTCGTAATATCTATTTGTATGAACACAGTTATTTTAATAGAAATTACGCATATTTCAACAATTTTTCAAGCAAAAATACAATTTTTTTTCTAAAAAATAATCCGTGGATATCCGCAAACCCGCGAATATCCGCTGGATATCCGCCCGCAAGACACCAGCGCGGGTAACGGACGGGGATGGATACGGATTTCACCCCGCGGATGAAAGGACGGGGGGGAGTGCTACTCGTGCCCGCCCCGCCCCGTTGCCATCCCTACACACTACTTTGTTTCCTTCTAGTTTTTATTTTTGTTGGGCGATTTAAACCCGTTTAAGCATAAAATAAAAATTTGTGGATAAATTTTAATGCTTTAACAATGTAAAAATAATTTACCTAATCAATAATCACATATTGTCATATTATAAAAAAAGTTTCACTTTAATAATAACTATTTCAAAAGTCACTCTCTTTCAATAACAATATAGGTTTAATGAATATTTTGGTCCCTGTAAATAAGACAAGATTTGGTTTTAGTCCCTCTAAAATTTTTTCATAGGTTTTGGTCCCTGAACATTTCAAAACTTTGAAATTCGTCCTTGCCGTTAAGGAACCTCCGTTAAATGATGATGTGACAAATAGAGTGCCATATCATCAGTACCACGTGTACAAAATTATTAATTTTTAATTCCATAAAAAAATTTAAATAACTTTTTGGTCCCTGAAAAGTTCACCAATTTTGGTTTTAGTCCCTGTAAAAAAATATTCTTAGGATATCATCTTTGTAATCTCAATTTTTTTGTAAATAGTCCTTACTTTATGGGATGCTTATCTTCCTTTATACTTATTTGAATTGAGTGAAATCATATTAGAATTAAAGCTAACATCCTCATCTAAGTCTGATAAAATTATTAGAAATTTTGGATGCACGAATTGTTCCCAATAACAGCTAGAACACCGCTGGATTTCTGCAAAATTTGGTTGCTAACAACCTGTAAATTTTATCGCATAACTTTCAGTATATATATCCAAATTGAGCGAAACTGTTACAGCATCCAATTTTTGGACGTGGCACCGACGTGAAATGATTGACGTGGTGTTCCGTTTGTCACGTCAGCAATTAACATAGAAAAGTGACGAGGGGACTATTTACAAAAAAATTGAGATTACAGGGACAAAATTTTAAGAACCAATTTTACAGAGACTAAAACTAAAATTGATGAACTTTGCAATGACCAAAAGTTAGTTCAAAAAATTGTGTAATTAAAAATTAATATTTTTTACACGTGGCACTAATGACGTGGCACTCCGTCTGCCACGTCATCATTTAATGGAGGTAGCCTAACGACAGGGACGAATTTCAAAGTTTTAAAACGTTTAGGGGCCAAAACCTAAGAAATTTTTTTCGAGGGATTAAAACCAAATCTCATCCTATTTACAGGGACCAAAATATTCATTAAACCTAACATTGTAATACATATTTGCATGATAGTGTTAAAACCTCACCTAAAAATATTTAAAAGATATCATATAATATTTTATTGTATCTTAGCATATCTAAAATTACCTTAGTTGATTCTTAGAATATATTTTTGAATCATTTAACTGAGGAAAAAAAATTATGAGATGTTACTTAATCGTGTTATATTTTTTATTTGACTAGAGATCAAGTTTAGGCTAAAATACTATTTTGGTCCCTTAACTTATTTTTTAGTTTCAATTTGGTCCCTTAACTTTTAAAAGTTTCAATTTGGTCTCTTAACTTGTCTCTGTTGATACAAATTAGTCCCCTCCGTCAATGACATAAGCAAAAGTGACAAAAGTGCTATATGTGTTAACAACTTAAAGGACCAATTTGAAATTCATTTAAAATTTAAGGGACCAATTTGAAACTCATTTAAAAGTTAAGAGACCAATTTAAAACTTGAAAACAATTTAAAGGACCAATTTGAAACTCATTTGCTTATGTCATTTGATGAAGAGGACTAACTTGTGTTAACAGAGACAAGTTAACGGACCAAATTGAAATTTTAAAATTTAAGGGACCAAATTGAAACTATAAAATAAGTTAAGGGACCAAAATGGTATTTTAGCCTAAAGTTTAGTATAAATAGGGGCTATTGCTTAAAATTTTCCACAACATTACACCCTTAAATGATATTATCGAGGTTTAATTATTCTGTTGGTTTCTGAACTATTTGAGAATATTTAAATAGGTCCCTAAGCTATAAAAATTTGTAATTGGGTTCCTGAACTTCTAAATACTTTGTAATTAGGTCCTTTATAGTGACGTTATCTTTAAAGTGAGAAAGTAAAAATGCATTCATAATTGATTTAATAAGTATATAGAAATTTCGATCTAAAGGTAGATGAATCTTTACTTTCTCATTTTAAAGACAACCTCACTTTAAAAGAGTTTTATCATCTAATATTTATTATCAAACTCGAATAGAACAAATGGAGCAAAAAGGTCAACAGATTGGGATTTTTTAAGATCATGAGGTATTCTCATGCCGTATATTTAAAATATTTATAAAATTAATTCTTATTCAACTGGAAAAGTATATAGTTTTTGGGACGGATTTATGTGTATTTTAGGGGTGGCTTGAAACCCTGTTGTCGATAGGCTAGTCGCCAAGACGAAGGTCTCGAAAAGAGAATTACATGCATATATAATATGACCAAAAATTTCACCCAAATAAAAAGTTATGGTCGTTCAAAGATTTACCGATCGTTTAGGATTCCGACGACCCGCCACTTTCGAAAAACCATCAGCAACACGCTCCCGATGTGTGCTGGACCTTAGTGTTGGGTGCAAGTGTCAGGGGATGAGGATTCACTTTACACTACAAAAAAAACAGCGTTTTAGCCACCGAAAAATCAGTACCTAAATTGTTTCGCGACCGATTTTGGGACTGATAAGTGGGCGCACCTAAAACAGTGGTCACAAATGGGTTAGGGACCAATTTTTGAATCAGTCGCGGGTTTAGAGACTGATTTTGAGATCTCGAAAGGCAATCCCTAAATGTGGTCACAAAAGCATATTTTGGGACCATATTTAGGAACCGAATTATTTAAACATAGCGACCGAATTTGCGGTGGCTAAATATTTCAACGGCTAGTTTTAGCTATCGCTAATTCGATGGCGAATTCGGTCTCTAATATAAATATTTAAAAAAAATAAAATTAAATACATTTTTTTAAAAATAAATTATATTTTTTATATAAAAGATTAAAAAAACTAAAATAAAATAAATTACAGAATAATCAATGAACCCAATAATAAAATAGAATAGGTCCAAAATTATATATATGATCCAAAAGTTTAAAATATCATTTGATCCAACAAAATATAACAACTGTATTGAATAAAAGTATCTCTTAATCACGAGGGGGTGAGGGTAATGGGCTCAAATCATCATCGGCGTCTTCATCATCAACATCCTCATGATCAACCGCATCATTGTGCACGGGCTTGAACCAGAACCACTCGCCTGCATCATCTGGTAAAGCTCATCAATCCGAGAACTCTGATGGGTTAACTCCGTCATAATCGTCAGGATCTCTTGATCTTTTGCAGCTAGCTCCTGGTTTAGGTTGAGGATGACCTCTCGATAGTCCACAGTAGGACAGGGTTCGGACTGAGTACATGGCGTTGATGAGGCGACAAAGTTATCCTACATCGGCCCTAGTCCATAAACATACCCTTTCTTGTTTTTCCCTCCTGCCGCCTTCAAGAAGAGAGCATTGTCAGAGGCGGCAGAGTGCTCCTGCCCTTGATTATCAGCCTCTCCTCGGAGGCGATGAAATGCGTCCTGCATAATATCACAAACATTAGCACTTTTGCAATTATTAAAATAATTTTTTTTATACGCGAAACAAATGAATTAATCAGCGCACTAGAGTTGCTCTAACCCATATACACATAGCCACAATAACACTAAAATAGCATTGCAGAAAAGAAACAAAGCTGCATTATGGACATAATGTTGACTCTCCAAAATGTCCGATGTGCATTTACCATAGTTTTGATGTGAGTAAAACATTTATTCAATGATTTAACTGAACCTGTCTGTGGTGGTTAACTCGTCTACTCAGTGTGTAGATTATAATGATAAGCATTAAGTATCTATATGAACTGAGCTCTAGCGTGTTATCACCCGTCTGGAACCAAGGAAAGTTCACCCGTCTGGACTAAGGAAAGTTCACCCGTCTAATGTAGCTTTCACCAGTCTAATGACTTTTGCCCGTCTAATGAAGTCTTCACCAGTCTGTTGACCAACGTTGAAGAAATCCCTTCAAATCGTCTAATGAAATTCTCACCTGTCTGTTGACTAACATTGAAGAAATACTTTCAAGACCATAGAACTCCCTTTGAGACTCCATCTAAGTTGCAAATGGATGAAAGCGGTCTCCTCTCTTGAAAAGTAATCACAACAAAGTATTTTACCTGAGTACAACTGAATGTTACACAAAAAGGGAAAGTCTTCTCTCTGAGAACAAAAAGCATGTATAAAGACATGCTAAGACCAAAGGTGTATCAAAAGACTCTGTCATTCTTATGATAAAGAACAACCGAAGTTCCGAAAGCTTTAATGGCTGTCCAGAACGACTCTTTTGCATTTAATGAAGATCTGTAAGAAGCCAAGATTTCAAATATGTCTCTAACGGCTTTAATGCCTTGAAGCCTATTTAATGAACAAGACTTTGAAGATCCAAGCAGAGAACGATCACAGCATTCAAAGAGCAATTACTCTGTGCATTTATATCTTCAATCTTTCATTGTTTATTCTTCAATCATTTGAATTTATTACGCAGTCTTTTAGTACTTCACATTTAATACACTCGTCTGAGTGCTTGTGAAAGACTTGCAAAGTGTAATTTATTTACAAACTTATCTCAAACAATACCCGTCTGAGCCTAGAGAGGCTAGGTGTGCAAACAATACTCGTCTGAGTCTGGAGAAGCTAAGTGTGCAAATAATACTTGTCTTAGAGCCTGAAGAGGCTAGGTGTGTAAACAATACTTGTCTGTCCTGTAACTTGTTCAGTTATAGTGAGAAAACTTGGTGCTGCCAAGGACTGGACGTAGCCTCATTTGTTAAGGGGTGAACCAGGATAAAACCTGCTGTGTGATCTCTCTCTTTACCTTAACTCTTTAGTTTGTTTATTTAACTTGTTTATTTTCTAACTAAGGAAGGTATAATCGTTTTACAAAACCTTTTCTTCGTGCATGCTTGTGTGGCTTTCTGTGAAAACCATCAGACGAGTTACTAGTCTGATTGACTTGTCTTAACTTACTCGTCTGTCTTCATCTGTGCTTGCGAAAAAGTTTATATTTCCGCTTAAAGTTGTCAAACTCTATCCAACCCCCTTCTAATGTTTGTAACTGTCTATTTCAGCTGGTATCAGAGCTCAGCCTCTGGGTTGAGCACCTAACAGTGTAGAGAAAAGATCCTGTTATATAGACAATGACTTCTGGAGCAAGCTCAAGTGGAAACCCCCAAGTTGAAGGAGGCTCCATGACCAGACCTCCCTTCTTCAATGGTGCAAATTACAACTTTTGGAAAGAAAGATTTCACTGGTTCATTTTGTCAACAAACTCTGATATTTGGGATGCCATCACTGATGGTCCTTACACGCCTCTAAATGATGATGGCTATAGAAAAGATAAGATGGGATCTACATCATAAAGTCAGATATGTTATAATCTGTGCTCTTAGTCTAGAAGAATTTGAAAAGGTATGTGCTTGTGATTCTGCTAAAGAAATGAGGGATTCCTTATCTGTCACACATGAAGGTACTGCTAAGGTAAAAGAATCTAAAATTTCTACGCTTGTTAGAAAATATGAGTTATTCACCATGGATGAAGGTGAATCTGTTGCTCAAATGATTGGAAGATTCCAAACTATTACAAATGGTTTGAAATCTCTTGGTAAAATATATACTAATGCTGAGAAAGTTGCGAAGATTCTCAGAAGTCTTCCAAGGCAATGGAGACCTCTTGTCACTGCTATATCGACTATGGATGAACTTCTTGGCACACTCACTGTTCATGAGCAAGAGCTCAATGAAGATGTGTCAATCAAAAAAAGCAAAGTCTTTGCTCTAAAGGTTGATCCGTGATACAACTCTCCAAACATAGATTCCCCACATATGGTTTAAAGTATTCAATCCTTGATACAACTCTCCAAATAACACATCGAATTCAAACATCAATCAACATATGAGAAAACAGAGCGATGCTTCACGTTGGAACGAAATAATTTTTTAATAAAACAAATAATACTTACAGCAACTCCCGCGGACTTCTCGTTGACCCACACCCCACTCTTAGTCTTCTTGGTCTCCTCCATGACCTCATATGCAGTGGGGTCTCTCTGAAGTTCTGCTTTCATCATGAAATTCTGCCTCAAGAATACATCATATGTTACAGCACCATAATTCCATAAACTGTTGAACTCTTCTATCAGAGGCTGCATGTACACATCAATCTTACTTTTCGGATTTGACGGACCTGGAATTATGACTGTCAAAAACATAACCTCCCTCTTCATGCACATCCCAGGCGGGAGATTATAAGGACTCACAATAACTGGCCAACACGAGTAGGCTTTACTGTACTGACCAAAAGGATTGAATCCATCCGTACATAACCCCAATCTCACATTCCGAGCTTCTTGAGCAAACTCTGGATACATCCTATCAAAATGCTTCCATGCTTCTCCATCGGATGGATGACACAAGATAGTCGGATCTCTCCGATTGTTAACATGCCATCGCATGTGGGATGCGGTTGCCATTCAAGAGTACATTCTTTGGAGTCTAGGAGTGATCGGGAAGTACCACATTTTTTTCAGGGCGATCTTTTTTACAATGCCTTTTCTAGTGGTTCTGAACTTGTACCGGTCAGCACCGCAAAATCTACAACTAACAACGGTTTCAGTCGCATATTCATTACGATACAACATGCATCCATTTTGGCAATACTCAATTTTCTCAACACCCAAACCCAATTTTGCCACTGACTTCTTTGCTTGATAAAGATTATGAGGCATTCAGTTGTCAGACGGCATGGTCTCGCCCATCACCTCAACCACAGTATTGAAACAACCTTCCGACATATTGAAATCGGAATTGATGCTAAGAGCAACCGGAGAAGCCGACAATTCTAAGTAATTCTGACATCCATCCCACAACGGAGCTTGTGCAGCCTCCAGCATCTCAAAAAATCTGTGTGCATCAGAATTTGGATCCTCTTCTATATATTGGTCTCCCGTTGCACTATCTTGTTGAATGGCTCAACCAACTTCGGGGCCAGCATGATCCATAATGATCTGCTCGAAAGGATTGTATTGTCCTCTCTGTTCACCATCACCGTAATATGCATCGTCCACCACAATCGGGGGAAGAAATGGCATAGACTCGCCATAGCTGGTCCAGTCGTAATAATTAGGCGTGAACCCCCTCGTGTAGAGATGTGTCATCACATCGTCCCCAAAGTGCATCCGTCTACACTGACATTTCTTAAAAGGACACCTCATTTTTGGGTTTTGTTGTATTAGAAAGTTCGGGTCATTGCAAGCGAACGTAACAAACTCCAACACTCCCTCCATGAACTCAGTCGTCAACCCTCCATCTTCCAACCTTCTATCCATCCACCTCCTATGCTCGGGAGCTTCCATTATTGCTAACTAGAACAACAATACTTAGTCTAGGATCCTCATTTCCTTCTTATTACATAAAGTGTCGGGGGACTAATAAAATTGCCAAACAAACATATAATTAACTAAATTACTAGCACACTATTGAACTCTGCTCTCCACTAACAAACAACACATCAAATTGGCATACACATGCATAGTTTCTAAATTATCAGCACACAACCAGCATCCTACATCTCATATAGGATCACACATATTGAGCTCCGCTCTCTACTAACAATCAACACATCAATCAAACAAACACATTCATTTGAATTATTTTTCAGCACACATAGGAGCATATCAACATACACCCTATTGAGCCTCACTCTCTACTGACAAACATGAAATCAATTCACATAGCACATTCACTTAACAAATATCCAATTAACCAAATTCAACAATAAGACATACACAATGATCATCAAAGCTTCAACTTGTAGCAAGCATACACAGATTTCAGCAATAAGATATACGTAGTGATCATCATTATAGCAACCAAGTACTCATTTTTCATCCATATTTTCATAATTAAACAATGAACAGTAAGAGTACCTGCATGTGTGTTGTTGGTGAAGAGTCTGAACACTAGAGCAGCTGGGAACAAGGGAGAGTTCCCACCACATGGAATAGAATTCAAGTCATGAGCATAACCACATAAACCATATCATGTAAAAGTTCAATGCCCACATTACTAGCACCAACACAGTTGCAAATTTTGACATACAAAAATAAGAGAATCTGATCAAGTTCTTTGGTCAAACAAGCAGGTTGAAGTATTGTTTATGACAAAATATGATAATATATAGTAGCAAATAATTCATAAATATCAATATAGGTCCCTAATAAGCAAGACTTCAATTCTGATGAAACTTGAGAAAATCCTATTATCAATTTTTAAATTAATTTTGGCTACATGGATACTATCAAATTTATCAAGCAGAGATCTGGAGCTTCAAAAAATCCTCATCCAAAGCTCAATAATACGGAAAAAAAAAAGAAACAAATAGTGGTTCAGAAAACTAAAGGAAGTGAATCATTGCATGCTATGCTAATCGAATCTAATGTCTCAGATCTCCTGATCACAGCTAATTATGAAAATAAAAAGCTAAAATCACAGAAGCAACACAGTTCATTTATTAACTCAAGATTTATATGCCAATAAATCTACATATCAAAGAATATCAATGAAAACGACAAGTTTCAACGAAAGAGAAGAATCATAATCAATCTAGATCCATAAGAACAGAACAACAAAACCTATATTGTAAGAAACGGATCACAGGGGTCGAGTCAACAACATAAAATCAGCATAAAAGCAAGTAAAACCATGGTAATCACAAAACCATACTAATATGACTTCTGCAACCTTCAAAGAGCAATATTTCAATAATCACATAACAATAGAACAACCATATATCCACAAAACTCCCTCCATATAGCCAAAAAGAGCAACCCAGATGGCAAACCCCAAAATTCCATTTCAACCCAAGTCAAAGACAAGTCAAGCCTACTGAATGTGAGAGAGAGAAGAGTTGCATACCTGAGGGTGGAAGACAGTAAAATGGTTCTCTTTCTCCGGCACTGATGAAAATGTGAGTGAGAGAAGAATGGAACTGACGAACTGCGTCTTCACACTTTTGATAAGGGGGTTTGGCAGTGGGGAAAAAGAGAAATAAGAAAAAATGAGATAGAAGTGAGCAGAGAGAGAGAGGGAGAAAAGAGTCTCCAGCAAAAGGCATACCTGAGGGTGGAAGGCCCACAGCGGTCTTTCTCCGGTGTGCTTCGGCGTGATGGGAAACGAAAAGGGAGTCTCGGTGAAGAGAGGGGTAAGAGTGAAAAGAGGGGGGAAGAGTGAAAAGAGATCAGAGAGTGAAAAGAGAAATGTGAAAGGGGGAAGCATCCCGCGTACAAATTAGGGATTTAGAATTAGGGACCGAAAAAATCGATCCCTAATTCGATCTCTAAGAATAAAAAAAGTTTGGCCACCGAAAGTAGATCGGTCGCTATGAAAAAGAGACGTTAAGCGGTCCCTAAATTGGTCCCTAAACGAGTCAATAAATTTGACTTTTTCTATTTGTTGGAACCAAAGTGGTCATGGTCCAGATAATTCCTTAAGTTTTGATGTTAACAAAGAGCTAATTTAAGATGAACAAAGATTTGTTATGGACTAATGTTTTATATTAAGTGTGCAGGACAAATCTAAATTGAGTCTAAAGACTTTGTCTCGTCCAACATAGTCCAAAGACGTTATCTCGTCTGACATAGTCCAAAGACGTTATCTCGTCCAACATAGTCCAAAGACTTTATCTCGTCCAACACCTATTCTTGGTTTACGACTGGACGATAACTTATAGAACCATTGAGTCCAAAGACTCTTTTGGTTACCTTCTGTAATAGCTAGTCCAATAAATGTCTTTTAAATTTCAAGCGCGAATATCTTTGTAAAAGCATTTGAAATTATTATTCCATGTAAAAGGCTTATACCAGTGGGACAAAACATTCTCTGTAAGATTCGTACAAAAGAAAAGCATAAGCCAGAATGTCTCTATCACCTAAAGAAGTTGACCTTCTTGTTTTGGATAAACAAAAGGCAACTTTCGTTCTACTCAGAGGATATGTCGGCACCACTTTTAGCTATCTCCCTGATAGTCTATTCTGCTGATCAGAAACTTCAGAAGCTATCAGACTCAACGGATCAAATGCATTCAATGCTCATCAGAACGGATCCTTTTCCATCCGTTGAAGACTGAAGACTGCTCAAAGAAAAGAGGCTATATATACCTTCATCTTTTGAAAGTGCACAATAAAGAAACGTTGAACGAAACTGAACTTGAGCAAAAAATACAAGTGAAGCAACACATAGCATTTCAAAATCCTTCAAGAGATAAAAGAGAAAATCTCAAGCTTGCAAAGCTAGAAAAGCTACTCTGATTCTAACCTTCATATTACTCTCTGTGTAGAGCTATTTTCAAGAGTCTAAGCTTTAGTTTTGAATTCTCACATTTAGTGAGTTAGTAGAACAATCTTTTTCAAAACTATAGTTTGGTTGAGCCTGAAGAGGCTTGTCTGTAAAAGAATACTTAGAGAACCTGAAGAGGTTGAGAATACTGCCTGAAGAGGTGTTGAATACTTTGTAACAAAAGATTTTTGCTATTGTGGATAAAGCTCTCAAGTAGAGAGGACTGGACGTAGCTCTTTGGTGAAGAGTGAACCAGGATAATATCGTTGTGTTCTTTTCTCTCCCTTATCTTACTTTAGTTTTTGTCTAACAAACTAACTGGGATTGAATTGCCTTTCATTACGCTGTCTTCTTATCTTAGTCAAAACTAAGTGAGCGTCCAACTTGGAGTTTGGAAGAGCTCTCTTTGCTTTTAATCGTTTTAAGCGTCCAATCTTGCGAAAATCATTATCTGCTTACGAAAAGAATTTAAAATCGCCTAAAACACAATTCAACCCCCCTTCTTGTGTTTCAAACAGGTTCCTTCAATTGGTATCAGAGCTCAGCCTCTGGGTTGAGCACTTTGCCGTGTAGAGGAAAAGATCCTACTGCAGATATGTCTGGACCAGGTATGCCAAGCGGGAGTCAACCAGTTATGGAAGGCACTTCCATGACCAGACCGCCGTTCTTCAACGGTACTCACTACCTGTACTGGAAGGAGAGATTCAAAGGTTTCATCCTCAGTACAAACTCAGTTCTCTAGGCGAGAATCACAAATGGTCCTAACGTTTGTCTCAATTCTGACGGGACAGACAAAGCAGAGGACGACTGGACAGATGCTGAACGGGCTAGAATGGAACAGAATCATAAAGCAAGATATGCTTTAATGTGTGCTCTCAGTCCTGATGAATTTCAGAAGATTCACGCATGTGAATCAGCCAAACAAATAATGGACACCTTGTCTAATCTCCATGAAGGGACAACCAAGGTGAAGGACTCTAAAATCATCATGTTGGTTGGCCAGTATGAAATGTTCACCATGGCTGAAGGAGAGTCCATCCTTGACATGATGGGTCGCTTTCAGACGATCATCAACAATCTGAAATCCCTTGGAAAGGTCTACACTACCAAGGAGAATGCCACCAAGATTCTTAGGAGTTTGCCTAAGAAATGGAGACCTCTTGTCACTGCAATCACCCAGGCCAAAGATCTCTCCACTTTGACTCTGGATGATCTTGTCGGGACGCTTCAAGTTCACGAGCAGGAGCTTGATCTTGACAATCCAGGAAAGAAGAACAAAGGGATTGCCCTGAAAGCTCATAGGTCCAACAACTCAAAAGCCTGAAAAGCTGATGAGTCCAGTGATGAAGCTGATCAGTCTGATGATGATGTATCAGACGATGACGAGCTATCCTTTATCTCCAGAAAAATTCAGAATATGTGGAGAAAGAAAAATGGAATGAAGAGAAGGCCATTCCAAAAGAAAAGCTTCAAGGATCATGCTGAACCCAAGGATAAAAGTCAGCTGGTCTGTTTTGAATGTAACAAACCAGGACACTTCAAAGCTGATTGCCCTACGCTAAAGGACAAAAAGAAGTTCTTCAAAAAGAAGAAAAAGAACTTCATGGCAACTTGGGAGGACTTGAACTCTTCTGAAGAAGAAGAAGAAGAAACAAATGAAGAGGCTAATCTATGCCTATGGTCCAACAAGCAAGATGAAGACTCTTCGGACGATGAACAATTTGTTGTTCCCGGAGAAAGAAGTCAGGAGTCTACCTCTGGAAGAGGAAGGAATGTGAATGTTCCACCCATCTTCAGGGGAACAGACTATACTTATTGGAAATCAATGTTCCAATTATACGTCCAAGCTCAAAATTATGAGCTGTGGGACATCTTCACAAACGGAGATTATCGTCCAACGATTACCCATGAGGACTGATCAACATCGTCCAAACATGAAACAGACTGGACGAGTGGTGATATCAGACGATGTTCTCAGAATGCCTATGCCAACTGGTGTTTTGTCAACGCCCTTGATCGTCCAAGATTGGACATGGTCTCGCAACTCCAAACAGCTAAGGAGAAGCTGGACGCTCTGGAACATCTGTTCAGACCAAGGAGCTCGTCTACCTCAAATCTCTGCCTAATGGCCAAAAGCACTTCGGACGCTGAATCAGAAGATGACGAGGTATCCGTTTCTGACTCTCTTCAAGAAGCATATGATGAACTGCTAAATGATTCTTCTATATTGCATCATCAATACATCGTGCTTAAGAAAAAATTGTCAAAAGTAAATAAGGAGTTGGAAGAGTCCAACAAACTAAATAAGCAGCTTGTTGAAGAGAATAATATGCTTAAAGCTGAGAATGTCAGCCTAACTGACAAACTCACCTCTGAGTCCAGTGAACCTCATGAGGTAACTAGACTAAAACAAGAGGTATCTGATCTCACCAAAAGCGTAACTAAGCTTGTTGGAGGATCAGAGAAGCTAGACCTGATATTGAGGTACACTAGATCACCTCATGATAAGTCTGGCCTAGGCTATGACTCTGAGAAACAAACTGCGTCTCAGAAAATATCAGGGTCCAACAAAAATCACAAGGCTTTTCATTCCTATGGAAAGCAAAAAGAAAATAAATTGCATGCATCCAGAACTTACTGTAAGATTTGTGGAAAGAGTGGTCACACTTCTTCAAAATGCATTTACAAAAATAAAAACAAAATGCCTGGACGAAGACCACCAACTAACCCAAAAGGACCCAAGTCTATCTGGGTACCTAAGAATATGATAATACCTGTTGCAGATCTGCTTAGCAACACAAAAAAGACCCCAGTCCTGGTACTTGGACAGCGGTTGCTCACGTCACATGACGGGAGAAAGGTGTATGTTCCAAGAAATCCGTGAGAAGTCTAGTGGATGGGTCACCTTTGGAGGGAACCAGAAGGGTAAGATAGTAGGAATAGGTAAGATTGGTAAGCATCCTCTTCCCTCTATTGATAATGTTCTTCTGGTTGAAGGATTGAAACACAACTTGCTTAGCATAAGTCAATTATGTGACAGTGGGTCTGTTGTTTCCTTCAATAAAGGTGAATGTATGGTCAAGAACCCTGATGGGTCCATCTTATTCACTGCCAAAAGGCAAAATAATCTGTACAAGATTAATTTGGGGGAACTTTCAACTCAAAGTGTATCATGTCTGGTGTCTGTTGAAGATGAGCGATGGATCTGGCACAAAAGACTTGGTCATGCTAGTATGAGATTAATCTCTAAACTAAACAAGCATAACCTTGTAAGAGGCTTACCAAAGATTGTGTTTAGATCAGATGCTCTCTGTGACGCTTGTCAAAAAGGAAAACAAGTTAAGAACTCGTTTGAGTCCAAAAACATTGTTAGTACTTCTAGACCACTGGAATTGTTGCATATTGATTTGTTTGGTCCAACAAGGACGGCCTCTGTCAGTGGTAAGAAATATGGACTTGTCATAGTAGATGACTATACTAGATGGACATGGGTTAAGTTCCTTGCTCACAAGGATGAGTCTATCAAGGTCTTTTCTATATTCTGTAAGCGAGTTCAGAATGAAAAAGGCGTATTCATCAGCTCGATCAGAAGTGATCATGGTGGCGAATTTGAAAATGAGCTTTTTCAAAGGTTCTGTGATGAAAGTGGTATTCATCACAATTTCTCTGCTCCTAGAACTCCACAACAAAACGGTGTTGTTGAGAGGAAGAACAGATCTCTTCAAGAGATGGCTAGGGCAATGCTCAGTGATAATTCTGTCCCTAAGCACTTCTGGGCTGAAGCTGTAAATACTGCCTGCTATATTCAAAACAGAATATACATAAGACCAATCTTGAATAAGACTCCTTATGAATTGTGGAAAGGACGCAAACCCAACATCGCTTATTTCCACCCCTTTGGATGTCAATGTTTTATTTTAAATACTAAGGATCAACTAGGAAAGTTTGATGCCAAAGTAGATAATGGAATATTTTTAGGATTCTCTGAAACGTCTAAAGCTTTTAGAGTCTATAACTCTAGAACGTTGATTGTTGAAGAATTCATTCATGTTAAATTTTATGACAAACAGCCTGATAAGAGATTATCAGAGCTAGATGATTCTTTTGCAGATATGAATCTGAATGATTCAGATGCTCGTCCAACAACCAACAAAGACGAGGCATCAGACGCTACGATGGACGCATCATCGTCTCAGCAAGCTGTAAATACCCCTCGTTCATGGCAATTCAGAACTTATCATCCCGAGGATCAAATCATTGGCAAACCTAATGATAGCGTCTGGACAAGGTCAACTTTCAGAGAGCAAGCTGACTCAGCCTTCATCTCTGAGATGGAACCAAAGTCTGTGGACGAAGCCTTATTGGACGAGTGCTAGATCCTCGCTATGCAAGAAGAGCTCAACCAGTTTCAACGTAGTGACGTTTGGATGCTGGTCTCCCTGCCTAAGGATAAGTCTGTAATTGGAACCAAGTGGGTCTATCGCAACAAGCTGGACGAGGATGGCAAGGTGGTAAGGAATAAAGCAAGGCTAGTTGCCCAAGGCTACTCACAAGAGGAAGGTATTGATTATACTGAAACCTTTGCTCCAGTAGCTAGATTAGAAGCTATACGCATCTTACTTTCATATGCTGCACATCATAACATCATGCTTTACCAAATGGATGTAAAAAGTGCATTTCTAAATGGTGTAATTAATGAAGAAGTATATGTTCTCCAACCACCCCGTTTTGAAGATCAGAACCGTCCTGAGCATGTATATAAGCTTAAGAAAGCTTTATATGGACTCAAGCAAGCTCCTAGAGCTTGGTATGAGAGACTCAGCTCTTTCCTAATGGAGAATGGCTTCTCGAGAGGAAAAGTGGACACAACTCTTTTTAGAAAAGTGAATAAAAAGGAATTTATTGTTGCTCAAATTTACGTTGATGATATAATATTTGGTGCAACTGATGAATCTCTTTGCCAAGAATTCTCTGAATTAATGCAAAGGGAGTTTGAAATGAGCATGATGGGAGAACTAAAATTCTTCCTCGGACTTCAAGTAAAGCAAACTTCAGACGGAGTGTACATTCATCAGACGAAGTACACAAAGGAGCTTCTAAAACGCTTCAAGTTGGACGATTGTAAACCTATGAATACACCAATGCATCCAACGTCCGTGCTAAACAAAGATGATAAAGATAAAAAGGTAGACCAAAAGGTATATAGAGGTATGATTGGTTCCCTCTTATATCTAACTGCGTTCAGACCTGATATCATGTTTAGCGTTTGCTTATGTGCTCGTTTTCAATCTGATCCAAGAGAGTCTCATCTCTCAGCAGTAAAAAGAATCTTTAGATACTTAAAAGGTTCTACTAATCTGGGTCTTTTGTATAAGAAAATTGATGAATACAGATTAGTTGGATTCTGTGATGCTGACTATGCTGGAGACAGAATAGAGAGGAAAAGCACAAGTGGAGGGTGTCACTTCATTGGTGCTAATCTCGTCTCATGGTCAAGCAAAAGGCAAAGCACAATTGCTCTATCAACTGCTGAAGCTGAGTACATTGCTGCAGCCAGCTGCTGCTCACAACTGCTATGGATCAAACATCAGTTGGAAGACTACAACGTGTTTGTAAGCAACATCCCTATCATGTGTGATAATACTGCTGCTATTAATTTGTCAAAGAACCCCATACTGCATTCTAGAGCAAAGCATATAGAAATAAAACATCGTTTTATTAGGGACTATGTGCAAAAAGGAACAATAGATATTCAATTTGTTGATACTGACCATCAATGGGCAGATATCTTCACTAAACCTTTAGCCGTAGATAGGTTTATATTCATAAGAAAATATCTGAACATGCATTTCATTGATTAACTGAGAGTCCAATGCATGAGTCCAATATTTGCATTACGTCCAATATATGCTCGTCCAGTGTAATTTCTAAATGCTCGTCTAATGCATTAATGAAACTCAATCTTTGTCGAATGAAATATTATCCTTCATTCCCTTAACTGAGTCAGTTCTTTGTTTTCTTTATTTGCCAAAAAATGCTTTTTACGGTTTCAAAGTCTGAACGTGTGTCAGACATTTAATGCACGTCGTTTCGCTCTCTCTCTCTCTCTTTAAAAATACGAAAGGTTTTCGCTCTCTCTTCTTCTTCCTTTTAAAACCTAAGTTTTGCTCTTTGATAAAAATCCAACCTTTACAAAAAGCTTTAACCTTTCTTCTTGCATCTTCGAAAAGGAAAACCCTTTCTGAAAAACCTTCTTCTTTAAACATCCTCTCTGAAACTATGGCAACCTCTTCTGCTGCTGGCTCTAAAGGTAAAGGAAAAACCTTCAATGCTCAGACTGCTGATGTTATGGTCAAGTACAAGTTTAACCTACAATTCCTGGCTGATAATGGGATTGATATCTTCTCTAACATCCATGCCGCTGGATAGTCAAGCTACTTTGAAGGTTCTCCGGTAATCTACCCTGCTCTAGTTAGGGAGTTCTGGACAAACCCCATTGTCTCTGCAAGAGAGATTCGCAACAAGGTGCTTGATACTGAAGTAATAGTATCTGAAGCAACTATCTCTAATGCAACTGGGTGCGCTCAATCAGGCATAACTGTTGAAGATGACTGGGAAGAAGAGATTGGTGATGCTTCCACCATCAGAGATTGTTTGTTGAAAAACTCTGGTGACAAGCTCATAGCCTCAAAAATGACTGACAAGGCTAGGGTTCTTCACCAAATCTTGAACAAGGCTATCCTTCATAAAGTTGGGTCAAAGGATAATGTTTCAAAGGCTCATCAATTTTGCCTAGTTCATCTGATTCTTGAAAGGCAAATAAACCTTCCCCACCTCCTCTTTTCCTTCTTCAAATATGTCATTGAAGGCTCTAGGAAGAAGAACACTGCACTCATCTATGGCGCTCTTCTCTCCAAAATATTTGAGAAGCACATGGTCTACGACGACCTAAAGAACTTGGCTCCAGAAAGAAAGTTCAAATACTACGGAGTTCATGGGATTGAACGGGTACATCAGCCTGAGTTTAGCAGGCAAAGTTTGGTAATGATGCAGTTGGACTGCTTTAAAAAGTCCAAACTTGAGGAAAAGCAAAAAGGAGCTCAGACGCAAGGCTCAGAAGAAGCGTCTGAACAATGTGTCACTGCTGGACGCTCTGCTGAACGAGCTCGTCCAATAGCTAAGACTTCTTCGTCTCGTCCAAAGCCAATCGTCCAACCTTCAATTTCTTCGTCTCGTCCAAAGCCCATCGTCCAACCTTCAAGAAAAAGGAAGCTGGTTCTAGCTCCCATTGATGAAGATGAAGAGGACAATCTACCCATCTCCAGGGTAGTCAAAGGGCCAAGATTGGAAACCTCACCTGCTGCACCTCTGTCAACAAGGGCAAGGTCATCTCGAAGAAAGACGAAAGGTAATACTGAACCTATCTCCAGTTCAGTTATTATTTCTCCTATCGTCCAATCGTCTGAGATAGAAGACTTAACCTTTGAACCTTCCATACCTCTCTCACCCACTAACCTACCACAAACTCAAACTCTAGCCTCACAAAATGAACCCGAAGACTGGTTCACACCCTGGGGAGATCACCCCTTCCAACCCTATGGTGCTCCCTACCCCAGACCGATCTTTCCCATAAGCAAATATAGACGCCTCCCTGGAGTAGACTACAACAATAAATGCTCAATTTGGGCTGAAGTCAAACGCAAATTTCCTGTTCTATTCCTTAAACACTCACCCCCCATACTGAACCTCACCCCAAAAGCCCCTTTCCATTACCCGAGTATGATTTTGAACAACCCTCCACATCATCCACCTCACCCCCTAAACTTGCCTACCAACCCATCCCATACACTTCACCTAAACCTCTGAAATATACAATGCCCATGGACCATTGGTTACCTACCTTGAGAAGAAGACTTTTCCTCCAAGGAAAATCTTTCCCAACCTCATCAAGGACAAGGCATTCAAATGGTGCCACTACAATATAAAGAGGCATGTTGTTCTTCGCCATGAAGCCAAGAGAGGTTGCAAGACGGAGTATGAAAGAAGGGCAAGGACGTTTGGCTTAAGTAACTTCATCCTTGATCCCGACCTTTCTTTCATTCCAAGCTATCCATCATCTTGGAAGGAGTATTCTGATGTCCGGGACTTTCTTCCTTACTATGCTGTGCGGAAGGAGTGTGACATGCCTCGAGAAGCTAAGATCCATCACAACCTTCCAAAGAGATTTTGGTCAAAGTCTTCTCGCACTAGCGTAGGAGTTGTTCCTCCTCGAGCTTGCCCAAGGCTCCCTATCCTAGATCCCAACAAGGATAAGGACCTTCGCAAAAAGCTTGAGTCATGGACGCTGCCTTACCAACATGCTTTTGATCCCCTGTTTTGGACAAAACATCGAGATGACTCTGGGGCTCTCGAAAGTATTTGGAAGAAAGATCCTCGCTTCAGATTTGACCCAGATGCTAGGATATATTGGGAAAATCACATCTGGAGATGCTCCCAAGAAGCGTGATCATCTGGTTTATCAGTTGAGGAGAAAGCTAAGATTCGCGTCTACCCGAGACAATATCGAATCCGTGAAGCAACCTTCATGATCATAGACGATATCTTTGGGATACCTCTTTATCCTAGAGATGTTCTGCCTATGCCTCCTATCAGATGGCGGGAAAATAAGTATGATGATGCTGATATCATAGTTGAAGTGCTGCGTCCACCCGAACCTATTGTTGTTCCTCTTGCTCCTCCTACTCTTCCTCCTAAGCCGGTCATTCCTGAAGAGACTGGGGACACCGAAATTATCTATGCGGAACCCTCCTCTGAAACTCATGATAACGAAGTGGAACAAGTTGCAGACTCAGCTCAGTCCAAGTCTCAACCGGTCCCTCTCTCAATGGTCCATCCTGATGCTCCATCTCCTTCTCAGGCTCTGAGTGTAGTTCCTGATCAAAGAGGTGTGGACACAACCTGGGCCACTGCTGAGAGCTCTGCCTCGGTTATTCCTCCTGAGTTTCAAGAGTTCGTTCAACGGACTATAGAAGCTAACAATGCGGTGCTCCTTCAGCAAATTGCGGCCATGTTCAAAGATTTCATTCCCAAACCTCCTCCCTCTTCTTAAAATTTTTTTTGTTTTCTTTGTTTTTCAAAACAACTGACTATGATGTGTTTCTCACTCTTTTGTCTGATGACAAAAAGGGGGAGAAGATGGTTTGATTGATTATTTGATTGTTTATTGATTTTTTTCACTGATTATTTAAAGAGATGATTATTTGATTGATTATTTAAAGTTAAATATGCTGATTGAATCTTTAAATGATACATGTGCTCATATCTGTTTTATATGCTTTAAATGTTTTATATGCTTTAAATGATTAGAATGTTTGTCTTAGGGGGAGCCCTTCAGCTCTCTAAGACTCTTTGTTCAATCAAAATTAGCATGTTTTGTCATCATCAAAAAGGGGGAGATTGTTGGAACCAAAGTGGTCATGGTCCAGATAATCCCTTAAGTTTTGATGTTAACAAAGAGCTAATTTAAGATGAACAAAGATTTGTTATGGACTAATGTTTTATATTAAGTGTGCAGGACAAATCTAAATTGAGTCTAAAGACTTTGTCTCGTCCAACATAGTCCAAAGACGTTATCTTGTCTGACATAGTCCAAAGACGTTATCTCGTCCAACATAGTCCAAAGACTTTATCTCGTCCAACACCTATTCTTGGTTTACGACTGGACGATAACTTATAGAACCATTGAGTCCAAAGACTCTTTTGGTTACCTTCTGTAATAGCTAGTCCAATAAATGTCTTTTAAATTTCAAGCGCGAATATCTTTGTAAAAGCTTTTGAAATTATTATTCCATGTAAAAGGCTTATACCAGTGGGACAAAACATTCTCTGTAAGATTCGTACAAAAGAAAAGCATAAGCCAGAATGTCTCTATCACCTAAAGAAGTTGACCTTCTTGTTTTGGATAAACAAAAGGCAACTTTCGTTCTACTCAGAGGATATGTCAGCACCACTTTTAGCTATCTCCCTGATAGTCTATTCTGCTGATCAGAAACTTCAGAAGCTATCAGACTCAACGGATCAAATGCATTCAATGCTCATCAGAACGGATCCTTTTCCATCCGTTGAAGACTGAAGACTGCTCAAAGAAAAGAGGCTATATATACCTTCATCTTTTGAAAGTGCACAATAAAGAAACGTTGAACGAAACTGAACTTGAGCAAAAAATACAAGTGAAGCAACACATAGCATTTCAAAATCCTTCAAGAGATAAAAGAGAAAATCTCAAGCTTGCAAAGCTAGAAAAGCTACTCTGATTCTAACCTTCATATTACTCTCTGTGTAGAGCTATTTTCAAGAGTCTAAGCTTTAGTTTCGAATTCTCACATTTAGTGAGTTAGTAGAACAATCTTTTTCAAAACCATAGTTTGGTTGAGCCTGAAGAGGCTTGTCTGTAAAAGAATACTTAGAGAACCTGAAGAGGTTGAGAATACTGCCTGAAGAGGTGTTGAATACTTTGTAACAAAAGGTTTTTGTTATAGTGGATAAAGCTCTCAAGTAGAGAGGACTGGACGTAGCTCTTTGGTGAAGAGTGAACCAGGATAATATCGTTGTGTTCTTTTCTCTCCCTTATCTTACTTTAGTTTTTGTCTAACAAACTAACTGGGATTGAATTGCCTTTCATTACGCTGTCTTCTTATCTTAGTCAAAACTAAGTGAGCGTCCAACTTGGAGTTTGGAAGAGCTCTCTTTGCTTTTAATCGTTTTAAGCGTCCAATCTTGCGAAAATCATTATCTGCTTACGAAAAGAATTTAAAATCGCCTAAAACACAATTCAACCCCCCTTCTTGTGTTTCAAACAGGTTCCTTCACTATTTTCAATTTAGGGACCGAATTGGAGACGGATTACTTTGCGACCACATATATCGATCCCTAATTCGGTCCCCAATTAGGTATCAATGACCAATTTCTTAAAAATACCAAACTGGTCCCTAAATCGGTACCTATTAGGGACGAAGTCAATTCAGTCCCTAATTGGCTATTTTCTTGTAGTGTTTAGGTGGCTAGATTACCCTATATTTTGATAGATTACGTAGTGTAACTAATGTTTTGGAACATATAATTATGAATATTTTTTATAAAATTTGATGCGTATATATTTGTTGGACTGAACTTTAATTTTTATAGTTGGCCCCTCGTATCATCTAAGTCTGGCTTCATCCCTGTACGGATTATTCAATCACTTCATAAAAATTACTTGCATAAAATTTAAATTTATATTTCCATCCTAAAAGGTTAAAAGACTAAAATACATTTTTGGTCATTTATTTCATATTTTAGTTTCAAGTCAGTCATCCAAGTAATAAAAGTTCCGATTTGGTCATCTAAGTTGTTAACATTATATCAAGTTAATCATTTCCGTCAGATTCCATTGTTAGTCGTCGAAGGCTCCTTGAACTCGTTGGAAACTAGGGATTTTCATCGAAATATAGGCTTCCTTTCTCTTTCTCTTTCTCTTTCTCTCTCTCTCTCTTCCACTCTCTTTCTTCCTCTCTCTAAGAATTGAATTGAAATTGGGAGATTGGTGTTTGAGCATAAAAAAGAAAAAGAAACAGAAAATGGGTCTCTGTGTTTTTAGGGAAGGTTTCTCGGTTTCGTGGGAATGATGGGTTTGGAGGAAAATCAAATTTAGTGTTCCTTCAACTTTAATTGTTATTCCCAGAGTTCACAAAGAACGGAAGAGAGGGGGAAATAAAGGAAGAGAGAGAGGAAAGAGAGAAGGGGAGAGTGGAAGAGAAGGAGGGAGAGAGGAAGTATATATTCCGGCAAGTTCAAGGAGTTTTCGGCGACTAACGGTGGAAATCTAACACCGTTAATGTTAATTTGATGGCAACGACTAACTTAGTGTAACGTTAGCAATATAGAGGACCATATCGTAACTTTTATTACTTAAAGGATCAAATTGAAATAAAAAAAATTAAAATAAATGACCAAATGTGTATTTTAGCTGGATTGAAATTACTGATCAACTTATCCACCTTTATGGGTAACGGTAACCGTTGAGATTAGGGGGAGTGTGGGATTACATAATTTTAAGAATTATGCTATTAAGTAGGAAAATTTTAATGCAAAAACAGACGAAACCATCATTAACTATTCGGAAGAGAGAACGACAACTCTACATCTCCCCTGAGAGAATGACAACTATACATGAGTGAATGTGGTTATAGAGCTTCAAATGCCAAATTGTTATATAAGTTGGTAAGGCCTTTTGTAAAAAGAAAAATCGTAAATCGTACTAATTGTGAGATGGTACAAACATTCAACACTTGTGTATATCTCTCCGTATCTCACTCACAGTATCACTCAATATGTTCTCACACACTTGCTTAGAAGAATAGAGAAAGGAATTGAGAAAGAAATTTTTCACTAAATATGCATCGCATTACTTTATTGATTATCTCATTAGAGTATTTATAAGTCCCACATGGACCACATTTCACTAACAAATGCCATCACTAACCAACTAATACATCAACTAACTCACTAACCACTAAAAGAGAATTACAACAAACTAACACTAATTAGCATTTCTGTAATTTTAAAGTGCTTTGTTACTTTTTTTTTATCAAAGTGCTTTGTTATTTGAAATTGTACTTATGCTCAATTTTTTTAGAAAGATATTATTGTAAATAAGATTTGAAAAGAAAAACGGTTGGACTGCAATTGAATGAAAAAATTTAAAATATTGAAAGAATTTTTTTAAGAACAAAAATATAGGAAGATAAAAATAAATTTGTTAAATTACTCTTTTAGTCTCTCATTTCTTTTAATATATTCAACTTGGTCCCTCTATTTTAAAAATATTCAAGTTGGCCACTTACTTGCCAAACGTTAAGCAATTTGGTCCTTTCCGTTAAGTTGAATAAATTAAAATGTTGGTCCCTTACTTGCCAAAGGTTAAGCAATTTGGTCTTTTCCGTTAAGTTTCACCTTTAAGTTGAATAAATTAAAACAAATGAGGGACCAAATTAAATAAATTAAAATAAATGAGCGACCAAAAGAATAATTTAGGCAGAACTTAAATGTGAAACTTAATGGAAAGGACCAAATTGATTAACGTTTGGCAAGTAAGGGACCCACTTGAACATTTTTAAAATAGAGGAACCAACTTGAATAAATTAAAACAAATGAGGGACCAAAAGACTAATTTAGCCAAATAATTCACGTGGAAGTTATCATCAATTCATTGCTTCTTCTGATTCTGTTCATTCGTGAGTTTGTATTGTTTCTTATATCACTATCCCATAATCGACTTTTAATAGTGATTTTGAGAGGAAATGCGCGAAGATATTTAATAGTGCTTCCCCAAGGAAACACTGTTAAACGATATACGTTTAATAACGTTTCCCCAATAAAACTCTATCTTTACCCCATGTTTTTTTTTTTTAAAAATGCGCTCCAACTTTAATAGCATTTATTCGCGGAAGTGCTATTAAAATATATAGTTTTAATAATGTTTCCTCAATCAAACGCTATTAAAGGAGTCACTAGTCTATGATAGCGTTTTCTCAAGGAAGCGTTATTGATCTTTTCCCTTTTTTTTGAAAATATCGCTCTCCACCTCGTTAGTGTATTAATTTATGTTCTTAGGCCTCTGCTGCGTTTTCTGCTAGGGTTTTCATAGGACTTACTCACATCATTTGACTTCTTTCTAAGAGAAATGTCGTGATTCATTTCCATTATTATGTCTTCCGTAGACAAATCACTTGATTTTTAATATTAATATTCTAAAAAAAAATTCTATCATGTGTCAGGTTGCACAAGTTAAGCCTTATTAATTACTCACTTTCAATTAACTTTGATCAGCTGATTAATCATGATTCTTTGAAAAACAATTATCTTACTCCTATTTATTTTATGGATTCACCTTATAATCTTTCTCTTCCAACCAAAAAATAATAACGATTTCATTCCCACTTTTTTATTCCTAAGCTTCTCTCTCTTCCAAAGACTCTCCTGCAACAAAAGTTGAATATTTCTTTTTTCCTATTAGCCAAATCTTGCACTGCAGCAACAAAAAAAAGTATTGTGACTCCTTGAAGTTTTTTTCTTCATAAAAATGTTTTTTAACTCATGATAGTAGAAAATTATTATATATTATCACAAACATACCTCAATAAAACACATTCTGATCAATATAACAATAGTAGTATCTAATTAATACTAGCGAAACAAAAGGAAACAAAAACATAACAGTAGCAGTATCTAATACTCCGAAACAAACAAAAAGTAATAGATGTTCAGGCGAAGGCTAGGGTGGAAGACTTAGACATGTCTCCAACTATGAGCAGGGGTATTTGTTCAAAAAAATTATTGTTTTCAGTCATTTTATTTTTTTAATTTATAAAAATAACCCCACCACCAAATCACTTACTAACTTCAACATCTCCAGCGAGGCCAAGGATGATCAGAACCGTCGCACCACCAACCTCAACATCTCCGGTGAGGCCACCTTGCGCAGCCACAACGTTGCAGTTCTGCCTCCTAGCGAGGCCACCTTAGACATGTCTCCCACTGTGAGCAGGGGTATTTGTTCAAAAAAATTATTGTTTTCAGTCATTTTATTTTTTTAATTTATAAAAATAACCCCACCACCAAATCACTTGCTAACTTCAACATCTCCAGCGAGGCCAAGGATGACCAGAACCGTCGCACCACCAACCTCAACATCTCCGGCGAGGCCACCTTGCACAGCCACAACGTCGCAGTTCTGCCTCCTAGCAAAGGCTCCTCACCATCAGAAAAATCAGTAGCCCACTACCACATTATCAGTCGTTCTTTAAGATTCAAAATGCACTGTCAAACGCTATTCAATAGCTCTCCTCCGTATGCCGGTCGTCGTCCTTCCGCCATCAAACCCAGCCGCTGCCACGCTATATCTTGTCGCAAGCCCATATCCTCTCCAACCTCGCTACCATCACAAAACGGCTGCGTCGTGATTTGCCATCCAGATCCTGTGAACTCCTTCGTCGCGAACTGTCATCTGCAGATCCAAGCCACCATAGCAGCACCGTCTTGCTCAGAAACCAGATCAAGCTCCTCACTCGCGCGTCCCAGAACGCGCCATCGCAAGTCACCAGTCTCGGCCGCCGTTCACATCGTCGTCGTCCACCGCGCCGCCGAGCGAGCATCCCACTCCCAGCCACGTCTTCCTCCTCCTCTGCGCTTAGCACCCCTTGGTTGCTTGGCTGATGCTTTGTGTCTCTGTGTCTAAATATCTTCTCCATCTCGCAATTTGATTTTTTGGTTTGCTGGTTCCTTTGTTATTTGGTTTGTGCTGGTGTCAAAGAGATTGGAGGAAGGTGGTGGTGGTTGTGAGGGAGAAGGGTGGGGGTCGACGGTGTTGGGTGGCGGACTGAGAGAGAGTCAGGTGAGTGAGAAAGAAATGGGGTAAATTTTTAAATTTAAAAAAAATTAGAAATTTTAAAATAATAAAAAACTTACATAAAAGGACTTGCTCATGATGGGAGACATGTCTAAGTCTCCCACCTTAGCCTTTGCCTAGATGTTTATAGTTGAACAAACAATCTAATTTCAAGATATACTTCAAAATTTTAATCTAAAACTTTAGATGAAAAATCGGAATTAAATTTTGTTGTGCTTGAACTTCCTTCTTCCTCTTTTTTGTCATCGTTGATGGAACGTGATTTTTTTATCTCGGCAAGAGCATTTTCATGAAAACCTTGATGATCATCTTTTCCCGTAGGATCACGACTTTCTCATAGCTTACTTCCTTGAATTTGTAGCATCTGTGACATTTTGGGTTGAAACCAATCCACTCAAAAGATAATAAATCTATTTGTAGTATAGTAAACATATTATTAAAAAGGAATAATTTTTTTTAAGAGAAATAAAAAGGAACAACAATACCTTTTTGCCTGTCAACTGCTGTACTGCGTATGTTATCTATCTGATAAATTAAAAAACATTTTTCTGAAAGAAAAAAAACTTCCAGGAGTCACAATACCTTTGTTTTCTGCTGCTGTTAGAGCTGTCAAAACCGAAGAACTTGGCTCATTTAGGTTGAGAAAAAAACGGATTAATCCAACCCGACTCATATTTTGGTGAGCCAGAAAATAATTAATCCGGTCCGAGTCATCACTGGTTGGTGGATTATGCAGGTTGACTCACTTGAAATTGAAAAAATTTAAAAAATCAATATTAAATTCCAATAATTATTTTCCAGCATTAAAAAACTACTAAAAATTTAAGACATTAATGACTCCCCCAATAATGAAAAACAAAATATTAAAAAACAATTTTTAAAAAAAATAAAAACAAAAGCAATAATTATTCAACTTTTTCAAAGGTAATTATTCAAGGCTTGCAATCCAGCCATCCGCATCAATCAAAAACCAAAAAAGGATCACTTTTTTTTGAAGTAGCA
Organism: Ammopiptanthus mongolicus; assembly: GCA_039655645.1. Taxonomy (NCBI): domain Eukaryota; kingdom Viridiplantae; phylum Streptophyta; class Magnoliopsida; order Fabales; family Fabaceae; genus Ammopiptanthus; species Ammopiptanthus mongolicus. The sequence goes on along the minus strand of CM077349.1, from coordinate 78,608,924 downwards.
CTTGTTTGAGGCAAGAGGGGAAGGTGATTTTGCATTTTATGAGAAGGGGAATGCAAAATCGTTTGCAGATGCAAGCACAAGCGACGACATTTTGACAAGCCGTAGATTCTAGCCCAGAAGCTCCAGCAGCATGGTTGACCACGCATTGCAGTACGGCAATTCTTCACCGGAGTTCATGTCGGTGGCGAAGGAGGTCGAGTGCGATGGCTACCTTGAAGAATATGGAGAATTTGCGAGAACGAAAGACCTCCCTCAGAGGCATCGATGCGAACGACGTTGAGAGGGTGAGACTGTGAAAGGAAGGAAGGATGGACGGAGATTCTGAGAGTTTGAGAGGGTGTGAGGAAGGGAGGAACGATACAAACAACCAAGGTAATTTTTTTTTTTAAATGATGCAACCCGTGAGTTAACCTGACTCACATCGGATCTAACCCGTGTAACCCACGTGTTAAGTAAATCGGGCCAAAATGATCCTAGATAAATGGGAGTTAGATTTTGTCTAACCCAACCCATTGATGAACAGGGTTGACTCACGAATTATAACTCATATTGACAACTCTAACTTATTGTTTGTTTAAGGTGATTTTGGGGGAAGAGAATTGAGGAAGAGGGAAGTGGGAGAGAACTTCCTCACTTCCACTGTTTGGTTTCATATATATCAAGGGGGGAGAGAAAATTTTGGTATGGGTCCCACACAAAAAATTTTCTCCCCTCATCAGGCGAGAGTTCCATGAAAAAATAGAAAAAAAAATTGAGTGGACAATACAATCCTTTATTTTGTACTGTTTAAATATATTATTAGGGGTAAATTTGTCTTTTTAACAAAAAAATTCTTTTTTTTCTCTTCTATTTCTTTCAATCCAAACAACTTAAAAATCTACTCATTTTTTACTCATTCTCTCTTCTCTTTTACTTCTTTCCTCCTTACTTCTTTCCTTCCTACTTCTCTCTTTACCCAAACAAAGCGTAACTGTAATGCAAGACTTGCTAATAGTAAAAAGAAAAAAAGAAACTTTCAACTTTTATTGGGGAAGAGTCTTTGGAATAGAGAGTCGCGTCGACTTAGAAAAGTGGGAATCAAATTGTTATTATGTTTTGGTGGGAAGAGATAAATTATGGTAGGGAGATGAGTCCACCAGATAAAAGGTCTTGTTAATCAGTATTTTAAAGGTATTGATTAAGGAATCGAGTAATAAAAAGTTTTTATTGAGAATCTATTTATATCATTTTTTGGTATGTTAAAGACACAATTTTTCAATAAAAATTTATTTTTTTTAACTTCTTAACCAATATCTTAAGGATACTGATATTTCCCCAAGATAAATAGGAGAGAGATAATTGATTTTTTCAAAGAATCATAATCAATTAGCTGGTTAAAATTAAATAAAAGTGAATAATTAATAAGACTTAACCAGTGCTGCTCTACAACCTTGCCCAGGATGAAAAAGTTGTTCTAAAAAACTGAATAAATGTAAGTAATTATAATTTTTTACAATAAATTAAATTTAAATTTAACCAATTGTTTTTTGTAGAAATAATTGTAGTTAGACAAATAAAATATAGGGTCCCACTCACTTTACAGATCAATTGATTTCATTTAATATATGCTTTTTATCAACCATTCATTTCATTTAATACATGCTTTTTATCAACCATATAAAAGTAGAAATGATGCTATTAACGAATATTTTATGAATATTTTTAAAAAAAATCAAAATAAGTAACTTTCAATTGAAAAATTAAATATATCATTACTTTAAATATTAAATATATTATTTGTAATGAAAATATTTTTCTTACTTTCTTAATAAATATCATAAATATACTCGTTCGTATTCTTAAAAAAAAAAACACTACCAAAAAGTTAAAGCAGAAAACACTATTCATCGAATAACGATCTTGTTACGCACGCGTTTAAAGAGAGAGACATGGCACGTGGTTGCCGGGTTGGACTTTGGTTACGGTCAATATTCAATCTGCACGTGTCACTGTCAACCCACACCCCAACCCTATTCCACAAAAGAAGTAGTGTTCCTGAAAGATTTTTTTTTGTTGACAACATTAAAAGATTTATTAATGAATATATATTTATATCAATTAATCATAAATTATTAAATTATTATAAAATATTTAATTTTTATTTGATTTTAAAAATATTTAATTATTATTATAATTATTTTAAAAATTATATATAAAATAATTTATGAATGATCCATACTATTAGAATCTATTTGTTTTTTCAATGGAGTCTATTTGTCTTTTACGTCCAAAATCGCGTTGAGGTGATTTTATAATAAAAATGACATTTGTATAAAAAAATTCAGTTGAAACTTTTATTTTTGAATTCAAATTCAATAAAAACTTAAAATTTTCAAATACAAGCTTCCACATCCAACAGGATATGAACGTGATTTACGGAGAATCATCACTGTTCTAAACACATTGTAAAATATGTATCGAAAATCGAAATTAAACTCATCATTGAATTTGTCGGTGAAAGTTTGATTGTATCATATAAAATCTAGTTTTGACATTAGACTCAATTAAAATTTATTACATAGCCAAAATTTGGAGTTTCACGATCTTGAGCTTTTATCTTAGATTAAAGATTGAAATCCGTCCTCACAAAAAATCATGATAAAATTTTAATTCCTAAAAAATAAAAAAATATTAATTTAATTCTTAAAAATATAAAATAAGAATTAAAATAATCCCTAACATTAATTAAAATGTCTTTAAAAATTACAATAAAAAAAATCAATTTAACCAAAATATTATTATATTTTTTTTTTTGAGGATCAATTTTAACATTTATTCTCTATCTTATAAATAACTCCATTTAATTTTTTTGCAATAACAATAACAATTTTTTAAAATTATTTTACTATAATATTTCCAAATTCTAAATTTCTAATCATATACTTTATTAAAATTATATTTAAAAAAACAGAATATAATTTATTATTTATTATTTAAAAATTATTTTTTTAATTATGTGTATTGTATAATATCATTTTTTTTTTTTGAAGCAAGATCATATTTTTTTAATATTCCTATTTCCTTGCCAAAGATAGTAGTATGATAAACAACATGTACACGTGTAAAAATGTTATCCCTCTCCACTTTCCTCCTCCATATATTTCCCTTTTTGCTTCACACCCACCCTGACCTCCACTCTTCTTCCCAAATCTCGCCCCGAACCCGAACACCTTATTCGGGTCCTAATTCCGGGCACAATACAGAGACAGTGGTGAGTTTTGAAATTGATCAGTGATGGGAACCGAGAGCCCCGCGAACTACACTTACATGGGACGCAGTTTAACCGAACTCAGCATCAAAGACGACTCTTCTTCTTCTTCTTCCGCTTTTAGCGATTGTAACAGCGACAGATCCGGCGAATTCCCACCCGCTTCTTCTCAAACCCGACGCTTTCTCATCTCTTGCGCTTCCGATAATTCCGACGATCTCATTCGCCAACTCGTCTCCCATCTCAATTCCTCTTCCATCGAAGAACAAAAACAAGCCGCCATGGAGATCCGATTACTCGCCAAGAACAAACCCGAAAATCGTGTAAAAATCGCCAAAGCCGGCGCAATCAAACCCTTAATTTCTCTAATCTCATCGCAAGACCTTCACCTTCAAGAACACGGCGTCACCGCGATTTTGAATCTCTCTTTATGCGATGAAAATAAACACCTCATCGCTTCTTCCGGAGCGGTTAAGCCTCTTGTTAAAGCTCTGAGTTCCGGAACTTCAACTACGAAAGAGAACGCGGCGTGTGCGCTTCTTCGTCTCTCGCAAGCGGAAGAGAACAAGGGTATAATCGGAAGATCGGGTGCTATTTCGCTTTTAGTGAAGCTTCTAGAAAACGGTGCGTTTCGTGGGAAGAAGGACGCGTGTACGGCGCTTTATTCGTTGTGTTCGGTTAAGGAGAATAAGGTTAGGGCCGTGAAATGTGGGATTATGAAGGTGCTGGTGGAATTGATGGCGGATTTCGAATCGAACATGGTTGATAAGGCTGCTTACGTGGCGAGCGTTCTGGTGTCCTTGCCGGAAGCTAGGGCGGCGCTGGTGGAGGAAGGTGGGATTCCGGTGCTGGCGGAAATTGTTGAAGTTGGGAGTCAGAGACAGAAGGAAATCGCGGTGGTTATTCTGTTACAGGTTTGTGAAGACAACGTGGGTTATCGTAACATGGTGGCTCGTGAAGGTGCGATTCCTCCGTTAGTTGCTTTGTCTCAGTCCGTCACCGTTCGCGCCAAACAAAAGGTATTGTTATCAACTACGTCACTCTCGGTTGCTGACGTGGCACTGTGTTTGTACCTGAGATTTTTTCTCGCACGGTACTGCCACGTCAGTAACATTGTAGACTCGGCCACCACCACAAAATTGCAAATTGTTTTAGTGAACATGGCGTAAAGTATTCTCAATGCATTAATGTGGTAATCCTGTATTCATTCATTCAACCTGTGTCAATGTTAGTTTTGTTTCTTTTAATACAACGTGTTTTTTTATGTTTGTCGTATTTGAACACCAATGAAATTAATTCGTTACTTTTCTATTCTGATTTATTGAGCTAAATTCATTCTCTTTTCTTATACTCTTTTTAGATCTATATATAAATAAAAAAATATATATATTTTTTGAATTCAAATATAAGTGAAAGTCAATCAAATCAATCTTATTTAATATTAATATTTTAAAATTATCCTTTGATTAATTATTTTTTTATTTTTCTAAGAATATTATACACTTTCAAGACACAACTTTTAAGAATATTATACACTCTCAAAAAAGGATAGTTTAGTAACTATAATTTATTTTTTACACAAATCAAGACAATTAAACTAATATAATTAATTTTTTTAATACGTGTGAAGTTAGTTTTTTTAGTTTATATATAGGTCCTGAGAGAAAATGAAATTTGACAAATTTTCTTTCCTAACATCTTTAATATTTGAGCATGATTTTGTATATTTATATAAAACATCAGATACTTTTATTTTTATCTAAAATTTCTAGAAATATTAAGATGTACCGATACCACACGTTACTTAAGTTCATTACTTTCTAACTTAATCCTCACTTTGTGAGCAAAGACTTGTAGACGGAATTGTCAGATTAGTTTTATGAATTGTCGTTCTCTTTCATTTTACTTTTAATGCTATAACTATTGTGACTTTTATTGAATGATAAAATAACAAATTTTTCAGCAAAAGTAGTATATAACTTTTTTTCCTTGCTACATTGTATTAAAAAGACATCTTTCTTGCTTTTGTACTCTTACCATTTAAGAATTCTTTAAATTATAAGTATATTATTATCTTAACTTTATGCTTAAAGACTAATTAAAATTGGTTTAGTGAGCATCGCCTCAAGTATTGCATTAGTATGACAATCCTGCATTATTATTATGATTTGATAAAATGTTGCATTATTCTTGTTGGTTGGGCTTGCGAGTATTTTAAGAACGATATTATCATGGGGTTGTATAATGTCGTTTGACAACGATTGAAATTTACAAAACATTGTTTTTTGACTACTTTTTTCGCTTGGTGTTTTTGTTGTTGTTGTTTACTTATTGTTTCTTTAACATGCGAACAGGTGGAGAAACTGATTGAGCTTCTACGGGAACCAAGATCCGGCAACGCCGCTGGCTGTACTAGTATGTCAGAATTGTCACCATAAACCCCAGGAAGCACGCATCATCCCGTGCGTGGTAAATTGAATAAAGCAAATGCGTCCTCAAAGAGAGAGACGGTGAGTGAGTGGGCCCAACTTTGTAAATATCTTTGTAACTGAGAAGCTTTGTTAAGTTCGTGATATATAAATGGTTAAATGATTCCTGTGTGGTCATTTATTTATTTTAATTTATTCAATTTAATTTTTTTATTTTAAAAATATTCAAGTTGGTCCTTTGTCAAACGTTAAGCAATTTCATCATGTGCGTTAAGTTTTATCGTTAAGTTGAATAAATTAAAACAAATAAGGGATCAAGTTGAATAAATTAAAATAAATGAGGGATCAAGTTAAATAAAATATAGGAAGTTGAATAAATTAAAACAAATGAAGAATCAAAAGAATAATTTAGTCAAAACTTAATGGTTAAACTTCACGGAAAGAATCAAATTGCTTAAAGTTTGGCAAGTAAGGGACCAACTTAAACATTTTTAAAACAGAGGGACCAACTTGAATAAATTAAAACAAATGACGGATCAAAAGAATATTGGTATCACAGGTATGTTTTTTTTCATTTTATGAAAACTGTGAATGTGATCGTATCTGTTATGGGATGAAAATCTTTTGTCCCATTTTTCTGTTATATTTCATGTCCCCATCAATAATAATTTATCACTTAATAAAATAAAATCATAACTCATTAATATTTATGCACATCCTCGACCTTTGATTAGTGAGGGATATCGAGACATTATTTTTTAGAACAGCTGAATTTTGGTCTTGTTATGACCCTTTTCCTATGTAATATTTATGATTTATGATATTATTATTTTAGATTTAATTGATGTATATTATTTTGGATTTAGTTTATATATATATGGTCAACTTTTTATACGATCAATCAATTATAATTTGTCACATAATTAAAATTGTTTGACTTATTATAATTACTTTAATAGTCACACATAAGTGTTGGAAGTAGTTAATTCAGTTAGTGGCAGTTAAGTAGTTGTTAAGAGTGTAACAACTTATTTTTAGGAGTTAATGAGTAAGTTGGTCCATGTGGGATTGCAACTTAAGTGTATAAATACAATAAAGTGCAATGAATAAAAGTATGATGTATATTCAGTGAAGTTTAGTGTGTGCATACACTTTTTTCTTTCTCATTGTTTCCTTTGTTGCGATACTGTGAGTCTGTGAGACTTGAGTGTAATCGCTGCTAATTGTTCTTGCTTCAACATTTGGTATCTGAGCTTTTTTTCGTGAGGGACATGTGTCAGCTTCTTGCCATAGCTGCTAAGTCTAATGGGAACTTTCCAACATCGTAACTGGTTCTTCATGGCAAGAATTTTGAAGAGTGGGTGGTAAAGATGGGAGTCATCTTTGGCTTCCAGGATGTGCTGGAAATTGAGAAGGAAGAGATCAAAGATGAGAAGGGTAGTGCCACTAAGAAGAGAGACTATAAAGCTCTCTTCATCCTTCACCAATGTGTGGACTCTTCAAATTTCCAAAAGATCTATGCTGCCAAGACTGCCAAGGACGCGTGGGACATCTTGAATCAGGCATATGGAGGTGTTGATAAGGTTAAAAAGGTGAATCTTCAGTCACTTCGTAGACAATATGAGCTATTGTCAATGATTGCTCAAGAGTCCATTGCTAAGTATATCACCCGCATCCAGGTATTGGTGAATTCAATGAAAACTTGTAGTGAAATGTTTTCAGATCAACAAATAGTCGAAAAGATTTTAAGAACCTTGACCCCTCTATTTGACCACACAGTGGTGGCAATTGAGGTGTTCAAGAATCTTGAAACTATGAAGGTTGAGGAGTTGCAGGGGTCCTTGGAGGCACATGAATAATGGCTGAATGAAAGAAGCAGTGACAGAAATTCTAAGCAAGCTCTTCAAGCTCAGAGCAGTAGAAGGAGTTCAGATCCTCTCCATTTAGGGGGTAAATGGCAATCTCCATTTAGGAGAGAGATAGACACAAAGAAAGATTTATATTTTAAACCCTTTTTTTATTTAAAAAAAAATAAATCATTGAAAAAAATATGTGTCTATCTCTCTCCTAAATGGAAGGAAAATGGAGAGAAAAAAATGAAGAGGATCTCCACTCCAGTAGAACGGGTACTGGCAGTGGAAGAGGGTGGAAGAGCAAAGGAAAGAGCAAGAGCAACAAAGAAAGAAGTGATGATAATTCTGGTCAAGAAGATTATAATCTTGATCAGAAACAAGGTGATAATTCAGGCAAGAAAGGAGGTGGCAGGAAGTGGAAGGGTAAAAGAAAGTTTGACAAGAATAAAGTGCTATGCTTGTCAAAGATATGGCCACTTTGCTGATGAGTGCAGGAACAAGGTTTCGAATAACAAAGATAATCAAGAAGCAAACACTGTTGTTGGTGAAGATTCAGATCCTGATCAAGTTCTCCTCATGGCCACTACCAAATCAGATTGTGCAAATTCTGGTTCTTGGTATCTGTTGAGTCTCCAAAATGTCTGATGTGCATTTACCTTAGTTTTGATGAGATTAAAACAGTTATTCAATGATTTAATTGAACCCGTCTGTGGTGTTTAACTCGTCTACTTAGTGTGCAGATTAAAACATTAAGTGTCTATATGAATTGTTCACTCGTCTGAACTTGGATAAGTTCACCCGTCTGAACTAACTTAAGTTCACACTTTTGAACTAACTAAGGTTCACTCATCTGAACTAAGATAAAGTTCACTCATCTGAACTAGCTAAGGTTCACTCGTCTGAACTAAGGAAAGTTCAATCCGTCTAATGAAGTCTTCAACCGTCTGATCAAAGGAAGACTCACCCGTCTAAAAGACTACGCAACTAACGTTATTCTCTTTATTAAGAGTCAACCCGTCTAATGAAGTTACTTACCCGTCTGATGATTAACGTTGAAGAATATATTGGATGAAAGCCGTTTCATCTCTGAAAAGGAACTTCAACAAAGTGCTTTGCCTGAACACTACTGCATCTTACACCAAAAGGGAAAGTCTTCCCGCTGCTAACAAAAAGCACGTATACAGACCTGCTGAGACCAAAGGTGTATCAGAAGTCCTTATCACTCTGATGAAAGAGAACAAGCGAAGTTCCCTATGCTTTAATGGCTGACCAGAACGACTCTATTGCATTTATTGAGGATCTGCAAAAAGCCAAGCCTTCAAACATTGTGTCTAACGGCTTTAAAATCTTGAAGCCTATTTAATGAAGAAGACTTTGAAGATTCAAGCAAGAGAAGCCAAGTGAAAAGAGAAGAGAACGAACAAAGCAATCAAAGAGCAATTACTCTGTGCATTAATATCTTCATTCTTTCATTATTTATTCTTCAATCATTTGAAGTTATTACGCAGTCTTTTAGAACTTCACATTTAATACACTCGTTTGAGTGTTTGTGAAAGACTTGCAAATTATAATTTACTTTACAACTTCTCTCAAACAATACCCGTCTGAGCCTGGAGAGGCTAGGTGTGCAAACAATACTCGTCTAGAGCCTGGAGAGGCTAGGTGTGCAAACAATACTCGTCTGGAGCCTGAAAAGGCTAGGTGTGAAAATAATATTTGTCTATCCTGTAACCTAAATCAGTTATAGTGAGAAAACTTGGTGCTGCCAAGGACGTAGCCTCATTGTTAAGGGGTGAAACAGGATAAAACCTGCTGAGTGATCTCTCTCTTTCCCTTAACTCTTTAGTTTGATTATTTATCTTAACTATCATCTACCTAAAGGGATTTATAATTGTGTTTATCAAACCTATTTTCATCTTGCATGATTGTGTGTTTTCTATAAAAACCTTTAGACGAGTTATTAGTCTGATTGACCTGTCTAAGTTTACTCGTCTATTATCACCCGTCTGTGCTTGCGAAAAAGTTTCTTAATTCCGCATAAATTTGTCGAACACTATTCAACTCCCATTCTAGTGTTTGCATCTGTCTATTTCAGTATCTTAACATAGGATGCTCGAATCATATGACTGGTAAAAAAGGTTGGTTTGTAGAACTGGATGACTCAGTGAAGAGCAATGTCAGATTTGGGGTTACTCTCCTACTTTCTTGGTATGAAATTTGTAACTACAAGAGATGGAATTTTGCTGCATCAAAGAAAATATGCTGCAGATATTCTATAGAGATTTCATATGAGTGACTGTAACCATGTTGCAACACTAGTGGAGACCAATCTGAGGCTAGACAAAGGAGATGGAGAAAAGCATTTGATGCTACCCTCTACAAACATATTGTTGGTTCCTTGAGATACCTGTGTAACAGTAGACCAGATTAGTTGGAAATATATATATATATATATATATATATATATATATATATATATATATTTAAAAGAGTGAATAGAGGTGGAAATTAATCTATAACTATTTAGGGAAAATTAATCTATAACATTAATCTATAATGTACTCTTTGAAAGAGGGAAAATTAGTTGTTCAGTCGCATCAACGAATCCTCAATGTTTCATTTGTTTGCAATCTAAGAATTATGAATTGATGTGTAGATGAACCATACGTTGACTATCCCAATCCTAAACACAAAGGTTGTGTTTGTATCCACATTGAGCAACTGACGTTTCCCAATGCAACATTTTCTTACCCTCACGTTAGATTACGTTGGGCTGAAAAATAATTACAACATTGCCATCTGAAACTTAAGTTTGCAATGTAAAATGTGCAAACAAATACACTCAAAGTGATTGAAGGAAAATAGATATCTCTAGTGATGAAAAATAAAAGGCATATAGCTAGGGCAATGTTATATTTGTATTTAAATAATAATCATGTGACTTTTATTTTAATATATTTTATTTTATTAACCAATGATATATTATATGCATAAATTTTAAAAATAATTAATATCAAATATCAAATATCAAATATTTTTTTTGATAGAACAATATATAATTAAATACCAAGATAGAAAACTTTTATACCATATTATATTAAAATTCACACTTAATCAACTTGTGGTTGGTACGGATGGTAAGAGATTCAGACATCTTATGCAAGTGATTAGGGGTTTAACTTCTGATTTTTGTATATGGAGAAAATCTGATTGGAAGGAGAGAATCTACCTTATGTGCACAACAGGTCCTTCGACTGAGATTAATAACTATTAATGATGGTAAATATTTGGTATCTATATGATGATTACAAAAAGTATATATATATATATATTAAAATTCACATTTCACAGTCACAGGTAGTGTCATCATTTCTGGTGAGTTTAAATTACAACTGTGCCAAAAATAATGAGCAACGAAAAAAATCAGCCTCCGAAATTGACCGCTTCAGTTATCAACTAAAATCTAAATTCAGACCCATTTGCCATGTATTTATTAGGTGTACAAATGTCAATGAAACGACTAAAAATTGTGAATAAAGTTATTTTAAAGTGAACTTCAGTGTAAAATAAAAAAATAAACTCTCAATTATCTAAAATAAATTGAAATTTTAATGTATTTTAATTAGGTTAAAATAATAATTGAATTCTTATAAGTGATATAGATTCTTTATTTAATCTCTTTATGTAAAAAATTTGGAAATAAGTCCATATATATATAAACGTTAGCAAATTTGGTCCCTATATGTGCAAACGTTAGCAAATTCGTCGCTGCCGTCAACAAATTGATCTTTATACTTGACATAAATTTTTGATTTGATCCCTAAACCTAAAAAAAATTAAATCGGTATTTATATGTACAATCGATAATAATTTTGTCTCTCCGTCTATCAAGGAGCTCGGAGCCAATTAAAGATTCTTTCCGTATTGAATATTTTCTATATATATTATATCAATATATTTCTTTTATGAAGAGTAAAAACTGTATCATTTGGTTCGTAAATGATTTTATATTCTGAGATTATCCAAGTTGACTTTTAATAAAAGAAATAGATTGATATAATATATAAAAAAACAATCAATACAAAAAGAATTTTTAGTTGGGTCCACGCTCTTTGGCAGACGTAGGGACCAAATTATTATCAATTACATATATATGAACTAATTTAATTTTTTTTTTCAGGTTTAGGAACCAAATCAAATATTTGTATCATGTATAAGTACTAATTTACAGATGGCGAAAATGAATTTACTAATATTAGCACATGTAGGGACCGTATTTATTAACATTTACATATGTAATGACTCATTTTCAAATTTTTTACGTATATGGATTAAATGAAGAATATATATCATGTATAAAGATCAAATTATTACTTTAATCTTTTAATTAATTAAAAGAGTAAATACATTTTTAATGGGTCACTTTATACTTAAAGTTATTTTAGAGTAGTTTCCTTAAAAAATAGTGGATTATATTTCACTCTTAAAGCGGAAGTTGCGGAATCCACCAACACATAAAGCACAGTAATTTCATCACTATGATTGTGCGGGTTATAAGTTACTTTGGCATGTTGTGGACATTCCAACTGAATTCGTGTACCTTCCACCTTGTGTGCAACGTGGAACTTAAGAGAAAAGCAAATATGTTGGTATTATGTGAACTAAAGTCACTTTACTGCTTTCAAAGAACTTGGTTTGAATCCTCTTGTTTCTCCAAACCATGATTTGACAGGGGAAAAAAGCCACAAAATGCAATTCACATTTGTCTTCTCATTTAACTACAAAATTTTAATACTAGCTTTTGTTAGTGTTCTATTAGTAAATGATAAATGTAATTCACATAACTAGGCACACTAATATAAGTGGTAAAGTTGTGTTACAATGACACTATATCAGTATACTTTGAATCATCTCGCAGCCGTTTCAATATTTATTGAGACCTAAAACAAAATCTGAAATGAGACCTTTTTAAAATTAATAAAAATATTTAATAAATAAGTGATTTTTATAAAAAGTGATTTTTATCACTATTAATAAACACAAATTAACTTCTGTTTTAAATAATTTTTTTTAAAATAATCAATTTTGATACAACATATAAATCACTTTTTAAATCTTAAACAAATGGATATCATTTTAAATTTTTTTTTTTTGGTGTACTGATGTCATTTTAATTGTTTTTAACTTCCTTCTCATTTATTAGTTTAATGTTATTTAAATAAAATAAAGAAATTAAAAGGTAAATTAATATATAAAATTCTGAACGAGAGTTTACAAAACATATAATGACAGATAGCTCAACAATTTCTTGCACAAGGCCTTTTAATCAAGTTGCAGTTTACAAAATATATAAGGTTTTGGGTGAGGCCTAAAGCATGGGCTTTAGAAGCTTCACCCTCGGGTTGGCTCTGTCAATCCGTTTCTCCACTATTGTTATCTGTAAATATCAAATTTTATATGAGGAGATATGTTTAAATATCAAATTTGTCTTCTGATTTAACTACAAGTTTAAAACTACTAGCTTTTGTTAGTGTTCTATTAGTAAATGATAAATGTAACTCACATAACTAGGCACACTAATATAAGTGGTATAGTATAAAGTTGGGTTAGAATGACACTGCCTCACTATAATTGAGACACACTCCTAAAAGAACATACAAGATTAGTGGTTCTAGTATACTTTGAATCAACCTGTTTCTCTAGTATTCTTATCGGTAAAAAGATGGGTAAATGGGCAAGACTAAGGTACTTCAACCAATAGGTTGAAGATTGATCCTCCAACAATTTGGACCATTGATTAAATGATTAAAAAATTTAAAGATTAAAAAAATGAATAAATCAATGGCTGATAATGGTTTGGAGGTTATGGAGGACCTTACTGGTTGAGCATACCTCAATTGATATGATTAACATATCTTTAATAAGTGTGATTACTTCAGATATGTGATTTAGTGATATGCGATTGTGTTTTATTTGTACTTCTTGAACTTAATTTTTTTTTTGTAGATTTCCTGTATTACATATTTTTTTGGTACAACGAAGGCAAAAAACCAAAAACTAAGACCATCTCCAATGCAAAAATCATGTTTTGGTTCTTAACTACTTTTAAGTGGGTCCAAAAATGTCACATAGGATTTAAGGAGCACCCACTATTTTTTTCTCCAATGCAAAAATCATCTTTGGGTTCTTAACTTACTTTTAATAGGACCCACATCTCTATACTTTTATTTAAATTTATTTTTATTTCAAATTAAAATATTAATAAATTATATATATATATATATATATATATATATTAATTTAAAAAAATTAAATACCCAATTTTTATCTCTTTGGTTATTTTTTCAACCATTCTTTTGGAACCATTCTCTTGACCCAGCGTATTATTATTTTTCCAAGTTGGATCAATATCCCAATGCTTGGTTCAATGTCCCAACACGTAATATCTCTTGACCCAGTGACCAATGTATTATTTTCCAACGTTGGTTCAATATCACAAAAAATTTCACTCCCACCCTCCTCACCCTTCTCTGCTTAATCAAATTTTCTCCCCCTAATCCTCGATCACTCCCCCCCTCTCCCTCCGCCGTTGCACGCAGCCGCTCATCTCTTGGCTGAGAATCACAAACACCTATATTGGGGAGATTTGAAGCGGTACAATGCGGTGGTTCCGGCGAGATGGCAGCGACGTCAGCGGCGGTGCTAACCTAGACGACGAGACGGTGGTTTTTTGGTTTGGGTTCTGTTGATCTGGGTATTTGATTTGTGGGTATTCGACATTGTCGTTTTAATTCTTTGTGATTTCTGGGTATTTTGATTTTTATTGCATTTTCAATTCTTTATGGTTCAATTTCTGATGGTGCAATTTGTGAATTCTTAATTTTTGTTATTTCCCTCTTTTTGAGTTTGGCTGCTGAAAAATTATATTTCAATTCTTCGTTCCATAGAATGAAGACTTATGGATAAACGGTGCACATAATTTGCCAACCAATCTGCAACTCTATTTCCTTCACGTAAAGCATACGTGATCCTAATACTCCAAGCACGACAAACCAACAACTAAATAAATGGCACCAAAGGAGCACAGAGTGTGTTTAGCCACAGTCCCCAAGAACCAACTAGATCACTGAATATGAGTCACATTCCACCCAAACCTTAGATATACCCTTCTCCCAAGCCATCATAAGAGCAGTGTAAATTTCCTATAATTCAGCAGAAATAACAGATGAGCCTCCTAGAGTCCGGGCAAATCCCACAAGCCTAATTAGATGGAAATTTCTCGTACATAACCAAAAAAACATACAGTATACCTTTTGTTGACTTCTCTACCACTTTTGACAAAGCAATAAATATAGTTTTTTTAACACTCTCAGCTAACATTAATGTATAGGTTTTGCTAGGACAATGATTAAAGAATTAAAAAAATTAAATTATTATTAAAAATTAAATATATATAACTCTTAATTTATTAAATACACCTCTTTAACATCATGTTTCAATAAAAACTTACTTTGTTTTTTATTCTATTTCTTAACCATTACCCTACCCAATTTGAAAAAACCATTCAGCTTCCGAGTTCTCAAGTTGCTTTAAAGTTTAAAGTAGATAAGCCGAACCAAATATGATTGAAACTATATACATCTTAACTCACTCTCTTTCCTTTTTGTTTTTTAATCAAACTTTAACTAAAGCTATGTAAACAGGCATCTTGTGACTTTTCTAAAGTTGTCGCAATGTAAGTTCGATGACAAAATTTGTTGAGGAATGAAGTTTAAAATATTGGTTGATAAAAAAATTTCACACAATTTTTTTAATAAAACGTTCACGTGAATTCCCATCAAGCAAGAAAACATTTGCTCACAATTATTATAAATATAGTATAAATTATACCTGTGCCGATATTTAAACTTAAAAAATTGTAATTTGGTCATTAGGATAAGATTGTTTTGAAATTGATCTTAAACTGAAAAAGAGTACACAACATCTTTATCAGAATTTGAAGAATATAAGTCAATGAGGGTGAAAATAAACAAGAAATTTCAACATTGATTGAACTGAAGAGGCCAAAATCTTATGGGTTTTTTTACAAACCCTGTATCACATTTTAGGCTTCGAAACAATGTGCTCCTGTGTAGTGTTATCAGATATATCTGTAGGAAGCCCAAGCTGGATTTGGATGATGGACCAGGCCCAGTCATGAGCTGACATTGATCATGATGATAATGTAAAGGACGAAGAAGAGTTGACCAAAAATTTAAAGATAAAGGACAAAGTGGAGGTTTACTAAAAATGAAAGAAAAAAACATAACAAGTGATTAATTACGGAAACCCAGCATTTATTCAAAGATCATCAATCTAATATCCGATTCTCAAGTAGGACAAGAATCCAATACCCACCTAAAAAGGGTGTTCTTCGCATTAAAATAAAAAAAGAAAATAAGTTGTGTTTTTTTATTTTTTATCAAAAGGGATGCTTATAAGAAGTCTTAAAGGGGAGTGGAAAAGAGAAAAAGGTAAATATAAAATGACGGAGCGTATTGCGATGATTTGAACTCACACTTACAACTCATGTCCTACGGTTTAAACAACTGAGCTAACTCAAGGTATTAACTAATGAAATTTTAATTAAGGAAAAAGACAGAAAATTACACTGCCAATTAGCGTTAGGGTGTGTTTGACAAATTGTGTTCTTTTCTTGATTTCTTCGGCTCTGTTGCAGTTCTCCAAAAAAGTGGTCATAGTTTAATTACATATATTATATTGTAATTATTATACAAATAAAATAGATTTTTTAAATGATCTTAAGTCGCAAGGTGAATTAAAATTGTCAAATATTTTTTAATTAATAGTGAAAGTTATAAAGAACATACATAATTACTATTTTATCTCCATCAAAAAAAGTTGCCAAACATCCAAAGTAATTTTTTTTTTTAAAAAAATGAAGACAACGAATTTGGAACTCAATTGACACCGGACGGATTTGGATCCTCTCATATGTTTATCTTATGTTTACTCATGTGTTTTTTTTTTTGTTTGAAACTCACTGTAATTAGGATCTTTGGCTCCCCAATGAATTCCCGGGATGTTCCCATAGCTTCGAACATTTGGCCCGGCTATAGGATTATAGGAATAATCCTCGGTTCGATAACGACGGATGTCCGATTTTTTATACATGGGATTAGGCTGCCTACCAACTGGGCGTTTACTCACATGTTATGAGAGAAAAAAATACAACAAATTTAATGGACCCTACGGAAATAATAATGAATCCTACTATTAGTTATTTTTATATCTTTCTCTCATAAAAAGAGAAAAAAACATTAGAGAATCCAAATCGGGACGGGCTAATGTTTTCAATACTTGAGAATGTTCCCCTACCTAAATAACATGCCATACCATAGAATCTTCAAGATTTATAATATCAAACACCTAATTTAATATGCCCTATTTAAAGGAAAGGGATATATTCATATAATAATAAGTCAAAATTGCTTATATATTAACAGTGTGGCCTTTAATTATATTATAATAAGTCAAAATTGCAGTTACTCACATGCTGCTATGTATATATTTGATCAATGTGAATTAGAATAATGCTGTGAACTTGCGACTTTTAATCAAATTACACTCTACATTTGCCACTTTAACCACGAGTGGGGTAAATGAATATTTTGGGTTAAAGTTTTAGTTATTCTCCCTTTCCCCTTTTGTTCAAAGAGACTTATTAAAGGTAAAAGACATTGCAAAATGAATAATAGAGAGAGCCGCACTAGGAAGAAAGAACCAACAAGAAGTGAAACAAGGCCGAAGTCCATGACTAGGTGGGCCAGTCATGTCGTGGATACTAGAGAGAAAAACATCATATTTATTCTCGTGATAGCAAAAACATATATAAAACGCATGTCAGTTTAGACTTTAGTGGATCAGCCATTGTAAAATTTGTTTAGTGGATAAGCCATTGTAAGATGAGAAATGATTCTTGTACAGAATAGGGATATCAATATAATGTCCTTTTATCTTTTTATATATTTTAAAAATGTGTAAATATAAAAAAGATAAAAAAAATAAATAAAAGATATATACAAACATATATGATATCCAAATTTGATGTTCAAAAAATACAACTACTTCAAAATTAGGAGGAAAAAACTGTCGTATTTAATCATCTTCTTTCTTGTCAGTTGTCTGACGCATGAAGATACTGTCATCGGAGTATGTACTAGAAACATAAGCCAGGAAGGAACGAGAAATTAGATCCTCTTCACTTTTTTGACGAGAGAACAAAATATAAGAAAACTTGACTTTTACACTTTATTATTGTCCTTATTTTTACTTTGATTTTTATATTTCTTAGATCAACCTTTATAATTATAATTACTTTTAAATAATAATTTTTATTTTCCATTATAACATTATTATAATTTATTAAGATACAAGTATCTAACACCTTCACATGTTGATATTCTATATTTTTGGAGTAATCATGTTTTGAGTATAAAATATTATCATCATAAATAATAATTAATCTTTATTGACTTCCCTCTCCCAATCATATTTAATCATACACAAATCAAAAATTAAATCTTTAATCACTTGTTTCAAGGGTTCTAACACTTTATCATTTAACCAATCACATGTTGATTTGATATTCTATATTAATCAAATAAGTAAATAAAATAAAAATTTGTATAAAATATTTATATTTATAAAAACAGTTCAAAAAATAAAAGCAAATGTTCCAAATTAAAAATCAATGTAAACTGTAGACATAAAAAAAAAGTCAATCCAAAATTCCAAAGTCTCAGAACCAAACTCCACATGTTATTCGCCAGGTGTCCACATTTATAGCCTTTCGTACAGTTTCTTCCTTTTTCTATGCTAGCTAGGCCCTAGTAGGCTTCTAGATTTAACTACTACGAAGCATCGAGCCACGCCACGCGCCAGCAACCCGCACGCGCTACTGTGATGAAAGAGCTACATGGAGCTGGCCAGCCAAGTAAGAAGGAGCACTCAGGTGCGGAAGATGCCCCTCCGTATCGAGCCACAGCACGGTGCTCCGGCCACCGAGGTGCTCCTCCATGTAAGTCGCAACCGTTGGCGGAACAGAAACATCCCTTGCAGTCTGCATAATACAACACGGAACCTTAACCAAACCCAAAATCCCTCTCAGGTCGCTGGTGAAAACAGTGCGCGACACAAACAGAGATATGTCAGGCCTCATGTTGAACAAAGTTCTAGAGAATTCTTGAACCGCCGCAGGAACATCGGCACCGACAGCCAGCGGAGCAAACCCGTTGACCCAAGCTTCATAGTTTGCTTCCATTGCTGAGAACACTTGCTCAATCTCCCCCTCCTCGAACCCTCCATGGTAATCCTTATCGTTCAAGAATCTAAAAATTCAACCATTCCTCACCATGCATTTATTATCAAAGTAATCATATCGTTGCATTAGTGAAAAGCTAATTGTATTGTATCTTGTATTGTATTTCATTTTTTTTTCAAGTTTGTGCTTCCATCATAATGAACTAAAAATGCCAATATAAATGATAATTAAGTATGTGTTTGGAAGTAATTAATCTACAACTTGTCCTAAAATTATATCACCATATCAATTAACGAAATTTAAAAACCTTTTTGAAGTGGTCAAACAATAATTTAGTTTTCATTGTTAATATCAGAAGAAGCTAGATTGATTAGGATTTTAGATTAGATTAATTAATATTTAACAAATTCATATAGAGATTAATTTCAGAAAATAAATTAGGGATTTATTAGTGTATTTGGTCTCCAAATCCAAAACTTTTCGGGCAACAACCTTTTCTTTTTTTGTGGCATACCAATGGAAAGACCAAAAACGCTGAGTTGAACCTTCCAGCAACAAACCAAACACAACTTAAATTATAATTAAAACTAATTATATCACTTTTAGATATATTGAAATGAATATATTATTACTTTCATTGGAATATTGTTACCTTGGAGAGGCTCCGATGAGGATGAGCTTAGAGAAGAGTTCAGGGCGGCGAATGGAGGCAAGCATGCCGATCATGGCGGAGATGGAGTGGCCGACGTAGGCACAGCTAGTGACACGGAGGGAGTCGAGGATATTAAGGAGGTCGTCGACGTAGGCGTCGAGTGTGGTGTAACGGCGGTAATCGAAGTAATCGGGGTTGACGCTGCCGGCGCAAACGAGGTCGTAGAGAATAACGCTGTAACCGCGGGTGAAGTAAGGGAGAACACGCTGCCACGCGGATTGGTCCGTGCCGAAACCGTGAGCGAAGACGAGGTACTTGTCGCCGGAACCTTCGACCCGGACATTGAGTGCTTCTAAGATGGAAGTGCCCATGTTGTTTGGGGAATCTAATGAGAGAGAGGAAGGTGTGTGGGAGTGATGGAATTAGAAAGGGGTGTGTCTGTGTTTGGGGTTTGGTTTTGAAAGGTTGGGGTTGGGGTTGGGGTTGGGGTGGGTTATCAATATCAACAGTTCTATTACCTCTTTGATTTTTCTCCTCACTGCTATTCGTTTCTTTGGTTGGTATTTATAATAAGTAATAACTGCCACCACCAGTGTTACTATCGTATCTAAATCTAAGAGATGTCAAAACTATGGAAGCCACCCGAACCGAGTTGGTCTATTTTGATGATGAGTTTTGAGAGTTGATCGATTCGGCTCAATTAATTAAGAGATTGTTTGGAATGGCTTTTCTGTGATGGTATAGCCGATCAGAAAGTAATCTTTTTCTTTTATGTAAAATTATTAATAAAGATCTTTTTTTATATCATTTTATATTTTTTAGTTAGTTCAAACGTTAGTTTTATCAAACACTTTCACAAAAAATAAATTAGTTCATCCGTTATTTATTATAAATTATCTAATCTATTAATAACTAATTTTATCAAAC
This sequence comes from Ammopiptanthus mongolicus, assembly GCA_039655645.1. NCBI lineage: Eukaryota > Viridiplantae > Streptophyta > Magnoliopsida > Fabales > Fabaceae > Ammopiptanthus > Ammopiptanthus mongolicus. Next base: position 78,588,493 of record CM077349.1, on the reverse strand, counting down.
AAATTTTAATTCTGTTGCTTCAATGAGTTAGAAGAGTAAATAAAAAATGAGTAAATAAAAAGTCCAAAAATACAAAATTGAAAGAGAAACAGTGACTTAACAAGTACAGAACACAAGAATATATTGACAATAAAAAAAAATAAATATGAGAAATTCTAAAAAAATTATAAATTTGGATTCTTATTGCTAGTTCTAAAGATTTTTTTACTGACGAGTCACAACAATTGCACCTATCAAAAAAGATAAAAGAATTATTGAAATAAGTTTAAGCCCAGCTTAAAGTCACGATTAAACACCGAGAAAATCTAGCCACGCAGCACACCATCACCAAGCCACCACCGCACATCAACCATGCCTTTCATGCCATTGGCCACCACCGTACATTACACAGCCATGACCTACCGCTCAGCCGTGCCAGTAAACCCACTATTGTAGCATAGTTGCCTTGAAAGGATAAATGGAAAATTTAAAATTTCAATTTATTTATGAAATAGATATTAATAAAATTGTATAATTACAATTCTATAATGAGAAATGTTTCATGGACAATAATATGATATCTTTTTTTTTTATATATTTTTTAAATATATATATATAAATAAGATAAAAAATAAATGAAAAATAAAAATAAAGAGATATGATATCATATATAATGGCTAAAATCTAACGTTCAAATAATATAACTATTCTACAATTTATTTATAATTTTATTAATAATATAAAAATATTTACATTTACCATACTTATTTTGTTATTAGTAAAGTATTATATTCCATTTTTGTTGTTAATGGTGTTTCATTATTCAGTTATGTAGAAGTATGACTCTGAATACTCTGTCCTGTATTATAAGAAAACATAATTCTAAAATATTTCCCAAACAAAACAATATGGCAGTTAGTCTAATGAATTCGTATGATTGATGGAAAGGGCAAACTAATTTGCAAAACAAATGGTAGATTTTTAAGAGGGACGAAATGACGCTGATATGACCTTTGTCACGCCTAAATATCTGTACGAACGCAGGAAATTCGATCCCAGACTTTTGACTTCTGTAGCCCGTGCTTATTATTATAATAATAATAATAAGTGCTTATACAGGAAGAAAGGGTGGGACTCGGGGGACTTCCGGTATGATTTCAGCGAAATTTCGAGCATTACTAGTAAAAAGGCTTAATTGTTATTTTGGTTATCGGGATGCTATCACTGTGTAATTTTGATTCCTTGATTTTAATTATGGGGAAAAGGAATCGTGTGGTACAATTTTAAATTTAATGGGTGAAATTTTTTATGTTGTATTTATAGCTTTTCTTTTGTTACAAAATAAAATATTTTTAAAGGTTTAAATTATATATAATTTTGTGATAACTGTAAAGAATCTCAATCCTTAATTATGCTAATTGGATCTATTTTTTTTTAATAAGAAAAGACATTAATTCATTCAAATTGATAGAGTATATCGATGACAATACAGTCCAAAATTGCTAAATATCGAAGAGGATGAAACTGCGAACAAACTCACAGCATCCAGGTTAAAAGCATAATACAGCAAAGTCAAATTATCTATAAAAGTGACACCATCAAAGTCACCGGAATACTCATGCTTCCGGATCTGTAGCATTGAGACCCGAATCTTGATCAAATCTGTGATGGATCGAAGCAGATCTGTCAATCTGAAACAAACGAACATCGCACTACGACAGGAATCAAACAACACTGTACTAAGACGGGAAACCAAACAAAGCCACACCAAGACTACAAAGAACAAGGGAAAAAAACACAAAAAGATCCAGATCTATGTGAAAAACTCACACAAAAAAACCAGATCTATGTGAAAAAATCACTTGTGGAAAGAAAAGAAGAGAAAAAGTAAAGTAAATAGGTGGTTTTAGGCCCAAATGGTCCAAAACCACCCCTACCACCGTCTGTGAGAGTGTGAAGGAGACGAGAGAAAGAGAAGTGATTTTCTTAGGGTTGTATTTTGTGAAAGAGAATATGTCAATTGGATCTACTAAATATTATGATTGTGTAATTTTAATATATTAAGTTTCAATTGCACCAATTGGATTATTTAGGTATCACGATTGTATAATTTTAGTCTCTCTCAGATATTACGATTGTGCAATTTTTAAAGTCAGTAGCCTAGATAACACCTGATTTGACACTTAGTGAGGTTAACCAATTGGGTTCTTTAGGTATCACGATTGTATACATTTGGTTTCTCTCAGATATCACGATTGTGCAATTTTGAATGTCAGTAGCCTACATGACACCTGATTTGACACTTAGTAAGGTTAGCTTGACAGCTCACATGACATTCTTCTATGGTAATATTGACACCTCACACACTTTAATGGTCACATATACATCACACAAATATAGGGTATGATGTTTCTATGTAAAGGACATCTGTGTCGTCCAATCCGTCTCTAAATGCAGGTTGAACCCTTAATTTATGAAGATGCAGAAATGTCCTTTGCAGAAAAACATTGGACTTCTATACTTACGTGATGTACATGTGATCATTAAAGTGCGAGATGCCAATGATTAGCTGTCAAACTGACCTCGCGAAGTGTTAAATTAGTCTTATGTAGGTTACTTGCATTAAAAATTTTATGACACCGTGACAGAAAGACCCGATGGTAACAGAGGAGATATTTTGGACATCCAATTGACGCAATTGGAACCTCGGACACCAAAATTGTACAATCGTGAAATGTGGAGGACTCACTTGGCGTAACTGCAAAAACTAATCCCTCTAAGCGGGTAGGACCACAAGGACGACAAAGCTCTCCCTCAAAAGTTTTAACGTTTTTTCATTCATAGGACTTGAATTCGAATTCGAGATCACTGGTTAAGCAGGAAGAGACTTGTGTCATCTCATCCAAACATTCTTGGGTTCTTGAAATAACAAAATATGAAAGGATAAAAAAAATAACACAATTTGAAGACGGGGGTGGAAATATATGTAGCAAGTTGGGTCAAGTGTTTTTTTCCAGTTATTTTTCATGAGTTAAAAAAATCAAACTCAATGTTAGAGATTAGTCATTCAAAAAAGATAGAAAGAAATAAAAAAAAAAAGTGAAATAGGTTGATTGGTCCTATACGTTTATTTTAATTTTTATATCGGTTCCATAAGTTTTATTTTTTTTAAATTGGTCCTACACGTTATATTTCGTTTCTTCATTAGTTCTTTCCGTCAATTTCGACTTAAAGCCGTCAGTTTTGACCTGACGTGACTATGATATTTGTGTTACACGTGATTTTTAATCTGACGTCGTAAGGTCGAAATTAATGGAAAGGACTAACGTGAAAACGGAACATAACATATAGGACCAATTTGAAAAAAATAAAACTTATGGTATCAATGTGAAAATTTAAATAAACATATAAAACCAATCAACCTATTCTGCTTAAAAAAATACCACAACCCATAAAACATAAATTTCAAAAAATGTTCCATGTTTTATAAATTAAATATTCAAACTTCCAAATAATAAAAATGCTGTAGGTTGGTCCGAAAATAGATTGAGTGACTTTCATTTGTGTGACTTTGATGATTTTAGGCATTTTTTAGAGAGAGAAATATGAGAGAGAAAAATGAAATAAGATGAGAGAGTGTATGTCAAATGAGAAAGAAAAAGAAAAAGATATCAAAAATACTAATTATGAAAGTCATCCAATAGATACGGAGGTTGGTCCATAGTCCATAGCGGCCTATATAAAAGAAGATAGAATTGAATGAAACTTATCCTATGTTTGAGAAAACTAAAAAAAAAAAATTATATCAATAATCAATTATTTGTATAATTGATTATTATGATAATCGATTATAATCAGAATCTGTTTTTGTTTGGGTCTGTTTGCTGAAAAATGATTTTAAAATAATCTATTTTGTCTGGATGATACAAAAAAAATCACTTTACATAATAAATTACGAAAAAGGGTATGAAGTTACTTGTTTATATTAATAATATTTTATGCTTTTTTAACATTAAAACTTGTTAAAATATTTATTTATTTTTATATTTTGTCATCAATTTTTTTCTATTATAAGAAGTTAAATAAAATTTATAACATTGTTTTCATGACTAAAACATGTGCAAAGAACAACATTCCTGAAGTTAAAATGAGTGGACTAAACCTTGCTTCAACAACATTTAAATAAAAATTTAATGAAAAAAATAATATAAATAAATAATGAATATTAATTAAATAAATAATTATATATGTTAGTACTTTGTATATATCTTCATATCCATACGATAGATAATTAGATAAGACACAACATGTATGTTACAAAAATAAAAAGACACAGCATGTCGTTGGGGTGGAGGTAAGATGGGAAAGTGAGTTGGGATGAGAAAAATAATCAGAATGTGATAATCAAACAGCCCTTCAAATCAGATGCATGAAAATAGCTTTTTTTTTTCAAAAAAAAATCTGTTTTAAAAATTTAAGTTAGATACCAAACACCTTATATTATTCACAAAACAGCTTTTTAGAGGGAAAATAACTGAAATCAAAATAATCCATCTTTCCCAAAAACACACTGAGAGTGTGTTTGGAAAAGCTGAAAAAAATAGATTATGCTGATAATCGATTATATGTATAATCGATTATTGTGATAATCGATTATAATCAGAATCTGTTTTTGTTTGGGTATGTTTGCTGAAAATCGATTTTAAGATAATCTATTTTGTTTGAGTGGTGCAAAAAACATCACTTTTATAGAATAAATTACGAAAAAGGGTATGAAGTTATCTGTATAATTTAATAATACTTGTTTGGAAGTTAGTTTTGTAGGGATAAATAGGGAAGAGAGTTTTGAGAATGAAATAATCAAATCACAACAATCTTAAGTTAAAACAAATTAGATGACATAAAACAGTTTTTCCCCCCAAAGAAAGCTTTTTTTTTTTATAAATTTAAGCTATTTGCCAGACATGATAGATTATGTATGAAATAGCTTTTAAGCCAAAAAACAGCTGAAATGATAAAAAATCAATTTTTCCCAAACATGCTCTTAATGGAACTCATTCTATCATATTTCATCATTTATCTTCATTTTTCGTTCTCTCACTTTGGGGGAATGGGATGGAATCATAAAAATATTTTATAAAATTTTAAAATTATTATTTTATCCTTATCCTAATATATCTTTTACAACTATTTTCTTCATTTTTACCTAACGACAGCTTTCTCAAAATTGCAGGAAAAAAGTTCTACAACAAACACTGTCCTTGATCCTCACCAATTACTCAAGATATGACCTGATTTGTTATGAACACCAACAAGATGTTAAGTAAACTTGAAGCGAAATACATATATTTGAAGGAAGTTGAAATAGACAAAAGTAAACATGAAGAGAGAGTTGAACTGTGTTTACCTAAAAAATTTCAAAAACATTAGGAAACAAATGCTGGAAAGGTAATCAGACAAGTAGTTTTCAGAAGTTGTCAATGACAAGTGTTTCAATGACAGATATGTTAAAAACTTTTTGCAAAGTAGAAGCTTGTTTAGGAATTACAGTTAATCCCTTTTAGCAATCACTTAAATAAACCAGCTATAATTAAAAGGTATGGGAAGAGAAGATCCCTCGAGATTTATCATGGTTCACCATTAATCAACGTGGGCTACGTTCAGTCCTTGGCTTCATCAAGATTTTTCACTATAATTGATCTGGTAATTATAGACAAATATTTTTTGTATGCCTAGACTCTCCATGCTCAACTTTACAAGTATTATTTTCATATCTAGTCTCTTCAGGCTCTAACACTCACCAATAAATGTGAATGATAAGGTTTGATTTACAAACGGCAAGTCTTACATAAAAAACTGGGAAGAGTGAAATGAATATAAAGAGTGAGAAAGACTAGGTATTAACTTCTCTACCGAATATGAATGATTAAATGAAAAGAATAAAGAATGAAAGAATTGAATGCATAGAACAAATGAAATTTCTTTGAATATATATTCTCTATCTGCAACAATTCTTCAATACCTTCTATTTATAGTCTTCAATTACTTCAATCTGTTAGTGACATTCTTCAAGTGAATTCTTTAATTCAAATATTCTGAATCTCTATTAATGTCAAAGAGTGTTCCAAGTAAATAATAAATGAAGGAGAAAACGTTGGATTTTGTTATGACAAAAGACTTCTCACTTTATCCGAAGGGTAATACGATGAGAGGTATAACAACAACACTTTTGTACTTGTCCAGACTGGATTACTATTTAATTGAATCATTTGCAATGTGACTATTGAACCACTTGCACAAACAAATGCTGACGACAAGAGAGTGACACTAGATGATGGATGTATGGTTGTCCATGCATTCAAGTTCGAGGCACTACAAAACAAGTATAGAATTGCTATAATTAATTTTCTGTAGTTGGGTGTAGAGCTTTCAAGGATAGAATCTACATGCACTTGGAGATTAGAACAGGGAGAAAGGGGTCATATAGTTGAATCTGATTCAATGGAAGTAGCCTTCAAACACTACCCTCTCCCCTTCAGCTAGCCTCTGAAAATTAAATATATTCCTATGCTGCATATGGTCCATTATTTCTTTTCTTGTTTCCGCATCCACTTTACTATCCAGTTGCCACAGAATACAGAATTCATCCACACATGGAAAATAAAAACGAATATAAAATTGACAAGCCTGCTCTTTTTTTTTTTTGATCTCTTTGAAAAATTTCGCTGTCTCTGACAATGATGTAGCCTGCTTTTTCAATATCTCTCCAGCTTTCCCTTTCTGGCTGTATGCTACTTGAAGCCACTATAGCTTGCATGTATAAAGGAGTAACTTAATTATCTTTACTATTTATGTTAAAGAAAAGGGAGGGACAATGCATAAAACTATATATGCATCTCTTTTTTCTTCCATAATATCCGCGTATAATTAACTTCTCTATTTAAGATCGAAAATTATATATCAACTTGTCAACTTATTGATCCCAAATTCCTGAAGTAAAAATTGATATTCCCCATCCATTGTACAAAAAAAAATTCATTTTTTTTTTACTAAAAAAGATATTCATTCATTCAAATTGATAAAATATATCGAAAACAACACAAATTCAACATCATTAAAAACTGAAAAGAATGAATCTGCGAACAAACTCACAACACCCAGGTTAATATCATAAAATGGCAAAATGCCTACAAATATGACAAAATCAATGTGACCAGAATACCCATGCCTCCGGATCTATAACGTTGACGCCCAAGTCTTGATTGAATCTATAATGGATCGAAGCTGATCTGCCAATCTGAATTAAATGAACATTGCAACAAGACGCGAAACCAAACAACGCCGCACCAAGACGACGAACAAAACAACACCACACTCAGACGACGAAATCACGGAAAAACAGGAAAGAAAAATCAGATCGTTGTGGAAAAATAACTTATTTAGATAAAAGGAGAGAAAAAGGATGTAGAGGGGTGATTCCAGCCCAAAAAATGACCCAAAACCACCTCCTCCGGTGGATGAGGAAGAAGGAAGAGAAGAGGAGAGTGAAGGTTGAGAGAGAAAGACGACTCTAGGTTATATATATATATATATATATATATATATATATATATATATATATATATATATATTCGTTTTAATTTTACATATAGTATATGATAATATTCATCTTCTGATCGGCTCATATAAACATATAGTATCTCATGATGTGTTAAATCGAGATGAACAATAATTATTTATGGATAAATGAAAAATATATAAAAAGAATCTCATCAGGTGGATAAAATCTAAAGTAGTCATCAAAGGTAGTGTGCAACCTTCTTATATTTTTTCAGCTTGGGAAAGAAATCTTTGTTTCTTTTCAGGGTCAATCTATGGTGCACTCATGCATCTAAAAAAATAATGCATTTGGACCGTTAAAAATGTGAACATGGAATATGTGTTTTTCCTAAATTCTTCTCCCTCAAAGTTGGTCAAAGGGTACCTTGTGCTGCCGGAGGAGAATGGAAATGCCACAAGGTCATCAGGGTTGATCCCTACCTGCGATAGTTCATTGTCATCGACTTTGGAAACAACCAAGAAGCAATTTATCTAAGTTTTTCAAATTACTCAATAATTACATAATTATGTTGACGCGACGATGGTCATGAGACCAAGCTTCTGGTCGCAAGTGAGCTTGACTGTTCGAGGTTGAAAAGATAAAAGTGATGGTGGTTTGACAACATAGAGGTGACGAGAAGAAAGAGAGAAGTGAAGTTGGTGGTTGGGTAGATGGAAGGTGAAGAAGGATGGTTTGCTGTTGCAATGACAATGCGGTGGCTCAGGGATTGTTGGTGCACGGTGGTGAGTGACAACATCGGGGCAACGTTCTTGCGGTGGTGGCTAGACGCTGGTGGCGCGGCTGCGGTCCGGCGAGTTGTCCGATGGTGGTTGTCGGATGCTGTTGGAGGGAGAGGATGGCTAGTGCGGTTGGGAGGGAGAGAGAAGAGTGTTAGGTGGATGAGACGTAACAAACCCTAATTAATCAATCTATATTGACAACTTTAATGGTCCAGATATTATTTTTTATGGTGTATGAGTGCGCCACTTTTAGGAGGGTGCACCATAGTCTCACCCTTCTTTTCATACACCACTTAATTTTTGTGTTTTTTTTCTTCACAGATGTATAGCTATTATAAGACATATCTACACACGGGTTGATTTTTGGCTTAATAAAGTTTTTGGTACCTGAAAATATAGAGTTTGTTGGTTTTAGTCCTTTTATTTTTTGTGTTCATAACTTTTAAAATTTTGTTTTTGGTCCCTACCGTTAATTCCAAATGTTAATTGCTGACTTGACAAAAGGAAGTCCACGTCAGCAGTGACATGTGACACATTAATTTTTTTTTATTCCATATGTCTGACATGAGAGGGATCAAAAACAAAAATTTTAAAGTTACAGACACCAAAAGTAAAACAAACAAAATATAGAGACTAAAAGCAAAATCCTTATATTTTCAGGGACCAAACAACTTCAATAAGCCTTTAATAAATATGATTTCTTGTAATTTATGAATTAACTTAATTTTTTTACTGATGAAGAAGAATTGTAATTTTTTGAGTGAGTTGATTTTGAAGGAAATAATCCTCCAAGTATAGATGAGGAGGACGTCACTTTGTTACCTGCAATACATGTTGAAGAGCTACAGAGGAAGAGACAAAAGTTGCAGTTGAAGCCACTGAAAGAAAAAAAGTCTAAAATTTTGATAAGGTACATGAGAACTATAGTTGAGTTTTGTTTATTTAGTATTTTCAATTGTCAAGCATAACACAAACCACTGCAACAAATAAACATATTAACTATGACACTGGCAATTAAAAATACAAAATAAGTAAAACCCAACTAAAGTTCCTAAGCACATTATCAAATTTCGAGACATTTTTCTTTCACCGGCTAGCTTCAACTACAGCTGTTGTCTCTTCCTCTGTAGCTCTTCAACATGTGCTCTAAGTACCAAAGAGACATCCTCGTCATCTACATTTGAAAGATTATTTGCTTCAAAATCAGTCCACTAAAAAAATTACAATTCTTCTTTATCTGTCAAAAAATCAAATTAATTCATAAATAACAAGAAATCATTTTTTAAAGCATTAATGTAGTTTTTGGTCCTTGAAAATATAGGGCTTTTTGGTTTAAGTCCTTATCTTTTGTTTGTTTTGCTTTTGGTGTCTGTAACTTTTAAATTTTTGTTTTTGGTCCATGTCAAGCCAGCCAGATGAAATAAAAAAATAATTATTTTATCATGTGTCAATGCTGACATGGACTTCCGTCTGCCACATCATCATTTAACGTTTGGAGTTGACGGCATATACCAAAAACAAAATTTTAAAAGTTATAGATACCAAAAGCAAAGCAAACAAAAGATAGAGACTAAAATAAAAAAAATCTTATAGTTTTAGGGATCAAAAATTTCATTAAACCTTTTTTTTTTTTCTAAATTAAAAAAATTCTATTAAACAAGAAATAATATAAATTTTTTTAAAAAAAGAAGTGCAAATGTCCAGGTTTTGCATAAAGCCAGTACATTTCCACCATAGGCTAGCGAAATCCAAGGAGCATGTAAGCTATCCAAAAAGCAAGTAGATAAGTTTTGGAGATTGGGTCCCCTAACCAAAACTGGCATATTCATTGTGACCCGGACGACAAGGAGAGACAGTGCAGGTCTTCCAAAGTTGCAAAGGTTCTATATGTGGTGTTGGCACAACGGAGCGTTCTAAGTGGGATGAATTTCCTTCGATGATCAATTATTTTGCTGAGTCATGACTCTCACATATCCTAATGTGCTATTTTCTCTTTTGTCAGAGTATTTTTCACTGCAATTGTTGTGAGATTAATTCCTATCCTATCTATGCACCAAAAAAAATTCCTATATTATCTATTATGATAAGAGTCTCTTTCAAATATTGTCTTTTCTAGAGTTTGGTCCATTCACCGTTGGTGTGCTATTTCCTTTTCAAACCTTAACTTTTGTTTCTTCTCTTTATTAAAAAGTCAAAAGAAATGTTACATCCTTTTATATTTTTTTTTTAATAATCATGATAAGTATGAAGTATCCACCGTTAATAGTGACTAATCTCCGTCGGAGAACCTATTGGATATATTAGGTGAGTTCTCCCCTCCCAATCAGATTTTCTCCATACACAAGAGTAAGGACTCGAATCCCTGATCACTTACTTAAAGTGTCCGAGTCTTTTACCACTGGGACAAACGAGATGTTGACTCTTTTTATAATTTTTTATAAATCTTATTATATACTTACAATTTTATATAAATAAAATATTAATTAATTTTGATTTTTAATATTTTTTTATAAGAGGATTTACCAAAAGATTTATAAGGATGATATAACATTTATCAAAAGTTAATGTTTTCAATTTAATTGATATTCACAGTTAGTGTAAAAAAAAATTACATTGTAACCAAACATATATCATGGTATGACCGTATGAATGACTTTTAAGTAAGTTTGGATAAGAGTAATTTTTTTTAATGATCTGATAATTTATTATTGGTTGACATTATAAAATTTTCTTACATTGACAACACATACTAATTAAAACATAATGTTTTTGTGATTGGATTTAATTGGTATGCATTGTCAGTGTAATAAGAGAAATTGACACACATACCATAATTTCTGATTGGTTGATAGTGTGAAAAACTTTATATTAACAGTGCATATCAATTAAACATTTTGAGTCTGTTTGGTAAGTCTCATCCGCTAGCTTATAGCAGATGGCTTATAGCGGATGGGTTAGTAGCTGTAGCCCTACTTGTTAAGTGCATTTGCCATTAGCGATTAGCGTTTTTTTTACGCGTTTATAGCGTTTTTTGCAGACGTTACCTCAAGTATCGTTTGAGTTTATAGCTTATAGCGTCTGATTTTTTTCTTCTCTCGTTTACCCTTATTATTTTATTTTAATTCCACATTAACCCTCTTCAATTTATAATAAAATATTATATGATAATATAATGTATTATAAATATTTTAATTCCACATTTACCCTCTTCAATTTATAAATATTTTATTATAACGTATTATAATAAAATACAACGTATTATTTTAGTACAACATTTATTTGATAATATTATATTTATATATATATATATAATAATATAATTTTATATGATAATATAACGTATTATAAACAAGTAAGATTGCCATTTAAATAATTTTTATATATATAATAATATATCAACATTTTTTTTTTATATAACAGTAACGTTCAACATTTATAATACTAACATATATATAATTTTTTATATATATAAACAACATTTATATAAAAAAGTATAGACTGTTAGGGTGAAAATAGAATTACCAACAACTCACAACCAAATAACTATTCCGGTAGAGAAATGGGACAAGTGACAAACGATCATAATTATTAGGAAGCAAGGAGAAGCAATAGAGAGAGGAAAAGCAACACCAAATATGCGGATTACATCATATAAAGGCAAGAAAAAGAGAAAAAGGGTTTTTATGCATGAATTTGGAAAGATTCTTACCTCTCTCCTCTGTGACTCCCTTCTCCTTCGTTGAACCTTGCTCTGTATTTGCTTTTCCCCAAATGGTTCCCTTCTATGTTTAATTTCCTACAACCTAAAGAAATATAGTGTTACCTTAGACTGCATTGACCTCATTAGTACCTTTATAGCTATATTGTACTTTTGAGGTTACTACATCAATAAAGTATTATTCATGAAAAGTGTTATTATCCCTTTATAAATTTAGATTGCTTACATTGGTGCTTCCGTCCCCACCATGGCAGACAATACACATTTTAAAAACCTACATGCTGATTTAAAAAAGCTTATTGGGTTGATGGAACATCGTCACCATGAATATGAGCACCATCGAGCTACTGACCTCACTCGTATAGATCACTTGGAAACCAATTTGGATTCCTTTCAACTCGGCTCCACAAACTCTGGTGGGTCGAACTCAAACGGCCAAACCCCAGGGTCACAACCATTTCAAGTTCGCAATATTAAACTCGATTTGCATAGGTTTGATGGCACTGATGTTTCCCACTGGATCTTTAAAGCAGGGCCATTCTTTAAATATTACTCCACCCC